>CM049606.1:9279427-9959898 GCA_026979955.1 Megalurothrips usitatus
CGGTATAATTAATACCGCGGTATTTACCGGTATACCGAAATACCGCCCAGGGCTAGGGTGCTCCGTCAGAGTGCAACAGAGAGGTCCGAGAAAACAGTGTTCGGCATTTACGACTCCGTTGTGACTGTCGGCGTCACCGGCATCGGTTGTACGACGCAGACGTGCGCAGCCGTCTGAACAAACCCGCTCCCGCTGCACAAGCGCGGCGGGTCGGCGTTTGTTCTTCCTTTCATCTTGCTACCGGATTGCGTGAAGTCAGCAGTCACGCCGCACTCGTCTGTCAGCCCCGCGGCCGCCCTTGGGCCCCCGCGCCGTGTATTCCCCGGCTCTCCTTCCCCGTCCTCGCGGCCCCGATAAGCGAGACATGACGGGGGCTCTGCGAGGAGCTCTGCCAAGGGCTGGCGAAGGCTGATGCAAACTGCCGGCACTCTGGGGCCACTGCCGGGGGGCGCTGCGTGAGGCAAGTGTTCTCAGCCGGGCGGGCACCTTCTGTCTTTGTCACACTCATGCCGCTCTTCCGAGAAGAGAGAGACGGAAGATTCGCTTGCCCGAGCCTTGCCTTGCCCGCCCCTTTGGGGGTACTGAGGGCGCCGCGGATGCTGGGGCGCGGGTTCGGCAGTGTACGGCCGAGTAGGCATTTCCGTTTTTCTAACGGAGCAGAGCGGAAGGACAGGGCGGCCGCAGGTCGTGGAGTAGGCGTTTGCCGCGAAGCGGGGGATCGCAGGAGAACAAGAAACCTTTCAGATCGGAGACGGGCGGTATGGGAATTGGTACGGCGAAAAGGATCCTCGTGTGCCGTTGCGCTAACTGCCCGCTCCCGCTCTTGTTCTTCATTCTGGGTTCTCGAGCCTCGTTTGGAACGAATAATCTCAAGGAAATTTTGATTTCGGGTCAAGGAGGATATCACCGTGACCGTTCGCCCATCGTTAGGGTAGGGGTTTCGTTCCTAGGAGCGGATCCAGGAGCGATCGAGGGGGGGGGGGGGGATCAACCTTGAGGCGGGAAGTATCACTGGTAGTGTTTCCAATCGGGCCGGCACGCCAAGCGCGCTCGGACCGGCTGCGTGCGAAGCCTTGACCGAATCTTGCCTATCTCGGACGCTGGTCGGTTTAACGTTTCGCACGCAGCTCAGTCAAGTCGCGCCGAGCCTGCCGGCCAGAATGGGAACACTAATCAGTGGTTGCCTACATTTCAGGCTGTCGCTAAGGGGCCGCGTCCACACTACGCAACCGATTTTAGGCCACTTTTCACCCCACCCCTCGCTCCCCGTGACATGGAAAGTCTAACATTCCTATGTATTTGAGATGGTGTGTAGTATTTGGCAGCCCCGCCCCCTAACGTGGCCACGTAGTATTGGCACGGCCCCTTAAGGGCCCAAGGGACGGGCATTACTCCCCCACCCTCCCCGCCCCTCTCTGGATCCGCGCCTGCGTGACCTTGGCGGTGCTTGTCCTATCTCGCCCCCCGCGTAGTGTTTCTGATCGGGTCGGCAAGCCCGGCGCGTCGCGTCGCGTCTTTGCCGGACTGCGTGCGAAGCGTTGACCTGTCAGCGTGCGTCAGGGGCTTGATCGAGCTACGGTCGTCCGCACGCAGCCGGTCGGGGCGCGCTCGACTCGCCGGCCCGTCAGGAAACAGTACGCGCGCGTCCCCTCCGCGTTATCGGCGCGGCTTGTCGCTCACCGCGCAGCTGTCCGCCTGTCGCGGGGCGAGGCAGTTCGCGAGCCGCCGCGTGCTACGACGATACTGCACCTTCTTTCGAACAATTTGGTATTTGTACCTATCGGAATCAAAACTGTCTCTTGATTTTTAGACGTGCTTAAATCTGGCCCCGGCTCGAGGACTAAATTGTCCCTTGCCATTTTGTGCGTTTGGAGGGGGTCATGGCACGTTAGCGGCCTACTTCCCGGCTGAATGTCACGACGCCGGTTGCTTTGTCTTCGTGTTTTCAGGCGGCATCGGGGCTTTCGACTGGTTATCCCTCCACCCCCACCCCGCCCACTCCTAACTCCGGATACGCCCATGCCGTCGGTGGCACAGTATTGCGCGCCTGTGGACATCGCCTCTTCCCACAATTACCGCGGGACCCGCTTCCACCCTACGTCCCACCTTCGAATCGGATTCGTTGGCGGCGCATTAAATTCGTTTGTATCCATTGCAGGTCATCGACATGAGCGACGGCGGCGACATGAGCGCGGGGGACAACATGAGCATGGATTGCGGTGAAGAGTAAGTGTTCTCAACACACCTTAGGGACAGTACCCATACTACGTGACCGATTTTCAGCCCCTCCTAGACCCCCTCCCCGTGACGTGGATAACCTAACCTTTCCATGGATAAAAGATAGGGCGTAGTACGTAGCTTCAGCCCCCCCCCCCCTTAATCCTGTCACGTAATATGGGTACGACCCCTTATCTGTCCGGAGCCCAAGGTCGAGCGTGGACAGGTGTTTTCGAAGCGGATCGAGAACGGAAGGTGAAAAACGGGAATTCTTCCAGCGCAGAGACGAGTAGGGTGCGTGGCATGGGATGTGGCACGGCGCCATTGGTTGCCGCCGCGCGGTTTCCGTATTCTTGTTCTTCTGTGTCCGTTTTCCGTTCTCGGGCGTCGATGGAAGTGCCTTTTGAATCGCGAAATCATGTCACGGCAGCGACAATCTTCGAGGTTTTCTGCTTTTCTGTTTGAAGTTCCCGTAGAGTAATTACGGTTTGAATCATAGATTAAAGCCTAAAATGGCGGTGAGTGCGAATTTTCTTCAGTATTCTAGCATGAAACCCTTGGGAATCCTGTTTTTACCTTGTGACTAAGTGTTTCCCTCCCGGGGTAGGGGGCTCAGCTGTCGGGTGGGGTGGCTATTACCAGGGGTCCGCAGCGGTGCTGCCCCCGTCTTCACTGCAGGTTTTGAGGGCGCGAACCTGCCATTCGTGACTTTCGAAAGGATAATATCCGTGAAAATTATTCAAAACTGAACAACCAGGGGCTAAACACATGCATAGTTAGCAAGGAATGCTGATATAACATGACTTGTGATGTTTTCTTATTTCAAAAAGAGTAAGAACAAAGTATGAGGCAGTCGGTTTTTCGTACTTATTTTTTGAAATATGAAACACCAGCCATCGTCAATGCCAAGTCATGTTATATTAGCATTATTTTTGAACTGAGTTTGTGTTTCGACCCCCGTTCAGTTTGTTATAGTTTTCATGGATATTTACCAAGTTTGACATCGATCACCCTTTCTTTCATTGGTGCTCTTGTAACTGATTCACTGATGTTTGCAGCACCTCCTTGGCTGGGGGGCCAGAACCTTCTGTGGATTCCGGTTTTGCAAGCGGTGCCCCCTCCTCCCGCGGGGGACCTTCTGTGGATTCCGGTTTTGCAAGCGGTGCCCCCTCCTCCCGCGGGGGACCTTCTGTGGATTCCGGTTTTGCAAGCGGTGCCCCCTCCTCCCGCGGGGGACCTTCTGTCAGCTGCACGTCTGCCACGCTGCCGCTCAGCGTCGATGTTAATGGGGTGAGTACACTGACAAGCGGAGGGCTTGAACTGTCACACTCGCTTTTAGTGCCACAGGCCATAAATCTGGGATTCGGTTCATATTTTGATAGGTTGATGGAAGATATGAAAAATATTGTAAACTATCATATCTACCTAGTTATCCAGTCATGTTGAATTCTAAATCTGAAGACTGACTGCTTCATGGGAATGGCTCACCACTTCGGCTGCTGGTGCAGGTATCGGAAGGTGATCAGCCTGTTATCAGGATGGTGTTGTGTACTTTATTTCAATGTTTGCCATGTGCTCAAAATTGGGTGAAAAGAAATACTGCACAAATTTTGTGATGTTTATACTTTTCCCATCATGTCATTTCAATGTGAGTGTGAACTGATTCTCAGTTGTCCATCTCGTATCACTTCCCAGTTGGATTTTGATTGTCTGTTGTCCATCTCGCGTCACTTCCCTGTTGGATTTTGATGACTTGGCATGCTTGTTTTGGAAGTTTTTGAAGCCAACTAAATTGTAGCTGTGATGAGTGTGTAAGACATTTAAAATAATTAAGTTTAAAATTTTGTTTCGTAAATGGCGTTGTTTCTTCACAGAAACACCTTTGTGTAAGCTCTGCAAAGTCTGAATGCAACATTTTCCAGACTTTATCTTTTTATTGTCCACTCCTGATTGGAATGAAATCCCTCACTGCCAAAACGTGAGGATATTTATTTGGGTTCCTAGTGCTCCAGGAAGTGAAACAGCATGAGTGGCCTTTTGTGAGTGAGACGAGTTGACAACTGAGTCAAAACTGGGTTTATTATCTTAAACAACATGCTACTAATTATTTACCATCAGATTAATTCCTCCCCCCAGTTAATAGGCTTCAATCGATCATCTGTTGGTATGCTCTCTTAGACGCCTAATACTGTGAACATATCTTGAATGTGTGAGGGGAGAGGGGGGGGTCTTTGTTTGAATTTGTTTTAATAAAGGCATCATCATATTTCGAAATAATCAACAAACAGTAACAAACATAACAGTGTAAAATAATTAATAAAATGGATCTCATGCCACTACAATGCGTTCAGTGAAATGCCCTGAAGAGATTATTTAATCAACAATTTATAGAGCCCCTATTCCTTGTGATTTAGCACTTGCATCTCGTATGTTGCTTCTTAGAGCTTGCTCATAGTTTCCCACTTCTGCCGACAGGGGAGCACTTCAAGTCAGCTGCGTGCTTCATTCCCCCCAGAGGCGAGAGATCTAGTCTCTCCTCCCATAGTCGATCCACCCACGACTACCACAAATGGGCCTCAAACATCCAATCCGTAAGTTCACAGTTGGTGAAGATTTTGTCAGGCCTTGTACGTGTGAGCCTTAAGCAAGTCCTCGTTAGTGCTCGAGTAAAACTCTAAGTGTAATCGAGGTTGATTAAGATTTTCGTAAAAACACTTGCCAGCAATACCTCTCCACTGTTATGGGTGGGTTTGTTTCGCGCGTACTTTATTTATTCATGACTGCATTTTACCCTTTTTTTGCAGTGCCGGGAAGATGCAGACGCAGGAGCAGGTACGCACCCAGAGCTCCCAGAGCTCCCGAAGCGCCCAGACGGCTTCAGCGAGTGCTGGCCGGACCGCTACTGCTGCTCGGCCTGCGACGGCGGCGCCAGCCACGGTACCCTCAGACGGAGTGTGAGTAGTTTACGTAGCTTTTACGCTGGCTGTAGTGGGCTTTTCCTTCTAGGCTCGTGTCCGAAAGCAGAAGTACCAGAGTATTTCCAGGGCCGAAGCGTGGAGCACGAGGGGTAACGCTGCGTAAAGTTTTTCCGCCACGGGTCGCCGCGTGATTTCTCGTGCTACCCGTCTCGATACATTCTTCTTCTTCCACTTTCGTTCGCGAGTCTCGTTAGACATGCCTTTCCTATCCTGAATTTTCTTCATATCTAACGCGAGTCTCTTCAAAGAGCAGGCAGCAGATCTCTGAGGCGCCTTAAGCTCTCGATAAACAACTGCAGAACAGCCGTAGCTCGGACTTCCCCGTGCAAAGGGCTGTGTCAGAGAGTTTCTGAGCTATCCTCACAGTTTCTTGCAGACAACTTGCCATTTCTCAAGAATTGACAGCTGCATTTGATTTCAACTAATCGTGTCATCTTATGGTGTTATGAACGCCTCGGCAAACTTTTGTAGCAGTTTTGTATTGCGTTCTGCTGATTAGTTTAAAATTTGAATCATTTTGTGGGACTGCAATTGCTCCACGGCCATTCAGTGCCCAGACAATGGCAGTCCCATCTGTAGTCCACCCAGTTTTATATTGCGTTCTGATGATTGGTTTACAATTTGAATCACTTCGTGGGACTGCAATTGCTCCACGGGCATCTAGTGCCCAGACAATGGCAGTCCCATCCGTAGTCCACCCCCATGTGCCTTATGCAGTGAAACATTCGCTCATCATTTTTCTGTTCTGTTGCAGCGACGACATGGCCACCATCACCGTGAAGTGCATAAATGGTCAGAAGGTCGAACAGCGCGTCAACACAAGGACCACGACGGTGAATAGCTTGAAGCAGCGAGTCCAGGAGAGCACGGGCCTCGCGGAGCAGCGCCAGCGGCTCATGCACATGGGCAGGAACATGAACGAGGGATCGCGCACCCTCAAGAGCTACAACGTGAAGAACGGTGAGTTGAGACCCCCGAGCTATAGGCTGTTTCGGTGAAGTCCTAATATGGAAGTGGAGCAGTTGCTAAGTAACGCAAAACACTTACCCCTCGTCTGCCTGTTGAGGTGTGAGGTGTTTGCTTTTCCACCCCTTTGGCAAGGGCCGACTTCTGCTCTTCACTTCCCTTTTAGTATGCACCAAAATGTTTTTGAACCGTCCTGTGCAATCACTGCTGTAACAGTCGGGACATCAAGCACACATAATTGCACTGAAATTTAAATTTATGGCATGTTTGACTTCTGAGTATTCTCAGTACGTGCTTAAGATTTTTTAAATTCATCTTATTTATTTATTTATTTATTTATTTATTTATTTCATCTGTCACACTGACAGTTTTTCCTTATGATATCTTTTCCTACATTTTGTTGTCAGTGAATTTGTTCCATTTGTTTAAATTGAAGTATCTGCAGTATTCTGTCGTCACTAGTAATCTGAATGGGGTACTGTCGAAAATTCTCTCACTGAAGTGTAATCTAGTTCATCCATTTTCATGTATTTCGTTGAAACATTTGTGTCTTGTGCTGTATGTAACCTACTTTTTTTCTCCTCTTTTTTTAGGGTCTGTGGTGCAGATGACGCTGGAGAATTGCAGTGGCGGTTAAATTTTAACTTAAAACTACTATTATTGCATGTTCAACTTTTTGTATTTGACTGTTTTTCACTTACCCATTGTGGACAATTCCTGCTCTAGTGAGCACTTCTTACTATGTCATTGACATATTTGTTTCTTGCACACCTTGTTTGTTTTGAAGGTGACATCTAAACTTATAGGACTTTTTTCTTTGACTTGTTCTTAATTAATTTTAAGTTAGTAAGTCTGTGCCCTTCGTTGTATTAGAGGTGAAGTACACTTGGTTTTGTTTTGTACAGCTAGACATGCTCCCACTTCTAGGGGATGGTTAGCCTAGTCTAACCTACTCGTAGTTTTCAATTTCAGCTTTGTTTTGCTCTAGTTTAAGTAGTTTTTCAGTTTATAATAAAACAAACTGTGTTCTTGTACTATACATTGATAGTTCCATGATTTCCTCCAAACCACCAGATTCACTCGAAAAACAGTACGACACGACACTGCTTGTGAACTTAATTAGGTTGCACAGGATAACCCTTACTGAATGTCCTTTCGGACCCAATTTATCAAACCTTTCACTGGCTTTCATTCCATTCTTGCATGTGCCTGATCTTGCAAGAAGGAACTTTAATTTTGAATCTCAGTTATCTTCAGTGTCTATCTCCATTTTCCTCTTTTGCCTCTTCCTCACTGGTCATCAGGAGCACACAACTTTGTGATTGCTCATTTTTTGTCTGACCACCCTTTTAGTTGAGCTGAAAACCTGCTTTTATGAGTAAGAGAATGTATTTTATAATTCTATTTTAAATTGGCTGCGGTAGTGCGATGAGGCAGGAAGGAGACCCCATTCCGTCGGACAGGTACATCAATTTAGATAAGGACTCAGTATGACACTCTAAAAAGTTTCGATAAGACAGACAAGCCGTGCACAGCCCAGTTCAAGAATTTTCAGGCACCTTCTTGCGTTTAAATTTTGAACTAGGAAGACAGCTTCGAAAATTTTAAAACTTACAAGAGGTGTGGAATACAGGCACGATTATTAAAGTTCATCGTTATGTATTAAGAGTGCTAGTCGCCTCAAAAACGGCACACATGTATCTTGAGGTAGCTAAAAGCAAATTACCAAGCATTATGTAGAAGTAAAATTTCACGTATTTTTTAAAAATAAACGACTACTAAGGCGTCCAGGAATTGTCTGAGAAAGGACATGATCCTGGGTTCGGTTTCTAGAACTTTACTGGGATTGACTTAACTTGGGAGCCGCAGTGGGGTGGAGCGCCAATGGAGCTCGCCGTCTGGGCTGGTTAGTTTTTTTTTTTTTTTTGAAAACAGCATTTATTCATTTAAGAATGTAACATTAACAAAACATAATTAATTTAAAAATAGTACAGAATGAAATAAATAAATGAATAAATAGGTGCACTCATGTTTCATAAAAATCCGTTAGCCCGTCCCTTAGGGCTTCTGGGCACCTGCCTCTGGCAGGTGTGCCTCGAGGCTCACCCTGTCCGTTTTTGCACCGGTGGCCGTGGTCATGAAATGGACGTAGTGGCCGGCGACCCAGGTTGCGGTGGCGTGACGCACGGGGCATGTGGGTGCGAAATCCGGCTGCAGCAGGGCGCTGGCCAGGACGGTGCCGTCCAGCAGCCTGGCGAGCGTTGCCCTGGTCCACCGCCACGCGTCCCGGACCGGCGGGCAGTCCGTCAGCCGGTGCAGCAGGGTGTCCGGGGCTCGGCAGGGCGGGCACGCTTCCGTCTCTGACTGGCCGATGCGCCGCAGGCGCGCCCTGGTGGCCACCAGGTCGTGGACCGCCAGGAACCAGGCGTCCTGGACGTTCTCCGGGATATCGGCGTGGCTCATGTTGTCCCAGACGTTCTGCCACTTCACACTTCGGTTCTTGGCCACCACCCTGGGCTCCGGGTGGGCTAGCCCAGCTCGCCATGGCGCCTGCCACAAGGACGATAGGCCAGCCCGCTCGACACGGCTACGTGGCTTTGCCTACCACCTAGGCCTCTGTCAAACTCAGCCCGTGGGGGCCTCGCAACATCCTACCAGGACAGAGCGTTGCACCGGAATGTATTGGCTCACAGGTGGAACGATGACTTGGTGGTGGATGGATGTGCAGTCAGTGTGTCGTGGAGGAGATGTGGGGTGTCAGGGGACGTGCACAGGCTACGTAATATCCGCATCGGTAGATAAAGCCAGGAACACTGGCCTGCCTCCCGACACCATATTACCAGATCCTTCAAAGAGCAGGTTTTGCTGCCCGTTGGATTGGGATAGGTTAAGTTAGGCTAATTTTTAACAAAAAAAATTTTTAGTGAAAAAATGACAGAAACAATATTAAACGTCGGCGCCGTCATCACAGTCATCTCGACGGCCTCCCGGGTGGTGCCCAGCATCGCTGCCAGCGAGCCTTGTCGCCGTCCATCTCCTCGCTGCTCTTGGCCGTCTCTTGACGCCGTCCGCACCGCGACCGCGGGCACGCCGCCGAGTCCACTTGCCTGTGTGCCTTCAGCCCTCTGGCCGTCGTCGGCATGATGTGCACGATCTCAAACCAGGTGACTCGCGCGTCCTGCGGGCAGTGAACGCGCCGCCACACCACGGCCTTCTCAGCAGCGTTGGACTTGTGCCGCGGCACTAGGGGCGGGGGCGGGGCCGCGTCCCACTCCAGGGCGCTCGCGTATAATATACCAGGTGTCCCAGCTCAGCCGTGCCAGGGAAAAGGTAGGCAAGCCCGCAGCACTAGCCTCTCACGAGGTGTCCACTCTTAGCGTCCAGCTCTGAGCCAGGCACCAGCCGCAGACGACACGCTTTAGAGGTCAGGTCAATCTAAATCTGTTCGCATCCGTGCGGCATTTTCCGATTTGAGCTAAAAGATATGAAAATAACGGGCTATCGGCGCCTGCTCAACCTTCACGGATATATATTTTCTACTCTGCTGTTTGCATTTCGGCTATCAGAAAAATGGCGCTATGCCACTCTGCAAAGTGCTCGGCTGAACACCCCGCGCGAGGCTAGTGTTGCGGGCTTGCCTACCTTTTCCCTGGCACGGCTGAGCTGGGACACCTGGTATAAGACGCGTCCGCGCCGGCGAGGCCGTCGGGCAGGAGGGGGGGGACACTAGCGCCACCCTCACGGCCTCGAAGTATCGTACCTCCTACGGGGTCTCGGTGCTGTCCGGGTGGAGGAGGTCGAGCGGCTTGAGCCATCCCCCCGGATAGGGAGGGCTCCAGTGACCTCGCCGACGATGCCCATACCGCGGCACGTACATCGCCTTCGCTCGTCGGTGCGGGTCGTGCAGCTCGGTGCTGCCCCTCGCCGTCGGCTGCACCATCACTTCGACCGGCACCCTGACCGCCTGGCCGCTTCACAGCAAGCCTCCCTTCGATGGTCCTCGCGTGCGTGTCCGGCGTGCACCACCTGTGCAAGGTGCAGATCAGGGGCAGGTCGTACGTGTTGACGTTCCGCAACCGCTGCAACAAGTTCAGGGATCTTAGACGCACGCCCAGCAGGGCGAGCTTCACCGCCTTGACCCGGCCCAGCCAGTTCGCCGCGGGCATGGTGCTGGTTGTGGCCGTGATGGTGACCCCCGGGACCGACAGCTCTCACACCGTCAGGAAGGGCATCGACGCCGACCTCGTTGAGGGCTGTGCTGGTTTTGAAGTCGGCGCCCTAGTGCGACGCATGTGAACAGCATTCGTACGTCGACCCGCTGCTTTGAAGGGCCTGGTGTTCTGAGCACGACCTGAAATGATCTGTCAATTCGGCGTTGATATGTGGTTTTCGTTGATTTCAGAGGCAAACCGACGTAGAACAAGAATAATACAGCATATTTGCACGCGGCGGATATACTCTTTGCAGTGAGATTTCGCATACCTACTACCCGTCTACGCCCTGGAAATACCCGAGGAAGTACCTACTGTTGTCCTTGTACTTCCTCTCGAGGGTGTTACGTTCAGTCTACCTGGAAATTTTCGTTGTATTTAAGTTGATTGTTTCAAAATGTAACTGAGGAAACTTCATTCTAAATAAATCGATATTTTTAACAGTGACGCAATAGTGCATCAGTCTACATCCAGGCAAGTAAAGGCACAGGTGTTGACTGTGAACTACTTTTACCGGGCAAGTCCCTCCATGGCCGTGCGGAGCACGCCAGGGTAGGGCTGTGCGGTTAAACGGTTAACCGGTTAATGCGCCCGGTTAATTGACTAACCGGATGTCCGGTTTTGGAATCTGAAAATAACCGGTTAACCGGAAACCGGTTAACCGGAAACCACACAGTGAACCGGTTACCCGGGTTCTGCCGGTTAACCGGTAACTAACTGAACGCCGAGGCTCCACGCTGCCCCGCACCGCGCAACGAAAACGACAGAGCAACGCGGCGCTTATGCTTCGCCTGGGCAGGAAAGGGTGGGGAGCGCGGGGCACCCAACAGCAGCTCACGCTCACGGCGCCCAGATAACATTTTCAGACAGCTTGCCTTTGCTCTCCCACCAACCACCTGGGAATTCCTACGTCTAACTAAACAAAATACCCCATTTAAAAAACGTATATTAAACTTCTCAGAAACATAATGAAACTAGCCGACTTTAAACCCTTTCTTGCACGGAAGTGCTCAAACTGGTTATATAATAGAAACCGGTTAATTAAGAATACCCCAATAACCGGTTACCCGCTCGTAACCGGTTTCGGTTAAAAATTCCCTTACCGGTTATTTTGGAGTAACCGGTTAACTGGTTTAATCGACGGTTATTTTAGTAACCGGTTACCGGTTCCCATTTGGAGTAACCGCACAGCCCTACGCCAGGGGGTACAGAGAAACGCATTTTTACGAACTTTATTATTACGGAACATTTTGTTGCTAACGTGAAACATTGGCTGGTACACCTTAAAAAGAAAATAATTCGTAAGATTTCGAAGGAATAGTCCGTAAGCCGTCATACAAATTCCCTTGTTCAACAGATACGAACTAACCGAAACTTGGCACTCAATATGGACAAATTACCGTGGTGGCGAGAGTCCGCAGTGCATAGCTGCAGTTCCACAACGTTTTTGATGGTTGAAGTGTGGTTGGCGAAGTCATCCGTATTTATAGGTTGTCACTTCTGGTTTCCTATTTACCTGCCGCCGCACGTGACTTACAGATCGCACTTTACCGAGGGCCGCCAGAGCGATGCACGGAAGAGGTGAGCAGCGGCGGTGAGCGTCCGCTGCTGCGGTTAGCGGTGGTGGTCGACGGCCGCCCGCGGCTTCTGGTGCACTGTAAAAATATTTCGTCATGTGACAATAAATATTGATGACGAATATTCATTACCTAAATATTTCGTCACTGTACGATTTTCTCGTTACGTGACGAAATATTTTGGTGACAAAATTTTCGTCACGTCTGGGCCAAACGCTAAAAAAAAAAAAAGATTTCTTAACACTCCCAGATACAATTTTTTGTGAGGATTTTTCGTCAATTCGAAAAATTGTCACAACATGTGTGACGAAAAAATCTTCGGCAAAATTGAAGAGTAGATTTTTCGTTAAGTGACGAGAAATATTTTTACAGTGTGGAGGGGGTCGTGGGAAGCAGTCGGGGCGCGCTGGGCAGCGCGGGGTGCCTCACGGCCACTCACAGCCCACCCCGAGCACGGGAGCACCGCCACTGCCACTGCGCTACCAAGTCTTGGGCCGTTTGTGCGGCATTCGCTTGCCAGTTACTGCATGCAGCAGCTGGCCGGGCGTCACTGTCCGGCGGGCCCCGGGACACACGTCTTCGTAATAACGTAGGCTGCGTGGTGAGTGCGACAGCGCAATGCATGAGATTTCTGCTAGATGAAGAGAAAAAGAACTCTCTGACCTGTTTTTTTTTAATTCGATGACACGAAGGAAGTGTGGTGATTTAAAAAAAAATAACACTTAACGGGCCGATCTCTAAATGTGTCACGCAAGTATAGCAGCGCAACAAACGTCGCCGTGTGCACAATTCTGTCAAATATGTACAAACCACATAAATACGATTTAATTTGTACAAAATGAGAGTGTACAAAAATTCTTGTACTTATATGCAAATTGTGTACAAAATCTTACGTTACCAGGTACTAACTGAGTAAACGTGCCTAGTTATATATAGTTTGTTAGGCTTACAAAGCTTACATATGGCGTAAAAACGTGTAATTTCACACATACATAAACTCATAGATACACAAATGCGATGTACGTTTTAATTTTATTAAATTTTTCAGTTACAAAATGTTTGTTTTGTCAAGTGACGAGAGTTTCTGTAACGATTCAGCACTCACCTCAATACGTCGCCACTAAACGACGTTCGATCGTCACGTGACGACATATTAGTATGACGAGTGGACCGCCACATATCGTCAAACTGACATAGTAAACTATTTTTGTCGGCATGAACAAAACTATTCTAGGCGACGATTTAATCGACACTTCTTCTGTGACGACTTATTCGTTTTTCTGATTTAGCCAGAGGATCGCCGTAAAATCATGATGAATATTTTAAGAGTGCAAATAGCGTCAGCGGGCGGCCCTAGACGTGCGGCAAATATATAACCCGTAATTCGTTTCAGTCTCTGCATGCGCGCGGGGCGGGGCTGAGTCTGAGCACAGATGCTGGGAGATCCGGGCCGCGAACGTGCTTGCAGCCGACGGCCAGCGTCAGCACAGATACGAGTGCCTCGCCCATTCGGAGACCACATGATCTTCGACAAGACGCTTTGACTAAGCATGCACAGTGACAGACAGAAGGCACGGCGGCGAAGCCCTTGCACACCTCAGTCATGCAGTGCTTTTACGCCTTCGTGATCGTGGCGCTCTCGCTTACGGGGTTACACCAGGTGAGAAGCATTTGAAGCCGTGAACGGATTATCAAAGGTATCTTCAGCGGTTGTAACACGACCGGGCGTTGGTTTCCGTCGTCTTTTCATGATTTTCATTTAATATCTAAACATTCATATTATGTGGTACAATGTGTCGTAACGAGTGTATCTTTATTACTCGGTTGTACGAATAAATTTATTTTGAGACTTTTAGAGACACATCATCACTGCATGAGGCTTTTCTGCTTTATAGTTATGCGCTGCCCAGAGCGGGATCCTGGGCGGTCTACAATCTCTGACGACGTTGGGGCAAGACAGTGCTCTTCCAACGGTAAGCCCCTTGGATCCTTTCACTTGCGATTAGATTTTGTTTAAAATGTCGAAGAATCCAGGGCACACTAGGCGTAAGCGTTAATTCAAAAGCCGCCTGCTTACTGCATAAGAATATAGAGCTTGATTCAACAAACAGATCCCCTTTTAAGCTAATTTCGGAGTAATGCTCTTTTTTACAGATCGGTGCTGCCTCCGGTGTTGCAAAGGGGGTAATTGCCCTGCGTGCCGTTCAAGATGCTCTTACAAGGCTCGAGATGTTAGGACCAATCGTCCCTTCCCCCGTCAGGCCTACGGTACGTTTTCGTACATTTACTCTAAGTACATAAATGCATGCCTCCCTGTCGAGCACAGCTTGCCTGTAGCAATAAGTTGGTATCAAGGACGCGACTACAGAGTAAGAAATCATTCGAGAAAGTACGTGCTGCATCGCTACCAAACCACCACGCTTCAATCTCACTACTATTTTCGAATCGTATACGGGGGTAACATAAATACTCCATAGCAAACTTTTTCCCTCAACTCATGTGGCAAGCATACGGCCAACAGGAACGGTTGATATTTACCTCATTCACAAATTAAAATAAATGTCGTACATGCTTAAATTTTTACTTGATTTGCGCGACATGCTTTTACGAGATGAATGTTGCGGCTTAAGCATGCAAAATACAATTACAATAAAGGAAAAGTACACGGGTATTCGTTGCCGTTCGTTTGCAGACGGATCTGATCCGAAAATATGGGTACCCCGCCGAGGCACATTCTACTGTGACTGATGACGGCTACATCCTGCGACTCGACCGCATCCCCCGGCCGGGTGCCCCCGCCATCCTGGTGACGAACCCCCTGACCAGCAGCTCCGCCGTCTTCTGCGTGCTGGGGCCTGGCGCTTTTGGTAAGGGTCACTACCCTCTTAAAAAGCACGGAGTGTAAAAGAAAACGGCAAAAAAAAAACGAAATATTAACATTTATCGATGTTTATCATCTCTACCAACAGCCTTCATGCTCTACAATGCTGGGTATGACGTTTGGCTTGGAAACTTCAGAGGAGTGGGACTGTCTAGGAATCACACTCGTTACACAGCCGACGAACAAGCGTTCTGGAACTTTAGGTCAGTGCTTAGTTATTCTCCAACTGCCAGCAAGTGGTAAGTGGTGCTCTAAAAATGGCTTAAAAATTTCGAAATGCTCAAAGCCATCGAAGCCAAAGGCTTTCTCAATCGGTAAGGAGGGGTTTTGCGTGTGCGAGCAGCTCATCGCTTAGCTGCGGCGCGGTTGACAGTAGTGTACGGACAGGACTTGTCTCAACGCGCACAGCACCCTCAATCGACCCACGTCAAGCGCAATTTGATAAAACATTTTCAGCATTTGTTGCCTTTCGCAGGGATATTTTATTATGCCCTATGCATGCTTGGCGAGTACACAAGTAGCGGGGTCGTGTTATTGTGTGACCTATATATGTGAAGTTTATTCCAATCATGAATGTGTGGAAGGATGGGGGGGGGGGGGGGGAGGGGGGTAATATGTCTTATATATGGTCACGTGGTATGCATGCGGCCGCTTCCCCGAGCGCTCCATGCCCCCTTTGAGCACAGCCATTATGAGAAATTTAGAATGTAGATATCCGATTACAGCTGGCACGAGCACGGCACCCTAGACGTACCTGCCATGATGGACTATATCCAGGCGAAGAACCGCCAGACGTCCATCCTCTATTCGGGCCACTCGATGGGCGCTACTGCCTTCTTCGTCATGACGGCCACACGGCCCGGGTACGCCCGCCGCGTGCGCGCCGCCTTTCTCATGGGAGCCGCCGCCTCTCTGGCCCATCACCGTTCGCCGGTGATCACTCTGGCGCAGAGCATCGTCAACGCTACCAGGGTAAGAACCAGTGCTGCCAGAGAAGTGCACCATTAAAAATTTCCTTGCAAATTACGGGAGATCATTAGGAGCCAAGAGCCATTTTTAACCAAGGTTCCCTGTTGAGTTACACTGTCACACCACACTGTTCTGTTTGGATTACTTTTTGTCTTTTCGACCGCTTCTCTGGCAATATTGGTATGAACGCACAACGCGCACACACACACACACATACACATCGTAGACACAGAAGCATCGCCTTTCACACTGTGAAAATATGTCATGTGACAATTTTCTCACCAATTGACGCAATATCTCGGTGACGACATTTTCGTCACATCTGGGCAGAAATATTAAAACAAGGTAGACGTACGCCAGACCGCGTCGTGGCGTAACAGGCTTCGCGCATCGCGAATCACTGTTCCCCCACTCCACGCCTGGCGCACGCCTACCTTGGCCTGCCGGCGGCTGTCACCTGACGAGTAGGACCCTGCGGGGCCAGTCAGTAGGACGTCCTCCGGGCGTCACTTTCTCCTCACGGCCGCAACCAGGCTCATGTTCTGGCTTCCGAACGTATCTTAGGTCATTCTTTCCTTGTCAATGCCACTCAAACAGTCCTAACCTACCCTTACCTGCCTGCACCTAACATACCCAGGCCTCCACTAACCTAACCTAACCGAGCGTAACCCACTCGAGTCACTGATCCGCCCTTCCCTGACAGGCGCACGGCGCATACTGACTTCACCCAACCGGCGGATTTTAAATTTTAGACCACTTGCGAAAATTATCTAAGAAACCGCTTGGGCTGCGGTGCCCCTGAGGGGAGGTTGACGCTGTTATGATGCAAGAAAGATGTGGTCCAAATTTGAGCTTTCTATGTATAACCGTTCTCGAGAAATCGCGCGGACAAACAGACAGACAGACAGACAAACAGACAGACAAAACATTTTTGACCTAGTCGGTCCAGGGCTTCGCTATCGCTCAGCCAAAAATAATTCTCTACCTTCTGAGGAAGAATTGTTGTTACGATTTTTTTTTGTCACACCATGAGTGACGGAAAATTCTTGAACATAATTTAAGAATTAATTTTTCGGAAACTGAAAAGCATAAGTAAAAATATTTTAACAGTTTAAATAAAGGATAAAAATTTGCATACAAACCCATTGATTGTTGTCATTGACCATTATTTGGTGGAAGCAATACCGTCCAGGAGACAGGAGGAAGAATTTGTATCGTTCATCGCAGTTCCTATACACGAAACTCAGACGATGAGCGCAGTCAGGTTTTCAGTCAAAGTCCACCCCCAACTGGGACAGCAGTATTGCATGTGCATTCTTCTGATGCTGTCAGGACTTCGTGGAGAAGTTTGGCCCGCGCAAGGGTCCGGAGGTGGTCGATTACAAAGGCCGAGCTCTAGTGGCCGCCACTTGCCGTTCCTACGACCAGGACTGTGGTTTATTCCAGCTAATAGTAGACGCCACAGCCGGACCTGGACACGCGGTAAGGAGCATGATCGTTGCCTACCACAATACCTCACATTATTTCGTATTATCTACGTCAGCTAAATTTTACTTTGGTCTTCTACAGGTGGTACCTGCTGACTTCCAGTATTACATTCCTTCCGGCGTGTCGCTCAAGGAGCTTATACACTACGTGCAGGTGGCGAATCCTAACTGTAAGTATGGTAGAGCGTGTTTTATGACGAAAATTGGTTTACAGATACAAACAAACGTATCTTGTACTAAAAATATTGAGGGGAAAATCACTCGTGAAATCCCGTGTACAAATTTTGTGAAATCCTTTCGCGGAGGTCACAGAAATGCCTCTAATTCGACGTTCCGGGCCGACCGAAGATCATATTATGTATTAATGACCTGCCATTGGACCAGAAGCGGTCATAAAAGCCGTAAATGCAATAAATGAAGGGTTGAAGCCCAGTAAAATCTTTTAAAATCTTGAAATCTGTGTACAAGTTACGGTCGAGTGATCACCCCCTCGAGGAATAACAAACACGAAAATGTTGACAAACGCACAGATTTGATATAGAAATCCTCATAGTGTTGATTTAGACTGTGAAGGTGAAGGTGAAGCTGAAGCCGTTCATCACTTGTTTTGGGTCCGTTCACCTTCGCGGGGATGAAACCGACCGAAATCGACCGAAAACAAGTGAAGAGCGCCGTCTGAGGCCGGCCGAAACCGACCATAGTTGCAGTTCCAAATGGCCCGCTAGGGTGTGCTGTGTGTTTCGCGCGAGCTTAAACCTTCTCAAGTGTTACGCTAAACTTGTCAACTTCAAATTCTTCATCCCGAACCGCCTTGATGCTCACTTGTCACGGTGTTGTGCGCTCGAGTGGCGATACGAACGGACCCAAAACAAGTGATGAACGGCTTCAGCTTCACCTTCACCTTCACAGTCTAAATCAACACATATGTGTACTGATTGTTAACTTTATTAATCTGAACTAGATGTTTTGCGACCCGTAGCTATCACATTTTCAGAGAATAAATGGAAAATATTGACGTTGTACAAATACCGTACACAGTGCGTATATCCTTTTTGATCTAACACATACAGCATTACTCTGCAGGGCCAGGGTTCCGCTATTACGACCACGGCAGAAAGAGGAACCGCGAGCTGTACGGCCAGGACCACCCTCCCGAATACGACCTGTCCAGGAATACCGTGCCAGTGTACGTGTACAGGGGCGCCACCGACATAATCGTCACCTCCGAGGTAGGAGCGGCACTGTAAAAATATTTATCTTAACTTAACGACACCCCCCTGGCTAAATATGACGAAGGAAAAAGTCATGACAGGCGATGTGACAATTAAGTCGACACCTAAAATATTTTTGCTCGGACGGATAGAAATTTGTTTTCTGTTTCATTTCGATAGTATGTAACAATTTACTGGCCATACGAATGTGTCGTCACGTGTGACGAATAAACGTCGTAAAGTGACTACATATTCGGGTAACTGACGAATCATCACAGAAATTTTCGTCATTTGACGAACAAATTTTACAGTGAGCGTAGCGTATCCGGAGCGACTGAAGACTTTCCCGGAAACGGCAAGATGTAGCTTGGCGATAGTGATCATTGCCGCGACTTTCGCCAATTAATTTTATATTTGTGTAGTGAACAGTTCTCTGCAGTGGACGGTTCCGTTGCGCCGGCTGGCATAGGAAAGAGGTTAAAGGAAACTGCATGCAAAATCTCTTCATCGCACGCACGCGATAACCGTGATTGGCTTTCATCTTCTTGCCGTTTGCGGTTGGCCACACATATATTGTCCAGAGAGTACCTTCAACTAAGAATTTGTCTGGGGGGGGGGGGATGGGGGGTAGAGGAAAACCGTGAAGTCGATGGTGGGGTAGCAAGAAATTAACACGACCTCTTATTCAGCCAGCATGTTTCAGAAGTCGTTTGTCCTTTCTCACATTCACAAATCTTTCGTTGAGCTAAACACGATAACATTCGTTCGCTTGGCCTCTTTCCCAACCTCATTATTCGTCGATTAGATTGATAACTTGAATTATTCGAAAGAGATTTTACATACTCCTGACAGGAGCGAGAAATCTGTTTTCAACGACAAATTCACCCCGGTGAAATGAAATATTTATTAAATATTAGGTGTCGACGAAATTGTGAAAGAATGTTAGATAATCCTCAGTTTGCTGTTTCTCTTTAGAATCTCCGGATGCTGACGTTGACTCTTCGAAATCTTCGCAAAGTTCATCTCGTGAAAGTGAAGAAATTTGGCCACGTGGACTTCGTATTTAACCCAGCCGCCTCGGAGAACCTTTACAGAATTATGATCGCTGATATGGCGTCTTCCTTCCGTTGATGGAAGCAAAACGTGAAAATCAAATCACCCACATTTCGGAGATACCTAATACTACGGTTTTGTCTTCAGCTCCCATTTCCATGCACAAACATACCAACATTCGTTCAAGCATATATTCGTGTAATTTTAAATTTCAACAAATTTATTCAAAAGAGACACGCTTAAACGAAGATAATCAACCTCTTCTTCTTGCTCGAATTCGTTCGAAAGACGTTCCAACAACATTCCGAATGTTGAAAACCTAAGCTCGGATGTGATTCTTTTTTACCACTACAGGGCTGCCGCCTGGGCGGGCACCGCAATACGATAGAGCACGTTTTCAGCGTCGGTGGCGAACTTCTCCACGAGGCCGCACTGACGCCCGAGGACATTGGTGCCCTGTGAAGACAAAGTAACTTAACATCAGCTATGCTACAACAAGGGCATTTGGGTTCATAGCGCTGGCCTAGTGGAGGGCTTGATCGTCATTTATTTTCTAATGGAATACATGTACTTTCATATTGAAACTCAAATGACGATCAAGCCCCACCGAGCACGCACGAAACCTAATCCGCCTAAACAAGCACTTCCAATGAGGCTCGAGAGCGAATCAAGAAAATCAAAACATACTTCCGGAGTGGGACCGGTAGTCTGAGGAATCGCTATTTGTGTTGTTGGACTTCCGTAAGGTGCGCTAGGTGGGAATGGTGATTCCTCATGCATTATAAGCGGTTGCCAAAACAAGGCTACATTTTGTGTCCTTCGTTCGTTACTTTCAATTTACATTATTTATCGTGTGTCATTGTTTATGTTACTCAGGGCAGTCGTACACACTAGTCAGAGTTACTACTCGTGCATCTCTTTTTTAAAACAGCGAAAATATCAAATACGACAAAATATAAATTCCGTGCCTCCCCGGCCTAACACGCCAGAAAGCAATTTCTCAGCTCTGAACAGGTAGAATGGGATTGACAAATCAAAATAGAAGTCACGAAAGGCTAAAACCTGGAGTGTGCCGAACATGCGTGTAACATGTCGAATACTCTATTTAGCGAGCTATCGATCTCGTTTCTTCTCGTCAAGGAATCATCACATCCCGTTCCCCTCGATCAAAATATCGCAACTCTGAACTTCCTCACCTTGTACTGGTCGTTAACGAGGTGAAGCAGCATCTGTCCCGCCGCCTCCAGCACGGCCTTGTGGGCACTGGCGTTGCTCGCCACCCGGAAAGCGATGGCATGAAATACGTTACGGTACAATTGGCGGGTAGTTCTCAAAATGGTGTCCCGGTAGTGCTCGTTCTCCCACTTGACGAACAAGCTCTGCGAGCTGGCCCTCAGGGCAAGAATGGCGGCCTCGTCACCCTTATCTTTGGCCTAAAAGGAACAAATGCGCAACAAAAACAATGAAATTTTTTTGGTCGTGAGAAGGGTTTTTAGTTTTTAGCTATAAGCTTTGTCGGGTGATTAAGTCGATAAAGTAAACTTGTGAAAGACTATGGGCCATGCGTACACCCAGGTTAAAATAGATGCAGAAGATGGCTTCGGCCGCTTGTAACCAGCAAACCTACCACCGCACAATGCCTCACAAACGGTGGTGATTTTGTTGCGTGTCACACGTCAGCTTGAGCCCATGCAGCCGCGCTGAAGACGCTTACCGAGGGCTTCAGGCGCTCGTTGATGAGAGTCGTGTACTTGCTGACGAGGGCTGCAACCTCTTTTTCCTGAGACTTCTTGAAATTTTCGTAGGCGCTGAACCGCGAAGCAACGCCCTTCGCCAACAGATCGAGCGCGTCTGCGACAGCCTTCTTTTCAGACGGACCGGTGTAGGAGGTGTTGACCCGCTTCACGGCGTCCGCGTAGCTCTTGTGTAGGTAGTTACCAAAGTCCTCCCAATTTTGCTTCAAGACCGCAGGGAGTGCCGCACCCGCCTTTCGGACAGCCAACGCGTCTGCAAACACGTCCCTGTCCAGTGACAGACACCGCACCTGCAAGCCGAAATGAAAAATTACCCGCCTGTGCGATGTCCTAAGGCTCAGTTTACAGCAGATCCCTTAGTGGCGATTCCTCGCAGCGTCGAACTGCCGACAGAATCACTGGCCAACAGCTCGAAAAGTTAAATAAGCGTTTACAGCGAGGCTCACGAGCAGGCCTGGACTGACCAGCACCGCCGCCCCGCAAACGCGAGGTGGGTCCGTGAGGGCCCCGGGCCCCTGCCTAACGAAGGCCCCGCGCGAGTAGGGCCTCCGTAGACACTTGCTGAGAAAAGAACTAACCACGAAATTAGGATACGCTTCATTCAAGCCCAAATATTAGCGAGAAATATTAAAGAACAAGTTGAGAACTTCAGAACAGTAAGCGCTCCTGTGATTTATGTAAGAAATATATTGGTATTTTTCTAATAAAAACCTTAATTTGCAGCCCCCCCCCCCCTACCCACCTCAGGGTCCGGGTGGGCCCCAAGGTGCCCAGTCCGGGCCTGCTCACGAGCCGAAATAAAACAAAAATACTTTCGCAGAGCCGAACCGGGTAGCAGTACGGATAACAAGATGAACCGCAACGCCGTTACCTTCGGTCATGTGATTTCCGCTCTGGAAGTTTCCTTATTCTTCCTTCTTCCGTTCTAGAATATCATTGTCGAAAAAAATCTATCGGCGAGGTGGTAAATACTACTTAAATCATGTGTGCACATTTTACATTTCCAGAAATCCCTTACTAAAGTCACAGACATGCACCCGTTCTGACCCCACAGTTCTAGCATCCCCGCTGCCAATGAATATACTTTAAACAGATGCGCCCCCATGCCCCACACAAAACTCCGCCCGTGGTAAGACCACAGAGTAAAAGTTTTGTTAGACCCCTCCCTCCCTCACGCTGGGGCAGGATGAAGCACTGCCCCCCCCCCCCCCCCCTGTTTCCCCCATCCGCCATGCTTCCTCGGCAGCTACTTTACCCGCGCGGGGATGGCCACTGCCGCCACAGCTAGGACGAGGACGGCGGCTTGCATGGCGTGATGAGTGTGAGCTCTCACGTTGTCCTGCGCTGCCTGCTTATATTGCTGCAGTCGCACGCGGACTTATGTCGTGCACGAGGATCGAGCACTCTCAAAAAAAAAATGCCAGTAGCAGTTGCCATGGCAGCAGGTGATACACACTTCCGATCTCGCTGGTCGGTCTGCGGGGCGCGGGGCGGGAGATGCTGCGGGAGGGTGAGGGGAGCTGGAGGGGGGAGGCGAAGGCGCTGTTGCCGCCCTGGAGGGCCCCGCCGCTGCAGGCCGATGCGACAATGCGCGCCCCACGCGCCATTCTCGGGTACACATGTTGGATGCTCTAGATCGCTCTAGGTTGATCGGATCAAAAAGATACGAAAAGCCTAGGCGTTGTACTAGAATCGCCCCGCTTACACCCACCATCTATAACCAACCGTTCACGAGCTACGGCTTGACAAAGGGTAACGTCTAACTGGTCGGGCGCACATCGGCGCTCTAGATCGCTCTAGAATGGTCGGATCTAAAAGATATGTGTACCAACAGAAAGCCTAGACTCCGTGCTAAAATCGGCTTGCTTACACTACCCATCTGAACCCGACCGTTCATGGCTGGGAAGCGCGGCCGCCCGTAAGCTGCGAGGCGCGCGAGGCGAGGCGCGCACAGCCCCCGGTGGGGTCGGGCGGCCTATATATATTTAGCTTGGCTCTTGCTGCCGCATGAGAGTAGAAGCCGCTGATACATTTTCTTAATATTATTTCTTATTCTGACGTTGTAGGTGGTGTTATATGTATCACCTGCTAAAAATATGCTCGATTCAAGCCAAAATCCTCACTATTTCTATATTCTCGCGGGACATGCTCAGTTCAAGTATAAGCGGCTTGATTCATTGATTCAGCTCACCGCATGATTGACTCAAGCATGCTGAACGTGATCTGTGTATGATAGTGCTCACGGACTAGCTCCTATTTGCTTGCCTTTTCACGCTTTGGGTCTCGCATAACTTGTAACATGTGTGGAATGCTCGATGACTTTTTCCGCCATTTTAAAACTTGAAAAATTATCGTGTCAAGCATATTATGATTGATGCAAGCATATTTTTTTTTTGAGTGAGTGAATATGGATCCTGTAATACACGTGGACGGCGGCAGCGTCGTGACGCCGCAGTCAAACATAATCATGCACACAGCCATCGATTAGTCCCGGACGCGGAAGAAGAGGTATATCCTACGATACGTTAGTCAGGACGCTAACGGCACGAAGCAACTATAAATGTGCACTTACAAGGGGATGCCCCGAGGTGTAAAACTTACAATTCGATGAAACCTTTTTTGCAGTTTATACTGCCCACAGGACCCTCAGATACAAAATTTTAGCTGCCCTTATTGGCTAGTTCCGGAGGTATTTTTAAAGCATTAAAACGGGCTTAAATTAAATGAAACTAGTGTCAACGAGGAATTTTCAAAAAAATTCAAAATACAAAAGGTCAATGTGGCAACAGTAAGGAAAACGCCCCAGCCGTTTTCGAGATATCGGCGTATTATGTATAGGAATCAAACAAACCTCTTATAGAAACGTGTCCCGTATTATTACCATACATAACACGCCGATATCTCGAAAACGGCTGGGGTTACGGCGTTTTCCTTGAAATTTCAGTCCCCTAGGAACTTACCTGATGCGCACTGAAATACGGGTCCTACCTGATGCGCACTAAAATACGCGTTGTTCCTAGACTATATCGGAGCTGGCTCGGAAGAAGAGGAAGGCGCCAATAACAAAGCGGCGTCTGATTGGTCCGGCGTGAATGTGGGGGTACCCCCACTCCCGCGCTTGTCCAACCAGAAGCCGCTTTGTCATTTGCGTTTTTTTCCGAGCCAGCTCCGACACACCCTACTCAGATTTCCAGTACTGCCTATAGATTCGAGTTACAGCAGTTTGAGTGATGCGAAGCGGCAGCCGCGTGGGCCGCGCGGCCATGGACTGGTCTCATGGCAACACGGCACGCACAACCTTCCCACTGCCCATATGGATTAAGGTGCCGGTCGCTTTCGGATGTGTAATTCACGGCTGAAGGTGCGTTTAGGATCGCTTGACGCTGACGCCGTACGCCCCTTGAATTCTTCTGACTTTCCGACAAAAGCGAAGCGCGGAAACGCAAGAATCCGGGGGTCCTTCAGGGTTTTCCATCACATACATTGCAGTAGGTTGGGCTGCCCCCCCCCCCCCCCCCACCCCCCTCCCTTGCACACGCACCATAGCCGCACTGCGCAGCATTAAATCGAACGCTGACTGGCCTCTGAGAGACAAGACGGATCGGCTGATGGGTCGGGTCAGGCAAAGATGAACATCTTCATTCTTTGGGAGTGATCGGGGACGAGTTAGCGACTGGCGACACAAACAGGATCGGGTAATGGTCTTCCCTGCAGCTCGCAGTGGCCGGATCAGTTCGGTTTTGTCCCGCTCGACCCGGCGCTGGTCGAAGAACGCTTCTGGCAACTTGCAGGCAGCCGCCTGCGCCTGTCGGTGCGCCGGGAAGCAGTGAGCCTGCAGTGCAGGCCGGGGGGTAGGCCGCCCAACGTACTGCACCGCATGTGTAAGGGACACCATGTACGGCGTCAACGTCATGTTTGTTTCGTTCCGCCCCTCTGGCACCCTGCAATCGAGGGGGGGGGGGGGGACGAATCATGTAAACAGGCATTCCCGACAACGCGAAAACGGAAGAAAAGAAACAATAGTTTCCGCGCGGGAACTGGTAGTACGAGAAGTCACACAGCAGCCCCACTCGGGAAGCTTGTACATATTCCGTTTACGAGCGACGTCGGAAATGTATGTTACATTTGCACATATAGAAGGGTTGAAGCACAAAGGGATTTTCACTACATCCAAACGAGAACCAAAGAGAAACATCATGGCACCAGGAACTATGACATTGAAAATCGAGGCCGGAGAACTCCTATGCCCCGGCCCCGCATACACTTCAAATGTCTATGGGACAATTTTGTCCAATGAAATGTTACGTTTTTAAACAAAACACGACATTGGGACAATCTGTAACGTAAAGGTGGGACAAATTTTAACATGCGAGATACAATTATGCTACAAATTGTTACGCTTCGTTTAAAAAGGAAACAGTTTATGGGACAAAATTGTCCCATGACATTTAGTGTGTATTTGTTTCTCAAAATATTCACGCACACAAGGGAAGAGAGTTGCGAGAAATCAACATTCCTCAGTTGAACCAGTAAGTAGCGTTGCTCTAGCTCGGTCAACAGAATAGGGGTCGTGGACCATGGTACGGAGGGAGTAGAAAAGTTAGTCAGACCAGTATAGGCGAGAGGGGGTTCGGTCTGTCGGGTGGACGGTCCGTCCTGGCCGGCACTGGGTCATACACGGCGCCACCCGTTCGGCTCGTCGCCGCACTTGGGCCGACCCTAGTACGACGAGGAACCTTAGCTCAGGCGTCTCAAACTCGCCGTAGCGCCGAGCCGCTGGTTGGGTATGCAACCGGCAATACGCGTTTTCTAGGGTCCCTCTAAGCAGCGCGCATTGGACACACGTGTCAGTCAGCTGCCTACCCCCAGGCGGAAAGAGGGTTTTTCTCCATTTGAGGGCTCTATTTGAGCGATATTTTGGATCAGAGTAGGCTTGTTAGATACCCCGTGGGACAGGCTTGAACCGCCCCGAAGACATTCGGCACCTGACTCCCCTTTCCCCTTTGCCTCAACTTTTCACACATTTTCCGATGCGCGCGTGCCGCAGGAAATTTACAGTACAAACTGTGTTTGCAGGGGTGGGAGACACCCTAGGGAATGGAGCCACCAATCGGCATCGGCCACCGGAGAGGTATGACGTCACAAGCACGGCGTGAAGATGGCGGATCTCAGCACTAGGAGATCGGTACGGCTCCGTTTTTTGCCTTGCGCTCCGGGTAAATGTTGACT
The DNA here is from genome assembly GCA_026979955.1 of Megalurothrips usitatus. Classification (NCBI taxonomy): domain Eukaryota; kingdom Metazoa; phylum Arthropoda; class Insecta; order Thysanoptera; family Thripidae; genus Megalurothrips; species Megalurothrips usitatus. The sequence continues at coordinate 9,305,961 of CM049606.1, forward strand.
AGAATCGCTAAATTTTGGTTTAGGGCAATCTAAGGCATGCTTCTATCAGATTCTGTCCGTATTTTTACAATCTATATTTTTTTTTGAAGCACCCTACCCTGCGGGGCCAGAGGCCGCACTGCGGGCGTCTTGCTCTTCGCACGGACGCAACCATGCGCTTCTGAACGTATCTTGAGTCCTAACCTACCCTTACCTGCTTCAGCCTAACATAACCAGGCCTCCACTAACCTAACCTACCCAAGCGGAACTCACTAGAGTCACTGATCCACCCCTCCCTGACAGACGCATGGCGACTATCCGGCGGATTTTAAATTTTAGATCACTTGTAAACAAGGTAGGCGTACGCCAGACCGCGTCGTGGCGTAACAGGCTTCGCTCATCGCGAATCACTGTTCCGCCACTCCACGCCTGGCGCACGCCTACCTTGGCCTGCCGGCGGCTGGCACCTGACCACTACGACCCTGCAGGGCCTATCAGTCAGTAGGACGCCCTGCGGGCGTCACTCTCTCCGCACGGTCGCAACCACGCTCATGTTCTGGCTTCCGAACGTATCTTGCATCAGCCTTTTTGGCTGAGCGAAAGCGAAGCCCTTACCCGACTAGGTCAAAAATGTTTCGTCTGTCCGTCTGTTTGTCCGCGCGATTTCTCGAGAACGGTTAGACGTAGAAAGCTCAAATTTGGACCATATCTTTCTTGCATCATACCAGAGTCAACCTCCCCTCAGGGGCACCGCAGCTCAAGCGGTTTCTTCGATAATTTTCACAAGTGGTCTAAAATTTAATATCCGCCAGTTAGGTGAGGTCAGTACGCGCCATGCGCCTGTCGTGGAGGGGCGGATCAGTGACTCGAGTGGATTACCCTCGGTTAGGTTAGGTTAGTGGGGGCCTGGGTAGGTAAGGTTCAGGCAGGTAAGGGTAGGTTAGGGCTGGTTGAGAGGCATTGATAACGAAAGGATGATGTAAGATACGTTTGGAAGCCAGAAAATGAGCGTGGTTCCGACCGTGCGGAGAGAGTGACGCCCGCAGGGCGTCCTACTGACTGATTGGCCCCGCAGGGTCGTAGTGGTCAGGTGACAGCCGCCGGCAGGTAAAGGTAGGAGTGCGCAGGCGTGGAGTGGCGGAACAGTGATTCGCGATGAGCGAAGCCTGTTACGCCACGACGCGATCTGGCGTACGCCTACCTTGTCCTATCAATCCCGCTCAACTAGTCCTAACCTACCCTTACCTGCCCGAGCCTAACCTACCCAGGCCCCTACTAACCTAACCTAACTGAGCGTAACCCACTCGCGTCACTGATCCGCCCTTCCACGACAGGCGCATGGCGCATACTGACTTAGCCCAACCGGCGGATTTATAATTGTGGACCACATGTGAAAATTATCTAAGAAACCGCTTGGGCTGCGGTGCCCCTGAGGGGAGGTTGACTCTGGTATGATGCAAGAAAGATGTGGTCCAAATTTGAGCTTTCTATGTTAAACCGTTCTCGAGATATCGCGCGGACAAACAAACAGACAGACAGACAAAACATTTTTGACCCAGTCGGTCCAGGGCTTCGCTATCGCTCAGCCAAAAATATCTTAGAAACCGCTTAAGCTGCGGTGCCCCTGAAGTGAGGTTGACTCTAGTATGATGCAAGAAAGATGTGGTCCAAATTTTACCCTTCTACGTCAAACCGTTCTCGAGAAATCACGCTAACAAACAGAGACGAAACGTTTTTGGCCTAGTCGAGTATGGGCTTTGCTATCGCTCAGCCAAAAACAGCTCGCAGAGCTTCGAGAAAACAACATTTTATCTAAAGTTCGACGGGCTATTTTAACGATGTAGTCAACGTTCAAGAGTGTCCCGGCTCCGCGCGCAGCCAAGCGTCTGCATTGTTGTGAGACGGCACTACGCTCCGCCACACGGGTCAACTCGACCATTTAGCGGTGAAACCGTGTATGCAAGTGCCGTTTTTTCCCGCGAAGCATGAACTCGGTTGCCGTAGATTTTAAAGATGTCCTGACTGTCCGGGCACGTATCAGAATAGGGCGTTTCACTGTAAGCCTTCCGGAACCAACTATGAAGGCTATGATTTGCAAATCTGTATCCTGTATAAAAAAAATCGCGGCGGGTGCAGATATAGTGGCATGTTGGATTTCCATATCAACAAACTCTGGTGTAAATAAGGGCCGTCTGTGAGATTCTGTGCTCCGCCCGACGACAATGATGGGTGTACGTTCATGTCTGGATAGCGCGACACTTCCCTTTTTAATTTGATGATAACTAAGAAAACTAACTATGGACATCCAACATGGCGGACTTACGCCGGTGTCATATCGAATTCAGTTAACGGCGCCATGATGTTCTTCTCTGGATCCGGTTTTGATACAGTGAAATACCTTATTCCGAAGTGCACCGTGTACTGTAAGTCGCGTACCTTTAAAATTATGTTTTGAAACAGCCGCTTGTGCTACATTTGATATGTGGTGGGTGCGGGTGCGGTTCCAAACCACCGTATACTTCCGATGGGATCAAATATATTTCGAAGATAGAAAATAGTTTGACAAGGTGTCCTTCATCTCGGGTTGGTTGTTATTGTACACTAAAGTGCTGCCGCCTGTGCGGGCACCGCAATACGATAGAGTACGTTTTCAGCGTCGGTGGCGAACTTCTCCACGAGACCAAATTGACCCGTCAGGACATTGATGCACTGAAAAACGAACATTAGCAATCCTGAATTAGGCTGTCACATTGGCACGTCGTCTTAAACGATTCTTTTAGCAGTCTCCCAATAGATGTTTAGGCGTATTCAAACAGTGATGGGATACATCGCATTGCACCTGACCACGACGACACCACACTGCAAATGCAAGTGTGGACCAACTCCACGCAGGTAGTGTGGACCACGGATGGTCCACGCTAGGAAGTGTGGACCACGTTTGGTCCACACTCTCCGCGCCTAACCGGCCCTATCCTTCGCTGTGGGTGCTCCTTGTACCCAAATGTGGACCAGCCCGTGGTCCGCGCTTCCTAGTGGGGACCAACGGATGGTCCACGCTACCTTGCATGGACCAAAAAGCTCCACGCTACCTAGCGTGGAGTTGGTCCACACTTACATTTCCAGTGCAGAACACCATGTGCAAGACACTCTACAAAGTAAAAAGAGTGCAGTAATCTTTTCCCCTTCTATTTTTCAAGACAAGCATAATATTGCGCACACTCTTCGGGATCTCCAAAAAAGTAGTTTCTACAGGGAAAGCGCATTTCATAGGACGCAGATAATTGGCAAAAGTAAGTGGATAATGGATACACCCTATTTTCCATATGCATGCATTTGGGGACAGGACCAGACCCAGAGGCCAGAGCCCGGAATCGGGCGGGCAGCGTATACCCGGACGCATCCGAATACGTCTCCTGTGCGTGTCTGCCTCGGCTGGACGACAGAGACGGAGTATACGTTTCTGCTGACCCGGATGCGTCCGGGTATTCGCTGCCCGCCCGTTTCCCGGCTATGCCATAGGCCCGGAGCCCCTCAGAGCCACGAGGGAAGCCTCACCTTCTTCTGGTTGTTGACAAGGTGGAGCAGCATTTGTCCCGCCGCCTCCAGCACGGCCTTGTGGACACTGGCGTTGCTGGCCACCCGACCGGCGACCACATGGAAAGCGTTGCGGAACACCTGTCGGGTCACCCTAAGGATGGTGTCCCGGTAGTACTCGTTCTCCCACTTGACGAGGATGCTCTGCTTGGCGGCCCTCAGAGCAAGGATGGCGGACTCGTCGCCCTTATCTTTGGACTGAAAAAATGGGTACGAAATAATGTTGTGAATAAAGTTACTTTATTGATCAAGCGGATAGTCGGGTGAACAGGGATTTCTGCCGGCCTCCGCACAATGCCGATTTTGTGCACTACGCCACATTTGCTTAGTATTTATAGTAGCATCAACCAAGTCCTCGTACCGTCCCAATGATAAGCCATAAGCGGACATTTTTGTACGGGCAGTTCCTACGCAGCACCGATTTATGCAGGAAAGCTGTGTCAATCCACGGATGAGCGTACGGTGAACCGTTCTTTAAACACTTTATGATTCATTCCATTCGCTGTTCTCTATGTGCGGGGACCTAAGCTCGGGTGATGAAATCGGGTTCATATGACGAGAACATTTGTGGGAGGCTTCTCACCTTCTGTTCGTTGGTGTTTCGTCCCAATGACACGTAATACCAGGTTATTCAGGAACGCCGCACTTTTTTTGGAGTATGCTATCCCGCAACGCACTTTCTCCGTCTGTTAGTGGCTCGGCCAGACGCGTGAGACAGAAAGAGACGGAGCAATAAGTGCTTTCCGGGCTGCATACCCCAGAAAGAACGCGTCGTTTCTGCATCACCTGGTATAGTTCCAGTTCAAGGTTCCAGTATTTGGTATCGTGCCAATCTGAATACATTTCATATTGCATTGTATGGGTTTGCCGAGTTTCCCAGGGTATGAAGAACAGTTTATGTGCATTGACACGCATGGCGGTGCAGTTGCTGCGATGATCAGAACGCTTACCGAGGGCTTCAGGCGCTCGTTGATGAGAGTCGTGTACTTGCTGACGAGGGCTGCAACCTCTTCTCCCTGAGACTTTTTGAAATTTTCGTCGGCGCTGAACCGCGTAGCAACGCCCTTCGCCAACAGATCGAGCGCGTCTGCGACAGCCTTCTTTTCAGCCGCACCGGTGTAGGAGGTGTTGACCCGCTTCACGGTGTCCGCGTAGCTCTTGTGCAGGTAGTTGCTATTGTCCGTCCAGTTTCGTTTCAAGATCGCAGGAAGTGCCGCGCCCGCCCTTTGGACAGCTAACGCATCAGCGGAGACATCCTTGTCCACTGACAGACACTGTAAAAGCAAAAATTTTTAAAAAAAGATATCCGCAGCTTAAATTCGCAATAGACAGCCTTTGATGACTCAACAGTGTAAAATGTTCCGATTTATTTCGATTTTTCTTTCTTGCAAAAGCATAACTACTTTAGATATACACGTCCGCACCACGACCAGTTGTGGCTGGTTACAATATTCCCCGTCTTGGTCAGAAAACAAGCTGTCCCACTTCGTGAGATACCAGAAGCCCCGGTGTTAACGAAATAAAATTAAGTTATTCAAATTTGATTCAGGTTAAGTATTATTAAGTTTGATCCAAATTTCGTCTCATTTCTTTTGAGTTCGAAGTTGTAACTGATAGACGATTCCGGATAAGAGGAATAGCAAGTGCTGGTCCACTGCGCATCCGCAACACATGTTTTGTCGACTACGCATGCGAAGTGGGCCTTTTGCATGTTCTTCCTTCCGTCTTATCTGATTCTGTGACGTCAGCAGCCACAACGAAATCGTCTTCTTGAAAGAAATTTAAAATTGAGAGCACATTATTTCATAGACGCCTTTTCCTCGGCGGGCCGTATACCTGCGCGGGGCTGGCCACCGCGGCCACAGCGAGGACGAGGATCGCGGCATGCATGGCGTTGCCGGGCGGTTTGGGCGCGGGCCGGCCCTCCTGGCGCCCTCTTTATACCGCTGCGGCCGCGACAAAGCCACGATCCTTCACTGCGCGTGAGCCTCGCGCACGATGGCTTGCAGCTGTCATCTATTCGCGAAAAAACAAAACTGCACACCTTAATGTGATTTTTAAAATGGTGGTGCTATTTGAAGTATTTGGGCCAAATTTCTCGAAAGTAGGCACCCCCTCGAAAGCTCAGACCTAACCATCGTGGCAACGTACAATATTTTTTCGAATTGTGCTTTGTAATGTACAATAGTAGTGGCGGTGACCGCTTCTCCGAAGACAGACGGACCATTCCGGCGCGCGAGTTAGCCAATCGCAACGTAACAACGGAGAACTTAAGTCTAAGGTCCTCGACGACATACGTTCAAGGTCGGAGGGACTGTTTTCTTAATCAGAAGTTTCGTTTTGACGTGCAGCCATCAGATCCAAAACTCATGTATTCTCTTTTGGAGTATATTTAGAGGCCGCGCGAAGGGGGTGCTTTAAAGGTTTGCAGGGTATTGGGAGGGGTAACCGGATTTAGTGGTTCCTTTTGGGGCAAGATTGCAATCAAACTCATCCTCGCCTCGAGCGCGATTATCGCACAACCGAGTTCCGTTAACGGTAATTTTGATTCGTACCTTCACTTCCGGCTCAGCGTTTCTACGGCATACCCTACAGGCCTGAAACAGAACAATTTTCCTCTTCGCGGCCCCCATACGGCCGTTCCTTTCTCCACATTCCTTCACCTTCATCGGGGCTAAAGGCGGACGAACTGCACATCCCTCAAACAACGAGGCCTTGCAGCTTTTCCACTCACCAATGGCTTCAAAGTATCCGACCGGCCGCGCTGCAGCAGGAGCGGACGGCGACACCTGCCCGGCCTTGCGTCCCGTGCCCTCAGAGACATACATACGTAATTTTTCAGCGAACGCGGCGATGGCTTCGCTGTCGCTTGTGTATACCAATACTTACTACAGTAGTCGCCGCACGATGTAGTAATAGGCATTTCCACTTAGGCTGAACGGAGCGCCGGGACGGAACGGAACTTCGCCGCGCATCGCCTTGTGATTTCTCATACTAGCCTGTTTCCGGTCTCATATTACTGCTGTATTCACTGCTCTTCTACTTTCGTTCTATAGCTAGCTGGAAAAGCCTGGAAGAGTTTCCTAAGAGAAGAGTGTAGGCGCCCAAATACAGACAAACACAATCATCGATCAAAACTCTCAAAAGCTGGACGAAAAACAGGTTTTTGTCTTGTTAAAACGGTCGCAGAACGCCGTAAATGAGCTTGCAATAGACAATTTCAGTGTGGCTGCTGACGTCGCTGAATCCGGTGAGAAGATAAAAGGACGGATTAGCACAGACCCACTGCGCATGCCGCTTCTTCCCTTTGACGGCTGCGCATGCGCTGTGGGTCTGCGCTTAATTGTTCTTCCTTTCATCTTCCTACCGGATTCTGTGACGTCACCAGTCACAACGTAGTCGTCTATTAGAAATGATTCATGTAGCAACAATCGACACCAACACAATCATTGTACACTTAGCAAAGTGTACCCCATATGAGGTACAGTTGTGGTCCTCTGGGGCAAGCGAGATCCTGCCCATCATTGCTCTACATATTACACGGAAGAAAGAAGAGTTGTGTCACGGCACCTTATAGGCTCGAGTGGTAGTGGTTGCTACATGTTGGCAGACGGTTAACTCATCTGTCCATTGGTAACTTATAAGGCAGACATCAACGACCTTCTTTCTAAACCGATATCTGCCAAAATCGTAAAGACGGAGGTTCTCCCGAACGAAAGCAAGAAGTGGCAGCGGCCGGAAACTATCCGGTCCGTGTACGCAATAGGGTAGTCCAGGACAATTCAAACCGACTGCGGATAGGATGATTTAAAGAACATAACCGGATCCCGCACGCGGCTTTACGATGGGTACCGCAGCAGGGGTTACCTCCGCCGCGAGCGTAAGTCACGAGCCGATTACAAAATTAGCGAGGCTAAGCTCTCGCTGGCGATACACAAGTCACCATCGCGCGGCCAGGAAGCTTGACACTGCAGCTTCCCACATGAGTGTCAGCTAAGGCTCGTATACTTTTTAGTCGGCTCGTGACCGACGCCCGCGGTCCTCTGCTGCGATACCTCGCAATAACGCGATCTGGATCCGGTCATGTTCGTTTTGTCATCTTCTCCACTTCCGGTTTGGATTCTCCCGGAATACCATATTTCTCACACCGCTTGGTTCCGTAGCCGCAGTATTGTTTTCGTACTTTCTCACTTCCACTTCCGAAAAAAGTTCTGAAAATCCAACTGTCTGGGATTATGGCAATGCATGCAATGACCACAACTATCCCAGAAACCGGTCTAAAAAGCAAATTCAAAATATCGAAAACTGCGTCGATTAACTACGTTTACTTAAAGTGCTGACGACGTTTAACACGCACTTTTCGTCACTTCAGCAACATTAGTAGATTTACACAATTCGATTTGATTGTTCTGAGAATAATACATAATTCCAGTGGGGGCCGAGAACGGAAGCAGAAGGACAATAAAAAGAATTACAGCGCTACTACCGCTCACCAACCCTCAGGGACGCAGAAACTCGTAAAAGAAAACGTAAAAATGAGAAAGAGTTCGATGTCTGAACCAACGGTTCTCTTTTCGGTGATTCGACACCTCAGACCGCGCGGCTACACGCCACATCGACATTGTTGCTTAAGCATCGGGAGGGTTACTAACTCAACCCGCGGCCGAGCCCGTCCCAAAAGTAATGGATGTTTTCCAAAACCACTTCGTCGTAATCGAACCAAGGGGTTCCTATGTTTTTCATGCGACCATCTTGATATTTGGGTCTGACGTTTGCTTAGAAATGGCCTTCCGCAACATCTAAATCTTCGAACTTCTCATTAAAAAATTTGCATACGGTTTTTGAGGCTCAATGGCAGTGTGAACGGGCTGTGTGAGAGATCGCACGGTCAGTCGCAGCGTTCACGTTCGTCGTGCCATTTCTCGTACTGCCCGTGTCCGCTCTGGAAGTGTGTTCTCTCCAACTTGGCTGGAAATGCCTATCGAAGCACTGGAAGCGCAACGTAAACAGAAGCCTCCAACCAACGGCACCGTGTTCGTGGCCCGTCTATCGCGCTCACTCACGAGACGGGGCCGGAGTCATCGGCGCATATTTCCTAGGTATTCCCCTCTCGCTCTTCGGTGTTGCAGGTCGCGGCGGCGCCGGGCGCGCCAGTTCCGCGACAACAGTCGACGAGTTCGCAGTCCCTGCCCTGTGCGAGCACGCTCCTGTTTCTGTCTGTTGGCGTTTGGCGTTACGTCTCTGTGATCGCCGTCTTTCCGGGTAAGGACTGAAATAGGCAGTTCCATCCCGGGCCCGAACGGCACGGAATCGGCTGGTATGATATATCGTCTGGCCAGCCACCGCGGAGAGAGCTCCTGGCCGTGTGTTTTCTCGTACCACCCCCTCTTCTTCCCTTGGCCTGGATCAGACTTACGTTCATGTTCATATTTATTTGTGTCAAACCACGTGCGACGGAAAGTTCTTGAACAAAATTTAAGAGAGAATATTTCGTGGTCCCGAAAATTGTTTTAGAGTGTAGCTGCTTTATCGAACCACTGCGAATTACACCTAGTGATTGTTGCCCTCGACTTCCAATCCGGCACCGCGGGCGCAGCTTCCGATATTTTTACGTTTGTAAGATCGTTAAAAACTTGCGCTCGGCGTTAGAATTTCTGCCTCCCGAGGGCAAGTCAACGATGGTAGCGCTGTTTTTTTTTTCCTGTCAGGCCCTGCTAGGGACTGGCATGAGGGGTACGGTACCTCACTTCGCTGTGTTACCTTGCAGCGCTAGTCAGCGATCCTATTCCATAGTCCGTGCTTAGGGGAAAAAGGGGGGGGGGGGGGTCTCGCAAAAACGGACAGCGTATCTTAATATATGGGAGACACTTCAAAGTCTCTCACGTATTTTATGGATTGGCCCCCTTTTCTTTAGTGGCGGCGCATCAAGCTGAGGCTAGAGTTAGCGTGCCCTGGCCGGCTTCTGTTAGTAGGCACTTGTCTGTGCACTTATCGCCCCGCAGCCCGGCGCAGATCTGTTTATCAGTTTGCGTTTCGCGTGGCAAAGCGTGGTGGCGTCGCTGGACTCCAGGGCGAAGTGGCGCGGTGCTGCGCGACGCAGCCGCCCCGTTCCCCGTTCCCCACCCTCAAAAAATTCTGTTTGAATTTAGCATATTTGAGATTCTTGCTGTCAGTTTCTTGAATCAAGCTTACGCATTTAGCTCGATGCTTGATTCAAACATTGTTCTAAATGCGCAAGAAACTTGATTCAAGAAACTGACAGCAAGAATCTCAAATATGCTAAATTCAAACAGATTTTTTAGAGAGTGCTTGTGCACATGTACGTGGAGGGCCTAAAAGGTAAAGGTCCGCTGATGATTGAGCTTATTATTTGTTTTGCAATTTTGAAAAGCAGCAAATAGAAACGTTGCAATGTTGCATAGAGTTCCAAATAGGGTATATCGGAGCTGACTCGGAAGAAGAAGACGCAAATAACAAAGCGGCTTCTGATTGGACAAGCGCGGGAGTGCGGGTACCCCCACTCTCACACCAGCCCAATCACACGCCGCTTTGTTATTCGCGTCTTCTTCCGAGCCAGCTCCGATGTACCCTATACGGGCCAGTCGCGTAGTGGCCACTCGGTGGCGGTTGTGCATCACGGTGAAATATCCACATGTGTCATTTTTTTGAGGTTGAAATGGTCACTTTCTCGCTTTTCTTGCTCGCCTGAGGCGCTGGAACTCTGCTTCTTACCCGCCCAGTGAATGCGCGCCCTGTCGCGAGTCGGGACGGGCTGAGGTTAGCGATTTTAATCGTTACAAAATATGTACAACCGGACACATCGCTAGTGAACGCCGCCGGTAGGCAAAGCCGGTCAAGTACCCCTGTCGAACCGAGGTGCCGGTGGAGCGGTACCGAGGTTTGACGGAGGGATGGGCTAGGGGCGTTACTGGTCGATATCAGGACCAACCTTTACTTTCATCTTGACGTGTTGAGCTCTTGCATGCTGAAGGTACATACCCTAAGGTAACTTTTAAGAAGCGTTGCTCTGGTGGCAACACTGCACGAGTGCGTGGGCAGGCGGTTGCCTACATTCCAGGGGCAAGACTCTGAAATCGGAGGTGTCATTGTTACCGCTCTACCCTTGCAGCCATCGGCCGAGCGCCGCGGCCAGTTGGGCGCCCCTCCTCTCGACCCAGCTTTTGATAGTCGTCCAAACAGGCGCTTCCAACAATGCCGGAATGGCCGCGCGGTCTGAGGGTGGGAGCCATCGTGCAGCTGGTCAGAAGCTTCCAATACCGAAGATTTTTATATTTTGACGTTTTCAAAAAACTTGCATTTTGCGTTACTGTTTGCGTATGGCTAACGCGTGTTTCTCGATTAACGAGGGCCACTCAGTGCTGTACACTCTAAATGTCAAAGGGACAATTTTGTCCAATAAAATGTTACGTTTTTAAACAAAACACGACATTAGGACAATTTGTAACGTAAATGTGGGACAAATTTTAACATGCGAGATGTTAATGCCGCAAATTGTATCTCAGTTATGTTTTGTTTGAAAACGAAACATTTTGTGGAACAAAATTGTCCTATGACATTTAGTGTGGATCGGCTCCCGTGAGAATGCAAGGCGCTCATACATTATCTGTGCGCTGTTGTTTCTGATACGGGCCAACGCCACATCACTACCACTTTTTATGACGCACGCCACTTTTTATAACGTATTCCCCTCACTGTAAAAATATTTCGTCCCGTGACAATAAATATTGGTGACGAATATTTGTCATCTGAATATCTCGCCACTTTACGATTTTCTCGTCACGTGACGAAATACTTTGGTGACAACTTTTCGTCACTTCTGTGCTAAATTCCCCAAAAAAGATTTCCTATCAATTTCCAGATACAATTGATTCGTCTGACGATTTTTCGTTCGTCTCCACGTGTGTGACGCAAAAACCTTGAATAAAATTTTAGAGTGGAATCTTTGTAAAGCGACGAAAAATATTTTTACAGTGCTCCGGGAGTACCTCCTTCGGGCCGTAACAGAACTGCTGAGTCCGGGATCATTCCCCCGCGAGAGGCGCTCCGTTCTGCTCGCGTACAGTAGAACAGCTGACCGGGTGAGTCAGCCGGGCCGGCCGCCAGGCTGCGTGGGCAGTACTGTACTGCCGTATCTCTTTGTGGGACAAGCCGCGCGCCGCAAACAAAATACCCAACATGGCGATCCCTTTTTTTTTTTTTGTAAATGTATGCGATTTGGGAAATAACGCGGACGTGCATCCATTGCACCTGACCGTCACCCATTCATGGGCGGATATGGCAATGAGGCAACACCAGAAAGTGAGCAGCAACATCGGCGTCCTCTATAGGAGAAGGAGACCCGTTTTTGGCGGACTTCCAAGGCGCCGCGGGCGGGGAAGGAGGAGGTCGTTCTTCGCGGCCCGTGTCATTAACGTGGCTAGACGTTTCACTCCGCGTATCGAGCGAGAATTTTTTGTTTTATTTTGTCGAGGGAGGGGGGGGGGGGGCGCTGGAGGCCGTCGTGTTCAACTGTTTGCGATGGAGACAAATTTTGCAATGGCGGGCCCACTACGTCATAGAAGGCATGTGAATGCACACTGGTGGAATTTAATTTTTAATAGAGAACGGCTGTTTCTTTTGTGGCGTATTTGACGCAACACAGTAAATCCTTATGTACAAATTTAAGCATACGGAACCTTACGCACACTTTCATGCACATTTTCGTGCGTCACCTTGATAGTAACGTACGATTTTGTGCGGAAGTATGCATACAAATGTGCATAGCCATGCGTATGCTTAAATTTGTGTGGAACTATACACAGAATTGTACATGAAGATCGACTGTGAATGCACGCAGTGTTGCGAAATGCCGTTTCGCATTGTACTTGTTCTCGCACGCTCGTTGGGCCACATCGCCTGTCACACTGCACCCGTCGATGCACATCTCTTGCTAGGAGCAATATTCAAACCTCTCCAAGCGTACTTTATCGTTATCTGTGCGCTGGCGTCACCGCACAGAGGGTGTTCCCCTCGGGGACGCTGACTCAGGTCCCCACAGTATTAGGCTGTCGGACCTGTCAGCGCACTGCGAGGTACACACAGTAATTGCTTATGTACATTTTTAAATTCATTATGTGTGTAAAACTGCGTCTGTACATAAGCCTTATGACTGAAAACTGTCTTTAACTATGGTGATTTATTTACTCAGTTATGCACAAATTGGGCTTATGTAAAATTTTGTACCCAGTTACTAAAGAATTCGCACGTAAACTACATGCATTTTTGTGCACTCATAACTATGTACAAAGTGAGTTGTACATGTTATTGTAGAAATTAAACAAAAGTGTGTTTAAGTTTTTACATAATATGTAAGAATTCGTACATAAGCTATGAATACACTGAATCGCATGTAGTTATGTACAAAATTATACGCAGCCAATCAGTGTGCACGCACCGCACGCATGGCGGCATGTTAGAGGAGGGAGAGATTAATGACAAAGTAGGAGTATGTGGATATCCACGGTGTGCCTCTTTACACAGTTATTGTTTATGCACATTTTAAAGTTGTTAATGTTGTGAGCATTCCTAAGGATAATTGAGACACTGTTTTAACTCGGTTATCACTGGATATCCAGGAATGTGACATCGCGCTCCAACGAATGTGACACGTGTCACATTCCTTTGACTGTTGTGTCACATCCGTTTAAATGTGATGCCACAAACGTCTTAATGCGACTGGTAAGAAGGGCGCCCGAGTCACACTCGAACGAATGTTACGCTACACTCCAAGGAATGTCACATTCATTGAAACGTGATGTCACATTCCTGGATTACCGGGGCGGTGTTCCACGGAGACGCTTTACCGAGGCGGCACATTGAGGTAACTTAGAATACCGCTGCAGTCTGGACAAACACGTTTGTCGCAGGTTCAATACTTTATGCGGGAATGAAAGTATTTCAAGATTTATTGTCACTTGCATTCTAAATTAAGAGAAAGTGCGGCTGGGAGAGCGCGGTGCAGCGTTGCATTTCGAGGTGGGCCGCCGGGAGGGTAGGCTACCCACTGGTCGGGCACGCACGGCGGGCTGACTTCCCTCCAGGCGTCTCAGTGAAACTTTTGAAGTGGGGTGACGGTGTGTTTTCGCTCTGTAAAAAAAAACGATATTTTTTTGTGTGATGTTAAATATTGATGAATATTTTCTCACGTAGTAGAGGTTGACGGGCCTAGCCCCAAAACATATAAATTCATTAATAGTAAACTCGCTCGGAATTTAGGCCCGTCAACATATCGTTGAAATTTCTGTGTGAAAGCCGTGTGCTTCGGAAACTTATGAAACGCACGCACTCATGCGCTTTAGTTTAAAATAAGCGTTAACATCACACGAAGCAAAAAGTTAAAATGTAAATTATTTCTGCGCCGGCGTCGTGTTTGGTTAACATGCCGCAATAAGCGGACTTCACAGGGTTACGCACCGTCGTTGAGAATAAGTTGCGCACTTTATAAAATCCCTGTCGTTCCACGTCAGCATCGACAAGGCAAGGCAAGCCCGCATTCTTGCTCCATCTCTATCTCGGCCAAACGTCAGAGATAGAAAGAGATGGGTCTAAAGGCGGTGCGGGCTTGCCTTCATTTCCCTTGGCACTTGCTGCCTTGGACCGTTGGAACAGGAAAACTGGTTGTCGTTGTTTTAAAACTGTTAAACCTACTTCTTGCAGGTGCACGCTGAGAATGGTGTCCGAGTCCGCAGACGGCTGGACGACGGTGCAGTCTAAACGGAGGCGTGGCGCCCCAGCAGCCGCTCATCACGGAGGTGTCTCCGGCGAGCTGAAGGCCCGGCAGCCCGCGGGGCGGTCCGACTACAGGGGGAGCGGCGCGGAATGGCTGGGTGTGAATACACCCTGCAACCGCTCGGGCGTCCTGTCGAGGGCTCCCTTCGGAAGCGGCCGGCCTGCGGTGCACACGGGACACCAAAACGGTCACGTTCGGCCCTTCGGGACGGAGGCGGAGCACCGCGGGCAGCAGCAGCACCGTCGTGACGTCCGTGCTGGCCTTCCTAGTCCGCCCTCGGAGGTGATCAACACCCTCGACACGCTCCCCGGCGGACGCGGGCAGTCTGTGCTGCCGGGCGGACAGTGGCAAGTGATGTCGAGGGCCAGAGGTGGGAAAACACCCCAGCATCGGCAGCGGGCCGGCTATTCTAATGGCTACCAGCCCCGTCCTGCAGTCAACGGTGGCCAACAGCGGCCGAACGGTCATGCGCAGCCAGCCTTCTTCAACGGACACCATCGTCCTGGTGGTTTCTACAAACAGCACGTAACTTTTCAACAACGTGATTCGGGCTCCCCTCGGCAGTATTATCGTCCCCCTGCAAACCATGTGCTTGGACCACGTCCGTCCTATCAGGAACCAGGGCCTGTTAATGGTCATCGCCCGGCGAACCCGGTTCGCCAGCAGCAGGGGCGCCCTTATAACGACGCTGCAGGTGTGCAGTCACCCCCAGCTCCCACTCATCCGCCGCAGAGGAGTTTCTTTGATGCGATGCCAATGAAAGCTGTTGTCCCTGGTGCGCAGCAAAGGAAGGCGCTGGCTTTGCGGCTCCAACAGAAATGGGAGCCGCGAGAAACGCCGTCTCATATTTTAGAGGTGGCAAGTGTCGTGACTGCTTTGCAGATGCACCACACCAAACGTGCGGAACTAGGGAACTTTCTGAGGAGCCTGTGCACTCGCCAATTCACGGAGCATTTAGGCTGCATGCTTGAACCTCCTCAGTTGAGAATGTTTGCTTCGTCGTCGTTTTTAAGAAACTGTGAAAACCTGTGCTCTGCTGTCTTCCAATATACTCCTCAGATCGGTTTGGAGCACTTCGAGAAAATTCTCATCCTGATTCTCCAGGCTATTGATAACTCGACGAGTCCACTTTTGCAGTACGCACACACTAGCCTTCGTGAAATGTACGGCAAGGTTGTGCAGACAGTCTATGAGTCCGATGGGGTTCCCCCTGATAGCTTCCGGGACATGCCTGTCTTTCCAACCGCGGCCGATTTTAGAGATAATCACATTTTTCTGAGGAAGAACTTGGTTCAAGGGCCCTACAGCAGTGAGGAGGATTACTTGGACGTTCAATATCGCCTTCTTAGAGAAGATTTCTTGAAGCCCCTGAGAGATACGATCTTTGAAATCAGAGGACTGACCGGTGCCCACATCAAGGGCCATGACAAGCGGTGGAACGCAGTCAGGATGTACAAGGACGTCTATTTCACTGCGACCAAAGACCACCGGGCGTCGGGTTGCCTCTCCATGGTGTTCGATCCGCACCGAGAACTCAACATCGAGTGGAACGTGTCCAAACGTTTCATGACCGGGGCTCTGCTCGTGATCTCGAACGACAACTTCTCCACCCTGCACCTGGCCAGGGTGCATCGCAGGGACCTGGATTACCTGTACAGGGGGACGCTGCCCGTCCAAGTGCTGGGCTCCGGGGTGGCGGCGAAGAGCCTCCTGCGCGGCAGCTTCACGGTCGGCGAGTGCACCACCTTCTTCGAGCCGTACTACCAGGTGCTGCGCGCCCTGCAGAACACGCGTGCCGACTCGTTCCCGCTGGCACGCTACATCGTCCGTGCCGACTGCGGCAGGGAGATGCCCGACTACCTGCAGCCTCCTGGGAACAGGGTGTACGAGATCTCGCTGGCGCGGCCGGGCTCCGCGGTGCGCCTGGACGTGATCGGCGGCCAGTGGCCCTCGCCGGACGAGATGGGGCTGAACCAGTCGCAGCACGAGGCGATGGTGGGCGCCCTCACGCAGAAGGTGATGCTGGTGCAGGGCCCGCCCGGCACCGGCAAGACGTTCCTAGGCCTGCGCGTCGTGAGCACGCTCCTGCGGAACCCAGACGCGTGGCGGTTCCACGAGACGGGCACGAGCCCCATCCTGGTCGTATGCTACACCAACCACGCCCTGGACCAGTTCCTGGGCGGCCTCCTCAACACCACGGACCAGATCGTTCGGCTGGGAGGGCGGTGCAAGGATGACCGGCTCCAGGGGTGCATACTGGACGCGCGGGTGGACGATCTGAGCCAGTTTGCCCGGCAAAGGTACGGCAAGTGCAAGAGGGAGCAGGACAGGGCCGAGAAGGACCTGCAGGCAGCGCAGGAAGCCCTGTGTGCTCTGGATGGCCGCACGGGCATCGTGAGCATTGAGACGCTCCTCAAGCACGGCGTGCTGTCCAGAGAACAAGCTCGGGCGGTGTTCTCTATGAGCATCTGGCTTGGGGAAGGACTCGACGGCTCCGACTTAAGTGAAGCTGAAAGGATGATGTTGAATAAGCAAATATCGGATTCAAACAATCCGTACATCAGTTTCGAAGAAACATTCAGTCGCATTCAGATCTCCATAGATGAGCTACAAAAATTAGTGAGGAATGGCCACACGCAGTTTCAACGGGAGCTTGAGTACTGCAAGTCCAGGATTGAATTCCTTCGAAGTAGGTCACTGAGAACGTCGGCACCAAGAGGGGAGCTGCAGAATCAGAATCTCCTGGAATTGTTACCAGAGGAGCGGTGGCAGCTTTATGAGTGAGTGTGATCCTACAATGCAGTTTCAGTAGTCACTGGTCGGTCGCTGATAGTATCAGCTCTCCTTTTAGGCGACAGTGCCACATATTTTCAGGAACGTCTTGTAGAGAATCTATTTTTGTGACACTTTAATTATATTATTAGATATTGTTTTCGAAGGGGAAATGAGCGTAAATATCGGGGGAATTTTGGAATACACAAAACGTTGTCTAAACTTTATAAATTTCGGCTGTTTTAGACTTCTTATAAATTAAATTGCAAATCAAAATTCAAATACATTAGATTTCAGTGCTCTGTGTGCTTGTCCGCACTTGGCCCCTTGGTTTTATTTTGGGCGCACCCTGTACACCTTACATTTGTTTTATTTTCTTCTAGACATTGGCTCGTCATGCTTCGCGAGGCCCTGAAAAACGTGGAGAGGGAGTGTGACAAGAGACTGAGCAGCTGCACCGACAGCGTAGAGGAGGTCCGCATGATGCAACTCCAAGAGAAAATCCAGGACAAACTGGTGGTCGGAATGACGACTACTAAGGCTGCAGGCATGCAGAAGCTGCTGCACGCTTTAAGACCCAGCATAGGTTCGTATCAGGCTGAATGCGGATGTTACATTCTCTTCCGGTACTATTAGTCAATGTAACATTTCTTTTTGTCCTGCAGTCGTTGTGGAAGAAGCCGCTGAGGTCTTGGAGTCCCATGTCATCGCAGCGCTCCATCCTGATGTGAAGCACCTCCTTCTTCTCGGTAAATACGAACTCGCAGGCTGCCGTCGGTCTTCTCCTCGCACTGAATGTCAATGTACAATTTTGTACATTGTAATGTACAGATCTGAGCATGCATTATAATGTACAAGATTGTACGTTAAAATGTATTAATTTGTACATAGTAATGCACAAGATTTTTCAAACTGTACATTGTAATGCCCAATAAACATACGGCTAAGAAAATTGTAAAATTGTAATTTATAATTTTGTGCATTGAAATGTACAGTATTGTACATTTTAATGTACGCTCAGATGAGTACATTACAATGTACAAAAAAGTACATTAACATTTAGTGTGCTCGTTTCGTGTCGTCACTTTGGATCCTTATGCTGCTGCTCCTTGTATTGCTGCGCAGGGGATCACAAGCAGCTGCGGCCCAACCACACCGTGCACGAGCTCGGAGTAGACTTCCAGATCGACATATCTCTGTTCGAAAGGCTGTGCGGGAACGGGATGCCGTGCAAGACTCTGAATGTGCAACACCGAATGAGACCTGAAATCGCATCCCTGATTCAGTCCATTTACCCCGGCCTGCAAAACCATTCGACTGTCACAAGTTATCCCTCGGTGCGGGGCGTCTGCAGCAACCTGTTCTTTGTGGACCACCGAGAACGCGAAGAGCAGGTAGGCTTTTCTCACTGTATGTGTACTTTTACGCTGTCCCTCCGTGCGCCCGCGATCCATTGACCTTCCTTGATATTTCTAGATGCACGAACTGATGAGCCACAGCAATCCGCACGAGGCCAGATTCGTGGGGGCGTTGGTGACGTACTTAAAGCTCCAGGGCTACGAGGACAATCAAATCACAGTGCTCACGGCGTACTCGGGACAGCTAGTCTACCTGAGATCGGTGAGTCCTAGTTTATCTAGGGTGTACAATTTTTGCATAGAAAAGCTTCACTGTTAAAAGGGAACTAGATTTCTTCTGAATATAAAGGGCGGATCGAGAACCGTTCTTATTAAGGCGCCTAGCCACGATTGGAATCGCCAATGCCCTGCGCACAGCAAGAAATTGCACATTGACGCCACATCGACATCCGCCTGAATTCAGATTCACTCTGAAAGTGACAACCATAATGGTCGCGCGCGCACCATGGCACGGCGAACTATCGCTATTTAACATTTTGTTTTACAGCTGGTCAACGACTTTCCATCCTTGAGGAATGTAAGACTGTGTAATGTCGACAATTTCCAAGGAGAGGAGTGTGAAATCATAGTACTGTCGCTAGTCCGCAGTAACCCTAGCAAGACCATTGGATTTCTGAAGACGGCTAACCGAGTGAACGTCGCCCTGTCAAGAGCAAAGCATGGTATGTTATATATATGTATGTTTAGGATGAGTAGCTCGCGATGTGGGAGTACGGTGTCGCTGTTTGATATCGCTTAGGCCTTTCGTGATTTCTATCTGCGTCCATCTCACAGTTTGGGCACGGAGCGCCTGACTGCGTAGGCAAATACTACCGCTGTATGCTTGCGTGTCGAGCGGGCTGGCCTACCCTTGTAATTGCACGCGGTCCCCGATGACGGTCCGCTGCTCGGCTTTAGGGATGCAAAAGTGTTATGCAGAACACTGCTAAGTAATTGGCTGAGCGAAAGCGAAGCCCTGCGGATACGTCCTACGCCCTACTGACTGGCCCCGCAGGGTACTACTCGTCAGGTGATAGTGATTCGCGATGAGCGAAGCTTGTTACGCCACGACGCGGTCTGGCGTACGCCTACCTTGTTTTGAAATGGCTGCTCTGGAAATGGTTTAGGCTACTTGAGAACAACATAAAATACTGTCCTTAAATGGCAAGATCATCCATGATTCGCAATTCTGAAGTGACAAAACCATTTTGAAATGCCTTTTTTGGCTGGTTTTAGCCATTCCAAAATGGTTTTTATCATTTCAAAATGACTAACCACTCTCATCGGATAGTGGGTCAGCCATTTTCATTGGTTAGCAACACTTGCTGCTAATTAATGACTTTCTTTTCCAACAGTGAATAGTCTCTCGTCCATACAGTCCGAATAATTCGTTCGCATGCTCCAAAGCGGTTCCTTGC
This sequence comes from Megalurothrips usitatus, assembly GCA_026979955.1. Taxonomy (NCBI): domain Eukaryota; kingdom Metazoa; phylum Arthropoda; class Insecta; order Thysanoptera; family Thripidae; genus Megalurothrips; species Megalurothrips usitatus. The sequence goes on from CM049606.1 coordinate 9,325,910, forward strand.
GTAAGTTAGGAAACAAATCGGTTCGGTAACTACGAGACGTACTGCGCGAGTAAGTCATTTGCTCGTGAGGCTGCGAACGAATTATTCGAATTATTCGGACTGTGTGGACGATTATTCCTCATGCGCGGCCCATGGATAATTTTCCAGCTCCCCAATAATCTCGAGAAAATTGAATAAGAGTTAGGAATAGGCAAGATTTATTTTTCTCGAAACATAACTTGGGGACGAGATTTCCTCCAAGGATACGCTTTTAATCAGTTTGATGTACGTAAAACGTTGCAGGAATGTACATCATTGGAGACCTGGAGTGCCTGACGGCCAAAGGCGAGGTCTGGCGTGACGTGAGGGCCGCGCTCAAGTCGGTGGACGCGGTGGGCCCGGCGCTCACCCTCCGCTGCACGGAGCACCCGGACCAGGCGCTCCGGGTCACGAACGCGGCGGACTTCAGTGTCTGGCGCCGGGGCGGCTGCACTGTGCGGTGCTCGTCCCTGCTGGGCTGCGGTCACCAGTGCCCGGAGCCTTGCCACAGGGACAACCTGGAGCATTACGGCGTCGTGTAAGTTTCGCGTTCTTCTTTCTTTTCAAAGGAGCGCACACTGCAAAGTCACGTGTCTGAAAACCACACGAAAACATGCATCTGATTTTGTAGATGCATGTATGGGTGTGGTCAGTGTCGCCAGAAAAGTAGAGAAAAGCAGCCCAAACACACGGATGTCAAGACTGTGCCTACCCCCGCCTGCCTGCTAGGCAGACTGTTGACATCCGTGACAAGGGGTTGCCTAGTAGGCAGGCGGAGGTAGGCACAATCTTCACACTGTGTGTTTAGGCTACTTTTTTCCTACTTTTCAATACCTGACTGTGGTATTCAGACACTTGACTTAGCAGTGCAGGCGTGAGTGTGCACTGTAAAACTGTGACAAGATAATCAGGCCGGATAACGGACACATCGTCGAGCTTGATTTGCATGTGAATATTAACGCACCTGACCTGATGGGATAAGGCAAATGGCAGTTGTTAAACACTATGTCCGCCCCTCCATTTACTTTATAAGAAACGTGAATGTGTTCTTTGCACAGGGTTGCTGCAGGTCAGGAAACGTAAGGAAAATCTTAAAAAGAATCAGGGAATTTTAACGTGCAAGCACCGCTGTATCTATCTAGGGAGCTGAAAAATTTTCATCTCGTGGAAACCGTGTCCGAACGCCAATTCAATTGGTAAAATTGACTAATCCGTATTTAGCGCACGTTACAAGGAAAACCTCTGCCATTGCACTGTCTTGGCGGTTACTTTTCCACGGAAAACGTACTGTTCTGCAGAAATTTCATTTGGGTTTTATATCACTGGGTTTTATCTTTTGACATTCACAATAACTACACCAGTCTCTACTAAAAATCAAAATCTTATGCCCTTTTTTGCAGATGTGTGGAAACTTGCAGTCGTATCTGTCAGAATGGGCATCTTTGTTTCGACCTCTGCTACAAGTGTTATGTGAACGGCGTCGCTCGGTGCAGGCCATGTCAAGGAGAGATTGCGGTGAGGCTGCTCTGCTCACACATGGCTAAGATGAAATGTTCGAGTGATCCCAGAACCTTCTTGTGCAGAGTAAGTCCCTCTTTTAACCGCGGCGTGGACCGATGCTGTAGCACTGCAGCAGGCCAGAAATCAGCCGAAACACGCAGGTGTAGCGTTGTGCCTGCCACCGCCCGCCCCCATACTACTGGAACCCGTGACAAGGTGTTGCCCAGGCAGGCGGATGCAGGCAACAACATTGTGTTGCGGCTACTTTTTGGCCTACTTCTCAACACTAGAAGTCTCTGTTACTTTGTGGGAAACCTTTAACACAATTTCTCAATAGGTGAAAGTGAGACGAATGGTGGAACTGTGTGGCCACGAGAACGTGGTCGAGTGCTACACAGATGGCCCTTGCAAGCTGCCATGCAACTTCGAACTCCCCTGTGGCCATAAATGTGACAGGAAATGCCACAAATTCGACGACCCTCTCCACTTGAAAGTGAGTCTAACGAATCTTGATCTCTCTTGACCGCGCCGTGCGTCCTGCACGTCAATGTGAAAACCCTTACACTTCTCGCCAAGTAATAGGGTATTCTGCAGAAGTCAATACCGGAAGTGCAGATGATGCCCATGAAAATATGACCGAATCTGGAACACGTTAGGAGGGCACCTCTGCATAGAGTATTTCCTCCGCAGGCGTCAGCTATGAGCAGACGGAAAATTTTGCGAGCCTCAGCTACCGCTCACGATGTGATGACCATCCTAACGTGACCTTCCCATACATTTAGCATGGGGCCACCACGCCTCTCAGCTTGCCTCAACTGCTTTTGGAATTGCAATTAAATTCACACCTAAAACTGCAAAAACAGTCGTGTTGCCGTACCCACGTTTAATTGCAAACTTGGGGTGCGATAAGCTGTTGTTGCAACAAAATAGTGATAACCTCCCAGTGCATTTCTTATGAACAGTTATCGCTGTCGTTTTTGCAATAAAACTGTATCACAAAACTTTTGCAGTATTTGTTTATAGCAAAAACAATACAGTGATACACTGCCCATAAGATATACACAGGAGCGTTTGCAATGTATGGTTATCGTTTATTTGGTTGCACTATGAATTTAATGCAATGTGGTGTGTGTGTGTGTGTGTGATGTCAAAAGCAGTGCACTCTCCACGTCTAGGGGCGTGCCGTTACCTGCGAGCGTGGAGGGAGATGAGACGGCTCGCTGCACGCGCTTGCGCATTTAGAACAATGCTTGAATCAAGCATCGACCTACATGCGTAAGCTTGATTCAAGAAACTGACAGCAAGAATCTCAGATATGCTCCATTCAAACAGAATTTTTTTGAGAGTGCGTTCCCACTAAGTGTGCGTCCTTCCTCACACTGCCTCTCGGCCTGTTCTCGCAGAACGTGTGCAGGGAGCGCTGCCAGCGGGTGCGGCGGCAGTGCAGCGGCGCGCCGCAGCACCTCTGCGACCGGGAGTGCGGCCAGGAGTGCCCCGAGTGCGTGGTCCCCGTGAGGAAGACGCTGCCGGGCTGCGGCCACGAGGGCACCTTCCCCTGCGCCCAGCCCCCGGCGGAGGCCGCGTGCACCGCGCCGTGCGTCCGCAAGCTGCCCTGCGGCCACCCGTGCAAGAGGCGGTGCGGGGAGTCCTGCGGCGGCTGCGACGTCCCGGTGAGCGCCACTGGAAGCATTCGCTGCCAGAAACTTTGTCGTTGTTGTTTTTGTTTTTTAAATACCAGGTGATTCAGAAACGCCGCGTTTTTTCTAAGGGTAAGGAGTCCCTCAAAGCTCCGTCTCTTTCTATCTCACGCGTCCGGCGGCCAAGCCAGAGGGAGACAGGGATAGTGCTTTGCGGGATTGCCTCTCAGAATGCGCGGCGTTTCTGAACCACACCCTCAATTCTGAATTCTTCGGTGAAGCAAAACTGGCTTTTCTTGGCAATTCTGCTTGTTACAAGTATTGTCCCAAATACATGTTTTCTGTGCAATACTTGGCTCAAGAATTGCTCGAAACCCGTATTTCTTGAGATTCTTGTGTCAAGCATATGCGAGGTTTCTTGGCAAGAACACTTGAGTCAAGCATACAGAATTGACAGTGCGTATAAGTATAAGTTTGGCGTATAAGTTTGTCCGGGGAAAGGTTTATGCTCCAATATCTTCGGCCGGAACAAAACACACTGCCGGCCGGCCATGCGTGAACGTGTTCGAATTTGAGCGAACGGAAACAAACAATGGAGAACGAGGTCGATCGGAGACGAGCAGCGCGTGTTCGGTCGCGAACTTTTTGCAAAATTTGAGCTATCCCGTTCGCCGCCTATAGCGCAGACTACGGCCTAGATGTTTTTTTTTTCAGTCCGGAGTTTTTGTAAAAAGTATATGCTCTATCGTTTGAATCTGTTCGGATCCCCAAGCCACTCCTCCAGTTCAGATCCGATCAAAACGGATTTGGGTGTCCATATTCGCTTGAATCTTGACGAGTGCTGATCGCACATCTTTACTTCCAGCCGCTGCTGAGTGAAATTTTCGAGAAAACATGTTGTTATGTGACTTGAAGCGTCGCGGGCAGAGTTAGGGGTGTAGAAGCGGCCAGGGTAACCGGGACGAAGCTCATTGTCAGGAACGGATATACTTTACTGTTATTTGTTCAGGTGGATAAAGAAAACCCGATCTGCAAGCACTTTAACGAGATGCCGTGCGGCGTGGACCCCTCTCAGCAGTTCTGTCAAAAGAAGTGCGAGAAAATCCTACCCTGCGAGCACAAGTGCCCCAAGCCGTGTCGGGTTCCCTGCCATCCATGTGTGGCGAAGGTGAGTAGTACGTCAGTGCAGGTTGCTGGGGATTGTCAAACGAGACACACGTCCACAGTAGGGTATTCTGGGGTAAATTTGGGCTAATGGAAACGAGAAGAGGACAAGATTTGCATAGGGGAGGTACGCAAAACCTCATGGTATGAAATGTTATGGGGGGACTGGGTGGGACTGGACTTACCAGCCTATGGGGACGCATACAATACGTGACCGATTTGGGAGGGAGGGGGGCATCGCTTGGTAACGCCCCTTTATTAAATGTATAGACAGATTAGGTTAGCCAGGTCAGGCGGGGAGGGGGGGGGGGGGGCACAAAGTGGCTTACTTTTTGTCACGTGGTACACTGTTAAAGAAAGTAATTTAAAATGGCTGCTCTGGAAATGGTTAAGGCTACTTGAGAACTACAACATACAGTTTTAAAATGGCAAGTTCATCGATGATTTGCAATTTTGTAATGACAAAACCGTCTTAACCTTTTGGCCGACTTAAGCCATCCACAAATAGTTTTTATTATTTTAAAATGACTTACCACTTTCGTAGGACAATGGGTCAGCCATTTTAATTGGTTGGCAGCACCTGCTGCTACATGATGACTTTTTTCTAACAGTCTATGTGAACGGTTCCTTTTGACGATCTAATTGTAAATCATCCCGGTATGCAGGTCCCTAAGCCTCTTCCATGTGGCCACGAGGCGGAGGTGCTCTGCGAGGAGGACCCTGCCGACGTTCAGTGCGTGGAAAGGTGCCCGGAGATGCTGCCCGGCTGTGGACACCGGTGCCGGTCAAAGTGCGGCCAGCCCTGCGAATCCAAGTGCTCGAAGCTTGTCACCTACGACAAGCACGAGTCACCTTGCGGCCACAGGGTCAAAGTTCCATGCCACCAGGCCAGTGGTAAGTGGCCCACTAGATTTCCCTATGATTTCAAAAAGAAAGAAAAAAAATCAACTCGCTAATCTAGCAATGATTTGCTACCTAAGCGAATCTCATACTACCAAAATAAATGGAAACTCACGATCAAATTTTACATCAGCAATACAGCGTTTTCTTTCCTACTCTTGGCAAAAGTGTTGGTTTTAGTGAATAATTCTCCAAAGATTAGCTGATAGTCACAAATCGAACCGAAGTCCACTGTCCCAAAAATGTTTTGTCTGTCCCCGCGCGATTTCTCGAGCACGGTTAGCCGCAGAGGGCCCCAATTTGGTCGTATAAGCGGAATGAATTTTTAGTATTTGAACTAACGGCCCACTGTATGGTGGTCCTGTTGGCCGGCCCCGCTGACGCCATTGTATTTAGCCTTTGTGTGGCAGACCATCACGAGGTACTGCCCCGCGGCCGACGAAACAAACGAAAAAGAGAAAGTGGAATAGTCGATGCAGTTAATAGACTTGTTTCAATGAGATGAGAAAAAGGAAGAGCGGCCTCTCCGGAAACATTTTTAATATCCTATTTCTCGCTTGGCGCGCATGCGCTTATTTGATTTAGTGAGTCTTTCTTAGACGGTCTTCATCTGCCTTCACATCGTCAAGATGTGAGAGACCGCGAGTGATTATGTTTGATCGCCGAAAATATTTTGTTTTGTGCAGAAAAATATGCAAAAAAAGTTGCCTAAACCACAGCAACCTGCAGACGCTCGGGTCCCTCTTGTACAGCCTATCCACGGCCCGGGCCCGGGGCCCGTACACTAGCGCCCCTTGCGGCCAATTACAGGGGAGGGGAGGGTGGAGGGGAAGAGTGGGGTAGGTAGACGGCGCTGTAGATGGCTCTAAGGTTTCCAAGCTTACCGTCGTCTTTCGAACCCCTGCAGCCGTTGTACAGGAAACTCGTAGAAACGAACTCAGGCTGTATGTGTTCTCTTATGTTGTAGACGACTTCTCGCCGTCCACTTTGCTGTCGCTCTGCAAGCGTGCCTGCTCTGCCAAGCTGGCTTGCAATCACAGCTGCAAAGGCACTTGTTCTGAGTGCCACCAGGGACGTCTGCACCGAGCGTGCGAGGAGAAGTGCAACCAGACTCTACTGTGTGGTCACAAGTAAGTGTATCAACACTATCCCACGGCTGGAGATGTGGTTCTTGAGACAGCGCCAGGGGGCTGGGTCAAAGACTAGGTGTACCGGGAATTCGTTGGGTCGTATTCGCCATCTTTCATGGAAAACGTACTGTTGCAATTCGTCTCCTCCCTAAAAAAAAAAAAACTTAAATAACAAATAGGTCATGGCCAGAAAAAAATATAGATAAACAAGCACACGTAAGTGGAAAAGCCAAGACAAGGCCGTGATTTACGCAATTTTTCCTCGTTTAGCGCCTGCGTCTCTGAAACTTAAAAACTCCAAAACCCTGAATTTGAGTCGATTTGACTTTTTACTTTTGTTCTAAGAATCTATTTTTGTTTTCATTCTTGCTCTATAAGCTTCTAGACTAACTGAGGCACCACTGTAAATGACGTCGAACCGTTATCACGATTCAGGTTATGATTCTACACACCCGTATGGTCATTTTTCCGTTTAAACCCTTTTGAATTTGAAAATCGTCTAAATGATCATATGTTGCTACACCCAGAAAAATGGATTCTTGATTTTAGTCTCAAATTGCATATACTTGGTTTTCACAAGTAAATTTCACTTAGATTAAGTAAATTTTACCCAAATCAATTAAATTTTTCTTAAGGCAAGTAAATTTTACTTGTAGAAACCAAATATCAGAAAAATCAAGTACCAATTTTTCTGGGTGTACTGTTACGGCTAACGAGACGTGACTGACGGGCCCCTAAACGGCTACGTTCGTTTTCCGAATCGGGTTGTCTGTGACTACAGTATAGGGTGACAATAGTGCAGCCGATTTTGGCTTCAAATATCTACACGCATTAATGCGGCATTGGCGTGACCATTTTCCAGGTGCCCCGACAAGTGCGGGCGTCCGTGTCTGCCGTGCAAGCTGCCGTGCCCGGTGACTTGCGCCCACAATGTCAGGTGCATGGAGCCGTGCGGGCGCCAGTGCTCGTCCTGCACGGTGAGTCTGTTTCTTGTGTCACGTGCACTGCTCTTGCCTTTTAGGTGCCTCGAGCACAATCGGTATGATATTGAAGGAAAACTGGATATTTTTGGTCACTGCTTTTTATGCTAATATCCTAATTGGCAGAAAAAATGTGAGCTGGGGAAGCCGGTATACAAGTGCCTCAAGAAATGTCGCGAATTGTGCTCCTGGGACGCCACGGGCGAGCCGTGCAGGTTCTCCATCAGGAAGTGCGGCCACGACTGCATCGGCTTTCAGGGGGAGCCGTGCCCGGCTCTGTGCCGGCTCTGCGACGCCGCCGACCTAGGCAACCCATCGGAGGACCAACGGTGAGTAACAGAGTAGTAGTAGTATCCACTTGACATTAATCGGAATTGGTCTGATTTCGTTATTGTCAGAACTAGAAATTTGAATATAAATTTGATTTGAATAGAAATTTTATGATGCTGTTTCTGTGGTGGCCACAATAAAAATACTACGAAGACCTGGCTTCGTATTACGAAGACAGTCTTCGTAGACTGCGCAGAAAATGAAGTGTTCGTATGATTCTTTGTATTACGAAGCATCCCTTCGTAACCAATGAAGAAATCCTACGAGGACTTCATTTTCTTCGTAGACGTTTTACTGTGGCGTTATTTTCCCCTTCGTTTAACCTCGATGTCCTGAAATTGGCACACTAGTCTGATACGCTCTCTAGGTGACGGTCCTGATAGTCGCCCGCTATGCCTGCACCGCAATATTCAACCCGGGGTCTCATAACTAAATGTGCACTCTTATCTTCACAGATTCGTCGTACTCCCCGACTGCCAGCACACTGTTAACGTGAAGGACGTTGAGAAATGTATCATTCCGACCGTGGTTGGCGTTCCGGTAAGAGCACCTGCGCCTTCTCATTTTCTTGTACAATGATTTTCTGAAGTTGCCCCTCGCTTCATTTGTGAGCGTTTTCCAACCCCTTTCCGCGTGCCGCAGGTTTGTCCCGTCTGCAAGACGCCCGCCACCAACGCCACCCGCTTCGCTAACATGACGAAGCGGACGCTCAGGCACATCGCTGCGATCTACAAGGAAATGGCGTATTGTGACCTGCGCGATCCCGCTTACGATCTCAATGTGAAGCTCGGAGAGGCACAGAGTAAGTGTAAGCCGGTGTGAATAATGAACTCTTTTTTACTCTTTTACTTTTTATATACAGAGATCCAGATCTTGCATAGTCATGCACGTTGGTTCCATGCTTTTGGTGCCCTACGTACGAGCGAGCGCATGTCTGCGTGTCTGAATGTTAACATTTGCGCAAACATTATTTTTGGATTTCAAATTTTTAAGCAGCATTGGTTCAGATTGAAACAGACGGGGCTCCGCACAACGAACTTTGTGCACACAAAATAGCCTTAATTTCGAACCAGGCTGTTCTTTAACGCGCCGTGTACAACTCAAAATCGGATCGAGCCGGTTCCAACTCTTGGGGGCCTGCAATAATCTTTGAATATCATTTTGTCGTGTCAGCCCCACCAAACTGATGATCGTCAATAGTAGTTAAATTTTATGCGCACGAGATCGTTAATGTGTCTGTTTTCCCGTTCCACAGGTGCGGACAGGCGGAACAAGAGGCAGACTGCCTGTATCAAGACTGGTGAGTACCTAAAACTTGAGAGCTTAGATCCGCTTTCTAGATCCGCTTTCCACAGTTCTAGTCTCTTGCGTCGCACGTTTACGAGCGTGCAGACACCCGACGAATCACTTCCTTTCGGTTTGCCCTGCAAACCAAGAAATACACAACAAAAATTTATTCGGTTATGGAATCTCGCGCTTTTGCCATAGAGCGCCTGTGAAGTGTGGGGTAGGCCAGCCCGCAACGCAAGTGTGTCGTCGGTTTGCCTATCTCAGGTTCGCAGGCGCTACGACTGCAGCCGCTCCGTCAAGTTCTTCTGGGCAGCACGGCCTGTGCGCGCATTCTATAGGAATAGGAAATCCCGAAACGTCTCGTCTCTCTCTCTATCTATCTATCGATCTATCTATCTATCTATCTATCAATATGTCTAAGGTTTTTGACAATTACTTTTGTTTCTATTAGATAGTTAGATCTTGTCCATCCCTGACAAGCACTTTAGTGCTTAGGGATTGTTTCTCAAATTAGTGGCAGTTGTAGTTTCAAGTCAATGTTCATCCTATATAGTTTTATATATTGTTATTTTGAGTTGGAATACCCCTGTATTGTTAAAACTCTCTTGTGCCATCAAAGTGTTATCAATAAACAAGAAGTTAAAGTTAAAGTTAAAGTTAAAAGTTATCTCTCTCTCTCTCTCTCTCTTCTAGAAAAAGACGGAGCGAACGTTTTGCGGGATTGCTACTTAATATAACTAATAGGGTATTAATCATATGCACATGTACAGTGGCGAAGGAAGGGGGGAGGGGGGGGGTTAACCCCCCCCCCCCCCCCCCCCCCCCGTCACCGGAGACCGTGCTAGGCAACCGGCTTAACAAACGCCTGGGTGTAGGCAAAATGCGCGACATATCCCCCCCCCCCCCCCCCCCCAAATCAGAGACTTCCTACGCCACTGCACATGTATGAGACACATATCTCCAGTCCTACTAGAAAGGTAGGCAAAAAGTAGCCCAAACACACAGGTGTAATGGTGCATACCTCCACTTGCCCGGGCAACACCCCATCACGGCCGTCAGCAGTTTGCCTAGCTGGCAGGCGTGGGTAGGCATCAACATTACACCTGTGCTTTTGGACTGCTCTTTGCTTAACTGTATGGCAACACTTCACCACCAAAGACACGTTCAGTGCTGAAAGTAGGAAATTGCTGTTCCATAACGGAACCGCTGTGCATCTCCTGACCCCGTCTCTCTCCCCCAGCCTCGCCCAGCACGTACCGGCTGATGCGGGCCGTGGTGCAGGAGTGGGGCCGGCGCGACAAGCAGAAGCGCACGGACGAGCTGGCGGCCGCGTCGCGCAGCCTGGGCACGCTGGCCGCGGTGGCCGGCATGCTGGACGACTGCCTCCGCTCCTCGCTGGGGTCGTGCAAGACGACGCGGGTGAGCAGCGCCGCGCTGCGCGAGGAGGTGGCAGGCCGCGTGGAGGCGCTCGCCGCCGCGCTGCTCGCCCGGCACGCCGACGGCGGCGACTGGCGCGCGCTGGACGAGCAGGAGGTACGTACGCCGACACACTGTTTAGTTGGGATCGAGTTGGGATGTCTAGGGCTAGAAACAAACAAACCGCGGAATGCCTTTGTGAAATACGAATGCCCGACATGGTTTTTTAAGCATTGGCAATAGTCTAGCCAAGGTTTTTACCCGGACAAAATTAATAACAGTACCAAACGTTGGGGAGCGTTTCAGACGTGCAACTTTATATCCGCGCACCTCGTGTAATGACATACCCCCAGTTTGCTATGTCAGTATGTCGAGTTGAACGGTCGTCCGTAAATCATTAGTTTTAACGTTGCATTCTTGAAGTATGACGGTTACATCATACGCCTCTGACCTTCGGGCCATTGGCGCCATGAGGCATTGGGGATCGTCGCCTTTGGCCGGAAGTAGTTTACGCACTGTAAAAAGCTTACCAAGAAAACTGCGGCTACGTATTTCGAACGTTCTTACAAACTATTTGGTTGGTATTACTAAGAATAATAGGTAATACTAAGAAGAAATAGTTCGTAAGCCTACGAAGTATTTCCTTTTTAAGTTCCAAACTAATTCTTCGTAATACCGACCAAATAGTTCGTAAGAACGTGCGTAATACGTAGCCGCTGTTTCCATTGCAAATACGACGAGCTTTCCTTCGTAGGCTTTAGGTAGGGCGAGCCCCCCTCCCCACCACTTGCCGCTCCCCACGGAGTCCCGCAGACACTGACACTCGGCTGCCCCGCAGGTCCGCGACGTGAACGCCGAGGTGATGCGGCTGCAGCGGCTGCAGCAGCTGTGCCTGCTGGAGGAGGACGCGGCGGCGGCCGGGGCGCTGCAGTCGCTGCTGGACCACGTCGAGTACCGGCAGGCGGCGGACACGCTTCGCTCGTGCCGCCCGTACCCGCTAGCGGCGATGGACCCCGGCGTGCGGCGCGCCATCGTGGCGCAGGCCAAGGAGGGCAGCAGGGCGGTGACGGTGGACTGGGCGCGGCTCGTGCCGCTGCCGCTGAGCGCCGCGCGTGGCCGCTGGTACACGTGCGCCAGCGGCAAGCACCCCTACAGCAAGACGGCCACGGACCGCCGCTGCCCCAAGTGCGTGCCCCTGGCCGGCGGGTCGCACCCCCAGGATGCCGTCGACCATTTGCGATTACCCTCGCAGACGCGACTCGGTAACTAACCGTTCGGCGTCACCGAGAATGCCATGGGTATCGAGGATAGTAAGCTTATTCTACTGTTCAGAGTGTGTTATGTGTAAATATTTACTTTTCTTACCTGATTCGTTGTTATGTCTTCTTGACACTCGTTGACTTCCTCAAGACTGAATTTTAAGACTAATTTTAAGTTTGCATCAAGTGTTCTTAAATATAGTAATTTATATTTTAATTGTTTAATATTTGTTGTGGTTAATTAACATGTGTTTTCTTTTAAGAAAATTTTGTCTGTTTTGTAAAATAAAATAAAACAATAAATGGTGATGTTGCACCATTTTTTATTTCTCACTATTGGTGGTGATTCAAATTTTCACTTGTGTCGTCACCACATTATGGAAAGAACACACAGTCAGTGTCAAGGTCAAGGAGTATACACCTTTAAAAGTGCTTATTGAATCAACCAACACAAAATTAACGCTGAGCAAATTTAGATTGCTTGCAGTGAATCACTGAATGCAGTTCGTTCTGCATGTTTATTCTTAACGCTGAATCGGGATGCGCGGCGGAGTTGGTTGAATCAAGCAATGAAAGATTTGCATCAAGAATTTTTGGCAAGAATATCGACACAACATATGAATTAAGATTTCAAGTGAAATACAGCTCCTTTGATCTAGTATCTCTGTGCTTGATTCAAGCGTCCATATTTTAGGGGCAACATTCTACGCAGAGATGCTTGTTTTAAGCACATTATATTTTGATTACGAATTGTTATTTAAGCGTTAAAAAAAAACATTGGACTGTGAACGTGCGTGAACCGGCTAATGTCGGCATTAGCCGAGGGCGTCCCCAAGACCGATCCGCGGCCGACTCAATGGTAACATTAGCCGCTACACGCGTTCTCGCTCGCACCAGTGTCAGGTCCTGAGCGCCATCTCTTTTTAGCGGGGCCGGATTAGACAAGCAGACGACACGCGCAGACAACAGCGCGAGCTGCGACGACACTGCTTCCAGCGGAGCGGGCCCGGCATGAGCGCCTGCAGTTGGGAGGGTAGGCAGCCTCTCGTACTGCGGAGTTTCTATCGGAAGAACCTCGGCGATCTCGAATACGTTAGCAGTGTCGCCCTTGGTTAATGTCGACATGAGCCGGACATTAGCCGTAGCCTAAGCATATTCTGCTTGATTCAACCATTCATTTTTGTATAAAGAGGATCACGTCAGAAAATCTGATCGTTTCTGATTTTTTTACGGACTCTTCTCATGCGCTGCAAGCTCAAGTGTCTGAATACCACACAAATACATGCGTGTAAATGTAATTCAGACACTTGTATACATCTGAATTGATATTCAGACGCTTGTAAGCGTCTAAAAAGACAATTCAGACGTATGTTTTCTCCCAGGCCGACGTATATGTCTGAATGGTTTTTCATATTCATACAAGCGTCTGAATATTTATTCAGATGAATACAAGCGTCCGAATATTTATTCAGATGCATACAAGCGTCTGAATATTTATTCAGATGCATAGAAGCGTCTGAATAACATTCACACACATGTATGCTTTTGCTATTGAGACACTTGACTTTGCAGTGTAGGTCGAATAAAAAAGATGTGATATAGGTTCATTTCAAAACAAAAAATGTTTGTTTTCATCGCGTTTTAATTTTTTATTTTTTTAAAGGTTTTGTCACTAAGTGAAGATATGGCAAATAAATAGGTTAGGGGCTGGGCGGTACGACCTTGGGCTTCAGCCCCTAATGCACAATGACGGGGGCCGCGTGGACGGCGGGCACGGCGTGGACGACGGGGGCGGCATGGGCATGGACGACGGGGGCGGCGTGGAGGACGGGCACAGCCTTCACAAGGGGAGTGGAATGGGTTTGCACGATGCTGGAGTGGGAGACGGCCACGGGGGCGCCCACGACAACTCCCCTCTTCTTCAGGTGGTGGACGGCCAAGGGAGCGGCGTGGACGGCGGGAACAGCGTGGACGACGGGGGCGGCGTGGACGACGGGGGCGGCGTGGACGACGGGGGCGGCGTGGACGACGGGGGCGGCGTGGACGACGGGGGCGGCGTGGACGACGGGGGCGGCGTGGACGACGGGCACAGCCTTCACAAGGGGAGTGGAATGGGTCTGCACGATGCTGGAGTGGGAGACGGCCACGGGGGCGCCCACAACAACTCCCCTCTTCTTCAGGTGGTGGACAGCCAAGGGAGCGGCGTGCACGGCGGGAACAGCGTGGACGACGGGGGCGGCGTCGACGACGGGGGCGGCGTGGACGACGGGGGCGGCGTGGACGACGGGGGCGGCGTGGACGACGGGCACAGCCTTCACAAGGGGAGCAGAGTGGGTCTGCACGATGCTGGAGTGGGAGACGGCCACGGGGGCGCCCACGACAACTCCCCTCTTCTTCAGGTGGTGGACGGCCAAGGGAGCAGCGTGGACGGCGGGAACAGCGTGGACGACGGGGGCGGCGTGGACGACGGAGGCGGCGTGGAGGACAGGGGCGGCGTGGACGACGGGCACAGCCTTCACAAGGGGAGCAGAGTGGGTCTGCACGATGCTGGAGTGGGAGACGGCCACGGGGGCGCCGACCACAACTCCCCTCTTCTTCAGGTGGTGGACGGCCAAGGGAGCGGCGTGGACGGCGGGAACAGCGTGGACGACGGGGGCGGCGTGGAGGACAGGAGCGGCGTGGACGACGGGCACAGTCTTCACAAGTGGTGCGGGATGGGTCTGTACGATGCTCGTTTGGGACACCGACACGGGGCCGGTGTGGACGACGGGGGCCAAGACTCCTGGCTGAGCCGCGGCCACAGCCAACAGGGCGAAGAGGGCGACCTGCAGTGGACGAGAACCATTTTAGATTCGTAGCTCATTAGTATAAATTAGCGGCATTTTGTTCTTCAAGCATGAGGACGATTCGGCGCACTGTAAGGTTTTTTTTTCTAATTTCAGCTTGAGCAAATCAATTTTTTTAATTGTGTCGGCTTTATTTGTGCGCTTTGCAGCTATTCCTGAGGTATTCTAATTATGTTCCCTGGAATTTTAATCATACATTACTTATAGACGGCCCCAGTTTGTATGCCTTTTTTTTTCAGAAAACTATGATATAGTTTTCGAGGGCATTGCCAAGCAGTATTCTAGATGAGACAGTTGTACTTGTACGGGAAGCTATGGAGATGCAATAGTCAATTCGGTCGAGTGGACGCCGCCTGGCACATCGGTGCACTCACCAGCTTCAACATGGCGGCTTGGTGCGGCTTCTGCTGAGCTGAACTCGAGAAGAAGAGGAGAGATGGTGTGATGCTGGGTCCTGGCTGGCACCGACTTTTATGCGCCGCGCCCTCCCCGGCGGTCCCCGTTCCCGCCGATGCGAGTGGGGACGAGCGGAGGGGAGGGGACACCCACCGAACGAATAGGACCCCGAACCCGTGAACAGGCAGGGGCGTAGGCCGGGCAGGGGGGGGGGGGGGGGGGAGGGCTTCACAAACGCCTGAATGCAGGCAATAAGCGCGGCATATCACCCTCCAAAACTAAAGTCCGGCTCCGCCCGTGCCGACAGGGGAAACTATATCCCTATATCTCGCAGAGAGCCGCTAGCGATGGATTGCGACTGCGGGAGAAAGGAGAAAGGTGTGAACCACACCAAAAAATAAAAAAGTGCAGGTACCCTTAGGTTTTGGACAGAAAACTAGTTCTCCTACAGACTGAAGAAGAAATTAGAGTCCACCATAGATAGTACCGCAAGCGCTGGCTCATGCCACATACAGCAAGGGACAGGGTCATCCCGGAGCCGAAAGTACACACTAAACGTCAATGTACAATTTTGTACATTGTAATGTACAGATCTGAGCATGCAATATAATGTACAATATTGTCCATTAAAATGGATAAATTTGTACATTGTAATGCACAAGATTTATCAAGCTGTACATTTTAATGCCTTTAATGTCTTTTCTTGTTCTTGAGCGTCGGTAGTATCGAATAATGAAGTTAAACAAAAAAAGATCGATTGCAGGCCCTTAACTGGCGCGGACATGACTGCATTTGGTAATTGACCGTCTGCCTCGAGCTCTAAACAAAATTCTTTTCACTCTTTATCTTATCTTAAATTTTGTTAGAGAATTTTTTGGTCACACGTAACCACTAAATCATCGCGTCCATCACGAAAATATTTCGTCAATATTTCGTCAAATGACGACAAAATCGTGAAGTGACTTTATAACTAATGTCGCGTGACTAAGTAATTTTAGTCAGGATGTGCACGGGAAAAATTATTTCGCTATCTAAAGCAATTCGTGTTCGCTGGGATGGTCTTTTCTGCTCTACAGCGTTAAAAATTTGCTGATTCTGCACAGGGCGACGTTTCAAATATCGCCGTATTTGGGCATCGCATTTTAGAGTCGGCCAAATTGTGCTCTTCGATTTTCAGTGAACATTTCACAGTGTGTTCCGGTAAAGAACGCACGGCCGGCATGAGACGGCGGGAGGTGATCGGGTTGAGCGAGGATGCTTGCCCATGAACTTGTCTCCACGGCCGCTGCCGCCGCCGCCCGCTGCAGTGTGTGCCGTGTGCTCACTGGCCAAGTCTGGTTGTGCCCGTCATGCGCGTGCTTGTTTGTTTTGTTTTCGTGTGTGTGACGTTGCCGCTGCCTTGATCCTAAAATCGGGAAGAGGGAGGGGGGACACTATGCATGCCGGATGGGTACACGCAGAAAAATGATGAGTTGGCACGACGAATTTATCCTCGTTGCCTCTGGGACGAGCATTCGTTAAAACCACGCCACTTTTTAAGAATCTCCTGGAATAAGGGATAGTTAAAATTCTGGCCGCACAACTACTGAATTAAGTTTGCAAAATTTAGGCCAGTGCTTGAGTCGAGCTTGATTCAAGAATAGCACAGCGACAAATTTGTCTAAATTAAATTCTCAAAAGCAATCAATCAAGAAACCTTTACATGTTGACGATACTAGTGCGGTAAATTACTAACAAACATGTCTTTAAGGAACGAATTTGTTGTAAATAATTATGTTGAGGATAATGACCCAGCTTTCAGTATACTACAAAATCGGACATCCGTACTGTTTACTAAATGCTCGACATGCAGATATCTGGTCTTCGTTCGTCAACAATGCATCGCACTTAAAATATTTCGTTTGGAAATGTAGCTCTTCAAACCACTGTAGCAAACCATCTGACGTTTTTGCAGTGTGGCGGTACAAGAAGTATACCCCCCCCCCCCCCCTCCCCTGCGTCTCCGGCCAGTGGGGCAACCGGGCGTGCTCGCGATGAGACACATCCATCTGCACGGCCGACGTTTACTGTGTGTTTGATAGCCTTTACGGCCCGTTCGACGATTCCGGCTGTGTCTTATTCGCCGACTCCGGCGGCGTCGCGCGGTTTTGGCGCGCGCAAAACGCGTCAGCCTTCGAGAACCAGTGGCAGTGGCGACACACCGGGCGCCCGGCGGCGGCACGGCGGCGGCACGGCGCGGCACGGCGCGGCACGGCGCGGCACGGCGCGGCACGGCGCGGCACGGCGCGGCACGGCGCGGCACGCGCGGGTGGCCGTGTCGTTGACCAGCGCCGCCACACGCCGCCAGGCGGCCGTGCCTCCTCTTATTGTGTGCGCGCGATCTGGCTGGGCCGTTGTGCCCGAGGCCGCTGTGCGGTGGGCGCGACAGATAAATCACTGTGATAGGCATTTCCAGCGCGGATTGAGAGCGGAAGTACAAGAACAAGTATACTTCTGACGCGTACGAGTAGTAAAAGAATCGCAAGGCGACTCGCGGCGTCTGATTTCCCATACTACTCAGTCGCGTGTGTACCTGCAGGTACTTGTTCTTCTACTTCCGTTTTGGGGCCTCGCGGAAAACACTGGCAATAAGAGCTGGTGATTCGAAAATATTCCGAGACCGATGTAAAGTTTTGGGCTGGTAAAAGCAAACGAATATATTGCAGTTGGCTGTCGACGCCCCTGTTTATGCAATGCTCTTGTATCAAACAACGGCAAAAACTCTCCCGCCTTAGATGCAAGAAACGCTGTCTGAGAAGGTATATCGCAGCCTAACTTTATATAAAGAAGAGAGTAATTATTATGAGTGTTGGTCTGTGATATGAGTTTGGAGGCTCATTTGATCTTGTTTGGCCACGGTTTATGATTCAAACGTTAGTAAAATGACTTTTTAAGAGGTTGATTAGAACCGCAAGATCTTGTAAACCCTAAATTTCTATAGCCGCAAGTTTATTTCGGCCCTTTTCTTAGTTTTATATTTTGGTACGTCGATAATTTCGGGATTTTCAATTTTTCGAGAAAAACGCCAATATCGAAAACGATTTGTTTTACAGCCAAAAGACTCGATCCCGATGTATGCAGAATACCTGTGTACAAAACATAACAAGGTAAGTAACCTACGAAATCTCTGATCCTGTGAGTACACATGTATTTGGTCTATGACACGAATACAGTTTTGGACGCTATTTTGCACACTTTGTAGCAACCGGCGCTCGTGCGCAGCCATACCGTGCAAGAAGTGCACGTAGTAAGTGAACGCACGGTGCCTGGCAGTGTTCGGCACAGTTTTCCGTCGCTCTGCGTGACGCATGACAACAGCAACGAGAGAAAAGTAATGACACGCGCTTAGGGTGCTCCTACAGTGACCGACCGGGACACGCGCCCACTCCGCCCCCCCCCCCCCTCCCCCCTGCGCATGCGTTGTGATGATTGCGACAGTGAACCTTTTCACGGTAAAAAAAGTCATAGAAACGAAGTGTACCTCAGTAACTTAAAGGGTTCAAATTCGTAGGAAAATTGTTGCGAGGCTTTGCTCTTGCTGGCACTGCAACGTTTTTGGTAGGTTCGTGTTTGATGCCCGCGGCGGTCTCTGCTGTGGTGCCCCCCCCCCCCCCCCTCTATGATTCCAATTACCGTGCTCCTTGATGAGTAGCGTCATCGTCGCCTCCGCTCGGGTGGGTGGGGCCGAACGAACACCCTCCGCTTTCAAGATATGCCCAGAGGTCTGCCCCCAGCTACCTTCGAAAAGCCCTCGCATCCGAGTTACTGAGGTACCCTTCGATTCCACATTTTATTGGCCGTGTTTTGTTAATTTATCCTCTCGCTCTATCGAATGACGTCACCGATCACACCGAGGTGATAATGTTTTTATCTGTACCGTTACAAAACATTAACTCATTGCAAAACGGCAACGCAAGGGGTAGTAACTCGTGAAATCCTGTAAGGCCTAAAACTGTCTTTAAATAGTTACAAATTTCAACATATGGGAGTCACCCGGAAAAATTTCTCGAATTTCGCTCAAAATCCTGAACTCAGTGCTGTGAACAAGTTTTAGTTGCGTGATCCCCCCCCCCCCCTTTTTCCCCCTCCCAACTCCCGACGGGATACCACCGTCTTCTCTGTGGTGTTTCCGGCACGGCCGCCGTCTCCACAGGTTCGGGTCCTATTCATTTTGGAGTTCGGGTAGGTGTCTTCTGTCCCCCCCCCCCTCCCTGGTCACACAGGCGGGGCAGCGGCCGGCGTGTGGGGAGGGCGCATATAAGTCGGTGTCAGCCAGGACCCAGCATCACACCATCTCTCCTCCTCCTCTCGAGTTCAGCTCAGCAGAAGCCAAACCAAACCACAATGTTGAAGCTGGTGAGTGCAGTGCTGTGCGGCGTCCGCTCGTCGGGAACAGCCTGTACAGGTCGAGGCAAGGGTCTGCCCGCAACTTCGTAAATTACCATACCACCAGTATTTACTCAACCAAAATACTTGGAAATACCAAAATCGTCATCCGAATACTATTGAATTTTCATGAAAAGGGGCGCTATTACGTAGAAATTATGCAGGGCTTTAATGATGATTTTTAGTGCACGTCGACTGAGTGCCTGCTGCAAATCTAAAAAAGTCATCGTCCACTGCAGGTCGCCATCTTCGCCCTGTTGGCTGTGGCCGCGGCTCAGCCAGGAGTCTTGGCCCCCGTCGTCCACACCGGCCCCGTGTCGGTGTCCCAAACGAGCATCGTACAGACCCATCCCGCACCACTGGTGAAGACTGTGCCCGTCGTCCACGCCGCCCCCGTCGTCCCCGCCGCCCCCGTCGTCCACGCTGTTCCCGCCGTGCACGCCGCTCCCTTGGCTGTCCACCACCTGAAGAAGAGGGGAGTTGTCGTGGGCGCCCCCGTGGCCGTGTCTCACTCCAGCATCGTGCAGACCCATTCCACTCCCCTTGTGAAGGCTGTGCCCGTCGTCCACGCCGCCCCTGTCCTCCACGCCGCCCCCGTCGTCCACGCCGCCCCCGTCGTCCACGCTGTTCCCGCCGTCCACGCCGCTCCCTTGGCCGTCCACCACCTGAAGAAGAGGGGAGTTGTCGTGGGCGCCCCCGTGGCCGTCTCCCACTCCAGCATCGTGCAGACCCACTCTGCTCCCCTTGTGAAGGCTGTGCCCGTCGTCCACGCCGCCCCTGTCCTCCACGCCGCCCCCGTCGTCCACGCCGCCCCCGTCGTCCACGCCGCCCCCGTCGTCCACGCTGTTCCCGCCGTCCACGCCGCTCCCTTGGCCGTCCACCACCTGAAGAAGAGGGGAGTTGTGGTCGGCGCCCCCGTGGCCGTCTCCCACTCCAGCATCGTGCAGACCCACTCTGCTCCCCTTGTGAAGGCTGTGCCCGTCGTCCACGCCGCCCCTGTCCTCCACGCCGCCCCCGTCGTCCACGCCGTGCCCGCTGTTCACGCCGCTCCCGTCATTTTGCATTAAGGCCTTAGGTTCTACCACCGAACTCCCGACCTATTTATTATCCATTCCTTCACCTAGTATCTAGTTGTGATAAAACTACAAGAAATATAAATAAACAAGAACACAGAACGTGATAAAAACAACCTTTTTTGGTAATTTGATGAATCTATACCCTATCCTATTTTCCCCATTCAACCTATAAAATGTTTTAATTAAAATCAATGAAAACAAGGACACAAAAAAAATATCGAAATTGACTGCAGAAACCTACGGTGAGGCAAGTTGCGGAGAATGCAATGCAAATTTCAATTAATGTCAAGAGCCATCAGATTTTGTGACGTGATCTCTAAAAACGATTTTAAAAACGAGTGCTCTAACCAGAATCTGCTTAGGCTACGGCTAATGTCCGTCGACCGGCTAAAGTCGACATAACCCGAGAGCGCCGGCTTATCACCCCGAGGCTGCGGACTCTGGCCAATGTTAACATTAGCCGCTTGAACTTGGCGGTTCGCGGTTGAAAACATTGTCTGGTACCGATCACACACAACCGTTGTTGTCTATTCTGTGGGACCTACAACGCCTGCAACGTCGGATTGTCCGGTTGAATAGACGATTCCGTTGTGATTCACAGAATCCGGTAGGAAGATGGAAGGAAGAACAAGCGCTGACCCACTGCGCATGAGCAGCGGACAAAAACAAGCGGCGCATGCGCAGTGGACCTGCGCTTGTTCTTCCTTTCATATTCTCACCGGTCGGTGACGTCCGCAGACACACCAAAATTGTTAGGGTTGGGCCTTTGTCATGCCTGCTCGGCTTGGTACATAACCTCACGACGAATGCGTTTTCCACGAATTATACGACCATTTAGCTGTGTTACAGCGCCAGTCCGAGGAGCGGCATATTTTGGAACAATAGTACCCTTTTGACATTTTTATTTCCATGGTTGTCGCCAAATCCGAATGTCACTGCTAACGCCTTGCATTAGTTGTGTCATGATTTATTTTCGTGTAATCCTTTTTGGCTTTGTTAAACTGCACATTTTCTTTGCTCTGCGCTCTCCATAACTTCAGTCAAGATCTTGACATAGCCCTCAAGGTCTTTGTTAACTGAAAGTGGTGGGCAAAGTACTTGATTGCTCCAAAATCTTTGAAGGCATTTATATATGTCTGAGAGATACTGAAAGATCTCCAGAACACTTTACAGCCCAAACTGTAGTTCTTTTTCAATTGACGATTCCATTGTGACCACCGACGTCACCGGCCACGGCAGAAAATGAAAGGGAGTTCAAACCCACTGCGCGTGCGCAGACGAAAGTGAAGCCGAACAAACGAGACAAACCTGCTGCACACGCTCAATGGGCCAGCGCTTGTTCTTCCTATCATATTTCGCATTCACTGACGTACTCAAGCCCCAAATATTCTAACCTTGCCTAACTCACTGATTTGCTCCTCCAAGCCTGGTGTACTTCTACCTACCCGGGCCTACCGCCGGAGTTTAAGTTATAGACCACTTGCAAAAACTATTTAAGAATCCGCTTGAGCTGTGGTGCCCTTGAGGTGAGTTTGCCTCCGGTGTGATGCCAGGAAGATGTGATCCATATTTGAGCCTCCTACGACTGACCGTTCTCGAGAAATGGCGAGGACATACAGGCTAAATATATTCGGGCTAGTCGGGGAAGGGCTTCGCTTTCGCGTAGCAAACAGACGATTCCAGTGTGACTGCTGACGTCACTGGATCCGGTAAGAAGATGAAAGGAAGAACATGCGCTGGACCGCTGCGCATGCTCAGGTTTGTTTAGTCGTCTGAAGCACAGCTCGCGTACGTTAAGGTTGGCGTGCACCAAGCCGAGCAGGTGCGCAGGTGGATGTCCGGCAAACCGCGTCGTACCGTACCGCTTCGCTCATCGCGAAACAGTACTGCGTCAAGGTGGATATAGACTGTGTCGATGACGGTAACGCGAATAGGGTGTTCCACTACAAGCCTACCGGAACCAACGAAGAAGATGACGACTTCCACACATGTATCCGATTAAAAATTCGCGGCGGGCGCAGACGAACACCCACCACCGTCAATAACTCTGTTGTAAACAAAGGCCGTCCGAGATTCTGTAGGTCGACCGAAGATTACGGTAGATGCTGGCACGCACGTTCATGTCAGGACAGAGACCTTGTAATGTCTAGCGACCCGTTCCCTTTGTATTTGGATGGCACTAACATCCTGAAATCTCGATACGGGCATCCAACGAGGCGGTCTTACGCCGGCGCATCGGAGATCAGCGGTCTCGATTTGTCGTAGCGGACACAGTTCTCGGCGTCATGATGCTCTTCTTTGGATCCGGTTTGGTTGCAGTGAAATACCCTACTGTTCTGGGTGTGTTGTGGCCACTGACGTTCAAAGAGCTACGGAGATTCTTATGTTCTTTCAGAAGAATCTTC
Source organism: Megalurothrips usitatus (assembly GCA_026979955.1). Taxonomy (NCBI): domain Eukaryota; kingdom Metazoa; phylum Arthropoda; class Insecta; order Thysanoptera; family Thripidae; genus Megalurothrips; species Megalurothrips usitatus. The sequence goes on from CM049606.1 coordinate 9,348,682, forward strand.
GTGGCTTTTTTAATGTCACTGGCTAGAGCACACCCAGAACAATTGATTGGCGCCGTCAGCTCCACCGTCATGACCGTCACCTTCAACGCGGATTTAGTTTCGTATGACGCTGAAGCTGTACGACCGTTGGATTAATCTGATTTTTAGACAAAAGCGAAGCGGAAACGCAAGAATCCGGGGGGCGTACGGCGTCAGCGTCATGCGAAACTAAATCCACCCACACTCCACGCCTGGCGCACACCTACCTTGGCCTGCCGGCGGCTGTCGCCTGACGATTGTGACCCTGCGGGGCAAATCGGTACTGCGCCACGACCTGCGGGCGTCGCCCGAACGTGGTAGCTTTCACGTGACGGCGGGCGTACGCTCGCCTCGGTAATACTGTTCTCTAAGAGCCACTTACTGTGCTTCTCAACTTCTCACGTCCAGTCCGCCTCTGCTTCGTTGTGCTCCCTGACTCCTGTGGGACCACGGCTTATTCACCGTCTCGCGCTCGGCGAGGTGTCAGCGTGACGCCTGTGGGCCTGCTAGCACCAGCACCCGGCTCGCCACAACCTTTACTTCATCAGTGGAAGTGCGATGTTTGCCCTCGAGCATCCATCGGACTCGTCACATCCGGGTCCGATTTTACTTGGAAGTGCAGGTTTTAATGACTCCGTTCTGACACGCCCGAGCCCTCTAGGAGTCTCCGTGTCGACTGCCTTTGCCCCGGGACGACTGATGACGGGTGATCACCACAACCTGATTTCTGGCGCTTTTCATCAGGGCCGAGTGATGGACCAAAAATACTAATTGGACACCTCCTTCGAGGCTCTAGAACGGAAGTAGAAGAACAAGAATACGTCGGGTGCGAAAACTGGTAGTATAGGAAATCGCATCGCACGGTAGTGTACCTTCTGCGGGAGTCGTCATAAGTTCTGTAAAATGTTGAATTCGATCGACGAGGTTATATATGAACGCTAAATTGAGTTTTTATTCTGTTGCAGGAGTTTGTTCGTTCGTGTACTTCAAAGGTCAAATAAGAGCGTAATTTACGGCGCCACCACGTCCTAATCGTGTTCTATTCTAAGCAGAAACTTTTTTGTATGGTATTGGTTGCATGACATTGGTCACCGTTTGTCGCTTTGTTGGGCGATGGGTTTTGCATGCTCGCTAACACGGTTAAAGGCACTTCCAACGAGGTCCCAACGAAAACGGAAGTAGGTGGAAAGGTTAATCGTTCGAAGAAGCTTATTACATCCGCTTCTCGCTTTGTGAATTTTCGCTTTATGATTTTTGTGAATGTTATCGTATGCAAGTATTCTTCTTCTACTCCCTTTTCTAGACTCGTTAGAAATGTTGTGCTGGATTATATGTGAACTGTGCTACGTTGTTCCACAGCATCACCCTCCATTCTGTATTCTTGAATCATGAATGTAGCATGGAGCCTATCTGGTCACGCGAATGCTTGCGTTTTGGGGTATTCTACTGCGCGTGCTGTCGCCTGATAAAGTAGTCATTTTCGCAGCTGCATTGCTAACCTCTGGTTGTGCACGGGTAGCAAATAAGTGTATGAACCAGCACTTGCTGTTTTCCATGTTTTCGCTGCGCAATCGCGTCTACTACCGTAATAGGCATTTTCAGATAGGCTCGAGAACGGAAGTGCAAGCTCAAGAGCACTCCCACAGCGGAAACGGGTAGTAAAGCAAATCGCACGATTATGCCCGGCGGAGATACTTCTCGCCGGTCACTTCTCATATTGCCCGTTTCCGCCCTGGGAGTATCCGCACTCTCCCATTCCAGTCCCTGGGCATCGTTGTTAATGCGGGTTCCCCGCCATGATTCACCAACACTGCCGGATAACTGCGGCTCGTGACGTTGTGCGTCCTGACTTGCAGATGACCGTGTCGAAAGCGACCCTCGCGCCGCCTCGGTGGAGCCGAGCGGTGACGTCGAGAGGAGCGCGACGTCCCCGTCGGTCACGGAGATCGTCCTGGTCCGCGCCGACAAGGTGAACGTCGTTCCGGTCTCGGTCTGCGTCCCGGAGTGTCGCAACGCGGGGCGGCCGGGGATCAGGAGTCCGCGAGGCAGAGCCGGCGCCGTCCTGTCGCGCCCCGCAGTACAGGCCGCAGCTCCGGGGACCGGTGGTCCTGCCGGAGTCCCCCCCGCCCCAAAGGCAACGCCCCGAGCCTCCGGGCGCCGGAGGAGGCGACGCCGGGCGGTGGCGGGGGCCGGGCGCACGTTCGTGTGCACCGAGTGCGCCAAGAAGTTCAACACCGGGTCCGGCCTGCAGAAGCACCTCGTGTCGCACATCGGGAGGAAGGACTGGGAGTGCGACGTCTGCCACAAGATGTTCGCGTACAAGGGGAGTCTGGCGGGTCACCGGGCGATCCACGTCCGCGACAGCCCCTACGAGTGCCGGCACTGTCCCAAGAAGTTCGCCGAGCGCACCAGCCTCGCCGCCCACGAGCGGAGCCACTCGGGCTTCAAGCCGCACGAGTGCCACGTCTGCGGCCGGAGGTACGTCAGGGAGGGCAACCTGGACATCCACCTGCGCACTCACCTGGGAGAGATTTTCTTGTGAGCCCCTCCTTCGCCTTCGGATATTGCCGTGACGCAGGTGAACTCGGATCAGCCATCAGTGGGACCCATCCGAGACCCATTATGATGAGCAATCCGTGCAGGAACACTGCGGTGACCGCTTTCTCCTGTTTTCAACGTGTGTTCATTGCGTTTCACTTTCTTTTAAGAGCCTCGAGGCAGCAACAACATGGTAGCAGAGCACTGATCGTGTCCTTAATTTGTCATTCATGCGCTAATATCTTGATGTGGCCCGCGCGCGCGGTAGGCGCGTGTGCATTTGTCATTTCTTCTTCCCAAAGTGTAGGCGGTGTTTCCAAGTTCGCGAGCAGAATACTCAGACGTTTTGTCGTGTGGTTCACCAATTATACGGTGCCCACATACTTCCATGTGTACCAAGGAAACAATGTTCATTTATTTCTAGACTATTTTATTTTGAGTTCTTGTTATCCACTTTTGTTTTTATTCATTGTGTTGATCGGTGCATGAGGCATTAAGAGAGATAATGTCAACGCTTGCTTAATTTATAGCGTGTCTAATTATCATCATTTTCTGTTCAAACGCCATGTTTCAACAGTTTTATAATTTTTGCAGTCTGTGCAGTGCTGTTTGGATTGTGTTTGTATTTTTTAATTCCTGACAATGAAGCTCGTTTAATTTGAATATCAGTTTCATTCCCTAATTAAAATCCTGCTGTATGGCTTGTCAGTAATCCTCTTCTTTACTCTTGCTTGTGTGAACTCAGTACAGTGTTTGTCTCTTTTGTGAATTCTGTGTACTAATACCCAAATAAACCTTATGGCGCCACATAGCTCCCACGTCCACGTCGTTGGTGCCGGGCAACACTGTGAAATTCAGTTATGCGTCCATAACATGACAGTAGAAATGGCTGATCATTGAGGGGAATCCTCGCGAGGAATCAGTTATGGACGACACCTGGACTGCACAGTGGCTGAGAGGAGCAAATATATCAGACTGTATTCGTGCCCTTGACACTAAGTCATTCAGATGCTTCGTAAGGCTCTTTGAATATTTCAATATACTGAAGTTGTGCAGAAATCGAACCTCAAAATTTAAATTTTGACCCCCTGAACCGCAGCCCAGCGGGTGGCCCCTTATGTGACGAAAAACGCCCACCGCAGCTTCCCACGGTGCACAGCTCGTGGGCTAGATTCGGTGCAGCCAATAGATAATCGTTTTCAAAACTGTGGTCTTAACCTTTTGCCCTCCAGTGTTCCTGATTCCGTTTCCAGGGGACTTCGAGTGAAAATATGATGCTTCATACCCTTATAAATCATGCTTCTCACGCTTATAACTCATCGCCACCACGAATTTCCCCCAAAAGAAGACAATACGAAATTTCTGTTCTACAGGGGCTGTCAGACCAGGCAACAAAACACTGCGCCCACGCCGGCTGTTCAGTCGAATGCAAACAGTGTCGCAAAAGGCTAAAACTCGTGCAGCTAAGAGGATAACAGCGTACTTTTTCATGCCGCTGGAATTCCTAAATCTGTTCGTAAAATTTTGTCCGTGATGAAGGAGACATTTTAGCACCAAAGTGGCCACGTCCTTCGGAAACTAAAATATTAATGTAAAGCTGGGTGTCATTTTATTAGGTGCTGTGACCTTCAATGCCTGGGGCACGGTCTCCCGACGCTAGTCCAGTACGTGTGGGGCAAAAGCCGACAGTTTGCCCCCCCCCCCCCCCCCCTCTTTTAGTCTCTCTCGCTCGTCCACCGAGCAGTTCGATTCCGTCTCACTCCGGGCTCGGACGCAGTGTCACCAGATCCGCCACTGGTTGACAGTCTGTAAGACAGTTGAGTGATTCCGATACGCTTCCACTGAAACCCGGACGAGAGCTCGGCAGTGAAGAGCGCCAGGGCGGCGGCGAGCCCCGCGGCCAGGACGATGAAGGCCGAGGCCACCTCCCGCATCCGCTGCCTGAGCTGGGGGCCCCGGAGCCGGCCGCGCCGCGGGCCGCGCTTCCCCCTCCTCGGCGACCGCCTCACGCCGAAGCCGGCGGCGACCGCGAACCTGAACGTCCTCCTCAGCAACGCCTCGAACGGCGACCCCTTGGTCGTGGTGAAGCTGCTGACCAGGTCTCGGACGTGCGGCACCGCGAACACGTGCACGCTGCGGTCGTTCTGGAGCGAGGCCGGGAGCAGGTGCCAGCCGGCCTCGTCCAGCAGCAGCGCCGCGTCCCGCCGCGCCGTCAGGCGACGCACCACCTCGGCCACTGACGCGTTGCCGATGAAGCTGACGCGGTCCACGATCCTGTGGGGAAGCGGTCCAGGTGGACGGGGTTGTGCAGCAGGACGGTGAGGTTGCTCTCGATGAGCTGCTCCACGCTGTCGATGTCCGTCGGGCCCGTCTCGACGTAGAGCTTGCCGATCAGCATGCCCTGGTAGGCCGCCACCACGACGGTGCACATGAGCAGCCAGACCGCCAGCAGCGCGCGCACCGGCCCCCGCGCGAAGCGTGTCCACGGCAGCGCCTGCGCGAGGAGCGGCATCGCCGTCAGCAGCACGGCCGGGTCCCGGCCGCGGCCCGGCGCCAGCACGGTGAAGGCGATGACCATCGAGGAGAAGCTGGCGGCCGTGGCGAGCCACGCGGCCGCCGAGAACTCGTCGGTGAGCTGCTGCAGCACGTGGCCGACCGGCGGGGCCATGCCGGCCGGCACCACGGCCAGGATGCCCTCCTGCCCCCACGTGAAGGGCACAAAGTGGCGGAGCACGAAGCGCGGCACGAGCGGTATGGCGCCGACCAGGAGGTCCTTGCGGCACAGGTCCGCGTGCGAGAAGTAGGCGGTGGCCGTGGTCGCCGCCGCGCGGTTCGCGGCGTGCAGGACCGCTTCCCACACGATCTTGGCGGCGGTGCCGGGCACCAGGTGGCCGTCCTTGACGTCGGCGGTCAGCGGCCGGCCCGCCGGCGGGGGCTGCCACCGCAGGCAGGCCGCGGAGAACAGCGCCTTGCCGCGCCGCCAGCCCGAGCCGGGGGTCCAGACGTCCACCTCCCTGACGGGGACGTTAGCGAGGGGGCCGCACCCGTCCTCGGCTGCCAGCACGTGCGTGGCGCCCGCACTGACGGCCACGCGGGCCTCCGCCAGGCACAAGCGGGACAGAGCCGAGGCGGCGGCCTCGGTGAGCAACGGCGACGGCGTCGCCCCGGACACGGTCAGCCACACGAGCACGCGCGTCGCGATGGGCATCTGGCGGCCAACCAGGAAGGGGCCCACGAGCGACAGCAGCTCCTCGCCGACGAATAGCACGATGGCGCCCGCGGGTGGCAGGCCCTGGCCGTCGGGCTGGTCCAGCACCCGGAGCCGGGGGACCGCGGCGAGCGTGACGGCCGCTGCCGGCGACAGGCGCTGCAGGAACTCGCCGATCCAGGGTCTCCAGCCCAGCACGTACAGGCCGGCGCTGTTCCTGGCCTCGGCCAGGTACCGGGGCACCAACGCCAACGCGCACCTGGCCTCGCCCGGAGTGGAGGTCTCCGCCACAGAGAGTTTCGCGTAGCAGCGTTCACCCGCGGCGACAAGCACAAGGGTGACGAGGACGTACACGGTCATCGGGACGCGAGGCGTGGGCCCGGCCTGCCCGCGGCCAGCGACAGTCGGGGTGCGCCGTCTGCGCTGGTGGGTCGAGAACGACGGCCCGTTAGTGACCGCGGGCCCTGACAGGCTTTTAATTTAATGAGCGTGCACTTGTTCTCGAAGGTGGGCGAGGGATCGGGCTCTGCGAAAGCTTCTTGCACGGGAACGTTTTCGGGTGTGACGCCTCAGATCGAACCAAATTTCACTTGAATCAAATTTCAATAAAACTTAAATTAAATTTAAATGTAACTTATAGCATAGCCAACTTTAATTTGAATCACACTTTAAATTAATTCAGTAAACTCCGGGACTGCCAGTATCTCACGAAGTGAGGTATGTAGTATGTTTTAGAAATGTCGTAGTTCGAAAGGAGAAGATAGAGATTGCGAAAGCAAACGTTCGTAGAATTAAAGATTTTGACAGAAGGCTCATAAAAAAAATTCACGAAAATGGTCAAAACTTTTTTTTATTTCTTTTAATTCGGGTAGAATTATTTTGAAGTTTTTAAATTGGGTATAAAGTTGACGCATTTTGAGATTAGTCAAGATGGCCGCCGTCTTGCAGAGAGCAGACAACCCACCCCGGGGCGCGCGAGAACCTTCCAACGGCAAGGGCTAGCGACGTGGGGCTTGGGGCACTGATCGTGGCGGGCCATTGCGAATTAAAAGACACAGTTTGAATGCTGGTCTCGAGACCAGGGATCCCGTCATCGAGAGACAACTTTTATACGGCGAGATCTTGCGACATGGGGTTTTAGGCTCAGTTCGTGAACGGTTGGATTGTCACGGCGGGTGTAAGTAAGGCATACCGGTGTGGGGTCGGGCTTTTAAGCAAAAATGGGATCATCTGCTGCCATATGTCAACTGTCGCTGACATTTTTTTCAGATATGCAGGATGTACCCAACGCAGAACTGTACTTCGATTACACTTATCGACTTCGTTTACGTTCCGGGCACACTTTAATTACTTACTGCATTTTTCGGCCGCTACCCGAAAGCAGCTCCACAGTGAACGTGTTAAGATCACAGTTAGCGTGTGGGAGCGGGTGAGGCAATACAGCAGGTTGCTCTATTGCGCACCGCCTCTCATGTGCTTCCACCTACAACTTGGGGATGATAGCGCACTCGGCTACCCAGCAGAGTTGTGTGACGTTTTTAACTCCAGCCATGATGCGAAAGCGCCAATTTCCGTAATGCATAATTGGGACTCGCGGAAAAACCCAGGAAACTGGTTCGTCGATGAAATTATTTGTGAAGTTCTGCGACACAAAAACCAGGTATTCCAAATAGACATGCTATCCAATCTAATATCTCGAATTACTCTGAAACGGTAGCCGAAAAGCTAGATGAAATTTTAAGCCAATCGACAAAGGCTTACGATGAACCAGTGGTTCGTCAATATTTTGAGACCAACATAGAGTCGTACATCGCTGTGAGTCGTTAAGTGTTGCGGTACACATGTACACATGGTACACATGCTCTTTTGGCTAAACTTGAGACAAGTATCCATATTTCAGGAGATTCTTGTATCAAAAACCGCCCTGTTTCTTGGCAAGAACGTTTGAGTAGTACATAATTATGAGGGTGCAGGTAGACGACGTGTACGTTGTCCACTTGGGCGCATCGGTCTAGGGTGTCCTAACGGTCTGGCATTTTGACGGTCTACCCGGCCCCGCCTCCCGCGACGATGGCGACTCGGACCGCGGGGGGGGGGGGGGGGGGGGGGGCACAAATCACGCGACTTACGCCCGCACGTGACATGGCGGTGGGTTCACCTCTGAAGCTGTAAACCCGATGCGCCTCAAATTGGCGTTGTCCCGTCGCTCCCAAATTTTGCACAGAGTCGCTGTAAACCATGAACCTCAAAATAAAACACCCGTGAGCGAAATCCCAGATTCTTGGGACACCAGAGTTGGTCCCCCGAGCTTGTGCCTATGCAGAAGCGGACTGTGTGCATGGATCTCCGTTGGTAATGTGTCCATAAAACATACTCACCGCCGGCAGAGGACACGGCATTCCTCCTGTGACAACCCGATATGCATCGGGTATGAACGTCATCAAAGTGGTGCACGCCTTATCAACGAACCGAACCACGAAGGCGTTTTCTTTCCACTGGTTGTTGCTACGGGAATCTAGGAATGCACGTCCCTGTTCCACAAACAGCAAACACTGGGAGTAATATTTTTGTTCCAGCATCCTTCCTGACAAAAAGCTGGGCCCGCCTGTCCTTCAACGGTGCCGGTTCCGCCCGCTGCTGCACCCCACCGTGGAACTCGGGTTGACAGGAGACTTGGCCAGCTTAAAGTTTGCTGGGGGCCCCTGGTCCCTCGCCGAAAGTTTGCACGCGGTAGTGACCGACATCAGACGTGCTTCGCGATCTTCCAGCGCCTCTTCAAGATCTCTCAACGCATTCCGGAACAACACGCGGTGGCTGGGCCGCCGAAACGACGAAAACCCGATAGGCACCCGGTAACAATTTCTTTTCTTTACTGGCTAACTAGCAAGTGTCATTCAGATTTTGATGAACCTCTTTTAGCTCAGTACACTGCAAATCCAAATGCATGACTTCACACATTACGTACGGTATGGTCTCATGCCATGGATTTCCTAGTGCATGGTCTCCCACCACGCTTTAGGAAATGTGTGGTAGCAGGACCATGCATTAGGAAACGTGTGGTAACAGCACCACGCATTAGCTAATGTGCGGTGGTAGACCATGCATTAGGATATGTTTGGTGTTTACCTCCACAACACAACACATTAGCTACAGCCAGGTAGGGTCCGCACATTAGTTACACTGCTAAAAATATATTGGGAATTCCTGAAGTCCTCCGGAAACTTTTTTACCAACTGATCCTTTGTGTTTTCCCAACGTAGGACATATTGAGATTCGCTCTGCTGAGAGCAAAATTCTAAGGCGCACTTAATAGAGGACACATTGTCTTCCTCAATAGCCACAATATATTTCCTCAATGTAACGCATACTCCCTGTGACAAGTGATTTTATGCGGCGAATTCCTGAAGGTTCTCTGGAAATTTACAAAGGACTGTCGGAAATAAAATTACCAACTGATCCTTCGTGATTTCCCAGCCTTTTTTTTAACAGTGTAGCGTTTCGCTTCGTTGAACCGCATTGATTTCTTTTGTCTCAGCCAACAGCATAGAATCAAAATCCTCACTCGTTAAATAAAGAGACAGTACGATAAAAAATTTACGTTGCAATGCTTTCGTGAAAATCTGAACCGTGTACCCGATTTGGAATGCAAGTTCACATGGTGTGACCTGTTTTGCTTTGACGTAATTTAAAAATCACCAAATCACAGTACTTGAGATCATTTGACAATGGCGCCGCTCACATTAGCTCAGAGGTTTCGGCTTACAGAACGCGCCGAGGTGACATGCTTACCCACAGGTGGTCGCCGAGCGGCTCAAGCCCAGATACGTTGCCCGTGATGCGCTGCAGCTCCTTGGGCCGTGCAGGATTGAAGTGGGACGCCCGAGCGTACCAGTGGTAAGTGGTGGGGTTGCCAGGATCGCACATGTACATGCTCTTAGCGTAGGCAATCCAGGGCCCCTGAACAGACAGCACAAAATAGGCACACCTACGCACATTAATTGGCCATACATTTCGTATTAAGATTGACATAATTATCAGAAACATTCTACAACGCAAGCGTTCAGCAAACCGCCACGCCGCGGACGGACTAGACTTCCGTCATCACTGAATATCGCCCAGTACGACGCAGTATCACGTACGCCCACCTTGTTTAGGGCGCGTAGTGTGCCAGGCGTGGGCCATTGTACTAACCGCAAAAGTGTTGATGTGCTTTGTTGGGGAAGTTCTCTGAATTATCAGAACCATAGCCAGCATCACGTAAGTTGCCCTGTTTCCCATCATACTGGCGACGGAAAGGTGCGCGAACGAATGCCGTCTCCGGCTGTCTCTCACTGTGCGGTGTAAAAACCGAGGGAAACAACACGACGCACCCCTATAGCGAGCGCATGCCTGCCAGCGAGAGATGTCGTGACGGTAGTCACACCAGCTCACCCTATTCTACCGGGTATTTGTATTCCGTGCGTTCGGAACTAAAACAATTGTACGCAAGGACAAAGGAATATAACGACACAAAGGAATATAACGTCAAAGCCGTTCGTGCCAGCACTCGCCATGCGATTTACACTGTAAAGTAAAAGGGTGTATGGCGTCGTGGGGGGAGGGAGTCGACCAACAGTGATGGGTGATGACGGGAGGAAGGGGGGGGGGATTGGGGCCGGATGACGTAGTTTTGCGTCACGAGCCAAGGGCAGACGGCTGTCGTTGAGGACTGCAGACTGCCCACTGGTTGAATGTTCGCCGCGCTCGAAGACCAATCCACGGGGTTAGTGGCGTTATGCTTGAAATAATTTAAACCATCAACATTTCGTTTCAAACTTTTACAAAATTATTACAGTTTTTCTACGTGTCATTTTAGCACTTATTTTAATATAACGAAAAAACTACGTCATCATGGTGGTGGGGGGTGGGGGTGGGGGGTGAATTAGTAGGCTAAAATTGATGACGTCATATATGCACGGCGCCCATAACGCAGCATAAGTCCTACCTCAAAATGGAGTGGTTGATCGATTTTGCCACAAGGAGGGAAGTACTTTGGTTACATTTGCTGAACGGTTAGGTTAGATTAGGCTAAATAATTTTAGCCTCACTTTCTTAAATGTGGGGGGCCTTCATAAAAAATTTAGAGAGTGACTAATACTGCAGGCAGTGAAGGTAAAAAAAATACTGTCCCACTCTGTGCGACACTGGTAGGCCCGGAGTTTCGCACAGGTTTGGGTTAGTTACGTTACCGTCTATTTAAATTTTGAGTTTATGAAATTTTGTTTTTTAAAATTGAAGGATATCTGAAGGTTTGTATTAGTTTTGTAATGGAACGGGGCAGTTTTAAAATTATAGTTTTGTGGTAACGGTCAGTGCACCGCTTTATTCTCATACGCGGGCCGCCCAGCGCTGGCCTGCAAGGTGTTGTCCCCGCCCGGCTTGGCCCGGCGGCCCGACAATGCACGCTTCGCGCCGGCTCGGCTCGGCACATCGACAATGGTTACCCGGCAAGGGCTGCGCAACGAAAAAGGACGGAAGATTTGGTAGTGGTCTAGAAAAGGATGAAATAGCGGATGCAGCCAGCTGACGAGCCGAGCGGGGGTAGCTCTGTCCCTTTCTTTTGCTATTGGTTGGAGTGAGATAGCTGAATTTCAAATGCGTTTTTACGGGAACTGTTACATTTCATGAGTTTAAAAGTAGACTCGCTGTACTTGCCCGGTCACCCTCGATATTTCTGTTAGACAGATTTTTGATTTTTTGCCTCGTTATCGATCTACAGCAATTGGGCCTGTGGACCGTAGAGGTGCGTATAGTTGTGTCCCTTTCTTTTGCCATAAGAAGTGAGATAGCTGACTTTTAAAATGATTTTTCGGCCACTTAAAAGCTTTTTCAAAGTGTAAAAACACGTCAGCGTGCCCTGGAAAAGTATCCTGCGTCCACGTGCACAGTTTCGTAAAATTCTTATAGAGGGCCATAAGGGCAATGCTTAAAAAAAAAAAGTCCAATCGGGTCAGACGATAAGGCAACTCCGTTTCACTTTGTGCCTAAAAAAAAGTCCAATCGGGTCAAACGATAAGGCAATTCCGTTCCACTCCGTGCCTAAAAAATAGCTTGTCAAATTTAGCGGCAGTGCCTTAATGTCAAACCTTTGTGCCCAAAAATTTCTCTCCGTGAACCTTTCTTGGTCAAAATCCCCATTGTTCTGCTTATCCCAATTCGGTAAACGCGCCTTCTCTAGGAGGTAATATTACCACCTTTTCTCGGCTGATACAAGACATTTTTCCACCCTTCCCCGGGTGACAGATACCTGAAAGAAGGTTGCCACCTTTTATCAGAGGTTCCTCTGACACACTTCCGATCCCCGTATGTTTTAGTCTAGACAATTCGTGAACATCCGAATCCGCCTTGTGGGAGTCGAACCCATAGCCTCTGCTGGGATACCCGGAAGCGCGCACGCGACCCCGAAGCTAGGAGCGAGCAATTAGCGGAGAGAAGGGACCCGCTGCAACAGGCTCCAGACCAAACCTGACGGGGGGGGGGGGGGGGGGGGGGAGGGGGGGCGCTGTGTTCGCCATATTATTATTATTAATAATAATGTGCCGGGAGATGCCAGTCGCTGCCCCACTCCCCCACTCTTACATATTATTATTCTTAAATTTAGGTCCGAACTGGCAGGTGGCCCCCCACTCCCCTCTCCTGAGAGAACAAATCCCACCTGCACGCCGCCTGACCGACACGCCCGCCGTTATCACAGCACTCAAATCCACGTCGATAAATGCAGCTCGGCGCTCTGTTGGGCTTTCAGTTTATCACCTACTCTCCGCCATGCCGACGCGGACACCGCTGTTGTCCCTCCTGGTGCTGGTCGCAGGCTCGGCCGGTTAGTGAAATCACTGCAAAGTCACCTGGCTGATCACACGCAAACATGTATCTGAATTTTTTTTTCATACGCTTTGAAGCCTCTCAATGTAGTTCAGACGCTTCCATGCATCTGAAAAGAGGTACAGACGTGTATACCCGCCTGTACTGGGGAAAAACATGCGTCTGAATACTTTTCAGATGCATGGAAACGTCCGAATATTAAATCAGGTGCTTGGAAGCATTGAAATGATTGATTTACATACTAGGAAGCTTCAGAGCGCATGAAAAAAAAACTCAGCTGCTTGCGTCAGACACGTGACTTAGCAGTGATAAACGAAGAGAAAAAGTTGGTCGCCTGAAGCGTCGCGAGAGTAGGTACATTGTTATTTCCAATACTAACGTTGCGGCTCCTCGCAGGAGTGTGTTAAAAATGCTCGGTAAGGATCTTACATTATAAGGAGGTACCTTATCCACGACGATCAATCCACCTTGCGATGACTGTACATGATAAGGTAAGGAACACCAAAACACCAGATGAAAAAAACTATCATCATAATTTTGGTTCATTTCTTAAATAAAGTTTTCAAATAGAAGAGTAGAAGAGCGGCGTTGAGCAGTGCCTCCGTGACTGAACTCCGTACGGGCGGTATCTCAGCCTACCTTGAAGTGGTTCCGTTTTCGGGAGCCCGCAAGCTCCGGGTCTGTTTAATTATTGTGGTCCGTCCACTAAGGTAAACTACGGAATAAGCTCCGTTCTGATCGCTAAAATAGAAATTGCGAAAATGGACCACCTCATCTCCCAGCTTTCCATAGGACGAGAAAATTAAAACTGCATACAAAATGAACTGCATACCAAACTGCAAACACAACTGCATAGTATTCGCGGTTTCAGCATTAACGATAGCCCTTTTCGGCAAAGGAAATCAAAGATAAAATTTTTTATTCCATAATCCATAATTAGTATTCCATTATGGATATTATGAAATCTGTTACGGATATAGGATTGATTTCCATTATGGAATTTGTTCCAATTCACATATGGAATTCAAATTCCATGCTAAACCATTTCCAGAACAGAATCCATACCCATTTTTCATTATGGCTTTTGAAGCTGGTCTCTCCGTGCTTCCGTTGTTAAGAACGTGCCTCAAAACTTCGACTCCGTTTTAAAAGCTTGCGGAACTTTTTGTATTTTTTTACAGTGTACTTCCTTCTTTTAATCCCTCAATCCAGACACTATATTTTGGAATCATGTTTTCGACGCGTTTTATTTCGGTCCTGCACATACATACCGACCAAACTCTCGCGTCAGCGTAAGAGATTTTGATAATTTCGATATTTCCGAACTAGACGAGACCTAGATCCCGATCTCGGGGTATAGGTGAACAGCGTCCTAGTTTACTTTCAGGATTCCCGGCCTTCAACTTCCGAATTGGAGTAGCATTGGGAAAGCTTTTTCAAGCAGCCCGGGAGGGCTTTTACTCCTCGTAGACTAAAGGCGTCCTGTCGGCACAGGTCTGTTGGTTGTCTGCACCGTGGCTGCGCCCTCCCAGGACCTCGACGGGCTGGCGCAGTGCAAGATCAGGTGCCTGACGGCCTTCAACCGGTGCCGCCACCTGTGCGCGGACTACGCCTGCCGGCGGGACTGCGCCGCCGCGCACCTCCTGGAGTGCAACTGCGTCTGCGTAGACCGCATCCCCTTCTCGTCCACGCGGGCGGACGACGCCGCAGCACCGAGCGAGGCGCGGCTGCTCCGCGCGTGGCGCCGCGCCTTGGACGCCACGACCGACGTCACCGTGGGCGCCGCGCCGAACTCCTCGGACGTGGACGCCATGCAGTACGAGCGTTACGTAAACTGCTACCGCCGCCACTTCCGCGCCTTCAGCGTGTGCGCCGGGCCCTGCGGCTCGACGCCGGCCACCGCCAACGAGACTTGCATCTTCGAGTGCGCACGCCGGCACTACGCCATGATATGCGGCTGCGTGGACACGCCGACCGGCGGCGCCGACGTGTCTGGCTTCTTGGCGTGCCGCGGGACCTGCCTCGGAAGGTACTGGAGGTGCTGGGGGCCTTGCGCGACCGGGGACTGCCGCGCGCGCTGCGAGCTCGAGTACCTGTCGTGCACGTGCGCGTCGTGCCGCCCGTACCTGCGGGGCAAGCAGGCCGTCTCGTCGACCTGGGCGACGCTGGGGCCGGCGGCCGCCGCAACGCGCGGCGGGGACGCCGCCGCCGCCGTCCGGGACTGCGTGGCCGGCTTCACAGGCGAGGCCGCCCAGTGCGCGGACATGTGTCCCGGCGTCGACGCGTGCCGCGCGCGGTGCTGGCTCCGAGTGTACGACGCCATGTGCCCGGCCTGCGGCGGCTCCTCCGAGGGCTCGGGGGCGCCGGGCGGCGTCGTGCACCAGGCGCTGCTGACGCCCGCGTTACTGACGGCGGCGTTGTGGTGCGATCGCGCGGGCCGCCGGTGAATCTACCTGAACACACCTCGAGCCCGACTGATAGCGGGCACGGGCCTCGAGGACACGGGAATCAATCGGCAGAAGTGTTCTGCATACTGCCGCTCCCCCGCGATCCACGAGGTGGCGGAAGGACGGAGAGCGAGCAAAGGAAAAGAGTGGAAGTGGAAAGAATCAAGCTGGCCCTCTAGACCGTCAAATCTCGGTGGCAGTTCCGCTCTGCTCCACTGGCACCTCGGTTTGACAGGGACTTGGCCAGCTTGGCCTGACGGCGGCTTTGCTGCCAGAAACGCAGTCAAAAAGTAGCCCGAACACAAGGTGTCAAGATTGTGCCTACCTCCGCTTGCCTACTAGACAAACTATCGTCATAAGTGGGTTGCCTAGTAGGCGGGCGGAGGTAGGAACGATGTTGACACCTGTGTGTTTGGGCCACTATTTGCCTACTTTTCTGGCAACACTGGCCGGCGGCGTTATCTGGGTCCTTCGCCCACCACCCCAAGTCATTTGAGGACTGGCCGGAGGGTCGTACTTTTGTAACGATTAATATCGGTTACTTCAGACCGCAGACTCGCAAAGTGCGCCTATAATGTTGCCGAAATGTTGTGCTGCGGCGCTTCGACAGAAAGCTAAAATTTTAGCTTTACGTTTCACTTTGAGGTACTTACGAAACCATTGAACCTTTGTAATAAAAATTAGTCTGTTCTATCGATATGTTCATCCTTATCACATACAGGTTTTTCACACGTATCCGTAATTATAGAGAAGTTATCCGTATTGCGAACAAAATCGTCCGTAATTTGCGGTGGCACTGATTCTTTTGACCTACATACTGTTCGTCAGCGAGCACTTTTAAGTTACGGTGCTAATTGTTTAGCATACAATCAGCGCAGTGAAGTCAGTACCGGAGTTCTAGTTACATAAAAGGTGGGGAACATACTCAATCCACACCACAACCGTGCCTCACTACCGCAACCCGGGGCTGGCCAAGGTAGGCCGGGTATGCCTATGCCAGGCGTGCACTGAAGGGATTGTCGTTTTCAAACGACTTTTTGCAGAAACATAATTACTCAAGAAAACGAAATTTTCGAAGTACGACATCTGGTTATCAGGCATATGTGATAGGCTAAATTAACATCGTCATAATTGGGATGAAATGAAGAAAACATATCTTCTAAAACTAAGGCCAATTGCCCTTCGTACGATGGAAGTGACCTGCAAATTCCTCACGTTTTTTTGTTAAGAAACGAAGAAATCGTCGTAAAAATATTCGTTTAACAACGAAGGGCTTCAGTTCCCAATTATTCAAACAACCTTTGTTTGAAAACGACACAACTTCTTACAGTGTGGAGTGGCGGAACAGTGAATCGCGATTAGCGATGCGGTCTGGCGCACGCCTTTGTGCACCAATCGAAATAAACCACGAATAAATGACTTGGTGCGAAAGGAAACAGAGCGGCATAATAACAACGCAGATTACTTCGAACGGACATATTTTGTCGTTTCTCACCGCCCCTCTGGCGCGTACTCCTACACCATGGGGATGGTAGAGCACTCGGCAACCCAGCAGAGCCGCGTGACGTTTTGAAGTCCCACCATGACGCGGAAACGCCAATTTCCGTAAGTCATAATTGGCACGTGCGGAAATACCCAAGACACCGGCTCGTCAATGAATTCATTTGTGAAGTTCTGCGGCAGTAAAACGGGATGTATGGCGCTCGGGTTCCACAATCAGACATGATTGACGTGCCCGGGTTGTTTCCTGTGGTGCTGACGCGAAATAGGGTATTCCGGAGAAGTCTGGACCGGAAGTGGAGAAGCTGACAAGAAGGAAGTAACCGGATCGAGATTGCGGTATCACGAGGCATACCGCAGCATATAGTATCTTCGCCACGGGCGTCAGCCACGAGCCGGCTGAAAGTTAGCGGGCCTTAGCTCTTGCTGATGATGTCACGACACAGAACGCCACCGCGCGGCCCGAAGAGGTACTTGGAGTAGCTTAGCAGTGGCCCGACCCAACAAAATGTTCGTGACACATCACCTGCGAAAGCTAAGGCCCGCAAAATTTTCGGTCGGCTCGTGGCTGACGCCCGCGGCGCAGATACCCTCTGCTGCGGTACCTCTTAAAATGCCGAGATCTGGATCCGGATATGTTCTTCTAATCATCTTCTCCACTTCCAGTTCAGATTTCTCCGGAGTACATTATTGAGTGTGATACTATTGACTTTGGATTTTGACATTATTGTTGTCCGTCTTTAAAATGTACTCACCTCCGGAAGAGGACACGGCATTCCTCCTGTGACAATCCGATAGAAATCCGGTACAGAAGTCATCAACGTCGTGCACGCCTTGTTTTTGAACCGGAACACGAAGGCATTTTCTTTCCACTGGTTGTTGCTACGGGCATCTAATATCACACGCACCTGTGCCACAAAGAGTGCTGACAATGAGGAATTCTATCCGTAAGAAGAAAGTGGGAAGAAGTAAGCGAAGTCCATAACAAACCTCCGACTGTTGGCGTCTGCTAACGTGCGCCAGAAATAAAATATTTCAGCGTAAAAAAAAACCATCCAGACGAAGTTTCTTCGATCATCCACCCTTTTACGCGTGCTAAATATTCAGGCATTGATTACAGTAAACAGCAACGAACAGATGAGGGTTTGTTACGGATCAACGCGCCTTCTTCCATCTGTCTTCTTAAATCATTGTTTTATTGGCTGAGCGATAGCGAAGCCCTGGACCGACTGGGTCAAAAATGTTTTCTCTGTCTGTTTGTCTGTCTGTTTGTTCGCGCGATATCTCGAGAACGGTTTGACATAGAAAGATCAAATTTGGACCACATCTTTCTTGCATCATACCAGAGTCAACCTCCCCTCAGGAGCACCGCAGCCTAAGCGGTTTCTTACATAATTTTCACATGTGGTCCAAAATTATAAATCCGCCGGTTGGGTAAAGTCAGTATGCGCCATGCGCCTGTCGTGGAGGGGCGGATCAGTGACGCGAGTGGGTTACGCTCGGTTAGGTTAGGTTAGTAGGGGCCTGAGTAGGCTAGGCTCGGGCATGTAAGGGGAGGTTAGGACCGGTTGAGCGGCATTGATAAGAAAAGGCTGATGTAAGATGCGTTCGGAAGGCAGAACATGAGCGTGGTTGCGACCGTGCGGAGAGAGTGACGCCCGCAGGGCGTATTACTGACTCGCCCCGCAGGGTCCTACTCGTCAAGTGACAGCCGCCAGCAGGCCTAGGTAGGCGTGCGCCAGGCGTGGAGTGGTGGAACAGTTATTCGCGATGAGCGAGACCTGTTACGCCACGACGCGGTCTGGCGTATGCCTACCTTGTTTAAAAAGGGTAAGCATATAAACGATAACTGAACCGTGGTTGGTGTGTCATCTCGTCTTTTACCAATCGGCAGGGGAGGACCATCGTCTGTACTTCAAACAAGGTAGGCGTAAGCCGGAACGCGTCGTGGCGTAAGAGGCTTCGCCTACGGCTGGCGGACACCTACCTTGGCCTGCCTGCGTCTGTCACCTGATGAGTAGGATTCTGCAGGCCGGGCCCAATCAGTCAGTGCGTTCGCACGAACGCATCTACGCTCGTATTATGGCGGCCGATTAACGTGTCTTGCATTATCCTTTCGTTTTCAACACCGCTCAGCCTCTTCCGCCAACTTTTAGTTTAAGTTAGCCTGCTGAATTGCAAAGTACCCAGTAGGGTGTTTCACGACAGGGCTACCTGAACCAACGAAGAAGATGATGACTTCTAAACCTGTATATGGTATAAGAAACGGCGGCGAGTGCAGACCAACATTGACGGGAAAGGATGTTTGATTTCTATATCAAC
Organism: Megalurothrips usitatus; assembly: GCA_026979955.1. Classification (NCBI taxonomy): domain Eukaryota; kingdom Metazoa; phylum Arthropoda; class Insecta; order Thysanoptera; family Thripidae; genus Megalurothrips; species Megalurothrips usitatus. The sequence continues at coordinate 9,367,576 of CM049606.1, forward strand.
AGCTCTGTTGTAAACAGTGCTGACACGCACACTAAGATCCGTACAGTGGACTAAACTTGTCTCGCGATGCTCTCCCTTCGAGTTGGAATGTTATTACATTTTGAAAACTAAATGCGGGCATCCAACACAGGAGTATGTGCGTTCTACGGACTCGATTTGTCATATCAGATACAGATCTCGGTCATGATGTTCTTCCTTGGACCGGTCCCTGTTGCCGCATCCAGGGGCCGTCACGGGCGGCGCCGACCTCGGCTCACCAGCTAGGGTTGGAAACGCAGTGAGGGGTATGCTTACCCACAGGTGGTCGCCGAGCGGCTCAAGCCCAGATACGTTGCCCGTGATGCGCTGCAGCTCCTTGGGCCGTGCAGGATTGAAGTGGGACGCCCGAACGTACCAGTGGTAAGTGGTGGGGTTGCCAGGATCGCACATGTACATGTTCTTACCGTACGCAATGTAGGGCCCCTGTGCGGGCAGAGCAGAAAGGTGCACTTCATACGTTTTAGCCCACTGACAAAGGCAGCGCAGGAGAACCCGAGGATCGATTTAGCTCTCTGTACGTCACACACTGGGGATGTCGTACGCGAGCGGGCGCCACACATGGATCCCAACAAACCTTAAGCAGCATATGTTCAGCTAAGGGTTGCGTGGAAAAGCGTGCACCCGCACGTGCACCCGCACGACGGTGCGGGTACACCGACTTTGCCGTTTTATAAGGGCATTTTGAGCGTTTAGTAGTAGTTTGGACAAACAAATATACCTTAAGACTTGCGTTTGACTATTACAGACCTCCCCGGGTACCTCTGTAACCTCGCGCTCTGGCCGCGACGAGAGGGTAGAGTCGGCGGCGCGGAAGCGTGAGTCTCATTTTGAGGTAAATCAGGCATTTGCTACATGTTTTGTAACGGGTCCGTCCATAAACCACGTGGCCCTATTTTGGGCGTAATGCGACCTACCTCCCCCCTGAGGGCTTGCGTAGCTTCCCCTGTAACCACCTCCTCCACGTCTGCGTAGCTTTTTGTACTTTTGAAAAATACGAGAAAATAGAGAAATTGTCCGTAGGATTTCATTTGCACTTAAATACAATCTTGGATAAAAGAAAACAATGCCAAAATAAAAAGAGCTGGTAGAATTGGCAAAGAACGAATGAAACAGTATTTTCCGGCTCACCGCGCACCCTCGACGCGGAATCCGTTGTTGAAACAAATATGGTCCTCAGTAATTCCACACTAAATGTCATGGGACAATTTTGTCCCATAAAATGTTTTGTTTGTATTCAAAACATAACTGAGATACAGTTGGCAGCATAAATATGGGACAAATTGTATCACACATGTTACAATTTGTCTCACCTTTCCTTTACAAATTGTCCCAATGTCGTATTTTGTTTAAAAACGTAACATTTCGTTGGACTAAATGTTCCCATAGACATTTACAGTGTAAGTTGTCCCAAATACATGCTTTCTGCAGGAGCGGATCCAGCCGAGGATTCAGGGGGGGGGGCGAAATGGTGTGGTGGTTGCCTACTTTCAGGGGTGACGCGCGCGCAATTCAATGAAAGCATATGTACTTAGTTTGCTGTGTTTATTACCAAGATAATTTTTGCATTTTAACATTTTATGGCATATTACTGCCAAATACACGTAACAAAACAGTTACTCATAAGTTTTAAAGATATTCTAAAAATTGACATGAAATTTGTGAATACACATATAATTACAACACTTTTAATTTTACACTGCATGCACAGATTAATTACATTAACTACATTAATTACACGCTATTCTACTCTACAAGACAAACTCAATCCTTCTAGACCTACATTTCGCGAATCTGTTAATTACATTGTCAATCTCAACTTGAATGTCACGATGGCAAAGCATTAAAGCCATGCCATTCAACCGATTCTCGCCCATTGTCGATCGCATCCAATCTTTCAGACGTCGCAAAGCCGAAAATGACCTTTCCGCGGATGCGTTGCTTATTGGAAGTGTAGTTAGAAGTTTTAAGAAGTTGAATATGATGGGATAAACATCCTCATCACAATGCTGCATTACTTGGCTGGAAACAATAGGTAAGTCTTCCGGGTCAACGTGTCTCCACTTTTCTCTCCAGAGTTGGAGCTCTCCCTTAAGCGAAAGCACAGCAGCTTTCGGATTACTGTCAGGGAGGATTTCTGCAAACTTGTGTACTAATTTTATTGCTGTCTGTTCCAGGTTTTCATCGGAATTTTTCAAGATATTTATGGGAAGCAGAAGAGGCAGGCCAAATACATCAAGCACATCTGGAGGGAATCTCTCTCGCAAGTCCACCAGGACATGGTCGAGCAGAGGATTGTAGACGGAAAGTCGAAAATATTCTTCCACAGAGCTTGTGGTATAGTTAGCGCGATGTCCCTGTCGAGAGCATCGACGAGGCACCTTTAAGTCAACATCGATTGCCTTGGCCAGCTCACATGCTTCTTTCCAGACGGTGTTGCCGAAGTAAACATCGGATTCACCACGCCTACGATCGAGTACAAGGAGGAGGTTCGACACTTCCTGAACTGCAGCGTCAAGGGTAAGCGTCTTCTTTTGAAGCAATTTGCTAAGAGGTAGTGTTAGAGCAAGAATATCGCTCAGACACACGACTGATACCAGGAAAGAAGGGTCTGCCAAGGCAGCACTGAGATTTACAGCTTTGGATGAAGTCGAGCTGTCTTCCCATTCACTGATTTCATCAAGTGCTTCCAGAATTTCAGGCAGATCTGTGTAAAACTGAAGAACTCCATCATGACGTTCAATCCACCTAGTCTCACAGAGTCCACAGAGCTTATGTCCAACTATTCTGGACAGCACTTGATTACGCTTTGGGGAATCAAAGAAACTAATGCATTCCTTTATAGTACCGACTGCATTTCGTATGCAGGGAATATTGCTGCTCTTTGAAATGGACAGATTGAGTTTGTGGTTGTAGCAGGGGGTCCGGACTGCATTTTTACACTCTTTTTGAATTTCTGTTACAGCTCCCCTAATGTCTGACAGCATAACTGAGCAGCCATCAGTCCCGATGCCAACACATCTGTTTAGTGGCAGACCAAGCCTGCGCAGAATACGAAGAACAATTTCTGCGATTGCCTTGCCTGTCAGCTTTAGCTCTCCTTGCTGAGCTTCCCTGGCAGGGTCGTCGCATGTTTCCTCATCCGCAGAGTCAACGTAAGTATCTTCTCGGGCCTTCTCCAAATCACCGTAAGTGTTGACAAATCCTATGAAATCCTCATGAACTTGAAAATCAGGAGTGACATACCTGATTACGAGAGAAAGCTGCGAGGTGTGCGAAATATCTGATGTTTCGTCAAACATGACTGTGTACAAAATTGCCTTTTGAATTCTTCTCAAGATAACCTGTAGTATTTCCTGTCCTATGCACTCAATAAGTTCATTCTGTGAAGTTTTACTTATGTACGTAGCACGTGACGACGCCGTCTCAAGATGACATTTTAGTTTTTCATCTCCAGATCCTACCATTAGTCGCAGAACTTCCCGAAAATTGCCTTCATTTCCAGAAATCGATGCCCATAACTTTCTCCCCCAACCGGTCAATGGCGAAAGTTAGCGTAAAATAAAGCGTTGGAATGCGCTTAGATTTTCGTTTTTTTATTGGTTTTTGGAACTTTAAAAGAATCGGTATTCGTCGCGGCCGACATTTTCGGAACCACAGAGGCCGTATGGACCCATGCCGATCCTTTTTGGAGCCCTTCCACCCCCTGTTAGAAACTACCCCCACCCAAACAAAAGTGTGGTCGGGGAGGGTTAAAATTCAAGATTTGCGCACTTCGGTAACCTTGAATGACACCTCGAAATCCGTCTTGCCAACTCAGTTTCGGGAGAATAGTGTTCATCTGTTTTTACGGCCATTTTCCAATTCGGCTTAGAGGGATGGTTCATCCCCTAGAGTGAATTTATCAAGTTGATGTTTTATACTAAGAGATGTATCCTCGGGACACCTACCAAGCATCAAGTCCCTACGTCAACCTGCGACAAAATGGCAGACCATCAAAACAGTGGCACGCTGAAAAAGACCTCCAGTGTAGTGTGCCTCGAACGGAGCCTCTTGCGCCGTACACTGGCGTGCGTCTACCTCTACCTTGCTAACAGTGCATGCTACTCAAAATTTGCACGAGGTGCGTATCATGGTACAAACCGCAAAGCTGTTGATATACTTTGCTGAAAGTGTTTTCTGAATCAACAGCGCCACGAACAGCATCGCGCAAAATGCCCTGTTTCCCGCCATGTACGCGGAGAGGTGCGCTCATGAGAGCCCCGACTGCTCCTCACTATGTAGGTGCGGTGTAAAGACCGGTGGGAACTAACCGCGACGCACACCGTGCTTCCTGACAGCGAGCAGAAAACTCTAACTCAGGATTCCGTGACAAAAAGGATAATGGTCACGCAGGTTCACTCGATTTTATTATCTGTATTCCGCACTGTTGGTGTGCTCTAAAACAAGCCTGCCCACCATCATTCATATAGACCATTCCGGTGTGCCTGGTGATGTCCTCGGTGATGAAGTTAAAAGAAATGGCAAGAGGTTGCGAGGTAAGAACGTACATATACGAGTTCATACGTAAGTATGTACAAAATTGTACACAAGCCGAGTTTGTACAAAATTGTGAACGAAATTGTACGTAATTATTGGTTGAGCAATAGCAAAGCCCTGACCCGACTAGGGCAAAAATGTTTTGTCTGTTTGTCTGCGCGATTTCTCGAGAACGGTTAGACGAAGAAAGCTCAAATTTGGACCACGTCTTTCACTGTTAAAAAAAAGTCTGGGACATCACGAAGGATCAGTTGGTAATTTTATTTCCGACAGTCCTTTGTGAATTTCCAGAGAACCTTCAGGAATTCGCCGGAAAAAATCACTTGTCACATAGGGAATATGCGTTACTATGAGATATGATATTGTGGCTAATGAGGAAGCCCATCAAGACCATTTGAATCAGGTAGGGCAGAAAATTGGACCTCCCTCCCTGTTTCATCTCAAAACCTCCCTTTTTCCCCAACAAAATCGCAAAATGTTATATATATCACTGGCACTATAATTTTCCCTTTTCCTTTCTAACATTTACTAACCATTTCCTACCTGCACCGCGCCGCCTCTATCGATTCTTCCCTTCCGTCTCCGTCCGTAAATAGCGATAAGTTGCAGGCGGCGCGGTCAATGTAGGTAAAGGTCAGTGAATATTAGAAAGTGAACGTAATCTTGTTAGCACCGAATTTTCGTATATGTAGCTACAAACGAATGTCTAACATCGCAAATATTTCCCGGCCCGTCCATATCTATCCTCCCTTTTCCTCTACCTATCCTCTCTTACCTACCTGCCCATTCCCATCCCCATGCACCCTCCCCCTATCTCGGGTGCTACCTACCTTTCCTTCCTTTTCTCTTCCTTTCTTTCTCTTCTCTTCTTCCCTCTCTCTTTTCCTCTCCCTTTTCCTCTCTTTCCCCCCTCTCTTTCCCTTTCCCTAACCTCCCTTTTTCCTTTCCAACCTCCCTCCCTTTTTCCCGAGGAGGTGTATCGGCCGATACACCTCAACCCCCTTCTTGGCGCCCCTGAGCCCATGTGTCCTCTATTAAGGGTTGTTATTATATACACAAGGACTTGCGCGAACATGAGTCAAAAAAATTATGCACACAAGCAGAGTCGCCACTGCCACTGTGTTCCTCACGAACTAGGTTAGGTTAGTTGAGGTTTGGTTGGCTAAGGACATAAGTCAAAAAGTTATGCGCACAAGCAGAGTCGCTACTAACCGTGTTCCTGCCTCGCCAAGGAAATGTGTTCCCGGAATCAACACAATTTATTTTTTCTCGAAGTTTTTCTTTGGGTTAGGTTAGGTTATTTAAGTTCAGGTTAGGTTAGGCCCTTAGCCAATCGAACCTTAAATAACCTAGCCTAGTTTGGCGACCCTGCTTGTTCGCATAATTTTTGACTCTTATTCGCACAAGTCCTTGTGTATATAATAACAACCTCTATTAAGCGCGCTTTAGATTTTTGCTCTCAGCAGAGCGAATCTCAATATGTCGTGCGTTGGAAAAAACGAAGGGTCAGTTGGTAAAAAAGTTTCCGGAGGACTTCAGGAATTCCCAATATATTATTAACAGTGAATTCTTGTATCATATCAGAGTCAACCTCCTCTCAGGGGCACCGCAGCTCAAGCGGTTTTTAAGATAATAAAACGTAGCTTCGGGACAGAAGGAAATACTCAGGTGTACTGGAACCAGAGGATTTATTGAAGCACCGATACAGAGAGAACCGTACCGTAGCGCGGTGCGGCTGAGACTGAGACCCGGCGCCAGCGGGCGGGAGCCCAGGCGTTGTTATCCGTTCTTAGCGACAACAGTGCGAGAACCTTGGGGAGAGGCTAGCGCTAGGCGGCCAGCTGATGTGAGCGGAGGCGGTACGGTGACCGCTACTTGGAGCCTATAATATTACAGCAATAACTTTTACTAGTGGTCTAAATTTTAAAATTCGCCGGTTGGGCGAGGTCAGTATGCGCCATGCGCCTGTCAGGGAGGGGCGGAGCAGTGACTAGAGTGGGTTACGCTCGGTTAGGTTAGGCCCCGTGCATATGACGTCATCCATTTTTGGCTACTGTTTGGACCCCCCCCCCCCCAACCCTCCCCGCCATCACCCGTCATTTTGCATCCCCCCCCCCCACCTATGCTGACGTAGTTTTTTCGTGTTATTAAAATAAGTGCTAAAATGACACGCTATTACCTAAAACATGCCATGGCTGCAGGTGATACGCCTGTTGGGAATTCTTTTGTGGAAATGATAAATGGTATGAACTGTTTAGATATCTGAGGAGGATTGTTTTTCGTTCTTCTGATTGGGGGACCCGGGGCGCGGGGCTGGACGGGGCAGGAGCGAGGCGTTGGCCTCGCCCGTTATTCAAACCCAAACGTTTGCGAAGAGCTGTCAGGTAGATGGTGACGGCTGACCGGCTCGTATGTGTACCAGCGGAATGCCCAGATTCTTTGGCAGGGGAATACCGCGCGTGGCGGCGGCAGGCGAAGGCGCTCCGGCCGGTGCAGGCCGATGCGTGCCCCATGCGCCATTCTCGGGTGCATATGTTGAATGCTCTAGATCGCTCCAGGTTGATCGTATCAGAAAGATACGTATACCGCCGAAAAGCTTAGACATTGTTCTAAAATCGCCACGCTTACACCCACCATTTACGTAAAGATATGTGTACCAACTGCAAGCCTTAGACTCCCAGCTCGCTTACCATCTGAACCCGACCGTTCATGAGTTACGGGCTGGGAAGCGCGGCCGCCCGTAAGCCGCGGGCGACACAGGCGCGGCGTGAGCGCGGCTCGGCACCCCCCCCCCCACTTTCAAGCTGATGACGTCATATGTGCACGACGCCTTGGTGGAGGCCTGGGTAGGTTAGGCTCAGGCAGGTAAGGGTAGGTTAGGACTGGTTGAGTGGCATTCCCTAACAGAGAAGGAACTCCCTCCGAAGTCCCTTGGTTTGAAATCCCTCCGAAGGTCCAAAACGGATTCCCTCGGAGCTCCCTAAATGGTGCAAAACAGGGATTAGGAATTAGGCGATTCCAACACTTGCGGACTCCCTCCGACGTCCCTCGAAGCACGGCTCGGCCTGGGGTCACGCATGCCCAATTTGTACCCTATTTTCTTCATTAACATTGCAATAGATATGGCTTAGAGCGAGCACAGCTACTACGTAGCGGGAGAACTCATAGAAATGCTCAAAAATAACCTAAATTTTCAAAAATCTGCCGATTTTGACCGAGTCAGAAATGGAGCCCTCGCGGTGGCAAGGGACTCCGGAGGGAATTCGTTGTGAGGGGACTTCGGAGGGATTTCAGCCCGAACGAAATCCCTCTGGAGTTCCTATTTTGAAGAGGGACTTCAGAGGAACTACCGCGGACCTACTGAGGAAGTTAATTTTTTGTTAGGGTTGACAACGAAAGGGTGCAGTAAGATACGTTCGGATGTAAGAACATGAGCGCGGTTGCGATCGTGCGGAAATAGTGACGCCCAGCACCAGTCTGCTAGCCTTGTTAGCCCCGCCGCCCCGGGGCACCGTCATTTTAAAAACCGATGGTCCCAGTCAATAGAGAATGAATAAAAGGTTGTACTAGGATACTTGGTTTGGGAAAGACCACAGCGGGAACATAAATAAATGTTGAAGTACACGCACGCATTTTGAGGTCAGTCAAGATGGCTGCCGTCTTGCAGACAGCAGACAACCCACCACGGGGCGCGCGGGACCTTTTAAACGGCAAGGGCTGGCTACGTGGGGTTTAGGGCACTGATCGTAGCGGGCCATGGCGAATTAAAAGACACAGTTTGACTGATGGTTTTACCCGTCACCATGTCATCGAGAGACAACTTTTAAACGACGAGATCTTGCGACATGGGGTTTTGGGCTCAGTTCGTGAACGGTTGGACTATGATGGTGGGTGCAAGCGAGACATACTGGTGTGCTGTCTGGGCTTTCCGATGACGAGCAAGATTGGGATCATCTGCTGCCATGTCAACTTTTGCTGACATTATTTTTTTGTTCCTCTTATTGGGCGAACTATGGAACCATTAGCCGTGTGTCTGCAGGCTACGGCCTCAGAGGAGACTCGGAGTAGAAGCTACAGAACTCGATGTCAACTCAATATCGACATTGCCCGAATCGAGTTTGACCGTGTCCGATTTGGTTCCAGCTCTGCACATGGACGGACAACGTTGGCAAATAAAAGGCAAAATGCAGCACTTATCAATTAGTGTTACTTTTATGTGCATGAGATGGACCCGTAGCACCGGGAGTTGCACAGCACGCCATCGCCATTGCAATATAAAGTTATTTTTTTATTTTGTTCTTTCTCGCCGCCCCCTTGCTTCCTCCTACACTATGGGGATGGTAGAGCACTCGACCACCCAGCAGAGTCGTGTGACGCTTTTAAGTCCACTAAGTAAGCGAAAACGCCAATTTCCGTAAGGCATGACTGGCACTTGTGGAAATACCCAAGACACCGGCTCGTCGACGAACTCATTCGTGAAGTTCTGCGGCAGGAAAAGAAAGTACAAGGCATCACCATTGGCGGGTGCACTCTCCAAAAAGAGTATGGCTGAATCACAAATTTGTCGCTAAGAATATTGAAAAAAATTTGGTTTATGAATACCGCTAAATATGCACCCTCATTCAAAGGTTACTCACCGTCGTGAGAGGACACGGCATTCCTCCTGCGATTACCCGATATGGATCGGGTATGAACGTCATCAGCGTGGTGCACGCCTTATCATCGAACCGAAACACGAAGGCGTTTTCTTTCCACTGGTTGTTGCTACGGGCATCTAGCACCGCACGCGCCTGTGCCCGCCAAAGTGCGCCAGTGCAAGGGATGCATTATGCACAAGGAGAGAAGAGGGAGAGAGGTTCCCGAATGGAACTGGAATCCGTAAATTTGACGTAAAATTGAGGTGAACGTAACGTCCAAAGTACTTTAAACTTACGTCAAGTTTTTACGCTAAAATAACGTCAACTTTAAGGTAAAACCACTATGGCGTGGGTTTGACGTATTTTTAAAGCTATAGCGCAGGATTTCACGCCAATAATACGTCAAATATACGCCAAACTCATAAGCTGGCGAGCAAAAAGGCGCCGCCGCCGGGATTCGTACTCACCTATACTGACTGGGCGCTGGGGCGACGCATTAGCGACGCAATGAGACACTTTGGACGTGTTTGTGACGAGCGCTCTATGAGCAGTCTTCCAGGGCGCGCTATGGCGTAAAGTGAGCGTGTCTTTGACGTATTTTTGGCTTAGTCTTGCGCTGTAGCTTTAATAAAAATACGTGAAACTCATATCTGGGTCTATTGATTGTGCCTTATAGTTGACGTTATTTTCGCGCAAACACTTGACGTAAGTTTAAAGTATTATGGACGTTACGCTCACGCTAATTTTACGTCAAATTTACGGATTCTAGTTCCACTCGGGCGGGAGACCGCGGAACACTATCCAACTGGCTTTGCTTGACCGGCTTGACAGAAGGCCTGACATCACAGTGAGCCCCGATGGTCCCACATTTAACGTAAGCGTTAGGCGTGGGAGGTACGGGCAGCGCTGCTGACTTCAGTGCAGGTTGGGTCTGAAACTATCCGTCCGTGCACACCAGATGTCAATGTACAAATTTTTAGATTGCAACGTACAGATCTGAGCATACATTATAATGTACAATTTTACAGGTGAAAATGTATAAATTTGTGCATTGAAATATACGAAATTGTGCTAATGTATGCTCAGATATTAAAATGTACATTGCCATTTAGTTTGCAAGATATGCTTACCCACATGTGGTCGTCGAGCGATGCACGGAAAGAAACGTTGCCCGTGATGCGCTGCAGCTCCTTGGGCCGAGCAGGATTGAAGTGGGACGCCCGTACATACCAGTGATAAGAAGTGGGGTTGCCAGGATCGCACATGTACATTTTCTTAACGTACGCGGTGTAGGGCCCCTGTACGGGGCAGAGCACAGAGGCTCATTTCATACATATCATACACACGCAGCGCATCAGCACCCAAGGATCGACTTAGCTCAAAAATGTCGCACTCTGATGTGTACATTAGTGATGTTATCCTTTCCCACGTGAAGGTTCGGTAACCACACAATAAATGTCACATTCCTATTCGTTCCCAGGACCTAGCTCCGCCTTGCTTGTTTTCAAAATCGATGTCAACAATTTCGACGGTTCCTGTTAAATCGTTTTGAAGTGGAGTGTAGAGTGCAATGAATTGAACCCCTACGCTAAATTAGCGACAGCGATTGCCGCTTATATCCCACCAACCGTCGGCGTTCGCACGCTACGCTAACTCGCGAGAGAACCGGGCACATGTCGCGCGGCGCCATCCCCACTTTACTTTCTTTGCTACGCTCCGCAGTAATTGCTTATGTACATTCATAAGTTCATACCGAGGAGGTATCACTCAGGCCGAACTTGTACACAGATTTCAGGATTTCAAAGGATTTCCCAGCACATACCGACCCATATTTGAATATTTTTTCAACTTTCTGGTCGTTTTAGGACGAATGACCGCCCCCCAATCCTCCTGACCTAGTAATCTGGTCAGAACAAAGAAATGTGGTCTTTTTTGGAGAAATGGATGATAGGATTTCACAAAATTTGTACACAGGATTTCACGAGTGGTTGCCCCCTTGGTTCATACCTTCCGTAAAATTGCGCTTGCACTCAAGCTTTACGTAAAAAAATTATCTGTACCTACACGAAGGTTGGGGTGTCCCAAGAATCTGGGATTTTGCTCACGGGTGCTTTGAAGATTTACGGTGTAAAACGACGCTGTGCACAATTTGGGCGCGATTGGACAACGCCAAGTTGAGGCGCAACGGGATTATAAGTTCAGAGGTGTACCCGACCCAGGCCGCCCACCTGACTCAGTGAGCGCCCCTGCGGCGTCCCCACGCGTCTACAAAACAAATTTTTGTTTTTCAAGGCTTGTCACGGCCCGGTTGCCCGGGCCGGGCGGTGTTCGCGCGCGCGTTCGCCCGGTGAGCCGCCGACCACATACCGATGGATGTGTACCTAGCCTAGTCCCCTCGACGAGGACACAAAATTTTCGGCCCCGCCACGTCATGTGCGGGCGTGACGTCACGTGACGTGATTTGTGCTCTTTCGCGAGCCCCCTGCCGCGGTCCGAGTCGCGATCTCTGCGGGAGGCGGCAGGCCGGGTAGAATGGACCCTAGTGAAGCCCTGAAAAACAAAAATTTGTTTTGTAGACGCGTGGGGACGCCGCAGGGGCGCTCACTGAGTCAGGTGGGCGGCCTGGGTCGGGTACACCTCTGAACTTATAATCCCGTTGCGCCTCAACTTGGCGTTGTCCAATCGCGCCCAAATGTGCACAGCGTCGTTTTACACCGTAAATCTTCAAACAAAGCACCCGTGCACACTAAATGGCATGGGACTTTTTTTGTCCCATAGACTGTTACAAATTTGTCCCAAGACATGTTGAGATTCTGCGCAAAACATCTCGTGTTACAAATTGTCCCATGAACGTAGTACTAATTGTCAAAACTACTCTTGTTACAATCTAGAATCTTTTGTATGGGACAATTTTGTATAACTTTATGGGACAATGTAAATATTGTTCATTAAAATGGTTACCCCTGTACAAAACCCACCTAGCACCGCTAAAATCGAAAAATGCACGGATGCTTTGAAAAGTTATTTTAAATTTAATACTTAGGCAATAAAATAATATCTACATTTAGTTAGACTTCTTCCCTCCTCTCCTGAGCGCAAACCTTCCCTGGTGTTCTGGTCAATCTTGGCGCCTAGCGGGTAGGCAATCTGCACTCCTACATGCACGCATGCCATGCGGGCTGGCCTACCCCCGAGTTCGCAGGCGTTATTCCCGGTCGTTCGGTCGTTCTTTAACCGTCCGATGTTCGCTGACAATTCCGTGTCTAATATACATCCACAGTTACCCTGAGTCCCATCAGATTGTCCCACAATTCGGGACAAGACAAGGATGGTCCCAGAATTTGGGACAAAATTAAAATTGCAACCAGTGCCATGGGACTAAATTGTCCCATGAATGTTACAATTTAATTGTCCCACAATAATGGGACAAAAAAAAAGTCCCATGCCATTTAGTGTGTGAGCAAAATCCCAGATTCTTGGGACACCCTAACGAAGGTGTCTATTGTGTTACGCACTCTGTCTTGTGTCAGATTTTGTTCAAAAAGAGCTCGCACAGAAACCACGTGTATTTGTGTGACTGAATGTGTTAAAAGTTAATCGTACGTGTGGAATGTACAAATCTGACATAATTGTGTAAAAATGATTTAGTGACATGTGAGCCAAGAGGTATAAATGCACATATTTCCATGTCTCGCGCACAACATGTGAGTGAAGGAGGGAACCCAAGAGACGTCCCCTAGCAGATAGGCAGTTCGTGTCACCTCGGCTAGCCGACTTGCCTGCAGTCTCGTGCAGTTTCCGCTCGGTGGCGGTGTCGAGGTCATCTGACCTATTAGCATACCGCTCGTCAAACTTTAGAGAGCAAATGCGAAACAAAGCCTAGTAAAGATGAGAACATTGGAAGTGCTCATTTAGAAGCCAAACCATTTGGTTCCTGCCTGGAATGGGTGTCAAGATAGTACAGATAGTACACAAGATAGTACAATATACTAATCTTTCATTATTAACAGTTCGATGTGACTGCAGATGATTCCTGTTATGTTCAGTCCTGTCTGCAAATAAATCACGACCAGTGGACAAGGAAATTGTGAACTAAAGCAAACATGTGTTGATCATTTGATCCTAATTCAAGAATATCTACGGTTAATCACCAGAATCTGTGGCAAAGCTATAAAAATACTAAAGAACTATCAGAGGGAAAACAAAAACTCAACAATGGGAACATGCGAAACCATGAGCTAACTCGAACGGAGCCTGTTACGCAACGCTCTAGCGTTGTACGTCTTTTTCAGACGCAAAGCATATGGCCTGGAGAGGTCCATGATTACAAACCGCGAATGAGTTGATATGCTTTGCTGAAAATGATTTCTGGATTAACAGCATCACAACCAGCGCCACGCAAAATGCCCTGATCCCCGGCATGCTGGCGACGGGGAGGTGCGGTAATAAATCCCCAGCCCCGACTGCTCCTCACTGCAGGTGCGGTGTGAAGACCGGTGGGAACATAACGTAACGCACGCCGTGTTATGACAGCGAACAGAAGGCACCAACTAGGGATTCCGTGCCAAACAGCACAATGGTCACGCAAGTTCGCCCAATTTCATTATTTGTATTCTGTGTTCGGTGAGCTCTAAAACAAGCTGGCCCGCCCCATCGTCAATCCTCCATACTCCGCTGTGCTTCACCGCACTGTCAAAAGCTTGCAAAAGATTCTACACCTATGTAGACCTGGGCGCCGCGCCGACGCCGCGCCGCCGCCGAGAGAGAAATGACGGCGAGCCGCCGCCGACGAATTAACCGGCGGCGCGCCGAGAAAATTGTCCAACTTTCACAGTACACACTAAACGGCATGAGACTATTTTGACCCATAGACTGCTTCAAATTTGTCCCATGACATGATGAGATTCTGCGCGAAACATCTCATGTTACAAATTGTACCATGAACGTGGTACTAATTGTCAAAACTACTCATGTTACAATGTAGTATCTTTTATATAGGACAATTTTGTATAACTTTATGGAACAACCTAATTATTTTTAATTGAAATGGTTCCCCTTTTACGAAACCTACCTAGCACCGCTGAAATGGAAAATAGCACGGATGCTTTGAATGGTTATCTTAAATTTAATACTTAGGCAGTATAATAATAGCTACATTTAGTAAGACTTCTTCCCTCCTCTCCTGAGCGCGCACGTTTCCTACTGTTCTTGTGTTCTGGCCAATCTTGGCGCCTAGCGGGTAGGCAATCTGTACTCCTACATGCACGCGTGCCATGCGGGCTGGCCTACCCCCGAGTTCGCAGGCGTTCTTCCCGGTCGTTCGGTCGTTCTTTAATCGTCCGATGTTCGCTGACAGTTCCGTGTCTAATATACATCCACGGTTACCCGCAGTCCCATCAGATTGTCCCATGATTTGGGACAAGACGAAGATTGTGACCAGTGCCATGTGACAAAATTGTACCATGTATGTTACAATTAAATTGACCCATAATAATGGGACAAAAGGAAGTCCCATGACATTTAGTGTGTACATTTGCTTATTTTAACAGCTGGCGCAGTGCGAAGGAAGCGTTTGTTGGTCGCAGGGAAGGCCTCACGAGCGAGCGCTGCTGATTGGTGAGGGCGGTGCAGGCTGGCAGCTCAGCCGGTGGCTGCCAACGCAATATCCAAGTCTTTCCAATTTAAAAAAGCGGCAGGGGCGGTAAAAAAAACATAAAATAGAACCGCCGCTAACTACGCCGCCGCCGCCGATAGTGTCCTCGGCGTGCACGCCGGCGGCGCCGCGGGGTAGCTGGTAATTTCCAACAAAATTAAAATTTACAGCACAATTGCTTATGGTTTTCGAACAAAATTTAGGAGAATTTTCTAAACGGGAAGTCTAATGTATTTTGAACTTCCATTACTCGAAAAGAACGTTCAACATGTAAAACCCCGATTTAATGCGTTTGAAAATACCGAAAATACTATGGGAAACGATAGGAAAATATGCAGCCCAAACTGTTTGGAGATTTTTTAAAAAATGCAGTTTAAAAATAAATTCAGTCTTTATTTAGTAAAGTACAGCAAGAAATGGAGAAATGTGTACCACACGTACACATAAGGAATTTTATAAAAGGTCATATAAAAACATATTTCGTCGATTGACGAACTTTACCGAATACATGAAAACCTTTCAAACCTGTGGTGCTTTTTGTCTTGGAATCATGATGCGGGTTAGGTTTGGTTGAATACCTCACGAGCAAAACCGTTCAGACTACAGACGGAGACTACAAAATTACAAACTCACAGACCTTCGTACGTAACCGACAGCGATGTACACACTAAATATCCATGGGACAATTTTGTCCAATGAAATAACGTTTTTAAGCAAAACACGACATTGGGACAATTTCTAGCGTAAAGGTGTGACAAATTTTAACATGCGATGTACAATTTGTCCCATTATTATGCTTCAAATTGTATCTCGATAATGTTTTTCTTTAAAACGGAACATTTTATTGGACAAGATTGTCCCATGACATTTAGTGCGTATTTGTAGTGCGAACACATGGATGGACTGGCACGAAGCTCTGATCGAAATTGAGAGCGCACCAACGGACAAGTAATGAGCAATATAGATGCTCGCAGCAATTACAGAGCAAAACCTCTCTCTACCTGCATACTCCTGGTGCCATTCCCCGCATCAGTTTTTGTGCTTACTTGTCCACATGAACGCCCATTACCGACCATGATCTGTTTTCCTAATCGTGTGCACAAAATAGTACTTGAGAACTTCGTGCCTTCACTCGAAAACTTCTTCAACGAGCACGTCCGGTCGACGTGCTTTGAAGTCGGCAACGTAGCCTTCCGCGCGGCGCAAGTAGTCCTCGTCCTGGTCGTCGTCGTCCAAAAGCGGGTAGTACAACCGCAACAGCCGCAGCAGCGGAATGCCCGCGCAGACGTCGAGGTCCTCTTTGAAGCGGTCCACTCTCTCGGCCGTGACGAACGACGGGTAGGCCAGCTGCAGCTTGCTCAGGAGAGGCCAGTGCGGCACGAGCTTCAGATACTCCGGCCTGCCTCGCACCTCGCGCATCTCCGAGCAGCGCGACAGCAGGTCAGACAGCTCGGGAGTCAATTCGCGGGGTTCTTTGAAGCACCGCAGCGTGCCCGCCGCGTGCCGGACCTGCGGGAGGGACGGGCATGACATCATGTATGGTCAAACCGAAGCATCAAAGGACTCGCCAGGACAGCCCAGCCTCACCACTCCGCACTGGAACAAAAACCTGCAACCTTTCTTATTCTTTTAAATGCCGTACTGAGAAACCAAATCGGCAGATCTCAGTAAACAAGGTATGTAGGTGTACGCCACAACGCGGCATGGCCTGCCGGCGGCGGCTGCAGCTCTTATTCGGCGCGGACGGAACTATGCTCGCAACCTTCACTGAAAAGGTCTTATGGACAATGTTGACGATTCTGCACGTCTGTGGATAGTAACAAATTTGTGAGTGCAGATTGACATTAGACGCCCCCCCCCAAAAAAAAAGCTTGAAAAGTGTCCCGCACACCCCGGCGCCGTGTTCTTCATGTGAAGAAAGGACCCCTGAATTTTTTTCAGAATTTTAGGACCCGATTGAGAGGTTGCGCACGCGGCTGAAAAGCGTTTTTTAACCATTTTAAGGGGTTTTGCCGGCTTTGGCCACACCTGCACCACTGTTGTTGCGCCCCATCTATTCCTCGGCACCCCTTGGGGCTCCTAGGACCCCAGACAACCGTCCAGTACCATCACGACCACTGCCGACCTCTTCAGTACGATGTGTGTCCTTAAATCGGTATTTAAAATTGTTTGCAGAGTTCTAAAAAAATCCATAGCTGCTCTTTAAACATGAAAATGTAAATGTTCTGGATACTAGATTTTATGTTGAAAACTGTGGTGATTTGTACTTCTACAAAATTGTTTCCTTATCTGATCATGACAGTTAAAAACCAAAAGTTTTGGGTCCTTCCTTGACATGAAGAACAAGCCGCCGAGGTGTGCGGGACATTGTTCAAACTTTTTTTATCGGAACAGTCTAATGGACATTTTTGTTACCCTCCATAAACAAAGTTTCAATTTCTACATAGCGTGGTGACAAGATTGTCTGTCTGGAAGCACAATTTTGTTACTAGCCTGTGGACGTGCAGCATCGTTACTAGCCATGGACAAAATCGTCCATCGACTTTTGGCGCGTTGAATTGTATCCTCTGCCGAATGCATCTCGCATACGCTCGATGCAACTCAACCAGTCCTGCCCTTACCCTGACGGGTCTAGGTACACAAGCTTTGAGCTACAGGCCTGAGATTTTGAGAATGAAGGGTTTCTCAAAGCGCACAACAAAATATCCAAGACCCACGAAAATCGTCAATGGTCACCTTCCACGGAGCTCGAATCGGCATATGGAATGTTTCACAAAGAATTTTCGAGGAAGGAGAGTAGACATAAGATTCCCACGGGACGGCCACAATAGTGTACGCACCAGGTTCAGCAGCATGTCGTAAGGAGTTTCGCCCCAAGTGCTGATGACCCGAAGGTTCGGCAGGCCGCCCTCAACTGTATCCTTATATCTTTGCGCTGGTGTGGTCATGGAGTGCGGCACCGTCCAATGTAGGCGGAGCTCTTCGAGATTCTTCAGCGCGGGCAGAACTCCCATCAGGGTCGGTTCCTCCAACAGGTAAGGCTGGTACGGCCGGTCATCGCAGAAGGTCCTTAAATACCGCAGTTGATCACCGCTTCGCAACAGCAAGTCCAAGATGGCTGTCTTGACGTCGCACTTTGAGGGACTCTTGAAACTGGTTAAGGCGGGGCAGTAATCGCAGTCCACCTGTCGACAAACGTACGCGTGAGAGTGGATTCGTTGAGTTGACGACGTGCTCACTGGAAGCTGTCACCTGCTGGCATTCACTGTCAATCACTGTAACACAAACACAAACACACAACCGAGAGTGGCACGAAAACCGTGCGGGGAAAAAAATACTGAGCTCAGCGGAGCGAATTCCGTGCTCCTGAGATCCGAACTCATAAAACAGTGCAAGACGGAAACAAAACCTTTTCAGTCACGCATTAGTGTACATAACGGAGAAACCCCGATTCCCAAAATCTCCTGCTTGTACCTCAATTTTTAACGATTTCAATTAATCACCTCGAAATTTCGCATTTTATGACAAAAAAATCGCTTTATGTCTCCTGCTTGCGTGGTTCCTCCGCACGGCCTGGGGCCTGGGAGGGCAGCGTCTCAGGCCGCGCCGATTAACTGTGCGCTGCGTGACTACCATATGGTCGGAACACAGCAGCGCGAGCAAAGCCTCCACAGTCAGTGATACTGAAGGTGGATTTAGTTTCGCATGACGCTGACGCCGTACGCCCATTGGATTCTTCTGATTTTTAGACAAAAGCGAAGCGGGAACGTAATAATCCGGGGGGCGTACGGCAGCGTCGTGCGATACTAATCCACCTCCACTCGGCTCGTTGCGACCGACGGCCACGGCGGAGATACCCTCTGCTACGGTGCCCCCGTGAATGCGTTCTGTTGAACTTTTCATACCGTCGGTTTTCATATCCACCTTTGTGATTCTTGCCTTCTTCTCGTTTCCGGCCAAGCTCTCCGGAATACCCCATTATAGGTGGAGTTTCGTGTGAGGGCTGTATGATTGTGGACACGTGACTTTTTTGACCGATCACAGGCCATCATAAAGTCACGTGTCCACTTTCACACAGCCCTGAAGCTCCATCCACCTTGAATTTAGACATTGCGTTCATGTTGAGGGGATTTGTGGTAGTAATGTGCCCAATATAACGTTTTGATAACATTTTCTCCTTCCTTTTTTTGTGGGGGTGGGCGACTTTTTAAGTTAGGCTGTTTAAAGAACCCCATTTCCGAAGGAGGAATATACTGAAATCCTCGAGTTACATGAGTCTAGCACAAAAACGAGTTGGTCTTCACGGATTCACTGACACAGATGTCCACGTGGGCTACATTAGCCCTATTTTTCATCTTACCTTGTCCAGGACTACGATACGGCCGCGGTTCAGAGCCCTGGCGAGGTAAGTACAACGGTGCGAAGACGGGTGCAGAGTTAAGGAACGGATGACGGGCGCGTGTAGAAGGGCCCTCGTCTCCACCCCTGGTGGGCCCTCACCGACCTCTCTATCGGGGACCTCTGGCAGCTGCAAGTCGACGCCGGACCAGACTTGCGCCTCACGAGCCAGCGCCTTCCAGTGCTTGCAGACCAGTGGGACCGAGTCCAGCAACGTGGGAGCATGGCGCACCTTGGACAGGATGAGCAGCAGCAGCTCGTCCGGCAGGTCACTCAGCTTGGCCATGGCGCCTAAAACACAGGGTTGTTTCTAAAACACTCTACGGTGCAACACAATACAGATATTCCATCCGAAACACGTTCACTCTCCTCTTCAGAGAACTTTATAATAAGAGATTGACTGAGTATATATATTTACTTGGGCCTGTATTGTCAATGTTTCAAGACTAATAAAGTCACCAAAGCCATACTTAGCTCAAAAAGGAAGCAAAAAATTTGAAGATAGTCTTTAATCAGAATTAAGTTCTTGGTCCATCCATTTCAGGATAACATGAAATACCATAAAAATATTCAGTATGAAGAAAAATAACTCATAATTCCTTGTCAACACAAAACTTGAACCCCAATCAAAGCCAGACTTAGAATGAATGTATTTAACCAATAAATTTAAAAACAACTGTTCTACACTTAAGCGTAAGGGAATATTATCTTACCCTTTACTAAAATGATTGTCCGCCCTCCAAAGAAGTCCTAATAGACGCTGGAGAGGATAACCTGCCCTCACAGAAGGTTCCCAGCGGGTGTGCCAGATAATACTGCTACATGCTGAGCAACAGAACAAAGTTTGTAGTTAGGCCTGATTACAAGAAGCACCTCCACTTGTCCAGCATCACGCACTTGCGGCAACAAGCGTGAGAGTAGATACCATTCCCAACTAACATCCAAGAAACTACGACTATCAAAGGAGTGTGGTAGATTGATCGCATAAACAAGATGTCTTTCGCCCAAGCAGAGCATGCAAACTACCAAAACATTGGTGCTCTGAGGCCCAAAATTGAATATAGTAAATTTTGACAAAGCTCAAAAGGCTAATGATCTGTAAATATTTTCAGATGGAAAAGAAAGTCAAGCATCGCAGCTGCTCCCAAGGCCCACGAAATTCCAGAATCGCATTGCAAAAGTGGTGCCTGGATAATAGGTCTCTTTACTACGCTAAAGTGCTCACCTATAGGACACAGTGAGCAACAGAAATCATCTAGACAGACCACCTTTATCCCAAGAGGCCAAATCCACTAATTATTATTCATGGACAACTGAACAACCACCATGGAGATGACAAAATGGTTATCCACATTAACAGAGGTTAAGGGACACTTGTTTGCTTTTTGGACACTGCTAGCTGCATTCGCATCACCTGGCAGACGGTTGCAGAAGACAGTGCAAATACTTCGCAGTAGCGTAAGAGTCGAGGAGACTCACATTACAATCACTCCTTCGCAGACAACGTCCTGCACCGGCACAGAACCGGCCGGCGGAGCGAGGAGGTGCGCAGCGCAGTGAGTGGACACCGGGGGGCAGAGGGGAGAGGGAGAGCTGACAGCTGACCAGCAGAAGTCAACAGCTCTCGTGCGAACAGGAGCATCAGGAGAGACCTCTCCTGGTGCGAATATTTCTTTTCTCACTATTAGCAGATCATTGACACAGGGGAGGTGCAATTCAAAAACTGGAACAGGCAAATCTAACTTTTACAAGAAAAATTCAATGAAGGTGTAGGAAAACTTTGTATTCAGTGCCACACAACTTAATAAGTAAGAAAATACAGATGGCCTTGTGCGAGGAAGCTCATTTAATTTTTTCTTTAATAGCCACCAATTTTACTAATGTTCAAAACAACAAATCATTTTACTTGTCTTTTTTATTTCAGAACAAGAAAACAAGGCTTGGTTTTACTATCCTAGTTACCATTAACAGCCTGCTGTACATAACTTGTAATAGTAGAGAAGAATCACCTTTTTAATGCAGAGAGAAGGATCAAAACACAGCTATCACATCATGTTCTCCAATATTTCCTGTTTCCTTCAACCCGAGGCCACTAATATTGTGTTCCAGGTCTTGTATGATACAGACAAGCGGAGAATCCATACATGTGTATTAGTACCAGCCCAAACACAAACAAAATTGAAAAGCTGAAAGAACAGCCTGTTTTTGCAGTCTCTTTTCTAGCAGTCATAGGAATTTAACATATAATTACAACTTCAAATTATTTTAGATACTGTATAAAACTTGAATCCTGTCTCAATACATATATCTTGAATCGTTTCTTTGTGCGGACAAAAGTGGAACATGTTTAAGACATTGCATTTTATGTTCCTGGGGATTAACTTGCTGTGCAATGTTGGGCAGAGTGACATAATTTTTCATTGGAATATATATTTATATTGGAAAAACGTCTGTACATTTACTCAATATGCTTATTTTGTTATTTTTCATTTTACTGGGAATTTCCCACCAGGGGTCAGGGCACAACATACTTTTACAAAATACGTTTTATCTGGAGTATGCTGCTTGTTTCAATTTCTAAAACCACGTAAAAAAATTTCAAAGTTCAAAGATAGTGTCATAGTAAACTCAATTTGTATGCTTCTTTTGTGTGCACTTGGCAGTTTTGCAATTCCTAAACAACAAATGCTGATAAGCTTTACCACATTCACAAAAAAAAAGCTGAACTGTTGGTCATATTACTGCAACTCTAAAGATGTTCAGTAACTCTCACATAGTACCAACAATGATCTTTCAACTTTGCCATTACCAAAAGTAGTTATTGTTTACTCATTAAGACATTATTTCATGTGTGCTGTAAGGTGCTCGAAAAAACAGATGTTTCACAAAATGTAGGTATTAGAATTTTGTAGGTTTTTAGACAGAAAATACCTGAGAACAAAACACTTCAAATGCAAATTATTCATAATCACAAGTAAGTGTCAAAAGATCATGACTAATGAAGTTTCTATCAGAAAACTGAGGTTACCACAGACACAAATGAAAGAAGTACATGGAAGTTTCAATCCTAAATTATGTAGCTTGTTCAACATAATGAAACATGCATAACACATGAGGGAAATGTTATTGCTGGGTCACATATGCATCTTAATATTATATTAATAGACGATAGTGACAGATGTGGAATTATAATACAGTGACAGTTGAAAGTTGAAGTATTTTAAGGAGAGAAGAGACTCTGTGTTTTGGCATCTCATTATGTCAATGAAAGTAAATTTCTGTTGCACCATGAGCTGTTCCACGTGTCATTAGAATCCTCCTAAAAAAAAATTAAAAAATTAAAGTGAGCAAAAACCATCAATGCTACTGCTTTTAAACAAATCTGTTATCAATAACATTTGATAAGAAAAAAACTAGGGTGTGCCAGCTACATCTTTCCTAATGTATACCTCAAAGTAACAGACAAAGTCAGGATCAGATGTGTCACATGAAATTCTCCTTTGACTGTTCTTTGGACAGTTATTTGGTTGTGCTTCTACAGCCATATTCATTTTCAAATAGTTCCTTTGAATACTTAAAAAGAAAGGGCGAAGTGTTATAGACCATATTGGTGACAATAAGTGACATAATAATAAAACAAGGAAAGGCAACTAATTTCATACCTGACTGATTTGATTCCATTTTCTAATGCAGACGAAGCAGATTTTCTTTTCTTTCTCCTTTCAGGCTTTGATTCTGATCCAAGCACCGGTTGATCAAATTGCAAATTGTTTCCGTCCTTCCTCTTACCTCTCAAAGACGCAGCATCCTGCTTAAAATTGAACAAAAAAAAATTATATTCTACGGAAGACCATATAGCACTGGTTTACAGTGGCAGGGAGCAGAAACTGCCTACTCTTACAGCCTGAAACTATGCCCCCCGTTTAAGCTTCAGGTTCATTACTAGTGGAATATGGTGGTTTTCTTTAACAGGACCTGTAAGTACCGTGTCTAGAGTGTGCCCATAAAGCATAAGTAGGCGCATGGGGACCTCATATGACCCACAGTTATGTCATGAATCAAATAGTGACTGACCTAGAGCTAAAACATAAGATTTTGGCATTTTTAATTTTATTTCTATCGTCTTTGAGAGGCCCACTTCAGTCAAGCACGGGCCTAATGCGTCCTTTGGGCACCCAACATACACATCACAAAATTTCTTGGCTGCTCCCCGGTTTACGCACAGTTTG
Organism: Megalurothrips usitatus; assembly: GCA_026979955.1. Classification (NCBI taxonomy): domain Eukaryota; kingdom Metazoa; phylum Arthropoda; class Insecta; order Thysanoptera; family Thripidae; genus Megalurothrips; species Megalurothrips usitatus. Next base: position 9,391,068 of record CM049606.1, read on the forward strand.
CGCAAAGCACATTTGAAAACGGGGAGCATAGTTTCACACCTAGTCAAGGCCGCTTCCACCCCCTGACAGTGGTAGATGCATTTGTGAGCAATGGCAGCCAAAAACAAACATAGAAGTAATAGATTCACCAGAATTGTCTGTAGCATACCTTTTTTGATGGAAAAGGAACCTTGTTAATTTGGGTAAGCACTTCACTTTTATTCTTTGAATGTTTTCTGGGTCTTCCTCTTTTTTTAGCTAGGTGAAAAGATACAACAGTTACAATACAGTACAAATTTAAAAGGACAAACCTTTGAGACTATACCTGCAACTTGTTGCCCTCGTACACCTGAAAGAACATTGGTCTGCTTTTGAGATGTAGACTTAATCCAGAACTGACCAGGGTTTTGCACAGTACGTCCGGATCTCGTGGTGCTTGGTTTCCCTAATATAGAGTTATTTGCTTCTGTCGCCACTTGCTTCGGAGCTTTGCAATCTAATTTAGTACCCAAGTCTCCTATAATTTTTTTCTTCCGCTGTTTGTCATGTGTTCCAGAAATAACATTACCGGGTAGTTCTACGGTCTGCAATGATGTATTTGTAAGTGAATGTCCTTCATTCTGCAGTTTTTGAAACTCCAAAGTCGAGCACTGTTCTTGAATAGTGAAAGGCACCAATTTTTGTGAATCTGGACTGTTGTTTCTCACCGGCTTCTCATTAGAAACATTTATGCGATGCAACACTACAGAGCAATCTCTGCATTTTTCACTTAGTATCTTTCTGACTAGTTCACTACTTTCAGCATAAGAGTTATTAAATGGCTCAAAGCTTTTAATATCTGTAAACTTGTCCTTCTTTTCATTCACATTTTGGTTAAAATTCACATTAGTTCCCAATGATAATGGTTGGTTTTTGTCTTTAACAGGTAAGGAGCAGAATGAGGAGCAGTCATCCTCACATTCCCCATGGACTGTAGGGGTGGGACTTCGGAATACTTGGTCCTGCAAACTGTAATCAAAATATACGAGCCGTGTAAGATAAAGCCCTTAGATAGAAGACTAACAACTGTTAACAATATTACTATCACTCTTTGACTGCATGTCTATTTTTACCTTGATTCGGTCAAATAGTTCTCGGAAGTCACAGTTTCTCTGTCATTCCTCCTGGAAAATAAATGTTGCATGAGTACAACATGGACATATGAAATAGATACCACACAGTGAAAAATCAAGTATGTTACATTGTTTTAACTGATGAGTCACATTCTATGGCTTCCATTTTGTTGGCAGCTGAATTGGTCTGTACAACCGCACATGATTGGTGCATTGCTTTGCCTTCCATGGACACACTGAGCCCTGTAATACAATCTGTGTTTCAAATGGTTTCAAGCATAAATAATTAAAGCACAAATGGACACAACAAACAATGTGTTAAATAAAAGTTGATGTAATACCTGCTACCTGACTGAGTTGCCTTATCATGACCATGAATTGCTGTCTCTGCATCTGGAGATAAACTTTGTCCTGTCATATGTACCATAAAGCAAACAACAAACCAAGCACAAAATACTGTATACTTTACCTCTAGGAAAGCTTCATATGATTGTACAATTGTCATGATAGTAGCATTTAATGCACCGTCAGATTCTAACAAGGAAAACAAGGTAAGTTAAGAGAAGTTAATAAACATGACTCTTCAGTACATGAATAATGAATTTAACTTACCAAAAGTAGATGAGTGGTGAGAGCACTGCGCGCAAGTACAATTCTGACAGAAGTTGACAACTGTTGTATTGAGAGGTGGCAGGCTCTCCTCAATTACTCGATGTGATTCATCAACAATGTCTTTCACTCTTTTGGCTCTAGACACCTCACCCTTTCCACGAAACGGCTGCAAATTTTCTGCTGGGCTACAGAGCTGTCAACAGGAAAGAAGGAAGACAACAGTTCATAGTCTTACTCCATCATTAATGTACGAAAGTGATTACAGCCACATACCTGTTTGTAATTAGGGATGACAGCAGCTGCTTCTTTTAGTTTCTCCTGAAAGTTCATCACAATATCCCGTGGCCTACTCATGGTATGTCAGGGATGTCATAAGATGCCAGTGAAATTTGATTGCAAGACATGTCCTGCCTGCTAAGCTAACGAAGCAGAGTCTTCCCGAGCAGAAACATTTAAGGAAACATATTTAAGCATCCACAAACATTGTCTGTAAAATCCAACGCACACTTCTGTGAAACTACGGCATCATTATCATGAATAAATGCGTGATCGGATCTTGAACGCCTTCAAAACAGTAACTCCGATGAACCAGCCTAACCTATCATCTCAGCCGTAAAACGTAGAACCACAGTAAGAATAGACGTTAATCCACTATGAACGTCGATACGGCGTGCATTTCGACAAGTGGCTAGGTCACAATGCTTCGCTAAACCTAGACTGAGTGATTATAACGCACCAAAACAGGCTAAAACATTAACCCAGCCACAATAACAAAGCAGGTGATTCAAATCGGTGCCCGCCGACAGTCTGTCAAACCTGTCGAAGTCAAGGTTTTACTGCGTGGGATATGAGAACCAATAGTTAGGTGAACTAATACGGTCTATGAGATTAAGGGGGCGGGAGACGATCAGATTCATTTAAAAACCTGTGTCCACTCACCTGCGAAGTACCGGTCTGCTTCGTAATAATAAATAACTGGTTAATGTTCCAGCTTGTGCAATGGCGTATTTCTCATACTTGCCTGCCCTCCCCATCCCTCCCCCTGCTTCCGTCACAAGCCCTCCCTATGGCTTTCCCTAAAAACCATATAATTATAAAATTAATATGTATAAAAATGTGAATCGCATGGCAGTTACAGAATTTAAAGCAAATCGTGAAATAAGTGGAATAGGAGGACAAGACGGACGCGCGCGGACGCAGCCGGCTCTCCACCCGGTGACGGAGGACCGCGCAGTAGCGCCGTGAAGTCAGACAACCCAACTAACGCCCGCCGCAGCAGTCTGCAAGGTAAGCAGCCCAACCTGCTCCTTCTTTCCTTCTGATACTGATCGTGGCCGAGGCCAGCTACCGGACACGCTTCTTTTAGCGTACGCGCGTACGCCGTTGCACGCTCAGCGTTATCAGCTTTATGTTTGAACTCGACGTATGTGATATATCGTTCTGTTCAGGGCGTTCAATAAACCACCCGTAAACTTGAGAGGCCAGCACAAAAACTCAGCTAGCACTGCACTGCGGGGGTTTTAACCGCTCATTCCGGCGCTACAGCGAGTATAACACAAAAGTGGTAAACGCGAAAATTTGACAATCGCATTCGGCACCAAATTTGAACTGGCAGATATTCGCTGGCAAGCAAAGGCCCTTTAAGAGGGAGCGCGACACCCGCCCCGGAAGCCGCGCGGCGGCCTCTGAGCGGCGCTCCGAAAGGTGATTTCGTATGTCTTTCTAACGTCAGTACGCCTTCCGTATGGGACGGTTCGTTTTGAAAATTTGTGAGCGAGTAGAGGAGGCTTCAATCTTGCTTAGAGTAAGGTTGGCGCGCGTGGAAATTTTTTGGATTTTCCGGAAAACCTGTCCAAGTTTACCCTTGAATTGCGCCTATCTCGGGGTAGAAATTAAAAAATCGGAGCCTGTTATCCCCTCGGCGCACTCTTCCTCTACTCGTCCCTGCCCTCCGTTCTGCGATGCGTTGAACGGTGTCCTTAGAATCGTGCCGCGAAATTCGCTTGTCGCGGCTTTTCCGGGACGCAGTTTTGAGGGCTCCGGGCCGTGTCGAGCCGCGCCAGCCCGAAGGGCTCCTCCCCCCTCGCCGATCGCTCCCCGCGGGGCCGGCCCGGCCAGGGAGCCCCCCTGCCCCCGCCCCCACCTCCGCGGTGGACACAATGACACGGTGGCAGACGCGCTGCGTCTCAGGCGGACCTTCCTCCGGAGTCTGCCGAGATCCGGGGCCTCTATTCCCGTTTTGCGCGAGCCAGCTCGGCTCTAAATTATCGTACCAGCACGCCTCAAAGACGCAACTGCACTGCAGCAAGGCGTTAAGAACGATGGGGTGGGTTTCAAACTGTTATAACTGACGAGTCAAAATTTGAAATTTTCAATGGCAAAGGGACCGGGCGGCATGTCGTCGACCCTATTGTTATGTTTATGGGCCCCCTCGCCTACTGCAGCCACCGCATTAGTCGCGCTCGTGCGCGGCGGCACTGCGAGGCCCTTGGAGACAAATTTCAAATCCAGGGATTTGCGCCTAGGAAAATTATGGACTTGATTTTCGACATCCTCAAATGAAAGCGAATAAAACGGTACCAAGCACGAATGGAGAGATCCGAGCGAATCAGTAGATCTCCGAGATCATATGTAAAATCTTCAGCTTTTAGGTTTAGAAAAGCCTTGATGCCTCGAATTTTTAAAGTCCACCAAGTCGAACAAACACATATTTTTTGTACTACATGTAAATGATCAGCGCATCTCGACCATGATTTCTAGACAGGTGTCTAACGTGACCAGTTTTGAGCGAGATTGACTTACTTTGAATTTCTTTTCATTTTCGGCCCGAGACGGCCAGAGGAGTCAGAAGGCATCGCGAGCCCAGGCCCAGACCGGAGCCTCCGGAGCCGAATAGGACGGCAGTGGCAGACTGTGTGTTTTCTCCGTCTCTGTCACTCGCGCTGCTCCGCCACGGAGAGCGACGGAGACAAAAGACGTGCATAGTGATGCGCAGGGCAGCGCGTCTGCCACCGTGTCATTGTGTCCACCGCGGAGGTGGGGGCGGGGGCAGGGGGGCTCCCTGGCCGGGCCGGCCCCGCGGGGAGCGATCGGCGAGGGGGGAGGAGCCCTTCGGGCTGGCGCGGCTCGACACGGCCCGGAGCCCTCAAAACTGCGTCCCGGAAAAGCCGCGACAAGCGAATTTCGCGGCACGATTCTAAGGACACCGTTCAACGCATCGCAGAACGGAGGGCAGGGACGAGTAGAGGAAGAGTGCGCCGAGGGGATAACAGGCTCCGATTTTTTAATTTCTACCCCGAGATAGGCGCAATTCAAGGGTAAACTTGGACAGGTTTTCCGGAAAATCCAAAAAATTTCCACGCGCGCCAACCTTACTCTAAGCAAGATTGAAGCCTCCTCTACTCGCTCACAAATTTTCAAAACGAACCGTCCCATACGGAAGGCGTACTGACATTAGAAAGACATACGAAATCACCTTTCGGAGCGCCGCTCAGAGGCCGCCGCGCGGCTGCCGGGGCGGGTGTCGCGCTCCCTCTTAATGGCTGTGTTTCTTACTTTCAGGGCCGATCGTTAAGGTATACTGAAAGTGAAAGTACAATGACATACTATAGATTGAGCCGTGCACCGAAACCGTGTACGGACGGAGTACCACGGCAGTCGACCGCCCCTTGATCGCGGCAGCGAGGTGCCGCAAACGGCCTCTCGGTCGGGCAACGCCAGCACCCGGCGAGTGTTCGGCCAAGATCACGCGTGCGCCCTGAGCAGGCCCTGAGGGAGGACGGCTTTCCTGGTTACGAGTAACTGACAGTGAATGCTGGACCGTCATCTTTATAAGTATCCCTCTCTCCCATCGATCACGGAGGAACCATACAGGCTACACCCCCCGCAAGTCGAGCACCCCCTCGATGCTGCTTGAGTATGGGGTGGACTTGTATAGTGTTGCCAGAAAACTAGCGCAAACACACGAGGTGTCAAGGTCGTGCCTGCCACAGCTTGCCCACTAAGCGTACTACAGTCGTGGCAAGGTGTAGCCTCAGGCGAAGTTGGGCACAATCTAGGCACGTGTGTGTTTGGGATACTTATTGCTTACTTTCCTGACCACCTGTCTCCATGTGCTCAGTGTCTGTGATGCCAGAAATGCAGTCAAAATGTGGCATATCACAGTTTAAGTGATGGTTGATGCCTCCTTACTTCGGCTTGCCCGCAACTGTTATTCCTGATATTCGTGTGCTGCGTGCGAAATGACTGAGAAACATCACTTGCTTTCAGCGGAGGTTTGCCCTAATCGCCGTAATGTCGGGAAACTCAGGATTAGGGATAACCTTTATAAATGAAAGGCTTAAGAGACAGGTAGAAAGGGTTAATGACAAGGAACATGACGAAATGTAGGATCAAATACGTAAGCTTTAATAGTAAGTATGTTACTAGATTTAACATAAACAGATTAAAAAATTAAAATAACCTTTAATAATACGGTGCTTTTCACACTAATTCATTTACCGCACCTACTGCAGCTAGTGAAAAGGAGGCTGAAAAATAATACGCGCTTCAATATGCTTATTGCTAAAATGGTCCAAACTGTTCTATGCGCGCTGTAGAACGCACACCGCCCAGTGCGTAAAAATTGACAAAGTAAGAAGAGGCAGACGGATGCGAACAATCAAGACATTCGCTACGGCTGCCGACGTGACTCGGTCGCAAGCCCGTTGCTGCACGGACGGAGCGGGCCGCTAGTGGCGGCTGCCGCAGCTCGGGTCCGTGCAGATGTGGAGCTGGGGTCGGCGGGCCTGCAGGCGAGGCGCCCAGTCCCTGGGGATGCGGCGCGCCGGCGTGTGGACGTGCAGCTCCCGCAGCAGCGGCACCGTCGTCTCCGTCCAGTCCACGGCGACCGTCTCGAAGTCCAGGTCGTACACGCTGTCCAGGCGGAGCTCCTCGAGGCGCGGCATCCGCTCCAGGCAGGCCAGGAAGTGGCGCCGGCTCGTGTAGCAGCGGCCGTCGACCACCAGGGCCGAGATGCGCTCCAGGAGGGGCGCCGACATGTGGTGCAGGCCGAACAGGGAGTTGTACTCCGGCCGGTAGCTGAGGCGGACTCGGAGGCGCTCCAGCGCGGGCGGCGAGGCGCGCGGCAGCAGCAACGACAGCTGCGACAGCGTGCGGGACCCCTGGCAGCGCACCTCGAGGACGTCCAGCCGGGGCCGCTGCAGCAGCAGCAACAGGTCGTCGCGGGCAGAGGACACCGACACTCTGCGAAGCGCAGGGCACAAGGCGAGGCACTCGAAGACGTTGTAGTTGCCTGGAGATACAATCAGTAACATTCCAGTATAATTATTGGGCATACCGGCACAGAGAGTAAGAGGACCAGTGGTGGCTATTTTTCCGCTCTCCTGCTTCCAAAACGTTTCGAAAATTATTTTTAAATTTTCGATTGATTCTGTACCTAACACTGCCATCGCAATAATCGATCGTGATACCACCAGGCCCACGCGGTCAGGAGATATAGGGGTGGCCATCCATGTCACACCCAGAAAACGATGGCCCTCAAATAAGGAAAATCGACTTGAAACACGGAGATGAATGATCCTAGTCTTCTCGACTTTATAAAGTTACTGGCAAGGATAAATGAGACTTAATTCTACCCTTGCGGCTAATGGAATCTAGCGGAAACGACGGTCCACAACGAGTCCGCTGAAGTCCACGATACAACATCGCATAGTCGGCATGTCCTCAAAACACCGTAGAGTTGACCCTACAATACCGTTTTGAGGGTGATTTGGGGGACATATAACATTCGCTTCGAAGAGATTTCGACATCGAAATACATTTTGATACTCCGTATGGATGAGTGATCAGTATTGCTTACCCGCGTCCACCTCAACGAGCGTGTCTTTGTTCTGGACGATGAGACTCATAATAAGAAGCGGGTTCAGGTGGTTCCTTAAAACCAGGCGCTCTAGGCGGTTAAGCTCCCCGGAGTTGAAGTACAGGGAGGGGTAAGGCCCGCCTATGGAACACTCTTGGCCGAGCGCCAGTGACTTGAGATTCGGCAGGTCGGCCACCGCACCCAGGATGACGCTAGCGTCACTCTTGGCGCTGTTGAGAGTGAGTTCCAGATCCACTTCTTGCAAAGTCTGCCGTCGTTTCTGGATGACTTGTCTCAGGAGTCCGCTGGTGAGAGTGGAGATGGATGTGCGGATCACCAGCGACCGGATCTGGCAAAACAGAAATGTGTTAGAGTACAACATCACAGCGCGGCATCCCCGAGGGGGACTTCCACACCCTGTACTGTACACCAATTCGAGGACTTCATACCGGATAATGACTGAATATGCTCGAAAATGGTAAAATATAGGGTGCATTACATTTTGAAAACCAATGTAACAATACCGGTAAGATACCACATAGTACACTATCTTATGTATAATGGTTCAAGAAAATCTCAAGTACACACCCCTTCCACATACACTCCTACATTGTGTCTTGCTTACAGTCCCCCTCAGACACTTTTCTTATCATAATTCGTTACTCTACTATTCTAGCAACTAGGCCACTGAACATATAGCGCAGATGCGGGCAGGAGCTTGTAGGCAAAAGAATCTACTAGGCCACGCGTGGCCAGCGTATGCTCTTTCCTTGCATTTGAAATTTGAATCTGAAAAGTACTCAAGGGAATGCAAATTGATGCAAATTTCTGGAAAATACATTATTTTCCTCCAAGGTGATGCGATATTGACCACAGATTTGAATCGTGCTCCAGCGCAAAGGCAAATCTAATCGTTGCTGGACGTTTCAAGCGCAGCCCTCTGCTCACCTGGCACTGGGACGCCGCCAAGTCCTGGACGACGGCCCGGGACTCCCTGCTGCTGCCGTAGTCGAGGAAGAGGCGCAGCGTGTGGAGCGCGGGCAGCAGCCGCAGCGCCGGGGCCCCCCAGCCCAGCGCGTGCTGCGTCACGACCAGCGACAGGCGGCGGTGCCGCCACGCGGCGGGGCTCTGCAGCAGACGCCGCCAGCGACGGCTCACGGCCCGCAGCTGCAATGCCAAGCAGGTTAGGGAGTGGAGCTACAAGAACACCTCTGGAGCGGGAACGGGTAGCATTCACAAGGCGGCCCGCGGCGAGGATCCTCATGGTCATGCAATGTCTGGTACTACTCTTCCGCCCCGATAGTACTGTCGATATTCCACTTCCGTTCTCGACAGTGGCGTAGGAAAGGGGAGGGGGGGGGGTTACGCCGCCCCCCCTTGACCGTTTCATTTTAGCAAAACGTTTGAAATTTGAGTGGGAGTACTCGGAATCCGGTTCCAAAGCCCGTAGAACATAACTGGTAAAAAATTTCAGCCCGATTGCACAACTCTTACTGGTGGCGCAAGGGGCCTAAATGCCCCTCTACAGTATGAAAAATCAACATTTTCAAAATTTCCCGAAAGCAAAATACTTCTCCTGTTAATTTGGCGAAAATAGAGTCCCGGGGTAAAATAATGATAGAAAGGCTGTATCTCCGACGGTTTTTTCAAAAATGAAACGGTCTACCCCCCCCCCCTCGGATCCCGCGAGGGGAAAGAAAATAGAAGAGAGGAGAGAAAAGAAGGAAGGGAAGAAATGAAGAGGGTAAAAGGAAAGAAAGGAAGAGAAAAGGAGAAAGAAAAGAATTAGAAAGGAGGTGTTAAGGATGCATTTGGGCTACGTGGCCCAGCACAGGGTCCCCATTTAGTGTAAGTGGGCATATTTTCGTGAAAGACCCTGTTTAGAATGTGAAATGCATAAAATATAGCACCTTTTGGCGTATTATAATTCTTGAAATTTGACAAAAAATAGTAACCACTAGTAAGAGGGAGCACTTTGGATTTGCTACGCCACTGGTCTCGAGCCTCGTAGAAATTGCCGATTGGGTACTCACTACAAGCAAACCGGCACCTATCAAAAACACGCTAAATGCTTCTGTACAATTTTGTGCAGAAGTGCGCACGAATTTGTGCATACGCAGCTTATGTACAAATTCGTACGTTCTTATGTACAATATTGTACGCAATTGTGAACAAATCTTCAAAATTGTACATAATTTAAGCACGGATTCGTACGTAAGCTGCGTATGCGTAAATTCGTACGCAATTCTGAACAAAATTGTGCAGAAGAATTTAGTGTGAAGGTCAGGACTTCTGAATCAGTATTACAGCGGCGACGGAGGCCTATGAAGACATGTCGACGAGGCCGGAGAACGATCTAAAAGAGGAGAAGAACAAGGGCCGCCAGGCCAGCAGGGTACGAAGACCACTGATAGCCACTCTGCTAATTCCAAACAAGCTTCGAACATACTTTTTAAATTTTCGATACGAATATACCCAATAGGCATTTCCAGTGGGGTTCGCGAAGTGCAGGTACAATAACAAGTACAAAACCGCTATGATACTGATTCAGATTCTTCTCCATAGATGCCGATTTGCTTGAAATCAATACCCGATCGGCTATTTCTACGAGGCTTGAGGTACATACCTCCAGAGCGGACAGTATGACGGGGGGTATGATTCGTCATGTTTGGCGGGGACACTCTTTGTCGCGTCCGATTTTTCATATCACCCGCTTCCACTCTCGAAGTATTCTAAATTCTGGTACTTCCGCCCTTTGGAAATGCGTATTTAGCGACCACACGACTCAGTCGCGGCCGACAGGCCATGCTGGCCAGGTCCCAGATCCCGGGCCAGCTAGTTGGCTCCCGTTTACGCCCCCCCCCCCTCCATCAGCACCGTACTTTGTAGCAGGCAATCCACCGTCTTGAGCGTTTAAGACGAGCAGTAGCCGGCATTGCCTGTTCTTAACTCACCTGCAGCAGGCGGAGCGTGCTGCGACTGTCGTCTTGCTCCGGAGTCACCATGGCGAACACGTGGAGCAGCAGCTCGTCTGGCAAGGCACCCATGCTCATGTTGATGGCCCGGGTGTGGAAGACCTGCGACAACAAAATAAGACAGTCGTTCACGCTTCTGCTGCAGCCAAGTCGTGTATTGGCTGAATGAGGCGCGGGGTGCCCGCTCAGAGAGCTCGCAGCGCAGATGGAAAATACTCTTTCTCACACACTAAATTCTTCTATACAATTTTGTTCAGAATTGCGTACGAATTTACGCATACGCAGCTTACGTACGATTTCGTACTTAAATTATGTACAATTTTGAAGATTTGTTCACAATTGCGTACAATATTGTACATAAGAACGTACGAATTTGTACATAAGCTGCGTATGCACAAATTCGTGCGCACTTCTGCACAAAATTGTACAGAAGCATTTAGCGTGCATGTCTGGCGGCGCTGGACTTGTCAGCGTCGTCATGTGTCTACGCTCGTCGCACAACCCCCCCCCCCCCCCTTCCCCGCCCAAGTGCAAGCCTTTGCCAATAAAACCCTGCGGGAAGACAAATTGGAAAACAATTGACGATCGAGCCCTTTGCGAGGCTTACACCTGCACGCAGGAAACTAAATTCACTTCTAGATCCTACCAGTGGCTGTCAGCTGTAGGACCCTCTACTCGGAGGTTCCACCGCCGCAATGACTCTTCCGTTTTCCCGAAGTGAGATGATCCAAAATAGTGCACTCTGGGAAAGCAAGAAACGGAAGTGCGAAGTCGCGACAAACAAGAGGACATCAAAACCGAGCAGACACCGGAAGAAGTTCCAGACAGACACAACACTGAAGACAAGCGTCATACAGCAGAAACATTGCGCGCTCATTGCAGTATATACGGGGAAATGTGCATGTTACACCATCAAAAAAATCTGTTTGAATTTAGCATATTTGAGATTCTTGCCGTCAGTTTCTTGAATCAAGCTTACGCATTTAGCTCGATGCTTGATTCAAGCATTTTGCTAAATGCGCATGCTTGATTAAAGAAATTCAAACAGATTTTTTTGAGAGTGTAGTCACGTTGTCACACCGCTTTTACACGTTACAAATACGCAGTTGCACTGAAAATTACTATCAATTGTGCTGGAAAATACCACCTGTGACTAAGCACTCCAGAAGAATGGCCTTTCCAAATTTGACAACGGTTAAACAGCGTCTCAGTGAGAACTGACGAGAGCTCGTCAACTGGCCCCTGCAGAGAGCACCGTCTGCTTCTGGTTTAACGATTTGCTCGACTCTGAAAAATACCATAACAATAATACACACTGAAGAGAGTGTTTCCCCCTGAGGGCGTCATAGGATTTAATTCTGCATTCTGCAATCAACGGCCCCGAAATAACTGATAATCTCAGAGTTTATCGGTCATAGCATAAGAGTCATCTAATCGCATGAAACATCCACCCCCCTGGGGCAGCGAAGTTTCGGGGCGTCACTCTAATAGGCATTTCCGACAAGGGTCAAGAACGGAAGAACGAAAACACGTTCATGGCAGAAGCGGGATCTGATCGCACCGTAACCAGCGGCGATGATGCCCTTCGTTGAGCGACTTCTTATACTGCCCGTTCCCGCACAGCAAAGCTCTTCCACTCCCGCTCTCGAGCATTGATGGAAATATAATTCGATAGATTCATGTGTATGCGTCGTGGGATACAAAATGCCCACTCTCTAAGAGTTACGGACGGTGCGCTCCGGATCAAAAAGGAGGCGATCTTTCAGATCGCAATCTACGCGTAGAAAGAAACTTCAGAGAAAGGAGAGCACGACCGTTGCCCCGTGTCCACACCGGAATTATCGTAAGCAGTCTATGGGCATATGCGCACGTCTGGGCAGTCTGTCACAAGGGTCGGCGCTGATTGGTGCACAGCACATGTGCACATCAGAGATGCACCGCGAGTGAGGAGAAAGTCGAGGCCTCCCCGTGCGTACAGCTGCGGGCTTCTATTGCTCTTCTCGAAGACACAAGACAGGATAGGGGAGTGAAGATGGACTGACTGCATAACCAGTAAGTCAATCATCCGATAGGCATTTCCAGCGGGGCTCGAGAGCAGTTGTGGATGATCAAGAGTACATCTATGGCGCAAACGTGTACAGTGAGAAATGGCACGGTTGCGGGTCCTCCCGTGATTTCCTATTCTGTCCGTTTCCAGCCGGGCTCTTGCTCTACTTCCGGGTTGAGTCCCGTTCTTGTTAAAAGGGCCTAAGCCGTGCGGAAATGAGACGAAGGTATTATCGGAAACGGTAGGCGTCCCGCCAGACCGCGTCTTGACGCAACAGGCTTACAAATCACGGGCGCACACCTCATGTGCCTCTTTTGGAAATGTCTACTAGCGTTCGTTTCCAGTAGTAAAATTTGTCTTCGAGGCTACTTGAGCGTGCCCCTGCGAGAACGATGTGCTCCAGATGTGAGCCTTAAAAGTCAAACGACAACACAGAGGCACACAGACAGTACCAAACATTTTTACCACCACAGTGAGGGGCTTCGCTACCGCTCAGCCAAAAATCTAAGCTGAACAAAGAACCCTTGGCGTGAGGCAGAGCTACCTCATTTCTTCAATTTAAATCAGCGTGCAGTACTTTCGTGAATTCACAACAGCTCGTGACAACGAAATGACGAGCATTTGAGTTAAGCTGTCAACTCGAGTCTTCGGAAGATCCCGGCGAGAAGCCCTAAGGTATAAGATTTGGCTGAGCGATAGCGAAGCCACTACCCGACTAGCCCAAAAATGTTTCGACTGCGTCTGTGTGTGTGTTCGCGCGATTTCTCGAGAACGGTTAGTAAGTCGCTCGAAGGCTCAAATTTGGACATCTTACTTACATCACACCAGTCAACCTCACCTCGAGGGTGTCGCAGCGAAAGCGGTGTCTTAGATAATTTTTACAATTTTTAAAATTTAAAAGTCGCCGGTGGGCGAGGTAGGTGCACGCCAGGCGTGGATTGGCGGATCAGTGACTCCAGTGGGTTAGGCTAGGTTACGATATTGGGTAGGTTGGGCTTGTGCAGGTAACGGTAGGACCGGCATCGAAAGCTGAAGGACAGTGTTAGATTCGTTCGGCCGCCAGAATGCGAGCGTAGTCACATCCGTGCGGAACGAGCGACGCCCCCAGGGCGTCGTTCTGACTGACCCTGCAGGGTCGTACGTGTCACGTTACAGAAGCCGACAGGCCAGGGTAGGTGCACGGTGGGCTAGTGGCATCAGACTTGCGGTGTCTTTCCTTTTCAGGTCTCCACCCGCTCGTAATGAACGGACTGCAAAAGAGCGCGGGTTCAATGGAATTAGATAGAAGAAATCGGTACAGTTCTAGGTAGCGAATATAAATCAACGGCATAAACAGTCGTAAATTATTCGAAAAAGTAAAAAATTTAAATTATTTGAAATTTCTGAAGGGCCGATGTTTGACGTGTTTGCCAGGTTGGTGGCTTCGCCATTCGCGGCGCCGTTGGCTTTGTTTCGCCTGCTCGCGCTCGCTCCGCCACAGAAATAGAAGGGAGAAGCACGATAAAGTTGTCAGCTAGGGTTGGATAGTTGCCTATTATGGGTTCTAGGGATGCACGATACGAATCGATATTATCGAAATATCGATATTTACTCCCGATATTTCGATATTGATAAATCGATATGGCTTTCAAACCGATATGCCGATATATCGATATTTATAATTGGCTGAGCGATAGCGAAGCCCTGGACCGACTGGGTCCAAAATGTTTTCTCTGTCTGTCTGTCGGTGTGTCTGTCCGCGCGATTTCTCGAGAACGGTTAGTCGTAGAAGGCTGAAATTTGGACCATATCTTCCTGCCAGCATATCAGAGTCAACCTCACATTTAGGGCACCGTATCTGGGGTAGTTTCTTAGAAAATTTTTACGATTGGTATAATATATCAAAAATAAATTATAGGGAAGATTGACTGCGGGGGCGCAGTCCTCTACTATCCCCTCTCACGGCCAAACGAAGGCCCCTATCCAAATTTGCTATAGAACCGACCCTTCGTGGAATGGGACAAGGAATACAGGCTTGTGCATAGTAAACCCCTCCGCGCTGCCCCGAGCTCGAGATCCAAGATGGCGTCCATTTGAAGTAAACATTTGAGAATATCTGAAGAACCGAGCCACCTAGCGAGGTGCGGTTTGCAGCGCTGGCCATCGTAGCGGTTTGGTTATCATTGCGATCTTTTCGCAATGGCACCGGGCTCGAGACCACGCACCCCGTCCTCGAGAGCCACTTTCCATCTTTTAAACGGTACGGTCTAGCGTCGTGCGGTTTTCGACATTGGCCTTTGCGGGCCGCGGCAAAGGGGAACATGGGCGCCACACCAGGACAACCGCTCTCCAGACCACGCACCCCGTGCTCGAGAGCCAACTTCTATCTTTCGAACGGTAGGAGGTACTGACTTGCGGTTTTCGACGTTGGACTTTGCGGGCCGCGGCAATAGGAAACAAGGGCACCACGCCACGCCTACCGCTCTCGAGACCTTGCACCCCGTCCTCAAGAGCCACATCGAAAAAAAAATTGTTATACGAGTACCGAGTAAGCTATGCGTTTTAGAGAGATAAGTTTTGCGTCCTGCAAAAATCATGGGAGGGGGGGGGGGGGGGGCTGTGAACGAGTACAGCCACTGGTCTCGAGACTAGGGACCCCGTCCTCGAGGGCCACATGTAACGACCGCCGAAACTCGAGAACTAAGTGTCATAGAAATGCGCTTGCGGCACTGCACAAAGGCTTCGTATGGGTGGCGAACGAATACAGCCTCCGGTCTCGATACCAGGGACCGCGTCCTCGAGAGTCGTCGAGCAGCGGATCAGTGACTCGAGACGGTTACGCTCGGTTAGGTTAGTTGGGACCTGGCTAGGTTAGGCTCAGTTAGGTAAGGGTAGTTTAGGAAAGGTTAAGGGGCGCCGATGACAAAAAGGCAATGCAAGATACGCCCGGCTCCCACATGAGCGTAGCTGCGACTGGGCGGAAACAGCGACGCCCACAGGGTGTCCTACTGAGTGGCTGGCTTGGCAGGATCTTACTCGTCAGAAGACAGCCGCCGGCAGGCCATGGTAGGCGTGCGCCAGGCGTGGAGTGGCAGAACAGTGATTCGCGCTGAGCGAAACCTGTTACGCCACGACGCGGTCTGGCGTACGCCTACCTTGTCGATATATTGAGAGATGTTTGTGGAGAACGTTGAAGATATTTAGAGAGAATATTGGAAATATTTTCTGGTAATATGGGAGATATTTTTGAAGAACATTTGAGATATTTGTAGATATCAGCCGCGCTCCCGCTGTGCATATAAAAATGGCCTCGCACACAGAGAGTCCGTTTGTAACGCCAAGCTACACTGTACATCCTCTGTAATTGCTTTTGTTCAGCTCGTACCTTCTTTCCAAATGGCTTGTTTTTATCGCAATTTCACCTTCTAAACCTAGAGCCGTTTTCTGATTTTGTGTATTGCGTCAAATACCAATATTTATTTTGAACAATACGTTCGTTTGTCCACTTTGTGTAACAGTTTCTCGCTAACGTCCGAAAATATCGATATATCGCAAACATCGATATATACTTCCGATATTAGTGATATTATATCGCAAGGCATTTGATATTATCGATATCGACAATATCGATATTTTCTATTCGATATGCATCCCTAATGGGTTCAAAGATTTGAGTAGCTTTGACTGGAACATTTGTAGACTTACGCCGCACTTAAAAGACGAGGATTTATTTTATTTTCTTCAATATTTGAATATTGAGTGTTAGAGTTCCAGAAGCCGATAACGGGCCAGCCAGCGAAGACCACTGAACCCTATTGTTAAGGGAATTTTGAACAATCGCATTTTCGCGTCCGAAAATGCTTGGAAACGCATGAAACGCACTTCGAAACCTGTCTTGCCAATTGTGTTTCGGAAGATGGGTTTTTTACGACCTCTTTTACGGCCATTTTCTGCTTCGGCTCAGTCCAAGGGGTGTTTCGCCCCCTTAAAAGTGAAGTAATCAAGTTTACTTTTCAGACTTTGGGAAGAGAGCGTAGAATCAAGTCTCTACGGCAACCTGGTACAAAATGGCAGACCCTCGAAAAATTGGACCGCTAAATAAGACCGCCAGTGTATGAGCTAGCGCTGCTCAAGGGAACTGGGGCTGCTGGGCTACTGCTGCGCTACCTAACCACGCTAATCAAGAGTCAAAGCTGGCTGAATTTGAAACGTCATCCTCGAAAAGAAATGACAAGTGACCCAGCACTCAGGCTACTAGCACTCGAAAACTATCTCCACCATGATCCTCGCTAGATTAGAACGCGCGCGACTGTGCGCGATCCTGACGCCCTCTTGGCGAATTCCTAACATTAAGTCTGAGGTCTGGCAACACCGCTTGCCGGCATCAGCGGGCAGCCGAGCCACCGAGCACCGAGCCGACGCAGCGTTCGCTCGCAGTTGACGAGTCAGCGCACGGTGTAGGGCACGGTGTAGGGAGATACGGTGGCGGCACGGCTGCAGCTGCGGCTACCTGCGGGCGACCCCAGAAGTGGGGCCCTCTGCGGTTTCCCCTGCCGGCCGCCGCAGCGCTGCTGTCGTTAGGAGGCGAGCTGCAACACCCGTCCCGGCTACCTGCGGAGGGGGCCGCCGCCTCTCGCGCCGGCCGCCGCGACCCAGCTTAGCTCAGCTCGACTCGAGTGGCGGGGAGAAGAGGGGGCGGCGGGGTAGGGACGGAGCTGGCGGGAAGGAGGGAGTCGAGCTGAGCTAAGCTGGGTCGCGGCGGCCGGCGCGCGAAGCGGCGGCCCCCTTCGCAGGTAGGCGGGACGGGTGTTGCAGCTCGCCTCCTAACGACAGCAGCGCTGCGGCGGCCGGCAGGGGAAACCGCAGAGGGCCCCACTTCTGGGGTCGCCCGCAGGTAGCCGCAGCTGCAGCCGTGCCGCCACCGTATCTCCCTACACCGTGAGTCAGCGCGAGGTCGGCGTGTTGTGTCCCGCGCTCCGCCGCAGAGCCGCTCCCGACGAACGCGGACTGACGCAGACGCAGTGTCGCAGCCCCCGCTAAGGTCTTCATTTCAGCACCGGCAGCTCCCTTCGAGTTTCGTTTCCTCCGTGGTTCAACTGGGTCCAGGTACGTGCTACCGGCCGAGCAGCGGTGCAGCCCGAGCGACGCCCCGCTCTGAGGGGCCGCATAAGTAGAGAGCGCTCGCGAGAACTCCCGGGAATTTCTTGGGAAGTGCCGGGAGTCTCTCCCCGGGGAGGGAGTTCTCGGGAGAGCTCTCTACCGACCCTACTGTGTCGGACGGACGTTACCGCAGCGCACTGGGACGTGTTTTGAGACGAGACCGGCATTCGCATTCCGAGGGAACGCGGGGAATACCCAGCGCCGGCCCAGCGAATGTCCGAGAGTTCAAACAGGTTTCTAGCCGTCCCGACACGTTTCGGTAAAAACGGGCCGACTCTTCGTTCGTTTGGGCGGACGTGTGTACGCTGGCTTATCGGCTATGGAGGGTTTTGTCACGTCCTGCCGGGGGGGGGGGGGAGGGGGGGCGTGACCCGTCGGCGTCGCGGCGGCTGGGGCCGTACCGTCTGTCCGCCGCAGCGAGAGCGACCACAACCAACAGGCATATACTGCCGGCTCGCGCTGCCCTGCTGGAATCCGTACACTTGGAACAGAAAGGCATCCTAAGCGTGTGCATCATATGAGACTTCGAGCCGCGCCGTAGCCGTAAAGCCCAAGAGAGACAGGGGTAACCGGGGGCACATCTGACTGATCACCTGATACGTTTGTGCGGTGTTCAAACATTAAACACCTTTGAAAAATGGTTTAAAAATCATTTGAAAGAGACGATATTGTGTTTGCGCCAGCGCTACATTTACAAACCACTGCTGACACCCTCACTTTTTAAAAAAAAAGTCATTAATTAGCAGCAAGTGCTGCTAGCCAAAGAAAATGGCTGACCCATTGAAAGTGGTTAGTTATTTTGAAATGATAAAAACCATTTTGGAAAGGCTAAAATCAGCCAAAAAGTCATTTCAAGATGGTTTTGTCATTTCAGAATTGCTAATCATCGATGATTTTGCCATTTTAAAACAGGATTGTATGTTGTTCTCGAATGGCCCTAACCATTTCCAGAGCAGCCATTTTAAAATAACTTTTTTTAGCAGTGCTGCGTCACCCCTATGTCAACACTCTAGCCCGATTTTGAGTCAGTGTTGAAAGTTTTCAAAAATGACGAATCGAAAGTTAAAACGGCTAAATGTAACTTTTTCAATGGATTACTTGAATCAATCGATTCAATGTTAACTTCCATATCGTTGCTTTCGAACGATTTTTGATCAAGTGTTCAATGTTTGAACATAACAATGAAGAGGATCTAAGATCACCAATCATACAGGAGGCCGAGCTGATTTGGTCCTTAAAGGACACTCGGGATCGGAAAAGTCCAATACCGGAGATATTCGAGGTTTTCTCTCGCGCCTGATTGGTAGGCAGTCCCGCGCTCTCCGCTGGAGTCGCCAGCATGGCTCGGCTGGCGCGACTGGGATCGGCCGCTCTGCCTCCGTCTAGAGATGCGATACGGCGCGGGGAGGGGAGCCTCGGCCCGTTTCGCATCTCGGAGAGGCAGAGCTGCCGATCCGAGTCGAGCCAGCCGAGCCATGCTAAGCGGCGACTGGTGTAGGGCCCGATATGGTCCGTACCAGAGGGGGAAGACTCAACGCTATGTTTCGGCGGAGAGATGTTGTTGATAGATCTTGTTGTCCACCTCGGCCGGGGACGTGGGATGGTCCTGCGAAGCTTGGGAGGGGACAAGTCGACGGATGATCCGTACTAGATCCGTTGGCGCCTGATTTTTGGTGCCGGACTTTCGATTTTCTTGTAGTATATAGAGCAGTGGTGAATAGTGGTAATAAATAGAGTTGCACTGGTCAATGGATAATGGTTAAAGGCTTTTTTTCGGGCCTTTTCCGCACCTGTGACATCATTGACACTGATAAATTGTTTGTGACATCAACGGCTGTTCATTCTGTGTATTTTAGGCATGGAGTGCTCTATTTGCCTAGAGCTTATGGGTGCAGGGCCGCGGAGGCCCAAGGTGCTGCCTTGCGGCCACACTTTTTGCCTCCCGTGTTTGGATATGCAGCAAAGCCGTTTCTGCGCAGTCGACAGGAAGGTAAGAATCTCATAAAGAGGACTGAGTGGAGTTGACAAGCCGTACGCCCGATGATGTTCGTTTTCGTTCCTCTAAAGCCCGATAAGTTGAAGAATTCGAAAGGCGTACGGGTGGCATCCTCGCAGTCGAAATTTCCATAACAGTTCTCCGAAATCATCGATAACCAAAATTTTGAATGGGGGAAATGGGAAAGGGATTGACTCGATGACAAAAAGAAGGGAGCAATACCAAAAGCTGTAGATTTGTCGTCAGGAAATAAGCACAAAACAATTTTCGCTCTTTTCGGATATTTTAATGTCGCCTTAAACTGCGTCTACAGAACAATATTGTACCTTGACATTCACCTTGTGGTTGTATTCTACCCAGTGATATTATTTTATTGCAGGCGTATAAAGGTGCTGCACGTTACTTGCCCGACAATTTTGCAGTCCTTCAAATGGCAGACAGGTACCCCTTTGTTTAATGAGGATTCAGGTCATGGTTTTTTGAGGGGTCTACAACACCTCCATAACGTGTACACTGAATGTAGCGATTGTGTTGATTGTGATGTTCATTATATTGAAAAATCAGCAAATATAAGGCCTGAAAGCTTGAAAGCTCAAAATTATTCAAAATTGCCGGTTTTACTTCAGTTTGGGGGATTTGTTATCTGTGATTCTGCATGATTGTCTCAAAAAGTACACACTGATAGTCTCGAGTTGTAGACCCCTCGTAGTTTTTGCCTACTGACTGCCTTGCCTCGCAGGTGGCCGGCCGGCCGTAGGCAGTATAGAGTTTGCATCATTTCACGAAAATGCCCCCATTCATGGTCCTCAGGGCCGCAGAGGCACTACCTTGCCGCTTCTGGTGCTGCGAGTGCCAGAAGGTGGCGGACGGCGCCTGCCTAGATATGCACGCGCTGTGCGGCCTGGCCAAGGCCCGCGCCGACCAGCTGGCCCCGCTCGTGGAGACCCTGCAGCGAGGCCAGGCGGCTGCGGCGGAACTGGTGCAGTTTGTACGTTACCGCGCCGCTGCCCACCTGCAGACCACCGCAGCCGCCACGGACAGACGGCTGCAGCAGGAGGAGGAGCTTGTGAAGAGCGCTCAGAAGATGTTGCAGGACCGAAAATCAGTGGAAGACGTTACGTGGAACCGAAGGATTTCGGCATTGCAGAAGCAGAGTGGTGAGTCGTTCTTGTTATCCTGAAATTTCTATCTTTACTGTTCAAATTTCTTGTGTTCAAACCAAGTTTTTTTAAAAATCACAAATCAAATGGATCCACCCTTAATCTTTAAAGTATCATTTTAAAAATGTTATGTAGGTGTTTTCTAATGTTTTCAGTGTCTGCATTAACTCTCAAATCAATTTTTGTCCTCTAAATTCTTTTTTTTAAAAATTTTTGAAATCGCTGTTTACGGAATCCGCATGGAGGGGTTCCTCTCAACGCAGTCTAAGGGTGAAAGTTGTTGAAATATCGAGTTTTTCGTTTAAGGCTTGTTAAAATGTAGGGCCTCTACAGTGCGATAAGCCTCGCGCCGGCCCATGCCGTGCTGTGCCCTATGCAGGGCGCGGAGCGGAGCAGAGCAGAGCGGAGCAGAGCGGAGCAGAGCGGAGCAGAGCGGAGCAGAGCGGAGCAGAGCGGAGCAGAGCGGAGCAGAGCGGAGCAGAGCGGAGCAGAGGAGAGCGGAAAGCCCCGCCTCGTGCTATATAATATGAGGCTCGGCTAGGGCTGCTCACGGGGACTGCTGCGGCTGCTGCGGGATGCTGCTGCCACGCTGCCGCTTCTGCTAACTACAGCTACAGCTGCCAACTGCTAACTGCCTGCTAAACTGCTAACTACGAGAGTTAAAGCTAGCTGAAGTTGAAACTTCATCTGCTAAAAAAGGGCGTACTTCTAACGCTGTTAAGTGTAGCCCGTCACTAAAATCCGTCCCTCGAATGTTATTCGTGATAAAGGAGATAATTTAGCTCCGGAAATTTTTGTCTTGGGACTTTGGCAGCTAAGATAATGGACATGCAAAAACAGCGATTTTCTTGCCCACTAACGGAGTGATTTCATTGGCTGCACTGACCGTTATTGCCCGGAGAGAGTTTGTCGGCTTACGGCTTCGCTTTCCCCCGCAGGCTTCGGCCGTGATGCCGCGGCGCTGCTTGCCGCCCTCCGGGACCCGACGGCTTCCTGCAGCCTCGCGGTGCGCCGTGGCCGCCCTGCGGACTCCGCTGCCGGGGCCGCGGCCGGGGCTGGTGAGGCCGAGGACGGCGCGGGGGGAGAGGTGGCCTGGCGTGGCCGCGTGCCGCTGGCAGGCAGCGGCCTGGCGGGCGCGCTGCTGCTCGGCCTGCTGTGCGACGGCTCGCTGCGTGCGGAGGGGGGCGGCGCGGACCCGGTGGACGGAGCTGCGGACGGTAAGACCTCGACCCGGCTGGCGAGCACAGCAGATCGTCCGGTGTCGCT
Organism: Megalurothrips usitatus; assembly: GCA_026979955.1. Lineage (NCBI taxonomy): Eukaryota > Metazoa > Arthropoda > Insecta > Thysanoptera > Thripidae > Megalurothrips > Megalurothrips usitatus. The sequence continues at coordinate 9,413,214 of CM049606.1, forward strand.
ATTTTGGAAGCACGGTTTTGATGTATCATATCACACTGTGTTTGGGAGGTACTTTGAGGCTTGGAGGAAGGGTTGGGTACCTGCAGGCACACAGAATTTGACATCAGTGATTTTAGTTTCCGACCCCAAGAGTCTGAAGGGCGATTCACACCTGTAGTGAAAAGACTCCACGCATCTGCTCACGTCCGCACGCTGTAACCACGCTAGGCCCATTACGGCGTACCTTTACAGGTGGATTTAGTTTCGTAAAAGCAAGCCTCGCAAAGGGCTATGTTTTCCGCTTCCCTTTTGTCTCAAATTCCGAAGAGTCAAAGGGGCGTGCGGTGTCAGCATCCAGATAGATTTAGATTCGCATGAAGGTGGATTTAGATTCGCATTACGCTGACGCCGTACTCCCGTCGCACCCTCAAAATTGTGTGCTTAAATCACGAATATGTTCCTGAGAATACCGCGTATGCCTGAGTGAATCATCAACCGAAATATGGATGCACGATTCAAGCATACGCCTTATATCGCGTTAAATGCGTATGTTTGACCCAAGCATTTCGACATTCTCGGGGACAGATTCTTGATTCAACCCCACAATTTTGAAGGGGTGGACTCTTTCGATTTGTAGACAAAAGCGGAGCGTTGAAGTAAGAATCCGGGGGGGGGGGGGGGGGGGGGGGGGGGGGGGGTCGTACAGCGTCATACGTCAGTTTCATACGAATCTAAATCCAATTTCATTTTGGATTCAAAGCCGCAAAGGTCTACGCTTCTTAGATTAATTTGAATGTGCACCCTCAAAAAAAAAACTGTTTGAATTTAGCATATTTGATCGCTGTCAGCTTCTTGAACCAAGCTTACGCAGTAAGCTCGATGCTTGATTCAAGCATTGTTCTAAATGCGCATGCTTGATTCAAGAAAGTGACAGCGAGAATCTCAAATATGCTAAATTCAAACAGATTTTTTTGAGAGTGAGTCACTAGAATCGAATCGGAATCGAAAGTGTAGGAAGCGTTGGGCTTCACGGCTTTTAAGTCTAAATCCACACTCAGCGGCCCTTTAGATTCTATTGTACTGGAAAACAAATGACGATCCATCCCGTTACGAGGCTGGGTCTCGCGACACAAGTTCCACCTTTACCTCTTCTCTGTGAGCGTGACGACACGCGGGTTGTGCTGGTGCACTAAGCAAATGCTTTGAACAGATCCGAGCTGGGAAGAGCGCACCAACGAGGACGAGACGTTGTCAGTCGAGGAGGGGGACAGAGTGGTTCGCGGCAAGTCGTGGCCCGCGGAGTGGACTCACGACGGCACACCCCCCGGAGCTGGCGGCGTGCTGTGTCGTGGAGTGGGATTGCGGCACATCGCACCATTACCCAGAGAAGGGAGTCGTGAGAAAGATATATCCGTCGCTATCAAAGGTACGTCCTGCTTTGCAATGGGAGCGTTTGCCCGGAGAGACTCGGAAAGACTGGAAGATATGGAAGCCCACGGCTCCTCGGATATTGATGAGATGTGGTAATTTCTCATACCTACGTGCAGCGCGATTTCTCATAAGCTGATAGCCTCGCGCCCCGATGTCTGAATGTGAATCCGAATGTGTAGCGTTCTGTTGTTTTTCTTGAATGTGAATGTGCAAGACTGAAGATTCTCCCCACTTGCTTACGGACGCTACTGGAGAACGGTTGTATCTTTTGGTATTACTGAAAATACATCAAACAGTTTTGTCTCAACCAAGTTGTACTTATTCCACACAATTCCCCCAAACCTGAAATCTTAACAGGTTATGGGCCCAGTGTGACTCTGTGAAATTATTATTTTGCTGTACTGTGTATTATAGCATCTCTGTTCCAGAACCGGCACCGGCGACCACGTGTGTGTGCAAAGAGTTTTTTTCTGGAATGTACAAGTTTGTGGTGGTAAAGTGAAGTACTAAAGTGAAATTAATTCTTTGGCAAACGGACTGATCACCCGGTTTGGCCTTCTGTGTGGTTTTGACGAAAAGTATAGAAAGAAATTGGAGAGAAAAGAAAAGTGTGTTTGTAAACAAAGGGTTGCAAACAAAAGTTGAAGGGGTACCCCAAGGGAAGCAAAAGCGAGGCTGCCATTGGAACGCTCGCAAAAGTGTGGTTGAGGCTAGAAATTCTAGCTCACCGAAAGTAGGGGCGAGGTCTGCCACTGTAACGCTCGCAAAGTAGGGGGCGAGGCTGCCACGTGAACGCTCGCAAGTGACGGCCAGGTTAACCAAGGTCCTGGGTCACTAGAGGGGAGTGAGGTTAAAGAGGCCCACTCAACTTAGTTTAGCTTCAAGTGTTTAATTTTTTATTTTTTTTTGTACTTTGTCATGGAGGCCAGGCCAAGCAGCCTCAGTTTACAGGTGACAATTTTGACGACTGGAAATTCCTAATGTTGAATTGTCTGAGAGATGAAGGGTGTTTGGAAGTAGCGGAGACATCAGTGAGTATTCTGATTAGAGCTGTGGGCCAGGATGCGCCGGGTGACAATGCCCAGGCAAGGAAAAGGAAAGAGGAGAAAGTGCAGGCCCTTGAGGCCAAGGAAAATAGGTGCCGGAGGCTCCTGGGAGAGGGCCTGCTTGGTTATCTTGAATTGCTAAAGGACAAGGCCGACGCTAATGCTATGTGGAACGGTGTGCTGCAGAGGTTTGAGAGAACCTCCCTGAGTTCTCGGGGAGTTTTCTCCCGTGACTATGACAGGTTAAAGTATAATCCCTCCAAGGAAAGCTTTCAAATGTTCTGTTTGCAGTTTGACAGGCTGGTGTTGTAAATTCAAAGAGGAAATATCTGTTAGTGTTAGCGTGCTAAGACTTATGGGAGGAGCGCAGGGAGAAACGACCACACAGTTGGGCTGCTGGATAGCAAGTAGGCAGTTTATTGTTTTGCAAGCGGAGCGCTGGAGTCACAAGAAGTAAAACAAGAACAAGTATGGAGTCGAAGACCATGTTGATAGGAGGCGGTGTGTGAGAGGCGGTTGATTTGAAATAAAGGAATATATACATGAGCAGAGATCAAGGATTAATAATACAATAAATATACAACACGCCCCCTTAATCCGCAGATCGGATATAAAATACATGCCAAAATGCAACAACTCCATAGTACAATGATAAAATAAAATAAAGAATAAACCAGCTATTAGTTTCGTACCACCCCATTCGGAGACTAGGCAAGGGAAAAAATAATAAAAACCTCGCCAGAACAAGGGAAACCTCAATGAGGGAAAAACCTTGTCCAGTGGTGAAAATCAATTAACTCAGAACAGATATATAAAGATGCATATCCGTTAATAGAGACAGAATTACAGGAAGCTCAGCTGACTGATAAATTTAAATATTCCACACACTTCTCATGATTTTGCCGTCCTAGGCCTTTGGTCAAAATGTCAGCTGGCATTAAGTTTGTTGACAAATGGTCTAAACTGATGACTTCTTCTTGGATGCAGTCCCTGACCAGTTGTTTCCTGCAACCTAAGTGCTTGTTCCTGGCGCTGAAACTCAAAGAATGTGCAAGAGTGATTGCACTCATATTATCATTATACATTTTTACACATTGTAAGCCACGGCCAAATAAGTCGTTAATAAAACTCCTCAAAAACATTGATTCCTTTACTGCTTCGGTCAAGGAAATATATTCCGATTCACACGAAGATTGGGCTGCTAATTTTTGCTTTTTGCTTTCCCACGAAATTAAATTGCCATCTAAGGTGAAGCAGTACCCACTGTAAGATTTGTAATCCTCTGGATTACCTGCCCAATCTGCATCCGCATAACCGACCAGAGACAGCGACGGTTCAGATGCCTTAATATACTTAAGACCAAGCCTTGGAGTTTGTTTCACGTAAGACAGCTATCTCTTAGCGAGACCCCAATGGGTACTAGTGAAACAGGAGTTAAACTGACTTAAAAAGCTTACGGCATATGAAATGTCAGGCCTGGTATTAACACTCAGGTACAACAAACAACCAATCAGTTCCCTGTAGGGAACGTTTACCTGGCCCCCAGTGGGGAGATGACCCAATTTTAATTTAAACTCCATTGGTGTGTGAGCTCCTTTGCAATCTTTCATGCTGAACCTTGCCAAAATTGACTCAATATATTCCTCCTGTTTCAGAAGGATGGAGCCGTCTGAGTTTCTCACGATTTCCATTCCCAGGCAACTACGTGCCTCACCCAGGTCCTTAATTGTCACACATGTTTGAAGAGCCTTCAGTAATTTGGACTTGTCAGATTCCTGTCTGTAAAAGATATAAAAATCATCAACATACAGAGCCACTATTATAACGGAGTTTACCGGGTTTTTGAGGTATATGCAGGGTTCGTCGGGCAGATTTCTGAACCCTTCTCCCTTGAGAATTTGGTCCGCCTTCAGATTCCAGCTTCTAGCCGCCTGTTTCAGTCCGTAGACTGCCTTGTGGAGGCGGCACACGAGGTGCTCTGATCCTGGAATCATAAAGCCGTCAGATTGAGACATAAAAACTTTTTCTTTTAAGTCGCCATGAAGGAAAGCAGTTTTTACGTCAAGGTGGGCAATTTTTAAATTGAAGTTGACAGCCACAGAGAATAGAATTCTCAGTGTCTCTCTCCTTACCACAGGAGCAAACGTCTCAAAATAGTCAACTCCGTAAGTTTGGGTGTAGCCCTTGGCGACTAGACGGGCACGATACAGTGTTGACCCATCAATGTCTACCTTTTTCTTAAATACCCATTTATTGCCAACAACCTGAGCACCGTTTGCTGGGGCCTCCAAACTCCACACTCTGTTGCTTTCAAAAGAATTTAATTCGTCCTCCATCGCCTTTAACCAGAACGAGGCCTCAGGACTGTCTACAGCCTCCTGGACTGTGACGGGAACAGAGTGGGATGTAGGAATGGCCAAACGAGCAAACTTAGAGCCTGAGTTAACGTCACCCCTTTTGTCATAGAGCACAAAATCATCGAGGTGTTTTGGAGGCACACTTAGTCTTTTCGATGGGCTCAGTTGGGGTGCGTTCTCAGTATTAATAGTTTCCACATCAATTTCAGTGGAAACACCAGACTCAGACCTGGAGATGGAACTATCCAACTCACTCATGCTGACCTGGTCCCCAGACACTCGAGAAATGCTGGTGTCAGAATAAGAGCCCCAGAAAGACGGTGTCTCACTCTGAGCTGGACCAGTGGAGAGATTTTCTCCATCTGGAATTTGCCTGATGGAGCATCCAGGGTTCGAGATAGCGCCCCCTGAAGCTACCCCACCAGTTTTAGCCCTGAGATCGTTTTGCCCAGTGGAGGAGTCACTTGGATCTCCCCCTTCTGGTATTGCCCTGTTGGAGCATCCAGGGTTCGAGGTAGCGTCCCCTGGATACACTGCAACTGGTATTATAGCCCCAGGTACATAGTTGATGGAATCAACTGAGCGCTCATTTCCCTGGGTATTGCGCAATGCTGGGAAGCTATTTTCATTAAATATCACGCTTCTATGAGTAAAGACAGCATTGCTATTAGGGTCCAACAATTTGAATCCCTTTCTTTCATCATCATATCCCACAAAAATACAGGCTTTGGTTCTATCCATTAACTTTTTGGTCTTACTTTTATCGATATGGGCATACGCAAGACACCCAAAAACTCTCAGATGACCAATATGGGGTTTTGAACCAGTCCATGCCTCCATAGGGACCATTCCCTGGACAGCCTTGGTGGGCGAGATGTTTTTAAGATAAATTGCAGTACTCAGAGCAAGCGGCCAGAATTTAATATCGAGACCACAGGTCTTTAACATGGCTCTCACTTTCTCCATTAGAGTTCTGTTGGCTCTCTCAGCCACCCCATCCTGCTCAGGGGTGTCAGAGACAGTGAACTGATTAAGGATACCTTGTTCCTTAAAATATTGTGCAAAATATCTATTAATATATTCGCCCCCATTATCCGATCTCAGGTATTTGATAAATTTTCCAGTGTGTTTTTCCACCAGAATTTTGAATTGCTTGAACTTTTCAAACACTTCACTTTTGGTTTTGAGAAATCCGACAGTGGTGTATCTAGTTTTATCATCAATAAAAGTGACAAAATATCTGAAACCCTCCCGTGAAAGCCCATCAGTAACCTCACAAACATCAGAGTGAATTAATTCCAAGATTTCGTTAGCTCTATCCGCTCCGCCTTTAGGGAGTGGCGCTCTGGTTTGTTTGGCCCTTATACAAGGTTCACAGATGGCTTTATCAAGGTGAGTTTCACCCATTCCTTCGACAAGACCGGCTGCCATGAGACTCAAATTGTTTTTACCAAGATGACCCAGCCTTTCATGCCATGGGACATAGGCTTTACTTTGAGATTTGAAAGCTGAACGGGTGTTCTTAACCTCAAGATTTAATTTGTAAGTGCCATACTTTTCCTCAGTTTTAAGCAAGGGTTCACCATTAATAATGATGTCCTTCTTATTGTAAACACCACAATGATTATCAACAAAAACCACAGCATGGCCACACTTGGTCATACTGCTAACTGAGAGCAACATGGACGACAAACCTGGCACGTATTTCATGTTTTGAATCTCATGTAAACCGTTATGTCTAGCAGAATTAATCTTAAGCACACCCTGACCGATAATGCTAAGCATTTGGTCGCCTGCGCATTCAATCGGAACCCAGGATGTTTCTTTATAATCATTAAGATAATTCTTATTTCCACACATATTGTCTGACGCACCACTGTCTATATAGATTTCAACCACAGAATGATCCTCACCCAGCTTGCATACCTTAGAGCTTGCACTTGAGCAAGCGTCTCCTGGACGTTTAGCGACTTTGAGGACCCATCCTCCTTTTGGTCCTTGTCCTTGGCTGTGCTGGTGACTGCGTCCCCCAGAATTGGAGTCAAACCTCACGACGCTGTCCCTCCTTGGCTCTCGTCTTGGCTCCTTGGAGTGTTGGGCCTGCTAGTCCCGCTCCGTCCTTCGCTTCTTAGTCATGTTCTTGTAATAACAGTAGTCCTCGGAGTGGTTGGTCTTCGAGCAGTTCCTGCAAGGGGGATACGATCCAGAATAATTTTGGTTCGACTGCTGACTATACTCTAACCTGTCACTTTGGTGATGATGGTGGCCTCCACGGCCTCCTCGCCCGCGGCCTCCGCGACCACGGCGAGCCCCTCGTCCACGGCCACGGCCTCCATAGGACTGGGCCGGCTTGCTCTCGGGGATGGAGACCTTGAGGGCGGTCTTGGCAACCAACTCCTCAGCCGCGACCCTCTGCGCCTCCCGCAACAGCTCCTGGATCACAGCAGCGAAGTTCAGCACAGGTTTCCCCTGGGCGTCCGGCTTCGTGCAGCTGGACTAGGGACGGCCGATACTGTATCGATACTGTGAAGTATCGATACTTTTCTGAACAGTATCGATACTTTTTACCCGATACTTTTTGGGTCGATACTATCGAGTATCGATACTTTTTGGACGATTTTTGACCGATACCTCGATACTTTGTCAGTCTGTTTTTGGAACGGATTTGTCACCGTACCACAACCAAAATACTTGGAAATGCGTAGTTTTTTAACGAATTAACAGGAAACCGTGGTAAACAGATCATAATTACCCCACCCGTTTCGTTTTTTTTTTTTTCAAATTAAAATCAACGGACGTGATATTTTATTATAATAGAACATGAACGAGCAGCGTACACCTCTTATTCAACTTTAGTGTTGGCGGCATTGCCGGTCCGGTATTCCGAGAAGTATCCTGTTCCTGTTTGAACCTGCGTTCGTGCTAGCCAAGTGCATCGTCTCATATTTCGTCCAAGACTCCGTGTTCGTGATTGATATTTGAGATACAATTCACCATGCCACCTCAAACCCAGTCCACAAGTGGAGTGTGGCAACACTTTTCGAAAGAGGGTGAAACTGTGAGATGCAAACATTGCTTCAAACACTATAAGAATAGCGGCAATACCACCAATCTATGGAAGCACCTCAGGACGCAGCACAGCATTGACAATGACAAGGCTGCTGCTGCTGCTGGAGCTGTCTCCGGCGAAGATGTCAATGTGGACCCCGACGACGATTTAGAGGAAATTGCTTCCGTCCGCTCCGTAAGTAAATTTGATGAGGTTATGATCCCTGGTCTAGTCTCTCGTTTTGTGTCCGTGTCCTGTACAGCCGGCTTGGGTAATGTTTGTGATTCGCTCCATCTTACTCTCTATTTGCCTATTTGCCGCCCTTCCGCGCATTCATTGTTGTCTCTCATTCGTCACAAAGCTAATTCAAGTTTTTACATTTTAGGATGAAGGAAGTCTGCTTGGAGAGCTGACCAGTACCAGTAGGCCCTCGTCTGCTCTGTCTGAGACAAGGAGACCCAGTTCTGCCAGTTCATCATTTACTTCTCCACCAGCATCCCCATCACCACTGTCACCGTCACCCCAGGCATCTGGCAGTAGAAAACGCAGCGCATCCGATGCAGGAATGTGCCGAGCCTGCGGGTGCACCTGTTCTCGCAAGAAGCAAAAAACTATAGCTGAAAGCTTCAACCAGCAGAAGTCTTTTGAAGGTTAGTAGTTAGTGTTGTTCATGGTATAGATAAAAGCAATTGTGGATTAGTGGAATAGTATGTTCATTTTATTATTGTTATTATTATTATTTTGCAGATGGTGGTGCTAAAGCGGCTGAGTTGCGAGATGCTATGTTGTACATGATTTGCAAAGACCGCCTCCCTCTGAGTACTCCTGATAAGCCAGGATTCAGGTACTTTTCCCAGAAAGCAGTGCCCCTGTGGAAGCCTCCAAGCCGCCAGACCACTACCAGACTGATGGAGAATAAGTATGAGTCCGTCAGTTCCCTGGTAAAAGACTCTCTTAGTCAATTGGAGTCAATCTGTGTGACTGCGGACTCCTGGACAGAAACTCACACGACTAAAAGCTACCTTGGAGCCACCGCACACTATATGAAAGGTACTTAATTACCAGCTGCTGGACTCCACAAAGCGACGCATGATGGAGTCCTCCGGCCTCAAGTTGCGCAGCACGTTGGCCGCCGCAATCTCGTCATCCAGGGCTATCCCGGCGCTTTGGACCTGCGCAACAACTTCCTTCACATCCAAGACATATTTCTCAAGGCTACTGTAATCAGAGCGACGCAGATCAAACAATTTATTAATGAGCGTCAGCCGACGCTGTACTCCCTGGTTTTCGAATGTTCCACACAAAGTGGCCCATGCATCATAGGCGGTGGTGGTCTGCGCGACTAACTGAATAAGGTTAGTGTGCAGGTTGTAGGCTATGGCCTGCTGCACGGCCTTATCCTTGACGGCCGCTTCGCCGTCCGGGTCCGCCATTTCCTCGTCCGACGTCCTCTCATTAATGCATTGGATGAGACGATTTCCGCTCAAGTGGAGAGTGATTAGATACTTCCACACTGCCCAGTTCTCCAGGCCGGTCAGCTTGTCCACGCCGGTCGGCATGGGGTATCTCGGAGGCACCGTGGCGGCGGCAGCTGCTACGGCAGCGGCCTCCTGGCTGTTCTGACGGTTTGCTGGCTGGCGAGGCATCTTTAGAAGCCTTGAGAAACGTAGGCTGCAACAATAAAGACTCGAAAACACAAAAACGTTAGCCCTTCAAGCGAGTTCGATAAACTCCACACGTGTGCGTCGCGAACTCGGCACTTCCTAACCTAGACCCAACACAATAAACGATATTTCTCCCGATAACGGCAAAACAAACAATCAAAGTTACTAGCGCAGTACTAGCGGTAGACTGGGCCCATAACCTGTTGTAAATTCAAAGAGGAAATATCTGTTAGTGTTAGCGTGCTAAGACTTATGGGAGGAGCGCAGGGAGAAACGACCACACAGTTGGGCTGCTGGATAGCAACTTGAGAGGAAGATGGCTGCGCCAAGGAGACGGCGCACAGCCGGCCCGTGGGTCGAGCTGTTGTTCAGACCTTAGTTCCCCATCCGGCCACCGGGAGCGCTAGCGCTGCGCACCTAGGGCGTGGCGGAGCGTAGCTGCCGCTGCGCGCCACCGGTACGAACACGCGGAGCGGGCACCGGAGCACCAGCAGGCCAGCGGCCGCCACTCCCCCCACTCCCCCGCCTGCCCGCTCCCCCACCCCGCTGCCCGCCGCGCTGCCGCTCCGCACTCCGGACGTGTGATTTCCCGAACTATTTGTTGAGAGCAGAGCGCATAACAACTGACACGAGGTGACGGGGCGAAAACTACAGATCTTCGTCGAGGGAAAGTTATAGTCAGCAACACGCGCACGTTAAGAGTCAATTTGCAGCAAATAGGAGAAGACGAAGAGTGTCGACTTTTAGGCTCACGACGAGACGTATCCGTGTTTGAGTTGGACGCGGCAGTGATCTCTCGCCGTGCAGCGCTGCCGGTGGCGGACTGTGGAACTAGCCTGTGAACAACACCTCGACCCACTGACAAGGGTGCAGTTTTTCGTTTTGCGCGTCCACTTTAAAATTTTCATTTCAATATTTGAGGTATTCTTTCCACAGATCCATCCTTTCTCCGTCTATATCGCCGCGTCTGAAAGCTCTCCTTCATAAATTGTCGGCGTAATACGTTTGGGACTTTTGCCCTGCATTTCCTGTCACGTCTCCTTGGCGCAGCCAATTGTTCCTCTCAAGATAGCAAGTAGGCAGTTTATTGTTTTGCAAGCGGAGCGCTGGAGTCACAAGAAGTAAAACAAGAACAAGTATGGAGTCGAAGACCATGTTGATAGGAGGCGGTGTGTGAGAGGCGGTTGATTTGAAATAAAGGAATATATACGTGAGCAGAGATCAAGGATTAATAATACAATAAATATACAACAGCTGGTGCGTAATTTACGGAACACTGGGAGCGTTAAAAGCGACTTGGATGTGGCGTACGAGTTCATGTGGAAGCTGCCAGAGTCGTATGCCATTCAACTTGCTGGAATCGAGGCGAATCCTTCCAACCTCAATCTAACATTTATCCGGAGCCGGATAGATGAATATGAGATCCGCATGGGAGTGGATAGGCGCAGAGGAGGTAATGTGGGCCCTTCGGGGCTCACATCCAGTTTTAATGCATCTGTTTCAAGTGTTCCAGGGACTAGCAGAAATACCAGGTTTGCGCCGTACGACAAGACCTGTTACAACTGTGGACGGACTGGCCATAAGTCCAACGAGTGCTACAGGCCCGGAGGAGGAGCCTGTCGAGGAAGAGGTGCCAACAATTCTGCCCAGAGAGGTTTTCACCACCAGGGTGGTAGCCACTACTCAGGGAACCCTTGAGAGGAACAATTGGCTGCGCCAAGGAGACGTGACAGGAAATGCAGGGCAAAAGTCCCAAACGTATTACGCCGACAATTTATGAAGGAGAGCTTTCAGACGCGGCGATATAGACGGAGAAAGGATGGATCTGTGGAAAGAATACCTCAAATATTGAAATGAAAATTTTAAAGTGGACGCGCAAAACGAAAAACTGCACCCTTGTCAGTGGGTCGAGGTGTTGTTCACAGGCTAGTTCCACAGTCCGCCACCGGCAGCGCTGCACGGCGAGAGATCACTGCCGCGTCCAACTCAAACACGGATACGTCTCGTCGTGAGCCTAAAAGTCGACACTCTTCGTCTTCTCCTATTTGCTGCAAATTGACTCTTAACGTGCGCGTGTTGCTGACTATAACTTTCCCTCGACGAAGATCTGTAGTTTTCGCCCCGCCACCTCGTGTCAGTTGTTATGCGCTCTGCTCTCAACAAATAGTTCGGGAAATCACACGTCCGGAGTGCGGAGCGGCAGCGCGGCGGGCAGCGGGGTGGGGGAGCGGGCAGGCGGGGGAGTGGGGGGAGTGGCGGCCGCTGGCCTGCCGGTGCTCCGGTGCCCGCTCCGCGTGTTCGTACCGGTGGCGCGAAGCGGCAGCTACGCTCCGCCACGCCCTAGGTGCGCAGCGCTAGCGCTCCCGGTGGCCGGATGGGGAACTAAGGTCTGAACAACAGCTCGACCCACGGGCCGGCTGTGCGCCGTCTCCTTGGCGCAGCCATCTTCCTCTCAAGGGGAACCGCAATCAAGGGTACAACAGCAACAACAACAGCGGCAGCAACAACAGCAACAACAACAGCAATCGTGGTGGCCGTGGAGGTTACCAGAACCCAAGCCGTGGGGGATTCAGAGGCGGACATCGAGGAGGCCGTGGTAGGGGTGCATCGTCTGTGCGTGCATCTTCTGCTGTGGTAACAAATCAACGTTCAGGATATGATTTCTGTAGCTCAGAAAATGAGGTAATCGATACTGTAACTATTAATGCTTCTCTCACAGCTGTGCAAGTAAGTGCCTTAATGGGAACTGGAATCTGGAAGGAGAGTGTTTTGTTTACATTAGACTCTGGTGCTACTAAACATTTAGTCAAGTCTGAGGTCCCTGTGTCTTTCATCGAGAGACTTCAGAGGCCGGTTAAAATCATTATTGCTAAAACGAATGTCTTTCTTATGGCCTACTCAAAGGGCATGCTGTTCGGACACACTGATGTTGATGGTGTGAGACAGCGGTTTGATTTAGAAGTTTTGGTTGTTAATGAGTTGACGCATAACCTTTTGTCAATTCCTTGCTTAAATTCAGATGGATATTGGACTAGCTTTGGTGAAGATAAGTGCTATATTGAATTTGAAAACACTCTCCTTGCAGTCGGTTCGCTGAGTGCAAATAGCTTGTTTTTGTTAGAAGTAGGGTTAGACGACCAACCCGATATGTGTCTCATGACTGCTGAGGAGGGTCTGTGGCACAAACGGTTGGGTCATTTGGGCTATGACAACATGAAACGTTTGTGTGGCATGGTCAGTGGAATTGACAAACTGAAATGTGAAGGGGAACGTTTCTGTGAAGTTTGCATTGAGGGCAAACAGGCCAGGCTGCCTTTTGGAGGAACTCGACCAGAAACTACGAGGCCACTTGAACGTGTGCATAGTGATTTGTGTGGGCCAATAAAACCAGTGGCCTATAACGGTGTCAAATATATTATGACCATTATTGATGACTACACTCACTATGTTGTGGTGTACGGGCTAAAGAGTAAAGAAAGCCAAGAAGTTGTAGCTTGTATAAAAGCTTATGTGGCTCGAGTTTCTGTCCTGTTTCCCAGGGGAATCAGTCAATTCAGATGTGACAATGGGACGGAGTATGTTAATGAGACTCTACAATCTTTCTTTTTGGAAAATGGTATTGCTTATGAGCTTACCATTCCAGGCACCCCAGAAGTTAATGGGGTTGCTGAAAGGTTGAACAGGTCCTTGCTTGAAAAAGCAAGATGTTTGTTGTTTGGTAGTGGTCTAAGTAAACGTTTTTGGATTGAAGCATTACTAACTGCAGTTTATTTGTTGAACAGGTCTCCAACCCAGGCTCTTAAAGGAAAGGTAGTACCAGCAGAGCTGTGGACAGGGTCCAAGCCAGACTTATCAAAATTAAAAGTGTTTGGGTGTGTGGCATATGCCACCAAAAATAAATCACAGCTGAGAGGAAAATTTGACTCCAGAGTGAAAAGATGTATCATGATTGGGTATTGTGACAACGGGTATAAATTATGGTCTCTTGAAGATAAGAGAATTATTACAGCTAGAAATGTCACCTTTAATGAAAAGAAATTTAAGTTTGATGATTTTGTGGAAGTTTATGGGGGAAACTATGAGGGCGATTTTGTGTTGGATTTGGATGATGGAAACGAGAGAGAAAGTGACGGAGAGATTGATAAGGCTGAAGGAGAAAATGATGAGATTGAAAGAGAGACGGAGGAGGAGGTTCCAGTCGAACCACCTCAAGTTGAGGATTTTGATGAAATAGGAGAGGCTCAGGGTGTCAGGAGGGGCACCAGGGTCAGGGTTCGACCTGCCTATTTAAATGACTTTGTTCAGATGTGCATGCTGAGTAAGTTTGTTGACAATTATAAGAATGATAATGAACCTGAAGATTTGTTTGTTTTTGCAGGTTTTAATGACACCCAAGAGGTTGATGTGGATGATGTCCCAGTGGATTATGAAAGTATCAAGTTCAGAAGTGACAGGTCCTTGTGGTTGGCTGCTGTAAATGAAGAATTAAGTGCACTTGCTGAAAATAATACTTGGGAGTTAACTTCACTCCCTAGGGGTAAAGTTCCAATTAATTGTAAATGGGTCTTCACTGTAAAGTCAGATGGGGATGGAAATATTGATAGATATAAAGCTAGATTAGTTGTTAAGGGCTGTTCACAAAGGTACGGAATAGACTATTCTGAAACCTATGCTCCTGTTGCAAAGTTATCAACAGTTAGAATCTTTCTTTGTCTTGCCAATAAACTTAAATTATTTGTACAACAGTTAGATGTTAAATGTGCCTTTCTTAATGGAGATTTAAGGGAAGAAATTTACATGTGGCCACCAGAAGGACTGTCAGTGGAGGATGGTAATGTGTGCAAGTTGAAGAAAACTTTGTACGGTTTAAAACAGGCCCCCCTTGAATGGAACAGGAAGTTCAACGATACTGTGAGCTCTCTAGGTTTCAGTCAGTGTGAAGCTGATAAGTGTTTGTATGTAAGAAGGGGTAACAATGGTGTTGTTTTCTTGCTTTTATATGTTGATGACTTTCTCATTTCCAGTGATAATGAGTCTTTGCTCTCAGACGTTAAAGGAAAATTAATGTCTAAATTTCAAATGAGGGATTTGGGTGAAGTGTCCTATTTTCTTGGTATTAAAATTAAAAGAGGGAGAAATGGCATGTTTCTTAGTCAAGAAAAATATTTATCCAAAGTTTTGAGGAAATTTAAATTGGATACTTCTCGCCCAGTAAATACTCCCATGGATCCCAAACCCGAAGTTGAAATTGGCAACGATTCTTCAATAATCAATGTTCTCCCTTACAGAAGTGCTATTGGCAGTCTAATGTATTCTTGTATGTCTGTGAGGCCAGATTTCTGTACCGCAGTAAATTTATTTAGTCAGTTTCAGGCATATGCGACTGAAAAACATTGGAAAGGAGTGAAGAGAATTCTACGATACATCCAAGGGACCCAAAATTGGGGGCTCTGGTACAGGGGCTTATCGGATGTCCCTTTGGTCCTATATGCCGATGCTGATTATGCCAACAGTCCTGACAGGAAATCTCTTTCAGGTTTTGTCATTCAAATGTTCGGAGATACCATTGCTTGGGGAACAAGGAAACAAACTAGTGTAGCTCAATCTTCATGTGAGGCGGAATATATTGCTTTAGCGACAGCTGTTTCTGAACTACTTTGGGTTCGTCAATTATTAAATGAATTGGGTGTTTTAATTAGTGATCCTATTACAGTATTTGAAGACAATACTTCTGCTATTGAAGCACTTAAGAAATGGGATGTTAAGAGGTTAAAACATGTTGATGTTAAATACAATTTTATCAAAGACCTGTATCATAAAAATTTAATATCTGTCGACTACATTCCTTCCGCTGATCAAAAAGCAGATATTATGACTAAAGGACTTCCGTTTGTTTCGTTCTCCAAGCATAGGGAAAACATTGGCATGTGTGAATCAAACTTGTAACCTTGTAAAACCATTGTTTAAAAATTGTGTAATTTGAAAATGATTGTATATGTTTCTATTTATTTTGTATCTGTTTTGGTTACTTACGACACAAGGTTTTTTTTTCCCAAAGGGGTTGTTCCCTTGTGTTCAGACAGTTGAGTCTGAGTCGAATGGCCGTAAGGTTTGAAAAAAAAAATTATTATTATTTAGTCTACGTTCTCCGGTATGCAGAAATTAAGGAGGGGTGTTGAGATGTGGTAATTTCTCATACCTACGTGCAGCGCGATTTCTCATAAGCTGATAGCCTCGCGCCCCGATGTCTGAATGTGAATCCGAATGTGTAGCGTTCTGTTGTTTTTCTTGAATGTGAATGTGCAAGACTGAAGATTCTCCCCACTTGCTTACGGACGCTACTGGAGAACGGTTGTATCTTTTGGTATTACTGAAAATACATCAAACAGTTTTGTCTCAACCAAGTTGTACTTATTCCACACAATTCCCCCAAACCTGAAATCTTAACAAATATGATGTCGGCAATACGACGATACTGGTGCAGCAGGGAGCAGCGGCTTCGCAGCCGCTCGCCCGGCTCTTCTGCGGATGTTTCTTGGTCGAACGAGCCAAGTTCACCGCGGAGGTGGTATGATCGCCTGCAAGATCACGGGAAAAAATAATTTCGCTGTTTTAAGTAATAAGTGTTCGCTGATTCAGCAGATATTTTCACTGAATTTGTAAAGAGTAGTTTGCTACTACAGCAAAACATATGTTGACTGACTTGTGTTCGCTCATTTACTGAACAATGTGAACTAGTCTGATGCCGACCGTTCGTTCGTTCGGGCGGGCGGACGTATGCGCTAACTGATCGTTCACGAGGAAAGTTCAAATTTGGAGGATGGGGTCGGTGCAGCCAATGAAATCACTTTCTTGTGATTTTGATTTTTCAGTGTTAGGCCTGTTACTATTCCACGTCCCGTTTCATGGGGATTTTAAATGAAAATATGGTGCTTCATCACGCTCTTGAACACTTCGCCAACGTGATTTACTGAAAAACAAAGGAGGGAATCCCCATATCACGGGGGCTGTCAATGCAGCCAAGAAGAAAACACACCCTCGCCGGCTGTTTTGTCGAAGGTAGAAAAAAGTAAAAACACTTGTGCAGCTAAGAAACAAACAGCGGACTTCTAAAGCTGATGTGTGTAGCTTGTCACTAAAATATTTTAGCACCTCGGCAGCTACGATAGTAGACATGCAAAAATGTGATTCTCTTACCAAGTAGTACGGCGTGATTTTATTGGCTGCACTGACCCCAGACTTCTATGACGTAGATAAACGTACGGTGGCAACAATTTTCAAATTTTGTCGCGTTTCTGTTTTATGAGAACTGTTAGATTTGTTAGGTCGGGGTTGGGAGACAGCCGCAGCTGCCGAAGCGCTCCCTTTCATCGGTTCCCGACACCTTCGCCACAGTCGCTAGCTTAGAGAGATAGGAAGCGTCGAACGTGCTCTCACTCGTACGCCGGGCGGCCGGGCAAACGAGCCGAGAGTTGACCGCCCGATTGCGAACTCTGCCCTTTAAAACCGAGGTGTGGAGATTCGACGGAGGGACGGGCCACTTGTGCACAGTTCAGCACACAAGTGTTCCGGTGTGGGTGTTTCAAAAAATAAATTTACCAAGATCATTTATTTTTGGGTTCGTCTCTGCCTGCATTGTTTTTCTGTTATAAAGCACCCCTCCGTCGGTGCTGGTCGACGCAGCAGCGGTCTCCTTAGTTTTAGACTGAATCATTACGACCATTTTCTTGCTCTCCAATTTGTTCCAGGTTCTAGTCGATGATGGGATGCAGGTTGTTGGTGTAAGACCGGTTAGGGCCAAGACGAGGATGGCGACAGAAGGAAATCTTGTATCGGTAAGCGGATAGAGGTAGCAGTGTTAAGCCAAGACACTGCAAATCCAAATGCATGACTTGACGCATTACTTACTGCATTGTCTCAGACCATGCATTTCGTGGTGTATTGTCTCACGCCACGCTTTATCTAGTGCGTTGTTGTAGAACCATGCATAGAATGTAGCAGCAGCACCACACATTAGCTTATGTCAGGCGCGGATATAGGCCCTCCTTACAGGGGGGGGGTCACTTTTCACTGCCCACTGTTAAAAAAATTATCGTCATTTTACGACAAATGTTCTGTTAAATTTTCAACACGAACTTCCCGTGAAATTGCGAAAAAAAAGTCGTAAAATTACGAAAAAAATTACGAATTAGGCCGTAAAATTACGAGATGGGTCGTAAATTTTTCATGCACAGCTCTGTATACGTTCCCATTCTTACTGCTCTATTGCGCACGACAGTCGAAAAGGGGACATCTATATTGAGAGATCAGAAAACTTCAATTTTTTTACGAAAACGTTCGTAATTTTGACAGCCTTGAAAAATTCGTAATTTTATGAACCTTTCGTGTTGAAAATTTAACCGAACTTTTTTCGTATACTAACGAAAAAGTTCGTTAAACGGAATATAATCAATTGAATATTCGCGCTACAATCTGTAATTACGAGAAAAGTTTCGTAATTTCACTACATCTGTCGTAAATATACAACTGTTTTTGTGTTTATACGTCGCAGGTTTGTAACTTTACGATACTTTTCGTATTTTTACGTCTTACGTTCATTAAATTACGATACTTATCGTGATGAACTTTTTCGTAAAATTACGATTTCTGTCAACAGTGCAGCCAGCCTGAACTGGCCAAAACGAGGCTAACCTAACCTCGGACGTTGAACTGCGAGGTCGGACAAAAGTGCGGACGGACAAGCGATGTACCCCCCTTCCGGGCCTTTCAGGCGGTAGTTAGGACCCACCCGAAGGGATTGGCGCGGTCGAGCGCCTGTCGCCGTACACCGTCCCCGTGGGAGGCGCGTCTGCAGTCGAGGCGGGAGAGGCCGCCCTCCAAGCGTCGAAATCTGCTTCCGCGTTTTGCCTCCAGGAGCTTGTAGGCAAAAGAATCTACTAGGCCACGCGTGGCCGGCGTATGCTCTTTCCTTGCATTTGAAATTTGAATCTGAAAAGTACTCAAGGGAATGCAAATTGATGCAAATTTCTGGAAAATACATTATTTTCCTCCAAGGTGATGCGATATTGACCACAGATTTGAATCGTGCTCCAGCGCAAAGGCAAATCTAATCGTTGCTGGACGTTTCAAGCGCAGCCCTCTGCTCACCTGGCACTGGGACGCCGCCAAGTCCTGGACGACGGCCCGGGACTCCCTGCTGCTGCCGTAGTCGAGGAAGAGGCGTAGCGTGTGGAGCGCGGGCAGCAGCCGCAGCGCCGGGGCCCCGCAGCCCAGCGCGTGCTGCGTCACGACCAGCGACAGGCGGCGGTGCCGCCACGCGGCGGGGCTCTGCAGCAGACGCCGCCAGCGACGGCTCACGGCCCGCAGCTGCAATGCCAAGCAGGTTAGGGAGTGGAGCTACAAGAACACCTCTGGAGCGGGAACGGGTAGCATTCACAAGGCGGCCCGCGGCGAGGATCCTCATGGTCATGCAATGTCTGGTACTACTCTTCCGCCCCGATAGTACTGTCGATATTCCACTTCCGTTCTCGACAGTGGCGTAGGAAAGGGGAGGGGGGGGGGGGTTTACGCCGCCCCCCCCCCTTGACCGTTTCATTTTAGCAAAACGTTTGAAATTTGAGTGGGAGTACTCGGAATATACGGTAAAGCCCGTAGAACCTAACTGGTAAAAATTTCAGACCGATTGCACAACTCTTACTGGTGGCGCAAGGGGCCTAAATGCCCCTCTACAGTATGACAAATCAACATTTTCAAAATTTCCCGAAAGCAAAATACTTCTCATGTTAATTTGGCGAAAATAGAGTCCCGGGGTAAAATAATGATAGAAAGGCTGTATCTCCTACGTTTTTTTTAAAAAATGAAACGGTCTACCCCCCCCCCCCCCCCCCTCAGATCCCGCGAGGGGAAAGAAAATAGAAGAGAGGAGAGAAAAGAAGGAAGGGAAGAAATGAAGAGGGTAAAAGGAAAGGAAGGAAGAGAAAAGGAGAAAGAAAAGAATTAGAAAGGAGGTGTTAAGGATGCATTTGGGCTACGTGGCCCAGCACAGGGTCCCCATTTAGTGTAAGTGGGCATATTTTCGTGAAAGACCCTGTTTAGAATGTGAAATGCATAAAATACAGCACCTTATAGCGTATTATAATTCTTGAAATTTGACAAAAAATAGTAACCACTAGTAAGAGGGAGCACTTTGGATTTGCTACGCCACTGGTCTCGAGCCTCGTAGAAATTGCCGATTGGGTACTCACTACAAGCAAACCGGCACCTATCAAAAACACGCTAAATGCTTCTGTACAATTTTGTGCAGAAGTGCGCACGAATTTGTGCATACGCAGCTTATGTACAAATTCGTACGTTCTTATGTACAATATTGTACGCAATTGTGAACAAATCTTCAAAATTGTACATAATTTAAGCACGGATTCGTACGTAAGCTGCGTATGCGTAAATTCGTACGCAATTCTGAACAAAATTGTGCAGAAGAATTTAGTGTGAAGGTCAGGACTTCTGAATCAGTATTACAGCGGCGACGGAGGCCTATGAAGACATGTCGACGAGGCCGGAGAACGATCTAAAAGAGGAGAAGAACAAGGGCCGCCAGGCCAGCAGGGTACGAATACCACTGATAGCCACTCTGCTAATTCCAAACAAGCTTCGAACACACTTTTTAAATTTTCGATACGTATATACCCAATAGGCATTTCCAGTGGGGTTCGCGAAGTGCAGGTACAATAACAAGTACAAAACCGCTATGATACTGATTCAGATTCTTCTCGATAGATGCCGATTTGCTTGAAATCAATACCCGATCGGCTATTTCTACGAGGCTTGAGGTACATACCTCCAGAGCGGACAGTATGACGGGGGGTATGATTCGCCATGTTTGGCGCGTCCGATTTTTAGTATCACCCGCTTCCACTCTCGAAGTATTCTAAATTCTGGTACTTCCGCCCTTTGGAAATGCGTATTTAGCGACCACACGACTCAGTCGCGGCCGGCAGGCCATGCTGGCCAGGTCCCAGATCCCGGGCCAGCTTGTTGGCTCCCGTTTACGCCCCCCCCCCCCCCCCCCCCCTCCATCAGCACAGTACTTTGTAGCAGGCAATCCACCGTCTTGAGCGTTTAAGACGAGCAGTAGCCGGAATTGCCTGTTCTTAACTCACCTGCAGCAGGCGGAGCGTGCTGCGACTGTCGTCTTGCTCCGGAGTCACCATGGCGAACACGTGGAGCAGCAGCTCGTCTGGCAAGGCATCCATGCTCATGTTGATGGCTCGGGTGTGGAAGACCTGCGACAACAAAATAAGACAGTCGTTCACGCTTCTGCTGCAGCCAAGTCGTGTATTGGCTGAATGAGGCGCGGGGTGCCCGCTCAGAGAGCTCGCAGCGCAGATGGAAAATACTCTTTCTCACACACTAAATTCTTCTATACAATTTTGTTCAGAATTGCGTACGAATTTACGCATACGCAGCTTACGTACGATTTCGTACTTTAATTATGTACAATTTTGAAGATTTGTTCACAATTGCGTACAATATTGTACATAAGAACGTACGAATTTGTACATAAGCTGCGTATGCACAAATTCGTGCGCACTTCTGCACAAAATTGTACAGAAGCATTTAGCGTGCATGTCTGGCGGCGCTGGACTTGTCAGCGTCATGTGTCTACGCTCGTCGCACAGCCCCCCCCCCCTTCCCCGCCCAAGTGCAAGCCTTTGCCAATAAAACCCTGCGGGGAGACAAATTGGAAAACAATTGACGATCGAGCCCTTTGCGAGGCTTACACCTGCACGCAGGAAACTAAATTCACTTCTAGATCCTACCAGTCGCTGTCAGCTGTAGGACCCTCTACTCGGAGGTTCCACCGCCGCAATGACTCTTCCGTTTTCCCGAAGTGAGATGATCCAAAATAGTGCACTCTGGGAAAGCAAGAAACGGAAGTGCGAAGTCGCGACAAACAAGAGGACATCAAAACCGAGCAGACACCGGAAGAAGTTCCAGACAGACACAACACTGAAGACAAGCGTCATACAGCAGAAACATTGCGCGCTCATTGCAGTATATACGGGGAAATGTGCATGTTACATCATCAAAAAAATCTGTTTGAATTTAGCATATTTGAGATTCTCGCCGTCAGTTTCTTGAATCAAGCTTACGCATTTAGCTCGATGCTTGATTCAAGCATTTTGCTAAATGCGCATGCTTGATTCAAGAAATTCAAACAGATTTTTTTGAGAGTGTAGTCACGTTGTCACACCGCTTTTACACGTTACAAATACGCAGTTGCACTGAAAATTACTATCAATCGTGCTGGAAAATACCACCTGTGACTAAGCACTCCAGAAGAATGGCCTTTCCATTTTTGACAACGGTTAAACAGCGTCTCAGTGAGAACTGACGAGAGCTCGTCAACTGGCCCCTGCAGAGAGCACCGTCTGCTTCTGGTTTAACGATTTCCTCGACTCTGAAAAATACCATAACAATAATACACACTGAGGAGAGTGTTTCCCCCTGAGGGCGTCATAGGATTTAATTCTGCATTCTGTAATCAACGGCCCCGAAATAACTGATAATCTCAGAGTTAATCGGTCATAGCATAAGAGTCATCTAATCGCATGAAACATCCACCCCCCTGGGGCAGCGAAGTTTCGGGGCGTCACTCTAATAGGCATTTCCGACAAGGGTCAAGAACGGAAGAACGAAAACACGTTCATGGCAGAAGCGGGATCTGATCGCACCGTAACCAGCGGCGATGATGCCCTTCGTTGAGCGACTTCTTATACTGCCCGTTCCCGCACAGCAAAGCTCTTCCACTCCCGCTCTCGAGCATTGATGGAAATATAATTCGATAGATTCATGTGTATGCGTCGTGGGATACAAAATGACCACTCTCTAAGAGTTACTGACGGTGCGCTCCGGATCAAAAAGGAGGCGATCTTTCAGATCGCAATCTACAAGTAGAAAGAAACTTCAGAGAAAGGAGAGCACGACCGTTGCCCCGTGTCCACACCGGAATTATCGTAAGCAGTCTATGGGCATATGCGCACGTCTGGGCAGTCTGTCACAAGGGTCGGCGCTGATTGGTGCACAGCACATGTGCACATCAGAGATGCACCGCGAGTGAGGAGAAAGTCGAGGCCTCCCCGTGCGTACAGCTGCGGGCTTCTATTGCTCTTCTCGAAGACACAAGACAGGGTAGGGGAGTGAAGATGGACTCACTGCATAAACAGTAAGTCAATCATCCGATAGGCATTTCCAGCGGGGCTCGAGAGCAGTTGTGGATGATCAAGAGTACATGTATGGCGCAAACGTGTATAGTGAGAAATGGCACGGTTGCGGGTCCTCCCGTGATTTCCTATTCTGTCCGTTTCCAGCCGGGCTCTTGCTCTACTTCCGGGTTGAGTCCCGTTCTTGTTAAAAGGGCCTAAGCCGTGCGGAAATGAGACGAAGGTATTATCGGAAACGGTAGGCGTCCCGCCAGACCGCGTCTTGACGCAACAGGCTTACAAATCACGGGCGCACACCTCATGTGCCTCTTTTGGAAATGTCTACTAGCGTTCGTTTCCAGTAGTAAAATTTGTCTTCGAGGCTACTTGAGCGTGCCCCTGCGAGAACGATGTGCTCCAGATGTGAGCCTTAAAAGACAAACGACAACACAGAGGCACACAGACAGTACCAAACATTTTTACTACCACAGTGAGGGGCTTCGCTACCGCTCAGCCAAAAATCTAAGCTGAACAAAGAACCCTTGGCGTGAGGCAGAGCTACCTCATTTCTTCAATTTAAATCAGCGTGCAGTACTTTCGTGAATTCACAACAGCTCGTGACAACGAAATGACGAGCATTTGAGTTAAGCTGTCAACTCGAGTCTTCGGAAGATCCCGGCGAGAAGCCCTAAGGTATAAGATTTGGCTGAGCGATAGCGAAGCCACTACCCGACTAACCCAAAAATGTTTCGACTGCGTCTGTGTGTGTGTTCGCGCGATTTCTCGAGAACGGATAGTAAGTCGCTCGAAGGCTCAAATTTGGACATCTTACATCACACCAGTCAACCTCACCTCGAGGGTGTCGCAGCGAAAGCGGTGTCTTAGATAATTTATTTACAATTTTTAAAATTTAAAAGTCGCCGGTGGGCGAGGTAGGTGCACGCCAGGCGTGGATTGGCGGATCAGTGACTCCAGTGGGTTAGGCTAGGTTACGATACTGGGTAGGTCGGGCTTGTGCAGGTAACGGTAGGACCGGCATCGAAAGCTGAAGGACAGTGTTAGATTCGTTCGGCCGCCAGAATGCGAGCGTAGTCACATCCGTGCGGAACGAGCGACGCCCCCAGGGCGTCGTTCTGACTGACCCTGCAGGGTCGTGCGTGTCACGTTACAGAAGCCGGCAGGCCAGGGTAGGTGCACGGTGGGCTATAGTAGTGGCATCAGACTTGCGGTGTCTTTCCTTTTCAGGTCTCCACCCGCTCGTAATGAACGGACTGCAAAAGAGCGCGGGTTCAATGGAATTAGATAGAAGAAATCGGTACAGTTCTAGGTAGCGAATATAAATCAACGGCATAAATATAAACAGTCATAAATTATTCGAAAAAGTAAAAAATGTAAATTATCTGAAATTTCTGAAGGGCCGGTGTTTGACGTGTTTGCCAGGTTGGTGGCTTCGCCATTCGCGGCGCCGTTGGCTTTGTTTCGCCTGCTCGCGCTCGCTCCGCCACAGAAATAGAAGGGAGAAGCACGATAAAGTTGTCAGCTAGGGTTGGATAGTTGCCTATTATGGGTTCAAAGATTTGAGTAGCTTTGACTGGAACATTTGTAGACTTACGCCGCACTTAAAAGACGAGGATTTATTTTATTTTCTTCAATATTTGAATATTGAGTGTTAGAGTTCCAGAAGCCGATAACGGGCCAGCCAGCGAAGACCACTGAACGCTATTGTTAAGGGAATTTTGAACAATCGCATTTCGCGTCCGAAAATGCTTGAAAACGCATGAAACGCACTTCGAAACCTGTCTTGCCAATTGTGTTTCGGAAGATGGGTTTTTTTACGACCTCTTTTACGGCCATTTTCTGCTTCGGCTCAGTTCAAGGGGTGTTTCGCCCCCTTAAAAGTGAAGTAATCAAGTTTACTTTTCAGACTTTGGGAAGAGAGCGTAGAATCAAGTCTCTACGGCAACCTGGTACAAAATGGCAGACCCTCGAAAAATTGGACCGCTAAATAAGACCGCCAGTGTATGAGCTAGCGCTGCTCAAGGGAACTGGGGCTGCTGGGCTACTGCTGCGCTACCTAACCACGCTAATCGAGAGTCAAAGCTGGCTGAATTTGAAACGTCATCCTCGAAAAGAAATGACAAGTGACCCAGCACTCAGGCTACTAGCACTCGAAAACTAACTTCACCATGATCCTCGCTAGATTAGAACGCGCGCGACTGTGCGCGATCCTGACGCCCTCTGGTGGCGAATTCCTAACATTAAGTCTGAGGTCTGGCAACACCGCTTGCCGGCATCAGCGGGCAGCCGAGCCACCGAGCACCGAGCCGACACAGCGTTCGCTCGCAGTTGACGAGTCAGCGCGAGGTCGGCGTGTTGTGTCCCGCGCTCCGCCGCAGAGCCGCTCCCGACGAACGCGGACTGACGCAGACGCAGTGTCGCAGCCCCCGCTAAGGTCTTCATTTCAGCACCGGCAGCTCCCTTCGAGTTTCGTTTCCTCCGTGGTTCAACTGGGTCCAGGTACGTGCTACCGGCCGAGCAGCGGTGCAGCCCGAGCGACGCCCCGCTCTGAGGGGCCGCATAAGTAGAGAGCGCTCGCGAGAACTCCCGGGAATTTCTTGGGAAGTGCCGGGAGTTTCTCCCCGGGGAGGGAGTTCTCGGGAGAGCTCTCTACCGACCCTACTGTGTCGGACGGACGTTACCGCAGCGCACTGGGACGTGTTTTGAGACGAGACCGGCATTCGCATTCCGAGGGAACGCGGGGAATACCCAGCGCCGGCCCAGCGAATGTCCGAGAGTTCAAACAGGTTTCTAGCCGTCCCGACACGTTTCGGTAAAAACGGGCCGACTCTTCGTTCGTTTGGGCGGACGTGTGTACGCTGGCTTATCGGCTATGGAGGGTTTTGTCACGTCCTACCGGGGGGGGGGGGGCGTGACCCGTCGGCGTCGCGGCGGCTGGGGCCGTACCGTCTGTCCGCCGCAGCGAGAGCGACCACAACCAACAGGCATATACTGCCGGCTCGCGCTGCCCTGCTCGAATCCGTACACTTGGAACAGAAAGGCATCCTAAGCGTGTGCATCATATGAGACTTTGAGCCGCGCCGTAGCCGTGAAGCCCAAGAGAGACAGGGGTAACCGGGGGCACATCTGACTGATCACCTGATACGTTTGTGCGGTGTTCAAACATTAAACACCTTTGAAAAATGGTTTAAAAATCATTTGAAAGAGACGATATTGTGTTTGCGCCAGCGCTACATTTACAAACTACTGCTGACACCCTCACTTTAAAAAAAAAAGTCATTAATTAGCAGCAAGTGCTGCTAGCCAAAGAAAATGGCTGACCCATTGAAAGTGGTTAGTTTTGAAATGATAAAAACCATTTTGGAAAGGCCAAAATCAGCCAAAAAGTCATTTCAAGATGGTTTTGTCATTTCAGAATTGCTAATCATCGATGATTTTGCCATTTTAAAACAGGATTGTATGTTGTTTTCGAGTGGCCCTAACCATTTCCAGAGCAGCCATTTTAAAATAACTTTTTTTAGCAGTGCTGCGCCACCCCTATGTCAACACTCTAGCCCGATTTTGAGTCAGTGTTGAAAGTTTTCGAAAATGACGAATCGAAAGTTATAACGGCTAAATGTAACTTTTTCTATGGATTACTTGAATCAATCGATTCAATGTTAACTTCCATATCGTTGCTTTCGAACGATTTTTGATCAAGTGTTCAATGTTTGAACATAACAATGAAGAGGATCTAAGATCATCAATCATACAGGGTGTCCCCGTCAAAAGTGGACAAACGTTAAGGGCGAACAGGAGGCCGAGCTGATTTGATCCTTAAAGGACACTCGGGATCGGAAAAGTCCAATACCGGAGATATTCGAGGTTTTCTCTCGCGCCTGATTGGTAGGCAGTCCCGCGCTCTCCGCTGGAGTCGCCAGCATGGCTCGGCTGGCGCGACTGGGATCGGCCCGTTTCGCATCTCGGAGAGGCAGAGCTGCCGATCCGAGTCGAGCCAGCCGAGCCATGCTAAGCGGCGACTGGTGTAGGGCCCGATATGGTCCGTACCAGAGGGGGAAGACTCAACGCTATGTTTCGGCGGAGAGATGTTGTTGTTGATAGATCTTGTTGTCCACCTCGGCCGGGGACGTGGGATGGTCCTGCGAAGCTTGGGAGGGGGCAAGTCGACGGATGATCCGTACTAGATCCGTTGGCGCCTGATTTTTGGTGCCGGACTTTCGATTTTCTTGTAGTATATAGAGCAGTGGTGAATAGTGGTAATAAATAGAGTTGCACTGGTCAATGGATAATGGTTAAAGGCTTTTTTTCGGGCCTTTTCCGCACCTGTGACATCATTGACACTGATAAATTGTTTGTGACATCAACGGCTGTTCATTTTGTGTATTTTAGGCATGGAGTGCTCTATTTGCCTAGAGCTTATGGGTGCAGGGCCGCGGAGGCCCAAGATGCTGCCTTGCGGCCACACTTTTTGCCTCCCGTGTTTGGATATGCAGCAAAGCCGTTTCTGCGCAGTCGACAGGAAGGTAAGAATCTCATAAAGAGGACTGAGTGGAGTTGACAAGCCGTACGCCCGATGATGTTCGTTTTCGTTCCTCTAAAGCCCGATAAGTTGAAGAATTCGAAAGGCGTACGGGTGCCATCCTCGCAGTCGAAATTTCCATAACAGTTCTCCGAAATTATCGATAACCAAAATTTTGAATGGGGGAAATGGGAAAGGGATTGACTCGATGACAAAAAGAAGGGAGCAATACCAAAAGCTGTAGATTTGTCCTCAGGAAATAAGCACAAAACAATTTTCGCTCTTTTCGGATATTTTAATGTCGCCTTAAACTGCGTCTACTGAACAATATTGTACCTTGACATTCACCTTGTGGTTGTATTCTACCCAGTGATATTATTTTATTGCAGGCGTATCAAGGTGCTGCACGTGACTTGCCCGACAATTTTGCACTCCTTCAAATGGCAGACAGGTACCCCTTTGTTTAATGAGGATTCAGGTCATGGTTTTTTGAGGGGTCTACAACACCTCCATAACGTGTACACTGAATGTAGCGATTGTGTTGATTGTGATGTTCATTATATTGAAAAATCAGCAAATATAAGGCCTGAAAGCTTGAAAGCTCAAAATTATTCAAAATTGCCGGTTTTACTTCAGTTTGGGGGATTTGTTATCTGTGATTCTGCATGATTGTCTCAAAAAGTACACACTGATAGTCTCGAGTTGTAGACCCCTCGTAGTTTTTGCCTACTGACTGCCTTGCCTCGCAGGTGGCCGGCCGGCCGTAGGCAGTATAGAGTTTGCCTCATTTCACGAAAATGCCCCCATTCATGGTCCTCAGGGCCGCAGAGGCACTACCTTGCCGCTTCTGGTGCTGCGAGTGCCAGAAGGTGGCGGACGGCGCCTGCCTAGATATGCACGCGCTGTGCGGCCTGGCCAAGGCCCGCGCCGACCAGCTGCCCCCGCTCCTGGAGACCCTGCAGCGAGGCCAGGCGGCTGCGGCGGAACTGGTGCGGTTTGTACGTTACCGCGCCGCTGTCCACCTGCAGACCACCGCAGCCGCCGCGGACAGACGGCTGCAGCAGGAGGAGGAGCTTGTGAAGAGCGCTCAGAAGATGTTGCAGGACCGAAAATCAGTGGAAGACGTTACGTGGAACCGAAGGATTTCGGCATTGCAGAAGCAGAGTGGTGAGTCGTTCTTGTTATCCTGAAATTTCTATCTTTACTGTTCAAATTTCTTGTGTTCAAACCAAGTTTTTTTAAAAATCACAAATCAAATGGATCCACCCTTAATCTTTAAAGTATCATTTTAAAAATGTTATGTAGGTGTTTTCTAATGTTTTCAGTGTCTGCATTAACTCTCAAATCAATTTTTGTCCTCTAAATTCTTTTTTTTTTTTTAATTTTTGAAATCGCTGTTTACGGAATCCGCTTGGAGGGGTTCCTCTCAACGCAGTCTAAGGGTGAATGTTGTTGAAATATCGAGTTTTTCGTTTGAGGCTTGTTAAAATGTAGGGCCTCTACAGTGCTTCTGTCTCTGTGGGGAACGACGATGTGACGAGGCGAAGAGAGCGTTCAAATGGACCTAACTTCACGGTTTTTAGCCCGTCCCGACACGTTTCGATGGAAACAGACAGGAGCCGGGCTTATAGTCTGATGCCGACTGTTCGTTCGGGCGGACGTGTGTGTGCAGACTTATCGTTGGCGGAGGAAGTTCAAATTTGGAGGGTAGTTTTCTTTTGTGGGGTAAACAAACGTACGGTGGTCGCAATTTTTAAATTGTGTCGCGTCTCTGTATTATGAGAATTGTTAGATTTGTTATGTTAGGGTTGGCCGCTGTGTGTGGTGCGCCTGCAAGGCGCACTCCGTCGCGAGTGGGGACGGGCTGAGGTTAGCGATTTTAATCGTTACTAAAATATGTACCACCGGACACATCTCGAGTGACTTCAGGCGGGGGCCGGAGGCCCCCGACGCCGCCGGTAGGCCAAGTTGGCCAAGTCTCCCTGTCGAACCGAGGGACGGGCCAGCTTGTTTCAAATTGTCGGTGCGCGGTTATCGACTCGGGTCGCCACGGTCATTTTCGGAACCCCTGCGGCCACCGCTACCCACGCTGCTCAATTTTGGAACGATTTTTGCAATTGCACTCCCCCCCTCCCCCTCCAAAATTAAGGGTTTGAATTTGCTGAGGGGCTGCAGAGAGCCTATAAAGAGGCTGTCCCACTGTTAAAAATTCCGTACCCCGAGTACGGAGACCATACTGAACAGTCCGTGTTTGCAGCCCACGGACCGCTCCGTAACGGTGATGTCCGTATTTGGCAGGTACGGAAAGCTCTGCCACGGAATGTTCCGTACTTTTTTACGCATATATGTTACTGATCTGTTGGCCAAAGTGATGTAAGGTCCGTAACCGTCGATCCGTATTCATGAAGACAGACCGTTCCGTAACGGACTGTTTCTCCCGAAACGTAACGGACAGTTCCAGCCCAAAAATCTTAGGACTGTTCCGTGCTATTTATTAATAGTGCCAGTGCAGGCTTTAGGCAGGCTTGATGGCCCAGAAATCTACGCCGACTTTGGCCTGCCCAATTTTTGACGAAGAAGCGTGTTTCTAGGAACCTTTTCTTGATATTTTCGACATTTTTCCAGCTATGTGGTTGGTTCAACCCCTTGGGTCAGGGTCAATCAGGTTTAGCCTTGCCGGTGGAGGGCACAATGCCACAAAATATCAACCCTTTGTAGCGACGAAATTTGTTCAGATATATGAGCGGCTGTCACAGGAAAAGTCTTGATTGTACTGACATCGGTGTGGCTGTGGCTGCTGACGTCACATAATCCGCCAGGAAGAAGAAAGGAAGAAAAGGCGCAGACCAACTACTGCGCATGCGCAGCCGGCGAAAGAAACAAGCGGCGCATGCGCACTAGTTGGTCTGCGCTTGTTCTTCCTTTCTTTTTCCCACCGGATTCTGTAACGTCACCAGTCACGGCGAAATGGTCTATTATAATTGTTTTAGCGGAGCCGTTCTAGAATGACATGTGTAACAGTTGACAGAAAAGTTAACAGGAGTGTCGTCTAAATTATTCAGAAAGGCGGTTCTCGCTGGTCCGGAACCGGATGGCCAACAACGCAAAGTGCATTGCGGGGTTGCCTACCCCTAGAGAATGTGCGGTGTTTCTGAATAATTTGGTATGCAGTGCCATTGTGGGTGCGATGCCTCACGTTAGCACTCCGTGCCAGGAAGTGTGTTTTAGAACAGCTAGGGTCAGTGCAGCCAAGAAAGTCACGTTTTTTTTTTTAAACGTTAGGTTTTTATAGTTTTCGGCCTGTTATTATTCCACATCCCGTTTCTTGGGGATTTTAAATGAAAGTAATGTCCTTTGTAACGCTCATGAACACATCGCCAACGCGAATTACCGAATAACAAAGGAAGGAATTCCTTTACACGGGGGTTGTCAACGCAGCCAAGAAAAAACTGCACCCTTGCCGGCTGTTTTGTCAAAGGTAATAAGATATCACTTGTGCAGCCAAGAAAAAAAGGGCGTACTTCTAACGCTGTTAAGTGTAGCCCGTCACTAAAATCCGTCCCTCGAATGTTATTCGTGATAAAGGAGATAATTTAGCTCCGGAAATTTTTGTCTTGGGACTTTGGCAGCTAAGATAATGGACATGCAAAAACAGCGATTTTCTTGCCCACAAACGGAGTGATTTCATTGGCTGCACTGACCGTTATTGCCCGGAGAGAGTTTGTCGGCTTACGGCTTCGCTTTCCCCCGCAGGCTTCGGCCGTGATGCCGCGGCGCTGCTTGCCGCCCTCCGGGACCCGACGGCTTCCTGCAGCCTCGCGGTGCGCCGTGGCCGCCCTGCGGACTCCGCTGCCGGGGCCGCGGCCGGGGCTGGTGAGGCCGAGGACGGCGCGGGGGGAGAGGTGGCCTGGCGTGGCCGCGTGCCGCTGGCAGGCAGCGGCCTGGCGGGCGCGCTGCTGCTCGGCCTGCTGTGCGAAGGCTCGCTGCGTGCGGAGGGGGGCGGCGCGGACCCGGTGGACGGAGCTGCGGACGGTAAGACCTCGACCCGGCTGGCGAGCACAGCAGATCGTCCGGTGTCGCTATTTTGGAAGCACGGTTTTGATGTATCATATCACACTGTGTTTGGGATGTACTTTGAGGCTTGGAGGAAGGGTTGGGTACCTGCAGGCACACAGAATTTAACATAAGTGATTTTAGTTTCCGACCCCAAGAGTCTGAAGGGCGATTCACACCTGTAGTGAAAAGACTCCACGCATCTGCTCACGTCCGCACGCTGTAACCACGCTAGGCCCATTACGGCGTACCTTTACAGGTGGATTTAGTTTCGTAAAAGCAAGCCTCGCAAAGGGCTATGTTTTCCGCTTCCCTTTTGTCCCAAATTTCGAAGAGTCAAAGGGGCGTGCGGTGTCAGCATCCAGATAGATTTAGATTCGCATGAAGGTGGATTTAGATTCGCATTACGCTGACGCCGTACTCCCGTCGCACCCTCAAAATTGTGTGCTTAAATCACGAATATGTTCCTGAGAATACCGCGTATGCCTGAGTGAATCATCAACCGAAATATGGATGCACGATTCAAGCATACGCCTTATATCGCGTTAAATGCGTATGTTTGACCCAAGCATTTCGACATTGTCGGGGACAGATTCTTGATTCAACCCCACAATTTTGAAGGGGTGGACTCTTTCGATTTGCAGACAAAAGCGGAGCGTTGAAGTAAGAATCCGGGGGGCGGGCGGGGGGGGGGGGGGCGTACAGCGTCATACGTCAGTTTCATACGAATCTAAATCCAATTTCATTGTGGATTCAAAGCCGCAAAGGTCTACGCTTCTTAGAACAATTTGAATGTGCACCCTCAAAAAGAAACTGTTTGAATTTAGCATATTTGATCGCTGTCAGCTTCTTTAACCAAGCTTACGCAGTAAGCTCGATGCTTGATTCAAGCATTGTTCTAAATGCGCATGCTTGATTCAAGAAAGTGACAGCGAGAATCTCAAATATGCTAAATTCAAACAGATTTTTTTGAGAGTGAGTCACTAGAATCGAATCGGAATCGAAAGTGTAGGAAGCGTTGGGCTTCACGGCTTTTAAGTCTAAATCCACACTCAGCGGCCCTTTAGATTCTATTGTACTGGAAAACAAATGACGATCCATCCCGTTACGAGGCTGGGTCTCGCGACACAAGTTCCACCTTTACCTCTTCTCTGTGAGCGTGTCGACACGCGGGTTGTGCTGGTACACTAATCAAATGCTTTGAACAGATCCGAGCTGGGAAGAGCGCACCAACGAGGACGAGACGGTGTCAGTCAGATGGGTTGGGGAGAGAGTGGTCCGCGGCAAGTCGTGGGCCGCGGAGTGGACTCACGACGGCACACCCCCCGGAGCTGGCAGCGTCAGTGAAACATTCACCGATGGCATCTGTCTCGTGAAGTGGGATTGCGGCACAATTTACCGTTACCCAAAGAAGGAATTCTTGAGAAAGATATATCCGTCGCTATCAAAGGTACGTCCTGCTTTGCAATGGGAGCGTTTGCCCGGAGAGACTCGGAAAGACTGGGACATGTGGAAGCCCACGGTTCCTCGAATATGATGTCGGCAATACGACGATACTGGTGCAGCAGGGAGCAGCGGCTTCGCAGCCGCTCGCCCGGCTCTTCTGCGGATGTTTCTTGGTCGAACGAGCCAAGTTCACCGCGGAGGTGGTATGATCGCCTGCAAGATCACGAAAAAAAAATAATTTCGCTGTTTTAAGTAATAAGTGTTCGCTGATTCAGCAGATATTTTCACTGAATTTGTAAAGACTAGTTTGCCACTACAGTAAAACATATGTGGACTGACTTGTGTTCGCTCATTTACTGAACAATGTGAACTAGTCTGATGCCGACCGTTCGTTCGTTCGGGCGGGCGGACGTATGCGCTAACTGATCGTTCACGAAGAAAGTTCAAATTTGGAGGATGGGGTCTGTGCAGCCAATGAAATCACTTTCTTGTGATTTTGATTTTTCAGTGTTAGGCCTGTTACTATTCCACGTCCCGTTTCATAGGGATTTTAAATGAAAATATGGTGCTTCATCACGCTCTTGAACACTTCGCCAACGTGATTTACTGAAAAACAAAGGAGGGAATCCCCATATCACGGGGGCTGTCAATGCAGCCAAGAAGAAAACACACCCTCGCCGGCTGTTTTGTCGAAGGTAAAAAAAAGTAAAAACACTTGTGCAGCTAAGAAACAAACAGCGGACTTCTAAAGCTGATGTGTGTAGCTTGTCACTAAAATATTTTAGCACCTCGGCAGCTACGATAGTAGACATGCAAAAATGTAATTCTCTTACCAAGTAGTACGGCGTGATTTTATTGGCTGCACTGACCCCAGACTTCTATGACGTACATAAACGTACGGTGGCAACAATTTTCAAATTTTGTCGCGTTTCTGTTTTATGAGAACTGTTAGATTTGTTAGGTCGGGGTTGGGAGACAGCCGCAGCTGCCGAAGCGCTCCCTTTCATCGGTTCCCGACACCTTCGCCACAGTCGCTAGCTTAGAGAGATAGGAAGCGTCGAACGTGCTCTCACTCGTACGCCGGGCGGCCGGGCAAACGAGCCGAGAGTTGACCGCCCGATTGCGAACTCTGCCCTTTAAAACCGAGGTGTGGAGATTCGACGGAGGGACGGGCCACTTGTGCACAGTTCAGCACACAAGTGTTCCGGTGTGGGTGTTTCAAAAAATAAATTTACCAAGATCATTTATTTTTGGGTTCGTCTCTGCCTGCATTGTTTTTCTGTTATAAAGCACCCCTCCGTCGGTGCTGGTCGACGCAGCAGCGGTCTCCTTAGTTTTAGACTGAATCATTACGACCATTTTCTTGCTCTCCAATTTGTTCCAGGTTCCAGTCGATGATGGGATGCAGGTTGTTGATGTAAGATCGATTAGTTCCGGTTTTGATATCAAGGCCAAGGCGAGGATGGCGACAGAAGGAAATCTTGTATCGGTAAGCGGATAGAGGTAGCAGTGTTAAGCCAAGACACTGCAAATCCAAATGCATGACTTTACGCATTACTTACTGCATTGTCTCAGACCATGCATTTCGTAGTGTATTGTCTCACGCCACGCTTTATCTAGTGCGTTGTTGTAGAACCATGCATAGAATGTAGCAGCAGCACCACACATTAGCTTATGTCAGGCGCGGATATAGGCCCTCCTTACAGGGGGGGGGGTCACTTTTCACTGCCCACTGTTAAAAAAATTATCGTCATTTTACGACAAATGTTCTGTTAAATTTTCAACACGAACTTCCCGTGAAATTGCGAAAAAAAAGTCGTAAAATTACGAAAAAAATTACGAATTAGGCCGTAAATTACGAGATGGGTCGTAAAGTTTTCATGCACAGCTCTGTATACGTTCCCATTCTTACTGCTCTATTGCGCACGACAGTCGAAAAGGGGACATCTATATTGAGAGATCAGAAAACTTCAATTTTTTTACGAAAACGTTCGTAATTTTGACAGCCTTGAAAAATTCGTAATTTTATGAACCTTTTGTGTTGAAAATTTAACCGAACTTTTTTCGTATACTAACGAAAAAGTTCGTTAAACGGAATATAATCAATTGAATATTCGCGCTACAATCTGTAATTACGAGAAAAGTTTCGTAATTTCACTACATCTGTCGTAAATATACAACTGTTTTTGTGTTTATACGTCGCAGGTTTGTAACTTTACGATACTTTTCGTATTTTTACGTCATACGTTCATTAAATTACGATACTTATCGTGATGAACTTTTTCGTAAAATTACGATTTCTGTCAACAGTGCAGCCAGCCTGAACTGGCCAAAACGAGGCTAACCTAACCTAACCTCGGACGTTGAACTGCGAGGTCGGACAAAAGTGCGGACGGACAAGCGATGTACCCCCCTTCCGGGCCTTTCAGGCGGTAGTTAGGACCCACCCGAAGGGATTGGCGCGGTCGAGCGCCTGTCGCCGTACACCGTCCCCGTGGGAGGCGCGTCTGCAGTCGAGGCGGGAGAGGCCACCCTCCAAGCGTCGAAATCTGCTTCCGCGTTTTGCCTCGACTGAACGTCATCCAATTTCGCTCAAAATCGAAACAGCTTCGTTTAGGATCGTTATTGGCTGAGCGATAGCGAAGCCCTGGACCGACTGGGTCAAAAGTGTTTTGTCTGTCTGTCTGTGCGCGCGATTTCTCGAGAACGGTTAGTCGTAGAAGGCTGAAATTTGGACTATATCTTCCTACCAGCCTATCGGAGGCAACCTCACATTTAGGGCACCGTATCTTGGGTAGTTTGTTAGAAAATTTTTACAATTGTTATAAAATACAAAAAAAAAAAAGATTAGGGAGAGGGCGAAGCCCTCTATTATCCCCTCTCACGGCCAATCGGTGGCCCCTATCCAAATCCGCTATGGAACCGACCCCCCGTGGAATTGGACAAGGAATGCGGAAACGTGCGTAGTACCCCCCCCCCCCTCTCCGCGCTCCACCGTGCTCGAAATCCAAGATGGGATTGGGAATATCTGAAGAACCGAGCCACCTAGAGAGGAGCGGTTTGCAGCGATAGCCATCGTAGCGGTTCGGCCATCATGGCGATCGTTTGACAATGACACTGGGCTCGAGACCACGCACCCCGGCCTCGAGAGCCACTTTCCATTTTTTAAACGGTACGGCCTAGCGACCTGCGGTTTTCGACGTTGGACTTTGCGGCCCGCGGCAAGCGCACCACACCACGCCTACCGCTCTCGAGACCTTGCACCCCGTCCTCGAGAGCCACATCGAAAAAACATAACTCGAGAACCAAGTAACTCAGAGAGATGCGTTTGCGTTTTAGAGCGATGCGTTTTGCGTTACTGCAGATGGCTTGGGGGGGGGGGGGGGCTGTGAACGAGTACAGCCACCAGTCTCGAGACCAGGGACCCCGTCCTCGACGGGCACATGTGACGACTGCTGAAACTCGAGAACTAAGCTACATAGAGAAATGCAGTTTGCGGTACTGCACGAAGGCATCGTGGGGGTATGGTGAATGTATACAGCCTCCGGTTTCGAGACCAGGGACCCCGTCCTCGAGAGTCGTCGAGCAGCGGATCAGTGACTCGAGTCGGTTACGGTCGGTTAGGTTAGGTTAGGTTAGTGGAGACCTGGGTAGGCTAGGCTCAGCTAGGTGAGGGTAGTTTAGGAATGGTTGACGGGCGTCGATGACAAAAAGTCAATGCAAGATACGTCCGGCTGCCAGAACATGAGCGTAGCTGCGGCCGGGCGGAAACAGCGACGCCCCCAGGTACTGACTGGTTGGCCCCGCAGGGTCTTACTCGTCAGAAGACAGCCGCCGGCAGGTCAAGGTAGGCGTGCGCCAGACGTGGAGTGGCGGAACAGTGATTGGCGATGAGCGAAGCCTGTTACGCCACGATTCGGTCTGGCGTACGCTTACCTTGTCTTTAAAATGAAGAACCCGTGCCCAAAAATAATTTTTTTTGAAACACCCTACCGCGGGTCGGCCCGTGGGCTGCTCTATGCGGTTTGCCGTGCCGACGCACCCCAACCCCGCGGAAGTAAGGAAAGGGGAAAAGGTACCGTGTGCTTAAGTGCCACTTAGTTTTGTACTGCGATTCAGCGACTTAAGTGCCACTTAGTTTTGTACTGCGATTCAGCGGAATGCCCTATTCGTCGGGCCAGGTGCGAGTGTGCCTACCCGGAAACGCTTGCTTCGTCGACCTCTGAAGGGCCCGCTTCGCGGGGTCAAAGGGCCCGACCTTCCGGGGAGTAACCACGATATGGCTCACCAGGGGACGGCTCTAAGACTAAATTTCAGATTTTGATGAAACTGTTTTGCTCAGTCTATTACGTATAAAACGTCCGAAAGCCAAATTTTTGCTGCCCAAATCGGCTATCAATCTCTCTGGTTATATTTTTCCATATTCGGAACACTTTCCTGAGGTCCATTCGACCTCAAGGGCCCAAAGTTCAAGGAATGCAGCTTAAATTTAGGTTCAGGCGCGGCTCCAGACCAAACTTGACGGGGGTTCGCTGACTTTACCTCCTCTTTTTGCCCTTTTATTTCGTAAGTACGCTCCAGCCAACACTGATTAAAAAATTTGATGCAGAACGGACAAATGCCGGAGGGAATTTTGGTAGGGATCCCGACGGGCAGGCCGTATCAAATCAATAGGAAACTAGCCATACAGAAATGTTTCCCCGGGATTTGTTACGCAAAAACCGCTTTATTCCAAAATACCTTTTGTTTATAAAACATGGTTGTCGGATAGACCGTTTTGAAAACCATTTCCAACAATATTTACGGACGGGACCGTCCACATCGGGCCTAACAAGTCCGTGCAAAAACGGAAGTTCTCTGTGTCACTAACGCCGCTTGTAAAGTGCAGAGTGGGAATGTAGAAAACCTGTTGTCAGTAAGGCTCTCAGTTGGTCTCAGGCTAACAGGTCAGTGTTAAGGTCACGTGGACGCGCGTTGGATGCCTGCACGCGCCAATTTTTTTTTTAATCTCCATTTGAGTGCTCGGATCCTTTCGTTCTATGAGGGGTTCACGGAACTTGCACTTTACAAGAAAGGAACCTCCGTTGAAAAATTGACCGGCAGTTTTCCGTGTCCGTTCTGAAAAATTGTCCGTACTAATTTCCGTACTATTGACGGTCAAGCTTGGAAAAAACATGTATACATTCACCGTTAAAAATCCGTTATTGTCTCTAACAGAGAATAGTATAACGCGCGCAGACCATCAAAAATCCCATAGCAACCCGCCGAGAACGTTTGAAAGTTCCTAGATGGTAAAACTGTGAATGGTTGTACTCCAGAGCTCCCAAAATTGATGGCGGCGTAGAGACTGTCGCAAAATCGGTGCAAACGACCCAGGGAAAGATTTCATCGAGCGAGAAATTATATTTTGTTCGGACAAAAAGGGAGCAATGTCAAAACCATTGCCGCGCCGGAGCTGCAGCGCGACCTCAAGGCTCGCTGCGGGCCCAAGGAGGGAGGGGGGGGGGGGGGGGGGGGGTCGCGACCTCCGCCCCCCCCCCCCCTCCCCTCCACTGGAGCCGCGCCTGATTTGGTTCACGGACGTTTAATAGGTATTTAAGCAAATAAAATTTCATCAACATCTGAGAATTTCTCTTTGTTCCATCTCCTTGTCGGTGCCGTGTACTGATTATGCCCGTTGAGTTCGATTAAGCTCTGTCACACTGTTGCAGGCGCAGGTGGTGCTCGGCCTCCACTGCAACAGGTCTGCGCCCTGGACCAGCCTGGTGCTGCAGAAAATGACGCCCACCGTGGAGGTGCTGGAGCTGATCTCGCCGCTGGAGCAGCACGTCCTGGCCGTCAAGAAGATGCCGCGGCTGCGCCTGCTGCACGTCAGCCTCCCTAGAGCGACCCTCCAGCAGGTGAAGCTCCTGAACCAGCTGTTCGAGCTTCCAGCCTTCCAGCGCCTGGAGCTGGACTGTCCGTTTGAAGCCGCGCTGCCGGGCCTGCGCTTCGCCACGCCCCTGGCCCCGCTGGGACTGCGGTGGCTGCGCTCGGGGCTGCACCCGCTTCGCTCGGCACTGTCGCTGATACGCGCCCACGCCGGCACACTCGAGGAGCTGGAGCTGGTGGCCGCGACTACGGAGCCGTACGGCTGCCCGGACCTGGCAGGGGAGCTGCGGCGGTGCGGCCTCAAGAAGCTGCGAGTGCTGCGTCTGCTGAGGGGCTCGCACTGCTACGTTTGTAAGCACAACTCAGAGAAGTGCAAGATACAGAAACTGGAAATCTACAGTGGTCTGCTGGAAGCGGGCGCAATTTGTGAGGTTGAGTGCAGTAAGTGCTGCTAGGCGCTGTTCATTGTTACGGTAAAAGACGACACTGGTAAATGTCACTTGTTAACTGTGGGGTAGGCTTGGCACGCCTATGCAAATGCGAACCTTTTAACAAGTAAAGTGTTATCAGTATCAGTGCTCCAGTTTTTGTTCTCGAGTACGTAGCGGAAGGCCTGTCCTACTTCAAACTTCAACCACCCCCAAACGGCAAAGGCCTATAACAGCTCTCTAGGCCTGACCAGGTCCTGACCGTTGAAAACATATATTTCCAAAAATGATTTAACACACAGTGCTTCACATATGAAACTCTTTTATTTTTCATTTGAAAACGACGGGAATACATACAAGATGGTTTTAAAACATTCTGAATTACAGTCATACTGATGTATGTACACCTGATTGTTTGGATGTCGAGATTCGAATATGGGCAGCGAATTAGTCTTAGCCAGTTAAAAGCACGTTAAGAATTAATACAATGATGACAAAAATGTCAAGACGTTTCTAATTAACATTTTTGGTAGAGTAATGTATGTGTCCATAATCAAATAAAATGTAATACTGTTTTATTTAAAAAAAAAAAAAAGAAAAGAGGATCCGGGCTATGGGGTACTGAGATGACGGATGTTAAAACCGTGCACGACAGGGAAACGTCTGCTTTATCAAAATCCAGCCAGGAAGAAATACAGTCGCCTGAACTCGACGACGCCACAATGACGTCAGACGTCTTCCTCGTGTTGGTGCCGGCGCTAGTGCTTCCTCGCGGACTCCTTCCTGGCCATGGGCGTACTGCTGCGGCTGGTGCTCGCGTCCGGCGGGCCGCCCAGCAAACCCGGGTCGCACCACAACTCCAGCTCTTCCTCCAGGGGCTGATCCCTGAATGGCAAGCGTGACGTTGGCGTTATTCTGTCGTAAAAAGATGGATGGCGTCGCAGGAGACAGAAGACGAAGGGAACAACACGCGCTAAGGGGTCGTACGCATATTTCGTGACCCGAAATGAGGGGGGGGGGGGGGGGTTGAAACCGAATACTGCGCCCTATCTTATATCCATGGAAGGGTTAGGTTATTCACGTCACGGGGAGGGGGGGCGGCTAATAGGCTCTGAACACGAGAGGCCGAGGGGGGAACCACTGGGTCCTGAGGTGTTCACATGATTACCGATTACCGGTGATTACCTGGTGGTTAAATAGTAATCAATGGTATGTAAACCACTGGAAGTCTCAATTGGTCTTTTTTTTTGCGATCTAATGCACATTTGGTCGAGGGGGAAACCAGGAATAACCAAAAACATCGGTTAGCGTATATCTCATGATGTGATTACTTGTGATTACCACGCTAGGTGTACACGCGATTACCGAAGTTGTGACCCCCTCGCGAGAGGCTGTGTGACTGGTTGGACCAATCTGGACCAATCACGAGCCATCATACAGTCACGTGTCCACACTCATACAGCCACCACCCACGAAACTAAATCCATCTTACCGGTCGC
This sequence comes from Megalurothrips usitatus, assembly GCA_026979955.1. Classification (NCBI taxonomy): domain Eukaryota; kingdom Metazoa; phylum Arthropoda; class Insecta; order Thysanoptera; family Thripidae; genus Megalurothrips; species Megalurothrips usitatus. The sequence goes on from CM049606.1 coordinate 9,453,776, forward strand.
ACCGGAGTCGTCGACACCGCGAACTGAGCAGGGATGGTAACGGATGTTAAGACACTAACACACAAAAGTGTTGTGTACAAATCTTTTGTTCATTCTTATGGACAAACACGTTCGCGCGTCAGACGGTTTTCCGTCTGTACAAAATAAGACAGACTTGCACACAAGGTTGCACATTGTTGTGTTGCACGACAAACGGCTTGTGTGCAATTTAGTATGTAATTACGCATACTTACGTATGGATTAGCACATTGGTTAAAACATACGTATTCATGCTTCCATAATAATTTGCAATGCAATCGTCCGTAAAACGACGGGGGGGGGGGGGGGGGATCTGATTATAAACCAGGGGTCAGCGAGCAGGTGTGAGTTCTGCACCGACTTTGGGACTTCTTTCGGCTGCTCGGTATTGGGTATTGGCTGCCGGTAGCGGGCGGCCGAGCTGCCAGTCACCCGGGCAGCGCTGGGCACCAGCTCGACTCGGCTGAGCCGTGCCGAGCCGGCGAGTGAGCCCTTGGCGTCTCGTACACTTTTACGTTCAAAATTATTCGCATTTTTGTGTATAAAATGCAGGGTGGTCTTTCGAATGTGCACACTGTACTTTGACATGAAACGATAAGGGTCGGATAAGGGTCGGTAAATTACGACAGCCAGAGGGAAAGTTGTAGCGCGGGGCCGCGAGGGTAGGCATAGCCAACCACATCAACGGGTAGTGGTGCCGTGCAGCTCCGAACTCGCATTGAATGTGCGCCTCTTCCTAATTAGGACCCTATTCGTAAGGGGCGTCGTGCCAGTCTCTAACCGTCACTGTCGGCAACCCGTCCGCCCATTTCTTGGACCACACCGACGCAGCACGTCCCGAGACACGCCTAGTTCTTGCTGCGCCCGCCGCGCCAGCGCTTCTTGGTGCTCGCGCAGTTTCGCAACGCTTCGTCGCTTCGCCCCTCCGTGCGGAGGCCGATGGCCGGCACGGTCGCACGCCCCCCCCCCCCCTCCTTAGGCGCTTGCTATTTCGATCTCATTCCCGATGCCAACTTAAATCAAATAACGTCAAAACGCTTCTCTAGGTGCCATCCAAACACTCTCGAAGATGCGGAGATTCCATGAAAACAAGCCACACTATGAACCGGTGCAGAACGCGTAAACATGTTTGTCCACGGTTATGTGCAAAGACTGTACACGTCACGTTGGAGTAGCGTGAACACCCTGCACCAGGGAGGCCCCTACCTGCCGTCATACGCGACGCGGACGTCGTAGCGCTGACCGTCGCGCAGGATGGACCGCACGCGGACGGACGCGGGCGCGTTGGCGGCCAGCCGCATCTCCAGGCCGTGGGAGTGGTCTCGGGACAGCAGGCGCAGCACCTCCGGCACGGCGCGCCTGCAACGGAGGGTGCGCGCTCACTGCCCAGTCCGAGGACACGGGCCACAGTGACCGGCCGTCTACACGGCACAAGAAAGTTTCACAGATTGATAATCGAGACGCAAGGGGCGATTCACCCTGAGCATCTGTGTCCAGGGTGCAATAGCTGTAGTAGGTGACAGGGTGACAGCTGTGGTAGATGACAGGGTCAAAAATGTTTTCCAACATTTAGTTATATTTGAGTGTTTTAAGTTCTGGATCTACGTTTTGTTGTTTGAGGTCCGTAAAGGCGGCTCTTCTATCAATATGGGGGTTTGAAGCCGGGTCGAGCTAGTACATTGTTTTACATGTATTTCATTCGAAGGTGTACAGACTACTTGAGTGGACATCAATGCGCTGGAAATTCCATGCGAACTTTCCCTCTCATCTTCGTCCAGATGCTCACGGTGCTCTGACACCCAAGTACATTCTACACCTTGAAGTGGCCTTGAGCCAAGAATTCTTCGAATCAATATCAATACGTACTGTATAAAGTTGGGTACGAAATGGTCTTCAACCGAGAACATTGTTCTTGTTGTGACTTTTCTGGGTACGGGAACCCCGGCATCAGTGCGGGAGGGGGAGAGAGAGGGAACGAGAGAGAGAGACAGAGACCGGCCGAATTCACAAGCAGTATGTTGGTAGTGCAACTTACCGGAAGAAGGTGACCATCAAGTCGTAGTTAGGGTGGTCCGTCGACAAGGCAGTGCGGATGGAAGACTCAAGCGGGTCGGGCGCGCTGCGGGCAGCGTGCAGAGCACGGATGTCTGCGGGGCGCATAGTCCAGCCCGACTGCAAAGCCAAATTTACACAGAATCAGTGTAGGACAGTCAGTCGAAATACTGGAAAGAAAGGCGTCGACCCTGACAATAAAACCGGCCGAATCACTGTCAAAATACTTCGTAGTGTGATAGTACTAATTGATGATAAATATTTCGTCACGGCAATACTCCGCGCTGGACAGTGGAATTATTCTCGAAATAATCTGAACAGCAGGGCGATGTTTCATCGCGCAGTTGAACTTGAGACAAGGAAACTTTGACATGAACAATAAACGGGCCACCTGCTGTACACGCACCTAGCACACTAACACGCAAGGACGGAGGTCCTCGCCTCATTTCTTCAGAACCGGACAAGCCGCCGGGCGGGCTACGCCGCGTTGGATCGAGAGGATGTACGTTCGCTGACATAGTTTCCAGGGCTGAGATCCGTATCACCCACATTAGTACCGCTACAGCAGAGATCCTTCACACTACGAAGAGTTTGGAGGATGGACTTTATGTCGACCGACTGACAACACTCTAAGTCTTAGAGAGACTTTTGTATATATTGGAAGTGCGACACATTGCCGCCAAATTCGTCGCTCTCCAGAGGGAAACATTAAAAATCGTTTCTCTACGTTCCTCTAGAAGAGTGATAGTGACACTCAAAATTTCCACTCTCTTAAAATATAGTTGATATTGTTGATATGACTAAAAAAATCAAACTGACTCGAATTTTCGACGAAATTTTAGTGGGAACGACTGAATTTTGGTTGAGACGACTTCACCATAGTAATCTTGTTAATTCAATGTAGTTGTAATTGGAATGTCGCGAATTTTGTAGTTTTACGTTGCTAATCAACATATGCTTCTGCTCGATGTACAGTGAAAACAGGTTCTTTGGTTTAGGGTGGTTCTCATGATTTCGGCCTCACTCCATCCGTTTCGGGGGGGACCCGCGGGCAGTTGGCCCCTGCTGCACGCGAGGTTGGTCTCGCCTTGGCGCCCACACAGGCTACCGACCTGGGCAGCGGGGGCAGCGTCGCGGCCGCCGGGCGCCCTGCGCACGAGCGGCGTGTCCTTGTGGGCCGCCCTCAGCGGCACGATGATGTCCAGCAGCGAGGCCAGCATCGGCGGCAGCGTCCCGCCCATGAGCTCGGCCGCTTCAAGGTGGCCCAGGGCGTCCTCGTGCAAGTTCTGTGGACAGTCAATTATTAGTTCAAGAAGAATGAAAATACAAATGGTCCATTCCACGTTGATGCGGGCATTAAAGCGTAGGTATCAAACATTGGCCGATTACGAGGCTTCTGAATGGCTTGTCGCCTGCTTCCCTGCTTAAGCATTTCGAAAGAAGCATATCGATTCGGGTATGGCCAACATGAGAGTTCCCTGACACCTAGAATCGCACGGAATACCACCTAAACCGGGCTACAGGAAAAGTTAAGCCCGTAACGCGCTCCAATAGGAATTTCCAACGAGGCTGCAGAACGGCAGTAGACGAGCAATAATACTTCCAAAGCAAAAGCGGGAGTCATGAAAAATTGTATAGTAGGGAGCATCTCCACTGCGGGTCGTCATTCGATTTCTTACCAACCGTTTTCGCTCATGAAGAATCCTTGTTCTCCCACTTCCGTTCTGTAGCCTCGTTGTAAATGTCTACTAAGGCAACCGGTCGACCAGTCCATACCCCGGTAACGAAGTGCAGCAAACAAGCTGGCCGTCTCACTGTCAAACCCCCAGTGCCAGTGCCATTACTTGCACCTCGGTACCTCGGTCCTGCGGCGGCTTGGCCAGTTCGGCCTGCCGGTGCCGCAAGCGTGGGCCATTTGAGATGGGATGGGCGTTACCGCATTGCATTGGTTTCGCCCTCGCTGCTTACCAGTTCGCGGCCCCACGGCGTCGAAGCCCACGCCATTATGCACAGAGCGGCCAGTTCGGCGCGGGTGAAGGCCCGGTCCCCCACCAAGTCCTTGAGCCGTAGAAGGATTCGGTGCATCCGCACCACCGAGTCCACGCTCATGTCCAACCTCATCTGGTGCTGGCTCGTGAACTCGAAGAGGGTTAGGGGGCAGTCCTGAAAGCGGCTGCAACAGATACGGCCGTGTAAGCTTGCAGCACGGGCTTTTCCCAGCGACGCGCGGGACAGAAAGGAAGAAGAACAAGCACACTTCTAAATCGGAAACGAACAATATGCGAAATCACACGGCATTCCACGGCGGAGATACTCAAGGACGCTCACAATCTCACACTTCTCGTTTCCGCTCTGGAAGTAGTCTCGCTCTTCTACTTCTGCCCCCGAGACCCGTTGGAAATGCCTATTATGGTGTCAGGCTAATAAACCAAGTTGAATTCGAGGTTGAATTCATGGGCCGATGATTTCTCGGACTGCGTATCTCTGCATATTCTGAAAGCCACTTTAAATAGTATATTTTAGTGGTCGTAGGTTTCCATCAATGTAGGAGCAAAGGGCCAAAATTTCAAGGAAAACGCTGTAACTCTAGCCGTTTTCGAGATACTGACGTATTGTAGGCGGAAATCAAACAATACCGCATGGAAACGTCCCCGCTAGAGTTATAGCGTTTTCCTTTAAATTTCAGCCCATTAAGATCCTACTTTGACCGAATTTGCCTTGCAGAAGCATTTCCGTTAACATCAGTTTCTTTCGAATTGTACCCGTTTCGACGCTTTAGAAATTAATATCCCAGGAACTGGTCTATACGGGCAGCTAAAATTTGGTTTCCAAAGATTTGGTGGGCAGTAGATCCCGCAAAAAAAAAAAGTTTCATCAAAATTTGACAGTGACACCTCGGGACACCCCCTTTTAATTCGTTACCTTGTGATCCCTAAGCGAATACAAAAGTGAGTCTCCCACGCTGCGCCTCTAGTTGAAATGATTCACTTGCCACACGTTACGTGTGAGCGTTCAGCGTACAATTCAGTATTTACAATGTGCTTTGTTATGCAAATATTGCACAAATTTGTACATAATGATGTACGAATTTATTGTATTCATAGCTACGGATGCATCGAAACGTACGTGTACAAGTACACAGAATCCTCAATTGTACGTGATTCTGCATATATTTGGCACATATGGCTTCACTGAGAACCCAGAGGTTTGAAATCCGTAAGAGTAGGGTACGGAAACCGTGTGCAAAAATTATCGAACCTTTCAGGGTTGGGAATCCGTAGGCCAGTTGGGGGATGCCCAGAGCGTCGTTTTGCGAACGCCCCGCGCGCACTCCGAGAACCGAACCCCGAGCTCGATTATCGAACCGCCGACGTCCGGTCGACTATCCCTCCGAACCGAAGGGCACGGTTATGCGAAAGGTGTCTCCCTCTTCAACACAGCCAGCGCGGGCACCGAACACGACGGTTCGAATTACGAACCCTGATGGGTTCGATAATTTTTGCACACGGTTTTCGAACCGTTTCGGATTCCGGACGTACTTTTAGGGGTCCGGAAATCGGACCGCGGCGTTACAGTGTTACGCATGAACATTTGTCCGTAGCGCTATCGCTAAGTGCACGTGTAAGTCTGCATACGAAAGTGTAAATGCACAGTGCAATGGTTTTGGCTCACCTCAAGGTGTCCTCGAGCATGTCGAGAGCCTCGCTGGCCAGGGCGTCGCTGCCGCTGCTGAGCAGGCACCTGGACAGCCTGAGCGCGGCGTCGGGGTGGGGGCCGGCCGCGCACCTGAGCGCCGCCTCCCGCAGCAGCACCGCCTCCTCCGGCGAGGCCCTCGCCACGGCCGGCCTGCCCGGCCCCGGCAGCGCCCCCGACACGGCGGCGATGAGGCTGGCGGACAAGCGGCGCTCCTGCAGGCAGCAGCCCAGCATGAAGCGCCACTCCGCCTCCTCGGGGCTGAGCCGGACACTGAGGCGGAGCAGCGTCTCGGCTGCGGGCAGAGCGGGGCAAGCGCCCGTCAGCAGGGGGCGCGCACACACTGCGAGACCATTGGCTTGACATAAGACAATATGACATTAGACCAATAACGACCATAAAAGCTCAACATAAATGTAGGGGGTCGAAGTCCGGGGAAATCCTTTGAAACACTGAAATCAGTGTACAAGTTTCGGCCGCGTGACCACCCCTCGTCGGGACGTTCGCAAACCCCATAAGACACGGCCTCTAGTGGTGCCCGAAAGGTAGGCAAAAAGTAGCCCAAACACACGGGTGTGAAGACTGTGCCTACCTCCGCCTGCCTACTATGCAAACTGTTGACATCTGTGACTATGGGTTACCTAGTAGGCAGGCGGAGGCACAATCTTGGCACCTGTGTGTTTGGGCTACTTTCTGGCAACACTGGTTGGGATGCGACCGGTCGAGTCGGCGCCTTGCCTGACCACCAGCCCCGGGACCAGTGCGCCTGCAGACCGGGGGATAGGCATCCCAACGAACCGCACTACGCGTTTGGCCTCCCTGCAGAGGTGCTCTTTCTTGTCACCTCCAGGCCACATTTTTCATGATATCGGTGCAGGGCTTTCCCACATTCTAGAAAATGGTTCCCCCCACCCCGCTATGAAGTTCAAATTTTTAATTTCAACTCGGAAATATTTTATCTGAATTTTCAAAAAACACCGAAATTGCGCATTTTGTTAGCGTGATATAACGAGATACAAATGAAATATTAAAAATCAGTCTTCATAGCGGGGTAGATGCATTCATTATCTACAACACAGTAAAGAACCGGTTCGAATATCTCGAAAACTGAGGCGTCAAATTGACATGGAAGGAGGGTGTTTCGAACAAAATATATTTGGGCCGGACCAAGGCTCTGCGAGATGCTTGGCTCTGGCGAGGGCCCGGCAGCATCCCCAGGCCGGCCTGGGTCGGTGCAGCTGGGCCGGGCCGAGGACCGTCGCCTTTTGTCTCGTTTATTGCTTTACTGCGGAACGCCTCCTCGAAGGCGACTCGGAGCTGATGGGGGGCGCATCTCATTATTTTCATCTCACGAAACCAGAAAATTTTCAAATTTGAAGGAAATATGTAACTTATCTTACTCGCGGCATTTTTTCAAGAATTTCCGTGCAAATCCCACTTCACTGCGAAGCCGGCAGGCCAAGATAGAAAAGTCGTGTTAGTCCGGCAACGTCCCTTAGGCACCACTCAACTCCGTCAAAATTGCACTACAGACATCATTCAAAATTATTTCCCGCCTATCTAAAACCGAGGAAGACTATGGGCGACCTCTAAAATTCGTCACTTTAGCACTTGACGATATCGTCATGTCGACTCCCTCCACAGCCCCCGCTCCGCCCCCGCCCCGCCTCCCGCATGTGGTGTCTCGGAGCGCTGCGAGAAGACAAGCACGCGCCCGTCTGCATAGAGGAGCATAGACAATAAAAGACCCTTCGCCATGGCTGGTCTTTCGACGCAAATTTCTAAAATCTCAAAGGAGAAATTTTGGAACTTTTAAGTGTTGACAATTAGCCTTGTGGTGTTGCGAGACGCGGAAAACAAAATTTCAAATCATATTTCTAGCCCGATTTTGAGCTCTGAAATTGTCACCGGAGTGCCCAGGATCTCGCTTGGAGCCCGGGCGGCCTGCCTCCGGACCGAGCTCCGGCCGCAGGCCGCAGCAGCCCGGGCGCAAGCGAGGCAACGACCTTCCTATTCATTTGCTAACAAGCGTGCGGAGCGGCTAGGACTCGTCGGCTCCGCACTACCTAGCACAGGCCCAGGCCACCAAAACCTCCCGAACGCATGTCTCCGCTGGGCTCCTTCCAGCCGATCCGGGCAGAGGAACTTTTCGTCTGTATAGCCCCCAGCCAATGCTGCGCCGTCGAATCAAACGCCTCGATTACGAAAGACCACACGCTCATACAGTGGCCGCCCTGCCACGGGAGAGAGCCCTACGGAACACGCCCCTAATGCGCTAGGCTGCTAGCCTAGGCCGCCGGCTGTGCTGCACGGGGAAACAAATATATTAGCTGTACCAACTAATTTATTGGCTGTCAGGCGGACAGCCAATGTATTCGCTGTACCAGCTAAAATTTGAGTGGGCCAACCGAAATGTACGCTCCGGCAGCGAAGCCCGTCAGCGGGTAAGATAACGGATTCACCGATGTGCACCTTGGCATCAGCCAGCACACCCAACATACATGTTGGAGTATGCAATACGTTAGCTGTGTGGACTTATCTGAGCATCAGGTGACCTCTTCTTTTTTCTAGAACTTGAAGCCTACCTAGTTTTTGACATTTTTAACCCTCTGATTCGTGACGACTAAGTCCGTTTCAAGGTTTAATTTTCAAAATTTCGCCCTTTTCCGACCGACACCTACCTCTTTGCGTGTCCAGGCCGAGAGCAGAGCTACGGATGGCGTGCAGAGCGGCCTGCTGCTTGTTGTCCAGCGTCTTGTAGTGCTTGATGCTGGCTGCCAGGGCGTCGGGCCGCTCGCCGTTGTCGTACGCCATCAGGACCCACGTGGCGTCCAGTACGTGGCGCAGGGCTTCCCTGCAGCACCATAGGAGGAACATGGCGTTTCTTTATTGGCGTGAGCACTTGCTCTCTCTCCAGGCACGTAGCACTCGGGGGAGGGGGTATGGCCTCCCTATCCCCCGGAAGCCCTTAGAAGGCAGTTTTGTGGTTGGCCCTTGACTTAGCCAACTACGCAGTGCACTGATAATGAATAGACAATTTCGATGTGGCTGTTGACGTCACTGAATCACATGCACAGTAGGCCTGCGCTTGTTCGTCATTTCATCATCTCACCGGAGTCAGTGACGTCAACAGCCACACCGAAATTGTCTATTCGACCCGAACAAGAGCGAGAAAAACCTCTTCACCAAATTTGGGTGAGAATGGTGACCTCACTCAAAAGAACCTTCTCTCAGGGCGTGAGTTTGAATACGAAAATGTTCACTGACCGGTAGCGCTCCGTGACGGCGCAGCCCCGGTCCAGGCACTCCGAGGGCAGGAGGTGCATGTAGCACTCGAACAGCAGGGCGCGCGCGCGGCCGGGCCGGCGGCGCTGCTGGTGCAGCGCGTGCTCCAGGTGCAGCCGCACCTGCAGGCCGCTCGGGCCGCACCTCCAGCACCAGCCGCTCCAGGCCGCGGTCCGCGACTACCACGCTGCAGACGCCGTCTCCCCACGTCAGCGGGCACTGCACCCGCTCCAGCAGGCCGGCGGGGACCGCGCCGCTCCGCCGTGACATCCGCACCTCAGGCACAGCTCCGATCGAAGAAGCTGGAAAAATGAAGGAACACAAATGATTCGCACGCGTTGACCCGAGACGGAGGTCACTCTTAGGGAGAGGCAGAGGGGACCGTACAAAATCACGTTAACAAATCAAAGGCGTGGAGGTGAAACCCCCATGAGAAAACACGGCGGGGCAAAATGTCAACCAAGAATCCGCTTGGAATTTCGTTGAGAATCTGGTCTTCAGGCGCGTATCCAAGGGGGGGGGGGGATGAAGGTATCAAAGGAGGCGCAAGCGAGCCGCCCAGTCAGATCTAAACAGGTCGCGAGCGAGGGGTAGTGCGGCTGACGAGACAGAGAATACCCGGGGAATGCATTCGTGCACCGACACCGATTGTGGTGACTGCCGGGAGAAGCAACGACCATCAACCAGGACAGAGCTCGATAGCGGCCCCGGGTCCCGGTGCCAGGGCTGGCCCGCCCTTATGGCAAACGAAACGCCTGAAAAATGTCTAATCGACGTCGCGAGCCGACAGAGGCGGCTACAGGGTCAGTTCTCGGAGGGGGCGGTGTAGGTCTTTTAGGCTAGGCTAGAGACAAAAATGTAACTCCAGATGGGCAACATTGTTACTAAATTGTGGACTAATTAATACTTTGTCCACAATTTAGTAACAATGTTGTCCATCTGCAGTCACAATTTTGTTGCCGGCTTGTGGACGCACAGAATCGTCCATAGCCGTGGACAAAATTGTTGTCCATACGACTTCTTTACTTACAGGCGGAAAAGGACGCGGCCAACCGGGCTTCTGGGGAGGGGGGGGGGGGGGGGGGGGCGGTCGCTTGTGCACGCCTTTGCGAGCCGACGGGATGTTTCTTAACTTTCAGCCGTATTTCCGATTCTCCTTAGTCAGAAGCCAGACGTTGGTCGGACAGATTTGGCCAGACAAGACTTTCCCCTACAATCGGCTCGGTTACGCCCCCCATCTAAAATGAATAAGGTGGCGTGAGAAGGCCGGCGGGCGCGCTCTCTGCTGATGAAGAGGATGATACGGAAATGGAACCAGTGCCTGAATATTGCCTCACAAGTCGCGATCCTCATTTTAGAACAAAAGATGTTCCACCGCACATCCTGTACAGTCTGAGAGGTGTTCGTTGCAAGCTCTGCTGGCATATTATCAAGGGCTCAGGTGCTGTAGATAAGTTAGTGAAGCATACAAGAGAAGTGCATCCTCATAAAGCCACAGACTGTTTTCTGCAAAAGGTACGGCAGGATAATGCTTTTGACAAGGTGATTGGGAAAGGAATTCGGTATTGCACATGCAATTATTGCAAAATATTTGGAATTGCTAATTTCATAATGGGTTTGAGAAAAGACGTCGCTGTCATTGAAAGTCATATAATCAGTGTTCTATTAGAGACCTCTATTTAATTACGTTTTTTTGCAATGCATGAGCAATGTTCTTCATTCAATGAAATGTGTTAATTTTTTCATTCCAAAAACTTTTTTTCACAATTTGTTTACTTCATGTACATGTATTATAAAATGAGTAAACTATTTTATATTTTTTTGATTTGCCTAGTTTATGTTAACAACTTATTGGAGCTTCTACATGTCTTATAATTTTCGGCTAGTTGCAGGTCAATAAATAGCAATACAACAAAGGTATCCAAGTGTTGTTCTTTGCCATTTTTCCTTGGACATTTACAAAATCATCTACATAGTGGGTTCTCACCAACAGTCCTCACCACTGTGTCATTTGTTACTTCAGAGAGCTGTTACCAAACCTGAGCATAGCTTCTCAATTTTGAAAAAAATGACAACCCTTCATTGTAATTAATTTGTAACTGGACTGCCCATTCCTACAAATTATTTCAGACTTTTGTGCATCATAGCATCACTCAGATCCTGTTGGTTCACTTTTTGTGGGTTGGTCCATATCAGCAATGCCAGACATGACTCGGCATCGGATCCCACGAATATCTTCTGATGGCCTCAATTTTTTTATGGCATAGAGTCCAGCTCAAGGAGGTCGTTTTAAGCTATCTTTTTAAAATTCGGTTCAATAGTTGCAAAGATACTTATATATTCATGTTAAAACATTGATCTTGCTAATGCAGTTATGTTATCATAGGTATCAGATCATTTTGTGCTCCATGTGCGCTCTTTAATTGTGGCTCATTACTCATCATTACTCACCTTAAAGAGGACATTTTTGTGAACTAGGAAATGATTTCAGTTTGAAAATAGGTGATTTGGTTTGGGAGAAACAGACCATGGTTCTTCAAGAAGGTTCGGTTCCAGACACCTTTGTTCCTACAAGCCATGGTATAGTTTTGATTGCTTTCGAATATTAACAGCATTGAGGAGCAATCATAGCGGTCATTTTAAGCTATCTTTTATTTAATTTGGCCTCCTAGTTCCTGGGATATTCAGAGTTTTATGTGCCACTTCAACAAAAAAAAATACTGTCCCACTAAGTGGGACACTGGTAGGCCCGAAGTTTTGCACATGATTAGGCATTTTGTAGATTTGTAGATACTGTCTCACTCTGTGAGACACTGGTAGGCCCGGAGTTTCGCACGGGTTTGGGTTGGTTACGTTACCGCCTATTTAAATTTTATGAGCTTATTTAATTTTGTTTTTTTTTAAATGAAAGGATATTTGAAGGTATGTATTAGTTTTGTAATGGAACGGGGCAGTTTTAAAATTACAGTTTTACAGTAACGGTCAGTGCACCGTTTTATTCTCATACGCGGGCCGCCCAGCCCTGGCCTGCAAGGTATTGTCCCCGCCCAGCTTGGCCCGGCGGCCCGACAATGCACGTCTCGCTCTGAGTCTCGGGTCCCTTGGCTTGTGCGTACTCTAGGGTAGAGGGGAGGGGTAGGGTCCCACCGAAACGGTCCGCCTGCCTTGAGTCGCCACTCTCGTAGCCGTGGCTCGGCCAGGCCCCGGCTCGACTCGGCACATCGACAATGGGTACCCGGCAAGGGCTGCGCAACAAAAAAGAAGGACGGAAGATTTGGTGGTGGTCTAGAAAAGGATGGAATAGCGGATGCAGCCAGCTGACGAGCCGAGCAGGGGTAGCTCTGTCCCTTTCTTTTGCCATTGGATGGAGTGAGATAGCTGAATTTCAAATGCGCTTTTACGCTTCCTGTTACATTTTATAACTTTAAAAGTAGGTTTGCTGTACTTGCCCAATCACCCCCGATAATTCTGTTAGACAGATTTTTGATTTTTTGCCTCGTTATCGATCTACAGCAATTGGCCCTGTGGACCATAGATGCGCGTATAGTTGCGTTCCTTTCTTTCGCCATAAGAAGAAGTGAGATAGCTGACTTTTAAATCGATTTTTCGGCCACTTGGAAGCTTTTTCAAAGTGTAAAAACACGTCATCGTGCCCTGCAAAAGTATCCTGCGTCCATGTGCACAGTTTCAGAAAATTCGAATAGAGGGCCATAAGGGCAATGCTTAAAAGAAAAAAAAGTCCAATCGGGTCAGACTATAAGGCAACTCCGTTTCACTTCGTGCCTAAAAAATTGGATGATAGAAAAACTGTTGTGAGAATAAAATGATTCGTCGTAAAAGCGTATGACCTGCATTACCTACTTCCACATATGATTTGTGATATCTGTACGGGAAATCATGAATTAAGCTATCCCGGTTGTGTCTGTGTGGAATTTTTCATTTTGGAAAATATTTAGTTCTAAGGTTCGGATCCGATTGCTTTCAAATTTTTATGGAATAGAGTCCAGCACAAGGCGGTTCTTTATAGCCACCATTTTTGGCTGAGCGATAGCGAAGCCCTGGACCGACTGGGTCAAAAGTGTTTTGTACGTCTAACTGTCCGCGCGATTTCTTGAGAACGGTTAGTCGTAGAAGGCTGAAATTTGGACCATATCTTCCTCCCAGCATATCGGAGTCAACCTCACATTCAGGGCACCGTATCTTGGGTAGTTTCTTAGAAAATTTTGACAATTGTTATAAAATACCAAAAAAAGTGATTAGGAAGATGGACTGCGCGCCCCTATCCTAATTTGCTACAGAACCGACCCCCCGTGGAATGGGACATGGAACACAGACACGTGCATATAGTACCCCCCCCCCCCCCCCCCCCCCCCGCGCTCCCCCGTGCCCGAGATCCAAGGTGGCGTCCATTTGAAGCAAACTTTGGGAATATCTGGAGAACCGAGCCACCTAGAGAGGTGCGGTTTGCAGCGCTGGCCATCGTAGCGGTCCGTTTTGGTATATCTGTCCTCTTTTGGGCCAGCTCCGATCCGCCCAGAGGTTTTTCGTAGTAGGCTTCAACCGGACGCAAAAATTTAGTATGAACTCAATGAAAATCCACGCGGATTTCGGAAGACGGTATGAAAATTTGCGCAGCAGACGGTTGGGGTCTCAAACAAGTTGTACATATTCCACATTGCAGAAGATTAAAACTAGGCGAAGTTAACACTCAAGGCTGAGCTCAAGTTAGACGGAATGGGTGCAGTGGCAAACGTATGCTTGTTTAAATTATTTATGTTGGGGGAAAGTTCTGCCATTGGGTTTTTGTTCTACTGATTTTATTGTGATTTTACTACCTCATTTCTCTAAGTTTTGTACTTTTCTAGATTCGAAACTTCATGTTTTCGTTTGGCTTGACTTGTTTTATAAAATTTTTCATATCAAACTGCTTTTGTCTCAAACTTTTGAAGAAACACCCCTGTTCTCTTTATTTATTTCTTTTTGGATTTTTTTTTTCAAGCAGCATGAGGTATATCTTTTCTTGCGCTACTCTGTAATGATACTTGTTAAAACCATTTTCCTCATAAAAACTTGATGGCGCTACCACAAATGGATAGCACAGATTTAGCGAGGGTTTGAGCGAGGAGCACGAAGTGCACCTATGCAAAAGAATCCCCCTAGCCAGGCCGAAAACAATGGGTTAGATCCGCATTTTGTAACCGACACTGGAGGCGGGTGGGGCAGTTTTAGGATTGTGTAGGATTAAAGGAACAGAGTTCGGTCTGATGAGGGACTGCATTTAAGTGACGGCACAAAGTGCTCCTATGCAAAAACATGCCCCTAGCCAGGCCGACAGTAATGTATCCAATCCGCCTTCTTGCATTCGTGGTGGAATGGTGATAGCTGATTGTGATTGTGATTGAAGGAACAAAGTTCTGTCCACAGAGGGGTTTGTTCTTTCTTCTACAGAGGATTCCACACAAAAATGTTATGGTTCAATCACAAATGAGTAGGACTGATCCAGAATGAATTTCCTAGTCCATTGCGACACCACAGACACAATAGTCCTTGTTGCTGGGTGCCAGTGCAAGTTTGATTTGTTTTGGTTTAGAGGTTACTGTCTTGTGTGCAAACGCCTTCTGCTTCTGCCGTATTTCTCTTCACATGCGACATTCGTATCGTCCTAGCTAGTGCTACCAGCTTGTAACCCTTCAGCTCGGGACGGGAATGGAGTTGATTTAGAGTAACTTCATTATTAATTATTAAAATGCGACTTTCTAAAGAAAATCTTATTTTCCTAATCTAAAACATGTTGTGGTCGTGCCTACTAAACGACTCAAAGCGGATGGAATCCAAGAATAGTTCGGGAGTATCCGTCAAATAGTTCACATTTTAACTCTGGTATGTTGGCCCTACCCTCGAGGTGTGATCCATCAGGACGGCTCGAGAGTGGACTTCTGTGGCTTCGCCACTTTGAAGTTTAAAATAACAGGTTCGAATAAAGAGGGCTCAGCCAATCATATAACACCCAATTTAGTCAACGTGTAGCGGACACCGCAGCGTTACACACCAATCGCTTCATAGAATATACTCGGAATGGACTTAAAAAAACTCGTGTACGAGTACGAAAGGTCGGGAACGGTGTCATTGTCAATGCTGAGTGTGAAGTTTTGACAGTCTTCCTAGAGTGGTTCCGGTTTTACGCTTCTTTTTCGTTTTGTTACTTCCGGTTCAGCTCTGCTCCGAAATAACTTGGTGTCTATGCTAAGAAGGGCGCGATGAGGGAATAGGTTATTTCACTGTAACCTAACCGGAACCCATGAAGAACGACTTCACGCCGATTATTGTAATCAGAATGACAATTCGAGGCTGTAGTCCCCCAGTGCGTTAGTACGCCATGCTGGATTTCTAGAATTAGTTTAGAAATAGTTTCTATTCTAGTCACTTATGGGGACAAATTGTGACGTGACGCGCATGTGCGTGCTGGTTAGTGATTTGTTAACGTTGCCACGGTGTACAAGACCTTACGGTCTTCGTTTACTATAGAGTCGCAGACATGGGAATCTGCCTTGGCGCACGTTACCTTTCAGTCTTCACCCGCCGCGTGTTCGAAAGTCAGCATTTTCTTTGATGGTCCGGTGTACACAAAGTGAGATATCCTATCGGAAAGCACTCTGCCGCGCACCTATTATACCTCCAGCCCGCCACAGGCCAGTGGCGTGGTCGCAATTGGCGGCGGGGATTCAATCCCGTCACCACTAAGGGATTCCAGTATATATGTCGAAGCAACGCATGGGGGACTGGGGCACTGTGGCCTCCATTCGTCACGTCGGATACAGTTCTTCGGGTCACGGTGTTCCTCAATTCCGGTCCGGTTCCAGTGACAAACGGCACTTTTTCAAACCTTTGTTCTGTTCCGGGGGAGACAGCAGTTGAACAGATCCGAAACTTGGTGTTTTCATTCGTCAGCTTTTCGACCAACATTTTCGAGCACACGAACTAGCGATGGTGAGAAAGAGGAAGAAGCGCACCTCCCTAATCCCTGTCGTCCCGGGGGCTTCAACGGCTCCGCTGTCGCTGAGTGCCACGAGCGGTCGCTCACAACTACAGCTGTCGTTTTACGATAAAAACATGCGGCGAGAAGATAAGGCGTGGAAGGTAAGAACCGACTCCGTCTCGCCCGCGCCGGAAAATTGCTCCTTAACGGAAAGTCCCGTGCAAGTTCGGTCGTCTTCAAAACGAAGATCGTTTGATTAATTGGGAACTGAAAACCTTCGTTTTTAAACGAATATTTTTACGAAGATTTTTTCGTTTTTCAACGAAAAACATGAGGAATTTGCAGGTCCCTCCCATAGCACAGAGGACAAATGGCCATAATTTTAGAGGGTAAAGCTACGATTTGTTTACTTCATTTCATCTCAACTATGACAAAGTTAATTTAGCTTATCACATGTGCCTGATTACTACATATCGCACGTAAGAAAATGTCCATATTTTACGAAGTTTTGATTAATTTAGTTTCTTCAAAATATCCGTTTTAAAACGACAATCCCTTATGGTGTTGTCGCTCACGTAGTAGTAAGTCGGCTCACCGTCAAACCATCACTCCGCACTGCGTAGTTTACAAAGCCAGGCCTGCAAACACGGCACACGAGGCGCCTCGGCAGTGTTCTCCGTTCCTCTGCGGCGGTGCCGCCCGTGGTGATACGCCCGGCTCTCTTCAAATCCGGGGACTAGTTGCCGGGATAACCACGGCTAAAGAGGCACGAAGAGGTAACCTTTCGCCGAACCACGCCGTCCGAAAAGACTCCAAATCACGCCGCCGGCGTCGTGTGTGGGGGACTCCCCGCCGGCCGGTCCGCCGCTGAAGTCATGCCGCGCAGCAGCAAGCGGGGGACCCGCGGGTGCCAGCCGCGCTATCGTCGAATTTCGATGATGCGAAGAGGTCACAGAGGCCTTTGGCGCGCTGAGCGTAAACCCGTCCCGTCCCCCTACTCTATCTATCTATCATTCTATCTATCTATCTAATTACTCGCCCTCCCCTCCTCGCACTCAGTTGCACCCTCTTTCGCCCTGCATACCTGTCGAAATTGTACGGCGGGTCCCCTCGCATCACTCCTACGTACGGGAAAATACAGCCATTAATCAAGCGAAAGTAGGGCCAGAACAGGTATTAAAAAAAATCGCGTTTTTGCAACTTGGCTTATCAACATTTTTGACCATTTTAGTGCGTTTGCACGTGAGTTCCGATCATATTGGGTCGGAGCTTGACGTGCAATGGCACTAGGCCTATGTACTATTTTGTACATAATTATGTACAGATGTAAACCTTCATAGCTTATGTACAAATTTGTATACAATTATGTTCTATTTATACATAATTACGTACTATTTGTACATAACTATACAATTTTGTGCATAACTATGGACGATGTTGTACATAGCTTATGATGTTTTATATCTGTTCATAATTATGTACAAAATAGTACATAAGCATTTGGTGCGATCGGTTTTGAACGGTTCCCCAATGCTTTTCTGAGCGAAACCTCGAGGAGAAGCGAGCCAACCGGATGGTCGTCGTTGTTGCCAGAGGGTTCGTAAAATGCAGCGGAAACACTGAGGCGTAGTGTTACCACCCCTCCCCTGCCTTGCTCGGTAACCAGGGCCGTGCTCCCTGTCGGTGACACCTCGCCGCGGCCCCGGACAGGGAGGACAGAATCCGTGCTCCCTGGCCCCGGAGGTGGGCAGCAGCGCTGCTGGCCGTGGTGGGATGCCACCGCGGCCGATCCGCCGGGGAATCACCGGGCTGAGAGTGAGGCTCCCCCCCCCCCCCCCCTCCCTCCCGTTATCTCCTCCGTACTCCCGGCCGGCCTGCGCCCGGCAGCCTACCCTCACTCGTCAGTGTGTGCCCGAGCGGACCGCAGCCGGCCGCCGTGGCGCTCCTGCTCGCACGGACGTGGAGTGCGTGGCCCGTCTTCTGCCCAGGTGAGTTGAGGTCAGAACGCATCAGGGCCAGTGCAGGTTAAAAGATCACCATTCAGCAGTGCGTAAAAAAATCACACGGTATCGCAGTGTAATCACTCAATCGCAGCGTAATTTTCTTAGCCGCACGAGCGTGATTTTGTTGCCTTCAATAATGCAGCTGGCGGGGGTGCGGTTTTTTCTTACCTGCATTGGCAAGTCTCACGAAATTATCAAGCCCTGGGTTGTTTACAAGTAATGCATGTTGAACACTTCAGCTTTTGTGCGTCAAGCTCCGACCCCACACGATCAGAATTAATGTTCAGACGCACTAACATTGTCAAAATTGTTGATAAGCAAAGTTTGCAAAAACGTGATTTTTATACCTGCCCCGGCCCCATAATTTGTTCGTCAAACGACGAGGGTTTCCGTGACAATTCAGCAATCGCTCGAATATTTCGTTACTTTGCGATGTTCATTCGTCACGTACCGACATGTTCGCAGGGGGAGTGATTCGTCACATATCGTCAAACTGAAACGCTTAGCTATTTTCTACCTGCAAAAGAAAAAATATGGTAGGCGACGATCCGATGCGTCCTAAGAACAAAGCTACAAGTCCCCCAGTCCCCCGCTCCGCATTACTGTCTCGGGGCCCGTTTTGAAACCGTGAGCTCACTTCCCTCGCTAAAACTTGTCGTCCAGGAACCTTTGACACATGCTTACGCAGAGTTTCAGCTCTGTAGGTGGACTACCAGCGAAATGGCGGACTCCGGAAAAAGTGGACCGCTAAATTTGGTCGCCAGTGCATCTTAAAATAAAATCATAAATATTTTTTTACAAAATTAGCAGAGCTACATGGATGACTGTGCAAAAACAGAGCACTAAAGCTCTAGAACAGGGGCGTAGGAACGGGGGGCAGGGGGCATCGCACCCCCCCCCCCCCCCTGGCGGCGGGGGGGACGGCCGGGCAGCCGCCGGAGCGGGCGGGCCGGACCAGCGCTCCTAATAGTTTTTACCTTTTAAGCGGTTTGATTTGAGCAGAAAAGGAAAATATCCCGGGGACTTGTTCGGGACCACATCGGCCGCACGGGCCATTGGTCGCAAGTCAATTTTCGCGCCCGTTCTTGTGATATCAGTGATTTTGTGTTCCGCCAGGGCCCGGCCACGCCGGGTCGCCATGGCGCGAAAGCCAGCGAGGCCCTTGGGGCCGTGCTTGTGGCCCTACAGGGCGTGTGTTGTGTGCAGTGCTGTGTGCCAGTGATAAGTGACCCACACCGAACCATCTAGTGAAGTTATATAGTGCCAGTGTCTAGTGTTTGTGTGACGACTCCCCACGCGGGAACCCCCTCCGGGTGACCGTAGGCGGTCTCGCCTCGCCCCTCCCCCCCCCCCCCCTCATACCCTTGTGTGCCCTGGGCTGCTCGGCCCGGGGTGGGTCTCGAAACGGGTACCCGGCTAGAGTCTAGATAGCGGCTAGAGAGCCCTCGGCAGGCCGGCAAAATAGAGGTTAGGTGCCCCATCCCCGGCATGGTGCGGCTAAACGTGCGTGCCCCCCCCCCCCCCCCTCCCTTCCCCTGCCCTGCTTCGGCGACGCTGGTGCAGCACTGCGAGGCTGCGCGTGTGCAAACATTACCCCCCCCCCCCCCCTCCTTCCCCTCCCCTCTCGCCCTGCCCCCGCAACGGCTCGGCCGCCGGAAAGTCCCGAGGACCGAGGACAACAGCTGGACAGGCTGCGTCCGAAATCAAGGAAGCAAGACATATGAAGACAGACCCGTAGGACCGCGGGAGACATGACTGCGGACGCGGCTCCCGCCGGCCCACGCGGCCCCGCCGCTACACCCGCTCCACAGCAAGCTCTACCTGCTCTACCCAACCCTGAAGCATCCACAGGCGCTGCCGCAGAACTTCAGATAAGTGTATCCTCGGGGTCTGGTGATGGCCGTGTATTACAGGGAGAGGGACGGGCGACGACGCCTGGCAGCAACGCCGACGGCGCGGAGTACGCACAGCTTGCGCCCCAGGTGTCAGTGAAGTACCTTCGGAGGCCCCAAGACCCCCCGCTGGAGGAAAGAGCGCGACGCATGAGAAGCCCAAATGGCAGCGGCGTCGACCAACCAAAGAAAAGACGCAAAGAACCGCGCGAAGCCATGGAATACGCAGGGCAAAAAGAAGCGGGTGCCAGCGAAGACCATTGCGCCCCCCGCCAGGACGGCGGGTGAGCCAGAAACCAAAACCAGAACCACCACTAATCCCTTCTCTTGCAGCGGCCTTCGACTCCACGTAGCGCTATCAGCCGGCGGTTGCCCTTCATGCGAAGCAGGCGTAGCGTGAAATGGACGAGGTCCCACCCCGGCGGAACTCACTTCTCCGTCGGGTGTATCTAGTCGCGAACGCTAAGGCTTTCGCCCTAGTCCGGTTGAGACGGAAAGCGTCCCTAATACCGAAACCAACCAACCAACCCCTGGCGGCCCAAAGGGGCGCACGTCAGCGCCCCGCGGGGGCGCAGGCAGCATCCAGCAGGGACGCACGGTAGCACCCCGCGGGGGCGTGGAGTGACGGCCCGCCGGGGTACAGAGTGGCGCCCCGCTGGGGAATCGAGTGAGGGCCGTCTTTCACCGAAGTTGTCAACTAGGGTCGTTCCGAGGGGGCGTCCACTCTTGAAAATTGTGACCCGAGTACTCACTAGTACGTGCTTCATTACGCATTCACCTAGCGAGTACTACGCTTGTGGTATGATATTCGGTCGAAATCAGACCAGGTCCATTACAATTACGCGTAATAGCACGTCTGGGCGGCCCGACTATTGCACAAGTGGCCGTCCCCTCGTGTTGTCCTGCTGTCGTTATTTGAAAAGACACCGGTTGGGGTCTACGGGGTGATGAAGGGGGCGTGGTATGGCATCCCGAGCTTGGGTCACACGGCAAAAGTCATCACCGTGCAGCCTCTAAAGCGTCTCTTAGGGTCGGGCGGGCGCGGAGTATCTCCGCGGTGCCCTGATCCCACCAAAAGGTCGTAGCAACACCATAGCCTCCGGGCTGACGCGCTGACGCCCGCGGCGGATATACTCTCGGCTCGGCTGCGGTACCCCTCCCCTCTGATAGTACGTTACTCGAATTCTCTCTCCGTTCTCTCTCTCCAGAGCCCGTTGACCTGTTTTTGGGCCCGAGCGGAGCAAGGACCCCTTTGCATCGACTATTCCACTCTTTTTTATTATCCCACAAGGGGTGTGTGTGTTTGCATGAACATTTTGCATAAAATCGAGCCACATTTCATGGTCCTCTCAGTGCTGTAGGAGCTGGATTTTTTTTGCCTTCGCCTTTTGATTGAAATTACGACAACCTTCAGTCACGAAAAGTTCGACTTGATATCCGTCTGGGGCGTACTAGACACGCCAAGCACAAGCCTGTTGACACCAGTTGATTTTCAAGCTGGTTTGTAACGTGCTTGTGTCGGGATTCAATAGCCACAAAATAGAAAGCTATATGAAATCGAAAATCCGTTGAAAATCAGTGTGCACGAATCGATCTGCTTCCATGGAATCGCAAACAGTTTACCGGTCGGGAGACAGTTACACTGTACTGAATCGCGTGGCAGAGGTTTTTTTTCACTACCCACCGTACTTGGGAATAATTCAAAAGTCCTGCGACATTCTCAATGCATTTTGGAAATTATTTCGGAATTGTGTCGCTGTATTTTGCAGTAGCAGCGTGTATAAGCCAAATTTTTAAATATCGCTAGTTTTCCTTTATATCACTTGCAACGTACAAAGTGGCTAATTCCGGCGTGTAAGAAAACCTATGGTGCGACATAAAACCGGACGAAATCCCGTAGCAGCATCTAAAAAACGATTTCCGCCTTTTGCAGAGTAATCTTTGAATTTTGACCTTTTGATCACTACTTCATGATGATATCCTGACATTGCTCAGAATCACCAAAATTTTCTCGAAATTTCTTACGGCTCTAGATTTGAACAGCCTCATTTCTTTTCCCAGGACAGGACCTTCTCTTAACTCCTATCTGAGCACCTGAGAAGCCGCAGCATGGATTGCCACCCTTCGTGTGAGTATCTGGCCGCGAACTCAGCTTTTACCTCACAAACCTGAGGAACGACACTAGGGCAAGTTGTTTTTCACATTCACAGTCGTCGTTTCCCTGCTGCTTCTCCTGGCTGCAGTCTTCGGGGATCAGGACTGCGACCCAAATAGTGGAGACGTGAGTTGGACCGTTTGAACCGAACGATTGCTAGAGCACCGGTTACCGACTTGACGCTATTATACCCTTCTTCGATGTCGGGAATTTGCACGATGTTTTCACCCTTACGTGTTCTTCCTTTGCTCGCACAGTGCGATGACTCGTGCAGTCCGCCCTCGTACAAGCTGACCATCCCGGAGGACGTGGTGCTGCTGCTGGGCATCACGGGCGTCGGCAAGACCACGCTGGCCTTGGTGCTCTCCAACCAGGACAGCGGGCTCCGCGTGGAATGGGACGGCAACAAGTACATCTTCGTTGGCAGCGACATCATCGGCGCCGGCGTCAAGTCCGTCACCAAGGTACAACGGCTACGAAATAATAGCGGTGTTGGTGGTGGTGGACAAATTTGTCCATTGAATTTTTGAGTGCGGACCTCCTCGAACCCCGGCCGTGGCATTTTTTTTTTTGACACTGAGTGCTGACGCTTCCGATATCCAGATACCCAGAGCCATGACGGACAGCCGCACCGGGGCCCACTTCCTGGACTGCCCCGGCTTTGAGGACACGCGGTCTCCGTGCGTCGAGGTGACCATCGCCTACTTCATGAAGGAAGTCGCCCGTCAAGCTCGCCGCGTAAAGGTAAGGCAGTGTCCAGCCGATGCCCGGCCGCGAGGTGTTTCATAAGGGGCCATTCACAAATGACGTCACGCCTTTTTGTCCGAATCTCGACCCCCTCCCCCTATTGTCACGGTGCTTACCTAACCTTCCAATGCATTTGGGATAGACCCGTCATGCGAACCCCTCCCCCCCCCTCTGTCTCCAAGAGTGTGACGGTGAAATCCAGGGATGCTCACGTCGGCTCCAGGAGCCTTTTACCGACTTCCAGGCAGATTGTTACGCGAAGTGCCTACGGGAGCACTCCCCCCTTGTTTTGCCCCTCTCCCCTATTCTTCTGACCACGTGTCTGGAGGTACTCAAAAATTAAGTAAACAAGCCTGATCGGCTTGACGCGTTACCTTATTCTTGTCCTGCGTGGGGTGGACCTTACCACCCTGTCGTTCTATCGCTTGTGACCATTTCAAGTCCTCGGAAAATACCACACCCACATAACGCTATTCCTGATCCTGATATAAGCTAACTTGGCTTGAAAGAAGCAAATTTCGGGCACGAATTATCCTAGCCATTTCGGTGTTAGAGAGAAGGACCGACGAGACTTGACTTGATCTTAGCCGCGACAGGAATAAATGGTCGACGATGGATCGCTATTAAAAAGTTTTCTTTGAATCCACGAAGGCAACTCGGCTCAAAATATCGAAATTGTCCGTGTTTCCAGAATAGCGTTTTCTGCGTCAGTCCTGGTTGCAGCAGCGCGAGCGAAGTCTCTTAACACTTTTTGCGCGTTTGTGGATTCTGTCGTTGTGACTGAACTTCCGCTGTGAGTGCCTCCGGAGTGCTCTATTGCTGACATGGCATCCTGGTGCAGGTGGTGTTGCTGGCGCCCTACTTCGCCGTGTCGGGCAGCAGCCGCACCGAGTTCCTCAAGATGCTCTCGCACGCCGCCCGCCTGCTGAAAGGTGTGGACAAGCTGCAGCACTCTGTCACTCTGGCCGTGTCCAAGATCGAGGCCTACGAGAGGCGGAGGGGCAGCGACGGCCAGATGCTGTTTGCCGCGAAGAGCGACGCTCAGGTGGAGGACGACGTCGTCGACTTCCTCACGACGACGATGAAGCCGTTCCTGAACGAGAAAATTAAGACTGCGGAGGACTCGAAGAGGGACGAGTATCGCCGAGCGAGGAACCTGGTCGACATTTTCCTCTCCAAGGACCAGAGGTAGGCTTCACAATTGGAATAGAGCCACTGAATGGCTCGCGAAAGTTAATATTCGTGGCGATTATTAAGGAGTCAATCTCAGAGCTGTAGGACGTTGTGAGGAGGATTTGAAAGATGATACTGTGTTAAAAATGTTAACTGAAAAATCGTCGTTTTAAGAAACATTAAAACATTCTCAAGCCCTTTTGAATAATGGTCTCATTACCTCCAATGGAGAATTAGTCACTTTTTTGTTCGCAATAACAATTGCATTGTCATTCGAAAACAACGGTGCTCCTGTCTTGCCTGTTTTCGTATTATCTATTTATTTATTTTTGCAGAAACGAAAACCGCATTGTACTCTTCCGTGCCCCAGCGGTGGAGGGACCAATAAAGGATAACAAGGACATGCAGCACACTCGGGCAGTTTTGTCCGATATGGTGCAGAACAAGCTGAGGTCAGTAGCATATTTCGCCTCATTATAAATTACCGAGATTTCGAAATATTAATATGTTGCACGCGGTGCGCTGGCGCTGGCAAATAAACAATTACGGTAGAATAATTTTAGGGAATGAAACCGTCAAACCTTTGTCAGAGGTCGCCGTTAGCCACAACTTTGTCTTCCCTTCCAAGCCAATGAAAATTATTTCAAGCGCAGGTACGCTGCGGTGAGACCCAGTGACTTCGGCACCACCGTCTCCGGAGACACGGAGGCCTTCGCCCTCAGAATGGCGCGGTGGCTGAGCGAGGACATCGTTGACGAGCTGTCGGCGCTGGGGCTGGCCGTAGCCGACGCCAAGTACCGGTCCGCGTACGACCCGGAGGACGTCCCCGGGACAGCCGAGCGCTTACAAAGGGCCGCCGATGACGTCCGCCGGCTGGGCGCCCACGTCAAAGGCAGTAGCAACGTCCAGGAATTCTGCGATCGCGTAAACGACACGGGAGCCTCTACCCCCAAGGAGGTCGAGCAGGTCGCCAAGGTGGTGAAGATGTGCCGCCAGATCGTGGCGCTGGAGGTGGTCAGCGAGGAGGCCATCGTCGGCCGCAGCGCCCTCCGGGAGCTCTGGGTGCGGCCCTTCCAGGAGGCCGCCGACGAGCTCGAGGCGCGCAAGGACTGGGTCCGCTTCCTCGCCGCCATGTACGACCGCCTCTCCAAGCACGACGTCCAGGTGAGGCGAAAGGCTGATTTAGGACCAGAAATTGGGATTGATTACGACGGATATCTTATCACTACCATCGAAGATGTCGCAATGTCAATTTTCATTAGACTTACTTATATGCGCACCTCGTTCCAGGCATCCCGCCGTGCCCTGGGTCCTTTTGCGGACCTCGGCGCCATAGAGGCCAAGGCCCAGGCGCTGGGTCTCCCCGCCAAGCTGAGGCCCGCGGCCGTGAACCTACAGGACGCCAACGCCCTCGTGTCCATGGTGTCCCGGGAGCCCGAGCGCGAGTGCAACGACGACTCTGGCGAGCTGGTGGTTCGCGGGGAGTCCGTCTCGGTGTCCGAGGCCCTGGCGACCGGCTGCGGGGGCGGGGCGCGCACGGTGCACATCTACGCCACCAACACCGTCTTCGTGGACGCAGACGTGGCACTCCCCGGCGGCAGGCTGGTCATCGTCGCCCCGCGGTGGGAGGTGCTGGGCAGCCCCAAGATAGACCTCAACGGGCAGCCGGGGCCGGACGCTGGCGGGAAACCGGGGCCGCCGGACTCCGGGTCACGCGGCGCTGACGGCGAGGCCGGCGGACCAGGATCACCCGGGGGAAGCTTCCTCGGCGTGGGCGCCACCTTCATCGGCAACAAGCCGCGTGTGACTGCTGACGGGGGTCGCGGCGGCCGCGGCCGGGACGGCGGTGACGGCGGAAGCGGCAGTCCTGGTGGCGGTGACGGCGGGGATGGTGGCGACGGCGGCGTCGGCGGCTTGGGCGGTCAACGGGGACGTGCTCTGTTCGTGAACCTGGTGGGGCAGGTGTTCCAAAACGACGTGAGCACGGCTGACGGGCCGCGGGGCGACGGCGGCCGCGGCGGTTACGGCGGCACCAGCACGGCGCACAGCGCGAGGCGGAGGAGGAGGCGGCGCCAGGACGAGGCTCCGAGCTGGATCCCCAGCGCCATCTCCGCCGTCGCCGACGTGGCCAAGGCGCTCATCAACAGGCCGGACAGGCACGGCGGCGAGCAGGCGCCGGCGCCACCGCCGCCGCCCGTGTACCACGACGGCCGCCCCGGCCGCGACAACTCGGCGGGCTCACCGGAGCCGCCGGCGCAGCCGCTGCCCACCCTCTGGCAGAGCGTGCCGCCCCGGGTGCTGCAGCACGCCGAGAGCAGCGCGGACCACCCCTACCGCCGCAGGGACATCCAGCGGTACCTGCAGGAGCTGCGCGCCAGCACAGCCTTCATGACGCTAGCGTAGCGGCCTCCCGGGAGTCATGGGCTGCGAGGCGTGGAGTGGAGGGAACCCGAGTGGTGCGAGAAAGGGAGGCAAAAAGGAGCCTGGGCCCACAGGTCGCCTACTCCACCTGCCAGCTGTACAAACAGCCGTGACGAAGTGGTGCTAGGCTGGGGAAGTAAGCACGCATTACGTGTATGTGATCAGGCTCCACGCTTTTCCTTTTTCTCTGTCAACACTCGGGATCACTCATGAGCGCCAAGGCTCATGGTAGACCATTATGAGAAATCGGGCGATTCAGCCTATGAGCGCCCATTGTAAATTATCAGACGTATGCTGAAATCCGGGAAAACTGTTTCTTTCGCTGTTCCGGGAAAGGCATGTAGACGAGCATGTAAGTATCATCCATCCCAAGTAGCAATCCTTCAATATATATACCGCTCAAAGCGAGTTTGTTCATACCATATGTGATAAAGATTACTACAATGTTATCCATTCATTTTTCACGCCGAATTGGTTCCTGCAAATGGTATAGTTATTTTGTTTCGAATATTATTCCCTAGCTTTAATATTTATTATTATTCTCTTTGCTCTATTGATCATGATACTTCCATGTGACTCGTAACAAGATGACTAATAATAAAAAAAACAGTGCAATGTGCATTGTCATTATTCTGTGATTTTTCTGCGATAAACAGCCTTCCAAATTCCTCAGCGAATATTGCATCTAAACGCGTCTACAGAAAAATCCAACAAAACATGATGATTTGCATTTTTCATGCCCCCGCCCCTCCCCCCTGGAGCTTAATTCGTTTTTACACCGATGCTCCAGAAAAACTTTCACGTTTTGTACTAAATTTCAAAACCTGTGGTTAATGAGTGAATTCTTTGAGAAGATCACATATCTCAAAAAAATGAATTCAATCACGAAATGTCAGTTCGAAGTTTTTGTTAAATCTCTACAATATCATATATAACTCCTGATATGAGTCTGTTAAAAACAATGTGAATGCTGATGAGATTTTAAAGAAACAAAAAGCAAACCACACATTAATAAATAAAGATCACTATTATTTATTAAAGCTACACTATTATCTAAAGAGTAGCACTAGACAACAAAAAGGAAGAAGAGATATTTGGATGTTTCAAAATAACTACAATTTTACACACAAAAAATGGGAGTTTCCATTGCAAATTTAAACGACTACCTGAGTTGGAAATTTGCGCCTGCATACCATAATGTACTTATTGCTAACATCATGCAAACATAAACTCTACATTGTACAGTGTTACTTCAACGGTAAGTTGCACTGACATCGGTCATTTAACAAATACAACATCAAAAGCATTTCTCATAAACAGAAGGATCAAAATTACTTTTACAGAACAAACTGACCTTACACCATAAGAGAAATCCAATCATCAGGCATGACAAGGAGTGCATTGTTGACAACAGTGCAGTCTAACAAATAAAACAAACAAAACTTAAACATAATTCTGTGGGCACCACATGTCCGACATTCAATGTAGACTATGGGCAGCGACAACGTGCTTGGGTAAGCCCACAACTTAAACAAAACATTTTGCATTTGAAAGCAACTGTCACACAGTAAATTGAGTACATTGTACAGTGTTACTTCAACAGTGAGTTGCACTGACATCAGTCATTTTACAAATACAACATCAAAAGCATTTCTCATAAACAGAAGGATCAAAATTACTTTTACAGAACAAACTGACCTTACACCATAAGGGAAATCCAATCATTGGGCATGACCAGGAGTGCATTGCTGACAACAGTGCAGTCTAACAAATAAAAAAACAAAACTTAAACATAATTCTGTGAGCACCATATGTCAGACATTCAATGGAGACTATGGGCAGCGACAACGTGCTTGAACAAAACATTTTGCATTTGGAAGCAACTGTCACACAGTAAATTGCGTACATTGCACGGTGTCCTTTAATGGTGAGTTGCACTGACATAAATAAAATATTATTTTCAGAACTGTTCTGACAGGTGCCTAACTCGTTGGGATGGGGGTACCACAGGTAGGACACGTAAAGCGGCCAGCCTGGAACAAGCAATTAGAATTGTAGCTTTAAGACGCAATACGCAATACTTTTAACACCAGACGGCTGTTCACTCTACTTCTATCCTTTTCACCAAACACAACTTATGAAAGGTGTGACCACAGGCAAGTCTTGACTCACCCA
Source organism: Megalurothrips usitatus (assembly GCA_026979955.1). Classification (NCBI taxonomy): domain Eukaryota; kingdom Metazoa; phylum Arthropoda; class Insecta; order Thysanoptera; family Thripidae; genus Megalurothrips; species Megalurothrips usitatus. Next base: position 9,482,366 of record CM049606.1, read on the forward strand.
CTGATTGGCGGATAGGTAGTTGGCAAATCATCTTTCTCAATTATTTGACCTGTCAACAAGGGCGCATGTCAGAGAGCATAGCACAGAGTTCGGCAGGGACTAGAACCACAATGTTACTGAGTAGTACGACTATTCAAAGTAACGCACTCAAAATCAGAAATGCGAAACAGCAAGATGCGCCGAAGCTGAAAGTCGCTCCATTTCACTCACCGACGTCTTCCTGGAACCACCGTGATCGTTTCCCACGAGCCCTCTTTACTCAAGGGGACCGCCCGGATCGTTTCGAACGTGCCCTCTCTAGTCGAGTGCCCGCCGAAGTGATATTCAGCGCGTTTTTGAGAAGCGCGGCGGTCCTCTTCCCTGTTGTCCTCTTTAAGCCATTCATAATAGGCGTACAGACAGAATCCCACGCCGATCCCGACGCATATCAACGCCACCAGCATCCTGGGCGCTGGACTGCAAACTGTCCTTCAGGATCTCAGCGCCGATGGGGCGGAGGAGGACGGGGACGGCTTGTGCGCAGCGAACAGCAGGCTCGAGCCGTTTAGGCCTTGGCGACCGTTGGCAAACGAGTTCTTCCAAAGCCCGGCGAAGACAGGGGCGCTCGCCGCACTCCCACGGAAGGGCCGACCGTGGCCGAACGTCCCTCACAGCACTCGCAGCACCGTCCTCTTTGCTGCACACCGACGCGTGGCCCCTCTCGTTACTGTCGGAATAACTAACCTAACTCGTCTCGGATCGGACGTCAGGAAACTGAGCGGAAACAGTAGTAACTGTAGGAAACTGTCGTGTCTTTAATGCACCGCCCTGCCAATAAGTGACGTAGAGACAGCGCCCTCTGTACTAACTGCAAATAGTAGCCTAGAACCAAAAACTCTTCCCCAGTGGCAAACTGTAGCAAAAAAGGCGCTCTAAAAGCGCCACAAGAGTACCTCATAGGACGTATGAGGCGCTCTTAGGGCGTTTTCTGCTCCAGTTGGCTACTGGGGATTGTCTTTGCTTTTGTTATATCATGGCCAACACGGGTAAAGCCCGCATGGCCATAACCCCCCCCCCCCCCTCCCCCACTCGAATTCGCTCTCCGTTCTCTGTGTCCAAAGCCCGTTGACCTGTTTTTTTTTTTTTTTTTTTTTACTTTTGATTGAAATTACGACAACCTTCAGTCACGAAAAGTTCGACTTAATATCCGTCTGGGGCATACTAGACACGCCAAGCACAAGCCTGTTGACACTAGTTGTTTTTCAAGCTGGTTTGTGACGTGCTCGTGTCGTGATTCAATAGCCACAAAATAGAAAGCTATATGAAATCGAAAATCCGTTGAAAATCAGTGTGCACGAATCGATCTGCTTCCATGGATTCGCAAACAGTTTCCCGGTCGGAAGACAGTTACACTGCACTGGATCACGTGGCAGAGGTTTTTTTTCACTACCCACCGTACATGGCATTAATTCAAAAGTCCTGCGACATTCTCAATGCATTTTGGAAATTATTTCGGAATTGTGTCGCTGTATTTTGCAGTAGCAGCGTGTTTAAGCCAAATTTTTAAATATCGCTAGTTTTCCTTTATATCACTTGCAACGTACAAAGTGGCTAATTCCGCCCTCGTACAAGCTGACCATCCCGGAGGACGTGGTGCTGCTGCTGGGCATCACGGGCGTCGGCAAGACCACGCTGGCCTTGGTGCTCTCCAACCAGGACAGCGGGCTCCGCGTGGAATGGGACGGCAACAAGTACGTCTTCGTTGGCAGCGACATCATCGGCGCCGGCGTCAAGTCCGTCACCAAGGTACAACGGCTACGAAATAATAGCGGTGTTGGTGGTGGTGGACAAATTTGTCCATTGAATTTTTGAGTGCAGGACCTCCTCGAACCCCGGCCGTGGCATTTTTTTTTGAGACTGAGTGCTGACGCTTCCGATATCCAGATACCCAGAGCCATGACGGACAGCCGCACCGGGGCCCACTTCCTGGACTGCCCCGGCTTTGAGGACACGCGGTCTCCGTGCGTCGAGGTGACCATCGCCTACTTCATGAAGGAAGTCGCCCGTCAAGCTCGCCGCGTAAAGGTAAGGCAGTGTCCAGCCGATGCCCGGCCGCGAGGTGTTTCATAAGGGGCCATTCACAAATGACGTCACGCCTTTTTGTCCGAATCTCGACCCCCTCCCCCTATTGTCACGGTGCTTACCTAACCTTCCAATGCATTTGGGATAGACCCGTCATGCGAACCCCTCCCCCCCCCCCCCCCCCCCTCTGTCTCCAAGAGTGTGACGGTGAAATCCAGGGATGCTCACGTCGGCTCCAGGAGCCTTTTACCGACTTCCAGGCAGATTGTTACGCGAAGTGCCTACGGGAGCACTCCCCCCTTGTTTTGCCCCTCTCCCCTATTCTTCTGACCACGTGTCTGGAGGTACTCAAAAATTAAGTAAACAAGCCTGATCGGCTTGACGCGTTACCTTATTCTTGTCCTGCGTGGAGTGGACCTTACCACCCTGTCGTTCTGTCGCTTGTGACCATTTCAAGTCCTCGGAAAATACCACACCCACATAACGCTATTCCTGATCCTGATATAAGCTAACTTGGCTTGAAAGAAGCAAATTTCGGGCACGAATTATCCTAGCCATTTCGGTGTTAGAGAGAAGGACCGACGAGACTTGACTTGATCTTAGCCGCGACAGGAATAAATGGTCGACGATGGATCGCTATTAAAAAGTTTTCTTTGAATCCACGAAGGCAACTCGGCTCAAAATATCGAAATTGTCCGTGTTTCCAGAATAGCGTTTTCTGCGTCAGTCCTGGTTGCAGCAGCGCGAGCGAAGTCTCTTAACACTTTTTGCGCGTTTGTGGATTCTGTCGTTGTGACTGAACTTCCGCTGTGAGTGCCTCCGGAGTGCTCTATTGCTGACATGGCATCCTGGTGCAGGTGGTGTTGCTGGCGCCCTACTTCGCCGTGTCGGGCAGCAGCCGCACCGAGTTCCTCAAGATGCTCTCGCACGCCGCCCGCCTGCTGAAAGGTGTGGACAAGCTGCAGCACTCTGTCACTCTGGCCGTGTCCAAGATCGAGGCCTACGAGAGGCGGAGGGGCAGCGACGGCCAGATGCTGTTTGCCGCGAAGAGCGACGCTCAGGTGGAGGACGACGTCGTCGACTTCCTCACGACGACGATGAAGCCGTTCCTGAACGAGAAAATTAAGACTGCGGAGGACTCGAAGAGGGACGAGTATCGCCGAGCGAGGAACCTGGTCGACATTTTCCTCTCCAAGGACCAGAGGTAGGCTTCACAATTGGAATAGAGCCACTGAATGGCTCGCGAAAGTTAATATTCGTGGCGATTATTAAGGAGTCAATCTCAGAGCTGTAGGACGTTGTGAGGAGGATTTGAAAGATGATACTGTGTTAAAAATTTTAACAGAAAAATCGTCGTTTTAAGAAACATTAAAACATTCTCAAGCCCTTTTGAATAATGGTCTCATTACCTCCAATGGAGAATTAGTCACTTTTTTGTTCGCAATAACAATTGCATTGTCATTCGAAAACAACGGTGCTCCTGTCTTGCCTGTCTTCGTATTATCTATTTATTTATTTTTGCAGAAACGAAAACCGCATTGTACTCTTCCGTGCCCCAGCGGTGGAGGGACCAATAAAGGATAACAAGGACATGCAGCACACTCGGGCAATTTTGTCCGATATGGTGCAGAACAAGCTGAGGTCAGTAGCATATTTCGCCTCATTATAAATTACCGAGATTTCGAAATATTAATATGTTGCACGCGGTGCGCTGGCGCTGGCAAATAAACAATTACGGTAGAATAATTTTGGGGGATGAAACCGTCAAACCTTTGTCAGAGGTCGCCGTTAGCCACAACTTTGTCTTCCCTTCCAAGCCAATGAAAATTATTTCAAGCGCAGGTACGCTGCGGTGAGACCCAGTGACTTCGGCACCACCGTCTCCGGAGACACGGAGGCCTTCGCCCTCAGGATGGCGCGGTGGCTGAGCGAGGACATCGTTGACGAGCTGTCGGCGCTGGGGCTGGCCGTAGCCGACGCCAAGTACCGGTCCGCGTACGACCCGGAGGACGTCCCCGGGACAGCCGAGCGCTTACAAAGGGCCGCCGATGACGTCCGCCGGCTGGGCGCCCACGTCAAAGGCAGTAGCAACGTCCAGGAATTCTGCGATCGCGTAAACGACACGGGAGCCTCTACCCCCAAGGAGGTCGAGCAGGTCGCCAAGGTGGTGAAGATGTGCCGCCAGATCGTGGCGCTGGAGGTGGTCAGCGAGGAGGCCATCGTCGGCCGCAGCGCCCTCCGGGAGCTCTGGGTGCGGCCCTTCCAGGAGGCCGCCGACGAGCTCGAGGCGCGCAAGGACTGGGTCCGCTTCCTCGCCGCCATGTACGACCGCCTCTCCAAGCACGACGTCCAGGTGAGGAGGCGAAAGGCTGATTTAGGACCAGAAATTGGGATTGATTACGACGGATATCTTATCACTACCATCGAAGATGTCGCAATGTCAATTTTCATTAGACTTACTTATATGCGCACCTCGTTCCAGGCATCCCGCCGTGCCCTGGGTCCTTTTGCGGACCTCGGCGCCATAGAGGCCAAGGCCCAGGCGCTGGGTCTCCCCGCCAAGCTGAGGCCCGCGGCCGTGAACCTGCAGGACGCCAACGCCCTCGTGTCCATGGTGTCCCGGGAGCCCGAGCGCGAGTGCAACGACGACTCTGGCGAGCTGGTGGTTCGCGGGGAGTCCGTCTCGGTGTCCGAGGCCCTGGCGACCGGCTGCGGGGGCGGGGCGCGCACGGTGCACATCTACGCCACCAACACCGTCTTCGTGGACGCAGACGTGGCACTCCCCGGCGGCAGGCTGGTCATCGTCGCCCCGCGGTGGGAGGTGCTGGGCAGCCCCAAGATAGACCTCAACGGGCAGCCGGGGCCGGACGCTGGCGGGAAACCGGGGCCGCCGGACTCCGGGTCACGCGGCGCTGATGGCGAGGCCGGCGGACCAGGATCACCCGGGGGAAGCTTCCTCGGCGTGGGCGCCACCTTCATCGGCAACAAGCCGCGTGTGACTGCTGACGGGGGTCGCGGCGGCCGCGGCCGGGACGGCGGTGACGGCGGAAGCGGCAGTCCTGGTGGCGGTGACGGCGGGGATGGTGGCGACGGCGGCGTCGGCGGCTTGGGCGGTCAACGGGGACGTGCTCTGTTCGTGAACCTGGTGGGGCAGGTGTTCCAAAACGACGTGAGCACGGCTGACGGGCCGCGGGGCGACGGCGGCCGCGGCGGCTACGGCGGCACCAGCACGGTGCACAGCGCGAGGCGGAGGAGGAGGCGGCGCCAGGACGAGGCTCCGAGCTGGATCCCCAGCGCCATCTCCGCCGTCGCCGACGTGGCCAAGGCGCTCATCAACAGGCCGGACAGGCACGGCGGCGAGCAGGCGCCGGCGCCACCGCCGCCGCCCGTGTACCACGACGGCCGCCCCGGCCGCGACAACTCGGCGGGCTCACCGGAGCCGCCGGCGCAGCCGCTGCCCACCCTCTGGCAGAGCGTGCCGCCCCGGGTGCTGCAGCACGCCGAGAGCAGCGCGGACCACCCCTACCGCCGCAGGGACATCCAGCGGTACCTGCAGGAGCTGCGCGCCAGCACGGCCTTCATGACGCTAGCGTAGCGGCCTCCCGGGAGTCATGGGCTGCGAGGCGTGGAGTGGAGGGAACCCGAGTGCTGCGAGAAAGGGAGGCAAAAAGGAGCCTGGGCCCACAGGTCGCCTACTCCACCTGCCTGCTGTACAAACAGCTAGAGCTGTGCGGTTAACCGGTTAATAACCGGTTATTTTCAATAACCGGTGACCCGAGGTTTTTTTTTCTAAATAACCGGTTAATGCACAACCGGTTACAACCGGTTACAGAATTGACCGGTTAACCGGTTGAAACCGGTTATTAATTTATAACCGGTTGTAACCTGCTAAGGAAATTAAACGATTGAAAACGGTGCGAGTTGTATTAACCGGTTGGATTGGGATTTGGGACTGGCGGTCTGGTAGTAGGGTAGGAGCTGGGCTAGGCTCGGGCTCGTACTCCTGCTCGCTGCGCTCGTCTCTTTCGCCGCGACAGTGCCGTGCCGTGCCGCGTGCAGCCGGCCGAGCCGAGAGCCGAGTGCCCGCCGTCGCCTGCCTGGCCGCCGCCCGCCACTTTCCCGCCTCACCCCTGAGGGGTGGTTTGTAGTAGTCATGTCATGTCCATAAGAAAGCGTGTCCCGGCCATGAGAAGGCAATCCTTTTTTTTTCTTTTCTTTTGATCTCTGTAAAGAAAACCTATGTATGTATACAATATATTGTTCTGAATTATATAACGTCTTCTTATTTGCCATTTTCCACGTTTTAATTTAAATTACCCGGTTATCAGAAAATGACCGGTTAATTTCAAATAACCGGTTATTTTAAATTAACCGGTTAATTCCAAATAACCGGTGTAAACAAAATAACCGCTAACCGGTTATAACCGCGGTTATTCCAATGACCGATAACCGGTTACGAAATGTAATAACCGCACAGCTCTACAAACAGCCGTGACGAAGTGGTGCTAGGGTGGGGAAGTAAGCACGCATTACGTGTATGTGATCAGGCTCCACGCTTTTCCTTTTTCTCTGTCAACACTCGGGATCACTCATGAGCGCCAAGGCTCATGGTAGACCATTACGAGAAATCGGGCGATTCAGCCTATGAGCGCCCATTGTAAATTATCAGACGAATGCTGCAATCCGGGAAAACTGTTTCTTTCGCTGTTCCGGGAAAGGAATGTAGACGAGCATGTAAATATCATCCATCCCAAGTAGCAATCCTTCAATATATATACCGCTCAAAGCGAGTTTGTTCATACCATATGTGATAAAGATTACTACAATGTTATCCATTCATTTTTCACGTTGAATTGGTTCCTGCAAATGGTATAGTTATTTTGTTTCGAATATTATTCCCTAGCTTTAATATTTATTATTATTCTCTTTGCTCTATTGATCATGATACTTCCATGTGATTCGTAACAAGATGACTAATAAAAAAAAAACAGTGCAATGTGCATTGTCATTATTCTGTGATTTTTCTGTGATAAACAGCCTTCCAAATTCCTCAGCGAATATTACATCTAAATGCGTCTACAGAAAAATCCAACAAAACATCATGATTTGCATTTTTCATGCCCCCCCCCCCCTCCCCCCTGGAGCTTAATTCGTTTTTACACCCATGCTCCAGAAAAACTTTCAAGTTTTGTACTAAGTTTCAAAACCTGTGGTTAATGAGTGAATTCTTTGAGAAGATCACATATCTCAAAAAACTGAATTCAATCGCGAAATGTCAGTTCGAAGTTTTTGTTAAATCTCTACAATATCATATATAACTCCTGATATGAGTCTGTTAAAAACAATGTGAATGCTGATGAGATTTTTAAGAAACGAAAAGCAAACCACACATTAATAAATAAAGATCACTATTATTTATTAAAGCTACACTATTACCTAAAGAGTAGCACTAGACAACAAAAAGGAAGAAGAGATATTTGGATGTTTCAAAATAACTACAATTTTACACACAAAAAATGGGAGTTTCCATTGCAAATTTAAACGACTACCTGAGTTGGAAATTTGCGCCTGCATACCATAATGTACTTATTGCTAACATCATGCAAACATAAACTCTACATTGTACAGTGTTACTTCAACAGTGAGTTGCACTGACATCGGTCATTTAACAAATACAACATCAAAAGCATTTCTCATAAACAGAAGGATCAAAATTACTTTTACAGAACAAACTGACCTTACACCATAAGAGAAATCTAATCATCAGGCATGACAAGGAGTGCATTGTTGACAACAGTGCAGTCTAACAAATAAAACAAACAAAACTTAAACATAATTCTGTGAGCACCATATGTCAGACATTCAATGGAGACTATGGGCAGCGACAACGTGCTTGAACAAAACATTTTGCATTTGGAAGCAACTGTCACACAGTAAATTGCGTACATTGCACGGTGTCCTTTAATGGTGAGTTGCACTGACATAAATAAAATATTATTTTCAGAACTGTTCTGACAGGTGCCTAACTCGTTGGGATGGGGGTACCACAGGTAGGACACGTAAAGCGGCCAGCCTGGAACAAGCAATTAGAATTGTAGCTTTAAGACGCAATACGCAATACTTTTAACACCAGACGGCTGTTCACTCTACTTCTATCCTTTTCACCAAACACAACTTATGAAAGGTGTGACCACAGGCAAGTCTTGACTCACCCACTGATTGGCGGATAGGTAGTTGGCAAATCATCTTTCTCAATTATTTGACCTGTCAACAAGGGCGCATGTCAGAGAGCATAGCACAGAGTTCGGCAGGGACTAGAACCACAATGTTACTGAGTAGTACGACTATTCAAAGTAACGCACTCAAAATCAGAAATGCGAAACAGCAAGATGCGCCGAAGCTGAAAGTCGCTCCATTTCACTCACCGACGTCTTCCTGGAACCACCGTGATCGTTTCCCACGAGCCCTCTTTACTCAAGGGGACCGCCCGGATCGTTTCGAACGTGCCCTCTCTAGTCGAGTGCCCGCCGAAGTGATATTCAGCGCGTTTTTGAGAAGCGCGGCGGTCCTCTTCCCTGTTGTCCTCTTTAAGCCATTCATAATAGGCGTACAGACAGAATCCCACGCCGATCCCGACGCATATCAACGCCACCAGCATCCTGGGCGCTGGACTGCAAACTGTCCTTCAGGATCTCAGCGCCGATGGGGCGGAGGAGGACGGGGACGGCTTGTGCGCAGCGAACAGCAGGCTCGAGCCGTTTAGGCCTTGGCGACCGTTGGCAAACGAGTTCTTCCAAAGCCCGGCGAAGACAGGGGCGCTCGCCGCACTCCCACGGAAGGGCCGACCGTGGCCGAACGTCCCTCACAGCACTCGCAGCACCGTCCTCTTTGCTGCACACCGACGCGTGGCCCCTCTCGTTACTGTCGGAATACCTAACCTAACTCGTCTCGGATCGGACGTCAGGAAACTGAGCGGAAACAGTAGTAACTGTAGGAAACTGTCGTGTCTTTAATGCACCGCCCTGCCAATAAGTGACGTAGAGACAGCGCCCTCTGTACTAACTGCAAATAGTAGCCTAGAACCAAAAACTCTTCCCCAGTGGCAAACTGTAGCAAAAAAGGCGCTCTAAAAGCGCCACAAGAGTACCTCATAGCACGTATGAGGCGCTCTTAGGGCGTTTTCTGCGCCAGTTGGCTACTGGGGATTGTCTTTGCTTTTGTCATATCTTGGCCAATACGGGTAAAGCCCGCACGGCCATAACCCCCCCCCCTCCCCCACTCGAATTCGCTCTCCGTTCTCTGTGTCCAAAGCCCGTTGACCTGTTTTTTTTTTTTACTTTTGATTGAAATTACGACAATCTTCAGTCACGAAAAGTTCGACTTAATATCCGTCTGGGGCGTACTAGACACGCCAAGCACACGCCTGTTGACACTAGTTGTTTTTCAAGCTGTTTTGTGCGACGTGCTCGTGTCGTGATTCAATAGCCACAAAATAGAAAGCTATATGAAATCGAAAATCCGTTGAAAATCAGTGTGCACGAATCGATCTGCTTCCATGGAATCGCAAACAGTTTACCGGTCGGAAGACAGTTGTAGTGGCACAGAAAAGGGGTAGTGGGAGAGCGGCCTGCTCGGCTAGCTCTTGGCAAAATCTTGAGCACGGGGGCCCGCTCGCTGCGCGTCCCTCTCGTACCAGCTACGACTACTTTATGTGTGTGTTTGTTACGTGGACGGTGAGATTCTAATCGCTTTCACTAGGTCTCGTTCTTGGGGCAATGTCAAAGGAGAACACGGGGGGATTACTTAGTTAATCATTATATTGCAAGGATTACGCAGGCAGCAACTACCGTCCCTAGTCCTAGGCCGGCAGCGCCGCCGTTACACTTACATCTTCCACTCCTTACCGCTACCGCTACACACCTTCTTACTCTACTCCCAACTTCGGACTCCTTGCCTGCGCTATCCCCGCGCCGGACCCGGGCGGACCCGAAGCCCTCCGAAGCTCCCTCGGACGCGCTCGGCCCTTCGGCTCGGCCCGCACGGACAGCGCTGGAGAGCGCCGCGCTGCTCTGAACCTTCCCTTTCCTTTCGCACACACATTTCCGCGCGCCGCGCAGCTCACAATTTGGGGCGAAATCTTTTAAACAAAATACGGGTTGTTGTCAGCCGTCTGACAACAGGCCTCCCGGGAGTCATGGGCTGCGAGGCGTGGAGTGGAGGGAACCCGAGTGCTGCCAGAAAGGGAGGCAAAAAGGAGCCTGGGCCCACCTGCCTGCTGTACAAACAGCCGTGACGAAGTGGTGCTAGGCTGGGGAAGTAAGCACGCATTACGTGTATGTGATCAGGCTCCACGCTTTTCCTTTTTCTCTGTCAACACTCGGGATCACTCATGAGCGCCAAGGCTCACGGTAGACCATTATGAGAAATCGGGCGATTCAGCCTATGAGCGTCCATTGTAAATTATCAGACGTATGCTGAAATCCGGGAAAACTGTTTCTTTCGCTGTTCCGGGAAAGGCATGTAGACGAGCATGTAAATATCATCCATCCCAAGTAGCAATCTTTCAATGTATATACCACTCAAAGCGAGTTTGTTCATACCATATGTGATAAAGATTACTACAATGTTATCCATTCATTTTTCACGCTGAATTGGTTCCTGCAAATGGTATAGTTATTTTGTTTCGAATGTTATTCTCTTTGCTCTATTGATCATGATAATTCCATGTGTTTCGTAACAAGATAACTAATAAGAAACAATGCAATGTGCATTGTCATTATTCTGTGATTTTTCTGTTATAAACAGCCTTCCAAATTCCTCAGACACAAGACACACCCTTGTTCATTTTAAGACTTTTAAATGGTGGACCGAGAAGAGACATGGAATCCTAGGGTGCAAACGAGTATTATTAGAAATCGCACGTCGAACAGCACATCATCTTCACCGCGGGTCGCCCTCATGGAAGCTGTTTCCGGCCTTCAAGTATTCTGTTTTTTTTTTTTATCGAGCCTCGTTGGAAACACTCATTTTCTACCGAATGTGAGTGAAGGTACGGGGAGCCCGGCTCCACGAATCGCCGATCTCATGAATGGATATGAGCAGATGGGTGATATTGACCAATACATACAACCGATCTGGATTTTCATGCCACATTAGGGTAGATAAATTGCACAGTATCTCCTCACCACAGAAACGATCCACGAACCACTCGAAACCGGCCGGAGGCACGCGAACGGGAGGGACATAGAATCATTGTCTTACTAAAGGGAGCGTCGAATGGGCAAGCAAGAACGATATCGAATTGCTGAGCGCTGCATATTTGTCATACTTTTTATTACAATGTGTACGTACCACAACGCCATATTAAACATTTACTTTACAATACAAAATAAATACATTGTTTTATCATATGGTAAGACAAAGCAATAAATACAGGACAACTGAGATCACAATGCGCTGCTAATCGCAGTGCAGACAAACGCCGCCAAGGCAGAGCAAAAATCTATGTCCTACTAGCAACTATCTTACAGACATGAAAGCTTTGCTTTTGTCCAGCAGCTGTACGTAGTGCTGGATGTCCCGGCGGCGGTAGGGGTGGTCCAGGCTCCGCTTGGCGTAGGCCAGTGCCCAGGGCGGCACGCTCTGCCAGAGGGTGGGCAGCGGCTGCGCCGGGGGCTGCGCAGCTCCCGCGGCGTTGTCCCGGCCGAGGTGGCCGTCGCTGTACTGAGGTGGAGGGGCGTCACCGCCACCGCCACCGCCGCGGCCGAAGATCCCAGTGACGGTGTGCTTGATCTTCTTCCCGATGCTCTTGAGCCCACCGCGCTTCCTGCGGGAGTGTCCGTGCTGCGTGCGCGGCCCGCCGACACCCGCGCGGCCGCCCTCGCCTCGCTGCCCGTCCACCGCGTTCAGCTCGTGGTTGAACACCTGCCCCTCCAGGTTGATGAACTGCGCCCGGCCCCGGGGTCCGCCCAGGCCACCGACGCCGCCGTGGCCGCCGTCGCCGCCGTTCCCTCCTCCGGAGATCCCGTTGCCGCCGTCGCCACCGTCCTGGCCGCGGCCGCCGTTGCCGCCGTTGACGGAGACGCGAGGGGTGCTGCCGGAGAAGCTGGCGCCCACCCCGAGGAAGCTGCCCCCAGGCGATCCCGGCCCGCCGGCCGCGCCGTCGGCGCCCCGAGCGCCACGGCCCGCCTGCCCCGGCTTCCCGCCGGCGTTGGCACCCGGCTGCCCGTTGAGGTCTATCTTGGGGCTGCCAAGAACCTCCCACCGCGGGGCGACGATGACCAGCCTGCCGCCGGGGAGCACAACGTCTGCGTCCACGAAGACGGTGTTGGTGGCGTAGATGTGCACCGTGCGAGCCCCGCTTCCGCAGCCGGTCGCCAGGGCCTCGGACACCGAGACGGACTCCCCGCGGACCACCAGCTCGCCGGAGCCGCCGTTGCACTCGCGCTCGGGCTCCCGGGACACCCTGGACACGAGGGCGTTGGCGTCCTGCAGGTTCACGGCCGTTGGCCTCAGCTTGGCGGGGAGACCCAGCGCCTGGGCCTTGGCCTCTATGGCGCCGAGATCTGCGAATGGTTTCAGAGACCGGCGCGAAACCTGAAAGTCGTTAGAGAAACCCATCGTGTTAACTTCTTGGACTTACTGTAGCGGGCTATTGCTGTGCGCTCGTCTGCTCTCACCTGGACATCCTGCTTGGACATGCGGTCGAACATAGCGAGCAAGAAGCGGCTCCAGTCCTTGCGCGCGTCCAGGTCGGCGGCGGCCTCGTGGAAGGGCCGCACCCACTGGTCCTTGAGGGTGCTGCTGGCCACGATGGCCTCCTCGCTGACCACCTGCAGGGCCACGATCTGGCGGCACATCCCCACCACCTCCAACACCCTGCCGGCCTCCTCGGGCGCGCTGCTGGCCAGCTTGTCCACGCGGCCGCAGTAGTCGCGGACGTCGCCGCTGCCCTGCAGGTCCCCGGCGGCGCGGCGGACCTCGTCGGCGGCCCTCTGCAGCCGCTCCGCCGTGGCGGGGACGTCGTTGGCGTCGTAGGCCTTCCGGGCGTGAGTGGCCGCCACGCTGCGGCCGAGGTCCGACAGCTTGCGGATGATGTCCTCGCTCAGCTTGCGGGCCAGCTTTAGCGCGAAGGCCTCCGTGTCTCCGGAGACGGTTGTGCCGAAGTCACGAGTTTCCACACTCGCGAACCTGAATAGGGCAACCGGCCACACAGAACGTGTTTGTTGAGTAAGTAGTAATTTTAATTCAAGTGCGAGGGCGGAAGTGGAAGAACAATGATACTTTCAGAACGGTAACGGGTAGTATAAGCTTTCCCGCCTGAAATATGTTTGAAATGTTCTGTTTTTTAACTAATTAGATCGCCGCAATGACGTGACGTGTACACTCTTTTGGGGTGCTGCGGGCCCCTCGCCAAGCAGTGGCCGTAGTTTCACAGAGGGGGTAGGTCATGTGGTTTCGTAGCCGATTGCTCGTTTCTGCGGCTAGAGCAGACTCACTGCCGTGCGATTTTTAGGCACGAAGTGAAACGGAGTTGCCTTATAGTCTGACCCGATTGGACTTTTTAGGCACGAAGTGAAACGGAGTTGCCTTATAGTCTGACCCGATTGGACTTTTTTTTTTCTTTTAAGCATTGCCCTATGGCCCTCTATACGAATTTTCTGAAACTACGCACATGGACGCAGGATACTTTTGCAGGGCACGCTGACGTGTTTTTAAACTTCAAGTGGCCGAAAAATCGATTTAGTCAGCTATCTCACTTCTTCTTATGGCGAAAGAAAGGGACGCAACTATACGCGCATCTATGGCCCACAGGGCCAATTGCTGTAGATCGATAACGAGGCAAAAAATCAAAAATCTGTCTAACAGAATTATCGAGGGTGACTGGGCAAGTACAGCAAACCTACTTTTAAACTTATAAAATGTAACACTTAGCGTAAAAACGCATTTGAAATTCAGCTATCTCACTCCACCCAATAGCAAAAGAAAGGGACAGAGCTACCCCCGCTCGGCTCGTCAGCTGGCTGCATCCGCTATTCCATCCTTTTCTAGTCCACTACCAAATCTTCCATCCTTCTTTTTTGTTGCGCAGCCCTTGCCGGGTACCCATTGTCGATGTGCCGAGCCGAGCCGGGGCCTGGCCGAGCCACGGCTACGAGACCGGCGACTCAAGGCAGGAGGACCGTTTCGGTGGGACCCTGACCCTCCCCTCTACCCTAGAGTACGCACAACAAGCCAAGGGACCAGACTCAGAGCGAGGCGCGCATTGTCGGGCCGCCGGGCCAAGCCAGGCGAGGACAACACCTTGCAGGCCAGGGCTGGGCGGCCCGCGTGTGAGAATTAAAACGGTGCACTGACCGTTACTGTAAAACTGTAATTTTAAAACTGCCCCGTTCCATTACAAAACTAATATATACCTTCAAATATCCTTTCATTTTAAAAAACAAAATTAAATAAACTCACAAAACCTAAATAGGCGGTAACGTAACCAACCCAAACCCGTGCGAAACTCCGCGCCTGCCAGTGTCTCACAGGGTGAGACAGTATCTACAAATCTACAAAATGCCCGATCATGTGCAAAACTTCAGTCCTACCAGTGTCCCACGTAGTGGGACAGTATTTTTCATACTACCCTGTTCAGCTCGGAAAGTAGGGCCAGTGCAGATTAAAATATCACACTTTAGAAGTAGGCAAAAAAATCACACTTTTAAAACGTTATTTCTTGAGTAACCGAGCCACGTGGGCAAATCTCTGTTAGTGTTAAAATGTTTCTTTCTCTGAGCTACACCAATTTCGGATGGCCTTCGGTGGCAAGCAGTATTTAGCGACTTAAAAAGCGCAGTGTAATTTCTTTAGCTGCACGAGTGTGATTTTATTGCCTTTAATAATGCAGCTGGCGGAGCACAGTGGTCTGAGAGCGCCGAAAAGTGGGAAAAAACCTATTTTTGAAATATTTTTATTTTACCTTCGCTCCGGTACAGAGAGCTAGATAAATGTTTAATCTATCGAAAACCGAAGCCCGTTGCTTGCCTGTAGCTAGCCTTTGTATTGAATTTTTTATTCAAATGTGAGGGTACGTGCCCTTCGGGGAAGAATTCCTGCCACGGCGTTTTGCGGGGGTCACTTTGCAACGTGTTTGTAGCCCACCCACACTCGAAAATACACTTCCAATATTAAACTAAGGTTCCAAAAAGTCTTCACATTACGATCGGCTGTAATTTTACACTAAAACCCCCTCAAAGCTCTTTAAAATCTATTTTAATGCGCAAGGTAGAAATGAGCACACCCAGAAAAGTCGGTTCTTGGTTCAAGTACAGAACAGTTCTCAATCTTCATGTTCTCGGCCTCTGCTCTTGACTTATTGGCAAGCCCATCATGTGCCGCGGGCACGGTCCATCGTCGCCATAGTAGACCTCGTAGCGCAGTGGTTAGAGTGCGGGGCTCCGAACCCATATTTCCAGGGTTCGGATCTCGGTCGGGGCGGTGGTATTTTCTTTGCCAAAATGAAATTATACTGTCGGCTGAACACGCGTAGAACTCAAGTAGAGCCCAATGCACCGTTACTTCAAGTACAGAACGCATTCAAAAAAATTGAGAACATGTTCTTGGATTTTTGCTCTCGGCGGAGGCATGTTTTTCGAGTACATTTTGTGCTCGGACCAAGATAATTGTATTAGGGCCAAAAGCATTGCTCTTACACGGATATCAAAATGTTCTCGAATCATTTGAGAGCAAGATGTTCTCATATCGAGAGCAATGTTCTTGTTCCGAGAACGGATTTTTCTGGGTGCACGAAGCGGCTCGATACATCGTAGTATATTTGAGATTTAAAAAGTTCCAGGACGTTCCAGATGCTGTGCGTTGGTTTATTAACTCGTTGAAGTATACTCATGTGATGCCACACACAATCGCATGCCCTAATCTGCCCCTTTTTAAATGACAAACCAAAATCTGCGACCCGGAGCGGTGCGCGCGCTTGAGCAGCGCAGCAGACGCCGGGCAACATAACCTTTAACTGCTGACTCGCGCGCGCAGACGACGTGCCTTCAAACCAGAGTGCACATCAGGTGCAGACGACGCGACGTGCCGTGACATGCTGTGCCGGTCAACTCGCCCCCGTCGCCTATTTCCCAACATTACCTTTTCATATTACCTATTGCCTATCTTTATTTTTGTTTGGAAATTGCATTGCCACAGCAAGAGTTTTGAGGCGGTATCTCACCATATTCCATAAAATTCGATGACAATGACTTACTTAACGTACCAATTGCCTACTTGGATTGCCTACCGCGTTCAGTACCGCGGTCATTACCTCAGAAGCCTATGTTTCAAAGTTGACACAAATTGGGAAAGATGAAAAGGGAGGTCCGTTTAGTACAGATTGCCTACTTAGATTGCCTACCGCGTTTAGTATTTAAAAGCTCATTGCCTCAGAAGGCTATGTTTCAAAATTGACACAAATCGGGGAAAAAATGACAAAAGGGAGGTCAGCTTAGTACAGATTGCCTACTTAGATTGCCTACCGCGTTTAGTATTTGAAATGCCATTGCCTCAGAAGGCTTTGTTTTAAAGTTGACACAAATCGGGGAAAAAAATGACAAAAGGGAGGTCCGTTAAGTACAGATTACCTACTTGGATTGCCTACCGCTCTACGTATTCAAAAGGTCATTGCCTTAGAAGGCTATGCTTCAAATTTGGCACAATTTGGACAAATAGTGAGAGAGTTATTAATTTTTTCCTCTCTTACGTGCCTCTCAGACCACTGTGCCCCGCCTCGTGCTATATAATATGAGGCTCGGCTAGGGCTGCTCACGGGGACTGCTGCGGCTGCTGCTGGCTGCTGCTGCCACGCTGCCGCTTCTGCTAACTACTGCTACACCTGCCAACTGCTAACTGCCTGCTAAACTGCTAACTCCGAGAGTTAAAGCTAGCCGAAGTTAAAACTTCATCTGCTAAAAAGAATATTCGACAGGATTAAAATGAACAGGGGTTCGTCTGCATCTTAACCTTCTAGCAATGGCAATGAAATGGAAACTCCACACCTCACTCTTGTTCTTTGCCGAACAAGCAAAAATTCCCGCTAAGCCTTTCATGTGAGCACCAAGTAAAGCAAGATCTGTGTTGCTCTTGCTTACCTTAGTGTCTTCAGGACCATTTTGGACAGCTGAGCGCGAATGAGATTCATAGCCTCGTTGCCCTTGACCGGCCCCTCCTTGGTGGGCGCTCGGAACAAGACGATGTGGCTGTCTCCGCTGGAGTGACACGATAATCGTCATTAACAACTGGCAGCACTGCATCAGCCGTACGGAGGTGAACTCACGGACGGCTCACCTTTCATCTTTCGAGAGAAACACGTCGACCAAGCTTCGGGACCGCCTGTGCTGCTCCTTTAGCAGGGCGTCGTTGGCCTTGTCGACCTGCTCGTCCAGGAAGGGCTTCATCTTCTCCCTCAGGAAGATGACTACGTCCTCCTTGACCTTGGAGTCGGATTTGGGGCCGAACCTGATGCTGCCGTCGCTGTCCCGTGTCCTCTCGAACGCCTCGATGTGCGACACCGCCAAGGCCACCGAGTGCTGCAGCTTGCCCACGTCCTTGAGCAGGCGGGCGGAGTGCGCGAGCATCCTGAGGAACTCGGTGCGGCTGCTGCCGGACACGGCGAAGTAGGGTGCCAGCAGCAACACCTGGGCAACAGACGCAGGCGAAAGCCGTCGGAAAGTTGGTCATTTCAAATCAAACACAGTAAATCCCTATGCATAATTTTGTGCATTGTTCCGCACAAAAAGACGGATGCTTAGGCACATTCTTATACATCAGTCCACACAAAAACGTGCGTTGCTACGCGTAATAATGTGCATAAGAGTATGCGCATGGGTGTGCGTGAGGTTCCGTACCGTATGCTTAAATTTGTATATAAGGATTTACTGTGTAAAGAACATCCTATGCGTTGATGCAACCCTGAAACGCAAGTGTCGGTCCCGATCGCCTGCCCGGTCTTGGGTAGGCCAGCCCACACGACGTGCGTGCATGAAGGAGTCCTGTTCCACTACCCCAGGAGGCGAAGCTAGGTCCTAGCGGATCCTGTGCCCGCTATGGTTTGCTTGTGCGGTGCGATATTATTGTCCGTCTGTTTTCGATAGACGATTTCAAACGTTGAGGGGTGGCAAATTTCTCATATATTGGCCTTGCGCATGCAAACTCTCATTCTTCCCCTTGAGGCCGTGAGTAGTATAAGTGAACTATACTACTGCCGTGTGTCCAAATGTACCAGGTTCGCCGGTCTTCACGAAGGCCAGGAATGTAACGAGGTTTCCCTCAGTTATTTCTAGGTCTCCTAAAAGCTCGACTTCCCTTTCCTTCTATTTATACTTTAGGAATATTTCTGCTTATTCCGCCATGCGTGAAGGGGCTGAGTGCAGCTAACAGTTTGCTTTACCTTGATGCGACGAGATTGGCGGGCAACTTCCTTCATGAAGTATGCTATGGATATTTCGACGCAGGGAGAGCGCGTGTCCTCGAATCCGGGGCAGTCTAGAAAGTGGGCACCTGTTGCCTTGTCAGTCATGATCTTCGGCTCCTGCAAAATCGGTATGGATTTTCGTTAAGATGAGCTCAGGTATTACGAATTGATCCCAAATAGGACATGTTCTGATGCGTAAGGCTCGGTAGTGATTTGGCATCACAACTCTTTCTTGAGCAACTGTTCCACTCTTCAAAAGAAAAGAAAAAGTTTACACTTTAAAGTGGTAGCTACACACCCGACCATAGAAATATGCGGTTTTCATCATATGCCTTGCCTATCTCACTTTAGAAAAAGTGTGACGCCCGGCTTGCATTCCAGCGGCACAATATATAATTTGGGAATAAATGGAACACCGCGAGGTTTCAACGCCCAGTCAAAGAAAAAATAAATATCAAAATTAGAATCCAATTGCTTGCGTAAACATATGCTAAGTAAATTAAAATGGTTATGCAGTTCCCCTGCGATTTTAGTGCATTGCGAAGAAATGTCTGATAAAGAGAGAGAAATGGTGTGTGCAGCTGGACGATTTGCCGGAGCGTCATGCGTTTTCGTACCTTTGTAACGGACTTGACGCCGCCGCCGATGTAGGCGCTGCCGTTGAAGATGTGTTTTCCGCCGTCCCACTCCACTCGCAGCCCGTCGTCGTTGTTGGAGAGCACCAAGGAGAGCGTGGTCTTGCCCACGCCCGTGATGCCCAGCACCAGTGTCACTTCCTCCGGGACCACCAGCTGGTACGAGGGCGGCCTGCAGGAGTCATCGCACTGATGGACAGCCAATAGGAAGACAGGCGCGTTACAACTTTGCCGACTCGTTTTAAATTTAAGTTTAATCGTTAAAACTTAGCACCAACACAAAAGGATTAAAATATTTTCGCAAAATAACGATATTTTGAAGCATGTGATAGATTTACTAACAATTTTACACTCTGTGGACAGAATGTAAGGAAAGGAGTGATTTCAGAGGGTTGCAGTGCAAAAACGACCATCCACCGTATTTCCAACAAAAACGAAAAACTATATATCTCAGTGTTTTTTACATGACAAATAGACTTGGCAGACACCACAGAACATAATTATTGTGGCCAGAAAAGTAGGCACTAAGTACTGAGTAGCTTTCGCAGTAAGCATGCGGAGGCAAGGAGCCACACTGTTAGAAAAAAAGGCATCATGTAGCGTGCAAGTGCATCATGCAAGTGCTGCTAACCAATGAAAATGGATGACCCATTGGCCCACAAAAGCGATTCGTCATTTTGAAATGTTAGAAATCATTTAGAAATGGCTAAAGTCGGCCAATAAGTCATTTCAAAATGGTTTCGTCATTTCAGAATTGCGAATCATCGATGACCTTGCCATTTTAAAATAGTATTTTATAATATTCTCGAATAGCCTTACCCATTTCCAGAACAGCCATCTTAAAATTACTTTTTTTAACAGTGCACATTACACCTGTGCGTTTGAGGCTGATAATGTCGGTGCTGATATCGAGCTGACCTCAATACAAAACAAGCAAGGACGAGGAAGCAATAAGGAGCCCCCAACTCCTACCAATCCCAAGGAAATTACTTCACTTTAACAGATCACAGATCGTCAACATCGAGCCGCCCACACTCACCTTGCCGCGAGACGTCGCCAGCAAGAGCAGCAGAACAGCACAAGCCGCGGGCGCGCCTCGGTGCCGTGGGCTCAGAGACGCGCAGTCCATGTTCGCCGGATTGCCCTCTCGCACCTGAGCAGCGAAAGACTTGTGGCGAGATCTGCTCCAGCACAGTAACGATGCGATGTTGTACTGTCAAAACGCGAGCCGACGGATGGGAGTGGCCGCGGCCCGACTGGCGTGGGTTTTGGCCACAACAGTCTTTATACTCCACACTCATTCGATCACCCCCCCCCCCCTCCCCCTTCCACCTCAACTTTGTGCGTCCATCCTTTCCCGGCCGGGACTTCACCGGCTGCCGTGCCGGCCGGCCCGCCAGCCGGCATCAGGCCTGATAGCTACGGCAGCGGTGGGGTACGGGTTCAGCGATTGCCGTTGACTCAGCAGCCGCCGGCATCGGCAGATTGGTGTACGTTGTTTCTTTTTAGTTTTTTTTTTAGTACAGCACAGCACTGGCCGCTGCGAGAAACGCTTCACACGATTCCAAGATCACGCCTCGATCCACGGACAGTCTGAAAAGTCCGCGGTCGGTGTCAGTGCTGAGATGTTGATATTCACATGTTTTCATCTGTCAATAACTCGCAAGGAGTGCAAACGGTGTTTCGTGACTGAATAAGTTGGCAGTTGTTTTCCTGTAAGATTTTCACTGCAGAGCGCGATCAGCTTCACGATCAGCGTCAGAAACTAAATCCACCTATAGCCAGAGCTTTCGGCCAGGTTTTCGGTGTGCTTCTGTTGATTTAGAAAATGCTGACCCTCAGCTTCAGATCAAATATTGGAAAGAGAAATATTTTAAAGCAGTACGAGGTGCTAAAGCTTAACAAGACACAAACCACAAGGCACTGCTCAGCGTATTAGAGACTATGAATTCTGCTCTGCATGATATCTCATCACGTGTAACTGCAAGGGAAAAACAATATTCGGACTGCTTACCTACATCCCTCGCATCACGTATGGCTGCATACGGTCAACTGTTCGCAGAAAAGGGTGGCTCGCTGGCTGGTTGATTGTGAGTTTGATCTGAATACCTCTCTTCCTGTAATTCATCTTATTCTGGTAACTCTTGTCACCCAGATTGTCCGAGGTGGATTTAGTAGTCCCTTCACGCCCTTTGTGTATAATCTCTCGTAAATGCATGAATGTCAAAATTGAAAGTCATCTTTTTGTATGTAATGCAGATGTTTTGATTAATTCCACCTCTATTGGTATGAATTTGATATAGGTAATTTTTTATACATGTGTGTGCCAAAGAAGTTTAATCTAGAAGTATGTACTGTAAGGATATTTTTCATGTTTTACAATTAAATAATTCATTTAATTATTTTACAGTAGTTTATTTACTGTTTACCATCGTGTCTGATGAGCTTTAATTTTTGTGTAGTGACTGGTCAATATCAAAGCTGATCCCCTTAAAAAGATTTTGTCTGCTCTTCTGAGTGATATTTTGAATGGTTTAATGCACAGTGGGGAGATGAGTTTCACGGGATCGTTCTTACAGACGTGAAGAAAAAAGTTCTTCTCTGGTTTATAGATTTTTTATTGGTCTTTAACCAGGCCCTTTTCAATCTCCTTAAAAAGACAAGAAGTAGTTTCCACCTTAAAAGTAGTAGTCCCGTTCTACACCCATGCAACGAGTGTTTGTGCTCGATATTGTGTTCAGATGCTTTGCAGTTATTTACAGCCGTCCACTTGAGTGTAAATACCCCCTTGCACGGGGTTTCCCCTTTACGTAGAAAATGGTTCCGCGCAAGTATCATTCGCTATTGACGCATTTCAAGTACAGACGACACAGAAATTCCCCATACACGAACTTCGCAAAATTTTAGTTTGGTAAATTTCAGTATTTCGAGATTCAAACCATGGTATTTGGGATTGGAATGTACACATCTTTCATTCATAGCTGTTTCGCATCCACTGGACCCCGCATTGAAGACCGCTTAATACACTAGCGACCAAATTTAGCGGCCCACCGCATTATTAGCCCAAACGTGAACGCTCACACATCTATTGACTCCCGCCAGCACATGGTGCCATAACATAGCTTCGTACCGTATCACCACAGGCACGCCCGTATGGGTGGTACTAATACCCGTACGCCGTTAGCTTGACCGGAACATCTCACTGCACAGACATGAAAGCTTTGCTTTTCTCCAGCAGCTGTACGTAGTGCTGGATGTCCCGGCGGCGGTAGGGGTGGTCCAGGCTCTGCTTGGCGTAGGCCAGTGCCCGGGGCGGCACGCTCTGCCAGAGGGTGGGCAGCGGCTGCGCCGGGGGCTGCGCGGCTCCCGCGGCATTGTCCCGGCCGGGGTGGCCGTCGCTGTACTGCGGCGGTGGCGGCGGGGCACTGTCACCACCGCGGCCGAGAATGGTGTCCCTGGCCTTGGACCAGAAGTCGCGTCTCCTGCGGGAGTGTCCGTGCTGCGTGCGCGGCCCGCCGACACCCGCGCGGCCGCCCTCGCCTCGCTGCCCGTCCACCGCGTTCAGCTCGTGGTTGAACACCTGCCCCTCCAGGTTGATGAACTGCGCCCGGCCCCGGGGTCCGCCCAGGCCACCGACGCCGCCGTGGCCGCCGTCGCCGCCGTTCCCTCCTCCGGAGATCCCGTTGCCGCCGTCGCCACCGTCCTGGCCGCGGCCGCCGTTGCCGCCGTTGACGGAGACGCGAGGGGTGCTGCCGGAGAAGCTGGCGCCCACCCCGAGGAAGCTGCCCCCAGGCGATCCCGGCCCGCCGGCCGCGCCGTCGGCGCCCCGAGCGCCACGGCCCGCCTGCCCCGGCTTCCCGCCGGCGTTGGCACCCGGCTGCCCGTTGAGGTCTATCTTGGGGCTGCCAAGAACCTCCCACCGCGGGGCGACGATGACCAGCCTGCCGCCGGGGAGCACCACGTCTGCGTCCACGAAGACGGTGTTGGTGGCGTAGATGTGCACCGTGCGAGCCCCGCTTCCGCAGCCGGTCGCCAGGGCCTCGGACACCGAGACGGACTCCCCGCGGACCACCAGCTCGCCGGAGCCGCCGTTGCACTCGCGCTCGGGCTCCCGGGACACCCTGGACACGAGGGCGTTGGCGTCCTGCAGGTTCACGGCCGTTGGCCTCAGCTTGGCGGGGAGACCCAGCGCCTGGGCCTTGGCCTCTATGGCGCCGAGGTCTGCGAATGGTTTCAGAGACCGGCGCGAAACCTGAAAGTCGTTAGAGAAACCCATCGTGTTAACTTCTTGGACTTACTGTAGCGGGCTATTGCTGTGCGCTCGTCTGCTCTCACCTGGACATCCTGCTTGGACATGCGGTCGAACATAGCGAGCAAGAAGCGGCTCCAGTCCTTGCGCGCGTCCAGGTCGGCGGCGGCCTCGTGGAAGGGCCGCACCCACTGGTCCTTGAGGGTGCTGCTGGCCACGATGGCCTCCTCGCTGACCACCTGCAGGGCCACGATCTGGCGGCACATCCCCACCACCTCCAACACCCTGCCGGCCTCCTCGGGCGCGCTGCTGGCCAGCTTGTCCACGCGGCCGCAGTAGTCGCGGACGTCGCCGCTGCCCTGCAGGTCCCCGGCGGCGCGGCGGACCTCGTCGGCGGCCCTCTGCAGCCGCTCCGCCGTGGCGGGGACGTCGTTGGCGTCGTAGGCCTTCCGGGCGTGAGTGGCCGCCACGCTGCGGCCGAGGTCCGACAGCTTGCGGATGATGTCCTCGCTCAGCTTGCGGGCCAGCTTTAGCGCGAAGGCCTCCGTGTCTCCGGAGACGGTTGTGCCGAAGTCACGCGTTTCCACACTCGCGAACCTGAATAGGGCAACCGGCCACACAGAACGTGTTTGTTGAGTGAGTAGTAATTTTAATTCAAGTGCGAGGGCGGAAGTGGAAGAACAATGATACTTTCAGAACGGTAACGGGTAGTATAAGCACTCGCGATACTAGGGAGTATTAAAAGAGTATTAAGAGCTTCACAAGATGTTTAATGAGCATATCCACGTCGAGTGTAACTACGACAGCGGAATTACAAAAACAAGAATAGTGTCAGAACGGAGAGAAATCGCATGACGATGCCAGTTCCACCCACGTCTTCTACCTCATCGTCTGGTAGACCATTCTAGACAGCTGCTCACGGACGCGGTCCATAGCCTCGTTGCCCTTGACAGGGCCCTCTTTTGTGGGCGCTCGGAATAAGACAACATGGTCGTCGCCGCTGCAACGCAAATAAAAGCATTGGCAAAATTATAAAACTGCCATAAGTACATGAGGTACCTGGCTGTGCTGATTCCTATATAATGCTTACTTTTGATCTTTCGACAGGAAAACGTCGACCAGGCTGCGGGCCCGCCTGTGCTGCTCCTTGAGCAGGGCGTCATGTGTCTGATCCACCTGCTCGTCCAGGAAGGGCTTCATCTTCTCCTTCAGGAAGATGACTACGTCCTCCTTGACCTTGGCGTCGGATTTGGGGCCGAACCTGATGCTGCCGTCGCTGTCTCGTGTCCTCTCGAACGCCTCGATGTGCGACACCGCCAAGGCCACCGAGTGCTGCAGCTTGCCCACGTCCTTGAGCAGGCGGGCGGAGTGCGCTAGCATCTTGAGGAACTCGGTGCGGCTGCTGCCGGACACGGCGAAGTAGGGCGCCAGCAGCAACACCTGATGCGAGAGAGCGGGACGTCGTGCACCCTCAAAATTGTATGCTTGAATAACGAACATGTCTCCGAGAATACCGTATATGCTTGAATCAATCGTCTTGATGGATGCACGATTCATTTTTCTTATTTTTAATTTGCTATTGTTGGTTTGCCCGGAGGCTCCAACCCCTGCTCAACCCAATAGGCTCCTCAGGGAGTGGTGTTATGGATGTTATATGGCGAAGCACGATTCAAGCATACGCCTTGAGTAGCGTTTAATGTGTATGCTTGCGAGCTTGACCCAAACATTTCGACATTCTCGGGGACAACTTCCTTAATCAATCATACAATTTTGAGGGTGTCCCAAAGTATAGACGAGTCCTTTGCGCCAGGTTGCGTGAGCGGTACAGGCAAGAGGACAAGAAGAATAACGTGCGTTTACTCGCACGATACGCTTTGCGCCTGTTTTTGAAAATATGGCACCACTGTGATGACTGAATTTTAATATCTGTAGTCATCTCTCCTTAATATCTGTAGTCATCTCTCCGCCGTTTTTGGAACGTCAGCACATTCGGAATCGTGTATTGTGATTGTGCACCTGAGCGATTGTGCGTTGTTTGCTGCTTTTGCACATTCAATCATCTGTCAGAACTGGAAGCCGTTTTCAGCGCTAGTAGCATACACGATATACCAATACTCACACCAGGCAAGTTCGGCTGATACTGAGCCAGTTTTAGTCGCTCTGGCCCAACCGAGGTAGCCCCAGCCAAATTTTTTTTTTTGCCTTTTTACTTGTCAGAAAATTAAATAGCATGCCTTTGGGGGGGGGGGGGGTAGATTAGGACACTTTAGGTTACCTTGACGCGACGAGCCTGGCGGGCAACTTCCTTCATGAAGTATGCTATGGATATTTCGACGCAGGGAGAACGTGTGTCCTCGAACCCGGGGCAGTCTAGAAAGTTGGCACCCGTTGCGTTGTCAGTCATGATCTTAGGCTCCTGCAATACGAAAGCAGTGGGATACAATAGGCATTGCATGAACAATTACGACGTAGGCACAGTAAATGTGGCGCCGGGATCCTTCCGGCCCTGTAAGTACCCGACGACGGCCGTCTTTCCTCGCCACATCCATCCTTTTCCATCAGAAGCATCCACCATTTCATCAGAAGCTAACAGTCCCCCGCCCCCTTCCCCCCGGTTTCACGTGGTACAATCTCATATCTATTTTACTTCCAATACCGGCTTTACTTTATGTTTTGTATTTCTTTTAACAAAAAACCATTAGTTAATGGGGCTACTGGAACTGGCGGCCTTGCATTTGATGCACTTTTAATACAGCGGACATTTCTCCTACGGACGTTTCTTCCTGGAACCACCACCGTGGCGCGGTAGCTCAAGGAGCCAGGATCGTTCCCGCGATGTCCATGTAAAAGCGTGTCTCGTTTGTCTAGTCTCCGAACCCGCACGGCGCCTGCCGGGTAGGCAATCTTTATTTATGCAGTGCATGAGTGCTGTGCGGGCTGGTCAGCCCCAGCATTCGCAGGCGCTGAACCATGCCGTTGTATAGCGGGTGTGGTGGGAGAACATTGACACACTCACTGGACGACGCCTAGCGGCCAGTGCGCGCGCGGGTTCAAGTCCCACCGATTTGATTTGGATGATTTGGAATTACTAATTTCTGGTAATTTCATCGCCTCTGTCCCATAGGGCTGACATGATAGGATAAGAGGAGGGCGCTAGTAACGGTCAAGTCTAGCGTAGCCTTATTCGTGGTGAAGGTCAGATGAGGTCTCTGACGGCCATTCGGCCCACGGTCCTACCCTCCAGACCGACGGCACCGATGTGAGTTTACGTGACGTTTCAATGTGAGACTAGACCAATGGTCGATATTCCTGCTCACATCTCCGCCCTTCGCACCTTTGTTACGGACTTGACGCGGCCGCGATTTATGCCTACTTTACTGGCAACGCTGGTGGGAGCACGGTGAAAGCCGGTGTGTCCTGGGAAGTCCTGGGAAGGAAGCACCCATTCTCCCAGGACCAGCAGGCGCGAGTGGCCAAAGCGGACCGTTTCCAGGACCGTCCTGTGAGTTTGGTCACCAGTTTCCAGGACGGTTCTGGAACAGGGCGTCCGGGCCCGATTTGATCCTGGGTTTTCCAGCACCGACTTTTACCGTGAGTGGGTCTTCATCTCATAGTTTGGCACGTGTTGTAGGTGGGTTTCGGAATCGTTGTCGGTTGTATACCTTGGTGACGGACTTGACGCCGGCTCCGATAATGTCGCTGCCGATGAAGATGTGTTTTCCGCCGTCCCACTCCACTCGCAGCCCATCGTCGTTGTTGGAGAGCACCAAGGAGAGCGTGGTCTTGCCCACGCCCGTGATGCCCAGCACCAGTGTCACCTCCTCCGGGACCACCAGCTGGTACGAGGGCGGCCTGCACGAGTCACCGCCCTGGCGGGCAGGAGAGGCGAATGGCCGCGTCAGTCAGAAGTTCGCTCAATCGCTGAAATACACTTCACAACAGTGCAGTGCAGATTCTTTTGACTTCAGAGTCACCTTCCCCCCCCCCCCCCCCCCCCGGGAGCGGCCTTTTCCGCCAGTATGTAGGCGTAAAGACCTACACGAGACCTGCCCGAGAGCCGGCCCTGTGCCCGCCTCTGTTTGATTTTACTAAAAATAATGCATCTAATTTTCGAGAAGCCCTTTACTCTAAATTTGATCTGCCTCTGTAAACGATAAGTCAGCGAACACGCGGGAACAAACGTGTCGGGCTAAAAACGCCGCATTCACCCAAAGGTTTATCGTCGACTGAAAAATCGGAAACAATGTTCACTGCGCGATTTTTTTTTTACAATATCCGGTTTTGTTGCGAAAGTTTCATGTTCTTCTATACTTCCGTTTTCAAGACTCCTCGGAAATCCCTATCGATGCTTTCACCCGGAGAACCTGTGTACTCCAATTTTTAGTTTTTAAGTGTTCAAGCATCTAGACTGCAAGAATAATTGCGAGGTTTAAGGATTAGAAGAAGACATTCCGCAGGGCACGAGAAACATAATTTAGGACCAAAGTGTCAGAAAATCCATAATATTTCTGCATAATACCACAAACATGTAGAAGTGGATTGTGATTTGGCAACGATTCCTTTGCTTTTCCTCTGAGCCAGTCCTCCACGCGGTCCTGCCCTGTGGCACCTGTGCCGTGCGCTCACCTCCGCTAGGTCGGAGTCGCCTTGTGCTGCCGTGGAGACCAGCAGCAGAAGAACACAAACCGTGGCCGCGCCTCTCCAACGGGCCGGTTGCAGCATGGACTTCGTTGCCATCTCTGCGGGGCTGGCTCGGCATGTGGTAGTCGTGCAGTACGAACAGTTGCACTTGTGGTCGTTCGAGATGCTCCTCTGGCAGGAAGCAGTTGCCGGGACCACAGAAGTGGAAGGCGCTCCTGCCTCTCGGCGCGACTGCCGCGAGGCCCTCCGGTCTGTGCCTTTATACCCGCTCGCTCTCGGGTCGCTTATCCCACAGTGTTTCCCCCACTCTCCGACCCAGCCATGTTCTACCCGCTCCTCCCCCCCCCCTTCTTTCTCGGTGTCACTCAAAAATCGAAATGAAATGTTCTCATTGGCTGGGCGATAGCGAAGACCTTACCCGACTAGGCCAAAAATGTTTTGTCTGTCTGTGTCTGTCTGTTTGTCCGCGCGATTTTTCGAGAACGGTTAGACGTAGAAAGCTCAAATTTGGACCACATCTTTCTTTCATCATACCAGAGTCAACCTCCTCTCAGGAGCCCAAGCGGTTTCTTAGATGATTTTCACAACTTGTGTAAAATTTAAAATCCGCCGGTTGGGTGAGGTCAGTATGCGCCATGCGCCTGTCAGGGAGAGGCGTATCAGTAACTCGAGTGGGTTACGCTCGGTTAGGTAAGGTTAGTGGAGGCCTGGGTAGGTTAGGCTGAAGTAGGTAAAGGTAGGTTAGGACTGGTTGAGCGGCATTGACAAGGAAAGGATGATTTAAGATACGTTCGGAGGCCAGAACATGAGCGCGGTTGCGACTGTGCGGAGACAGTGACGCAGAGCGTCTTACTGATTGATTGGCTCCGCAGGGTCCTACTCGTCAGGTGACAGCCGCCGGCAGGCCAAGGTAGGCGTGCGCCAGGCGTGGAGTGGTGCGGAATAGTGATTCGCGATGAGCGAAGCCTGTTACGACACGACGCGGTCTGGCGTCGGTCTGGCGGTCTGGCGCGGACAAGCAGACAAAACATTTTTGACCCAGTCGGTCCAGGGCTTCGCTATCGCTCAGCCAAGAAATGCGCTCTCCAAATTGTATGCTTGAATCACGACCATGTCCCCGAAAATACCACACATGCTTGAATCAATTATCATCCTAAATATGGATGCACGATTCAAGCATATGCTTTGTTTCACGTTAAATGCGTGTGCTTGATCCAATCATTTCGACATTGTCGGGGACAAGTTCTAGATTCAAGCATGCAATTTTGAGGGTGTAGAATAGTTTTATGAAATAGACCTTTTCGGTGTGGCTGCTGACGTCAGTGAATCCGGTTAGAAGATGAAAAACAAGCACAGACCGACTGCGCGTGCGTCGCTTCTTCCCTTTGTCGGCTGCGCATGCGCAGTGGGTCTGCGCTTGTTCTTCCTTTCATCTTCCTACCGAATTCTGTGACGTCACCAGTCACAACGTAATAGTCTATTCAAGGTGATTCAAGCTCGACCAAGGTTAGGCGACGTTGCGTTAGTTCAATAATTTTATTTCATGCAAGGCCTGATTCAAAGCTTGATTAGGCTAGGTTGTGCTATGGGCATGGGCCAAATTTTTGTAGGTCTCATTCATTTGCCCAACTCTCTCTCTGCCTTCCTATCTTTTCCCCAATCCACTCTTTTTACCGCACTTTCTGTCGGGGATTCACCGGCTGTGTCGGAGCCGCGGTGATAAGAGCATTCGTTTTGTTCGTTGTTCGGATTTGCGCTGTAAGTGGCAGGCAGCGTGTCTGCACAAGAGTGTGTGTGTGTGTGTGTGTGTGAGAGAGAGAGAGAGAGAGAGAGAGAGAGAGGGAGAGAGAGAGAGAGAGGGAGAGAGAGAAGACGCTGCGCCTCGGTTATCTTAGTGAAGCAAACGACGGGAGAATCTTCTTTTTTCCTCATCGGTGTCAAAAGTCAGGCTCGATCTCGGGGAAGCCTGTGACTCACCGTTCCGTGGCCAGCACCACCTACACACACCGGTAGCGGCATATGAAACTTTCAAGGGAGTGCCACAAAGTGTGAACCTCGACAGCCGCGGTCCATGGTCACGAAGTCACGTGCGGCGTTTGGTTAGTTTCGCGCACACCGGTACCGCATGACTCCCGTTATTTTTTTCAAATCACCGCATGGTGCACGTTTCCCATTGAAAATAAGCCTTCATTTCAGAGAGTCTCCCCGGATTTTCTACCTGGTAAAAACTCTAGGGAAGCGTCTGCCAAGGCCAAGATAGGTTGACCCGCGCACCCTGTGTGCGTGGAAGATTTGTAGATTGCCGACCCATCAGACTTTGAGACGGTTTCGAAGGTCCATCTAACTTACCGAGCAGCGGTAAATTGTTATAAATATTCAAAATTGTCGGTGGTGGTGTGTGTGTCGGGAAGGGGGGGGGGGCAGCAACCAACTGTTTAAATTACTTTTACCTTAAAAGGGCTTGCGCTTGGCCTTGGTGACGTGCGTTTTAAGTTTTCAGTTTCAAGGTGAGTCATAACGTTTTAATGGAATGAAAATAATACAGTAAAGTCGATTTCAGATAAACGTTTTATTTGCAGCTCATGTAACACTGAGATCAATTATTTCCATCCAGGAAATACACCCCACACTAAAAAGGGATGAAAACCCGCTTGTGTAAGACACAAAATTAAATAAACAAATACTTAGTGGAAGTAACAAGCTATACCCATGGATCTTTGGCATATTAGTTTCAGTGGCAAGAAAAATATGCTCCGTTTCAACTGGAAAAGCTACAGTTCAATTTCCAAATCAAATCATCACACTAATTTTAGTTTGCACTTCAATTCAGTATAGTTTAGAGGCTTGAAAGAGCTAATGAAACTAATGGAATTAGCACGATAAATAATACTAGGTGCACAACTAAAATACGTTCAATGCTACCACTTTATGTTTAAATCTAAGCGTAACAAGAATGGCAACGGAGTTTTTACGGTCGCTGTTACGTCACCGGGAACGCCGAAGAGTCATAAGTAACATGACAAACCTGCAAGGCGCATGCTTGGTAGTGGGCAAACATTCGTACAAATTTGTACATACCTATGCACTAAATTACGTGTATAAATTATGTTTACGCAATTCTGTATACATAGCCATGTAGAAATTTATACATTTAAATTAAGAGTGAATCTCCTCACCCGATTCTGGTGACATCAGCCATCGCGACAGAATTGTCCAAGAAGACCCTCTACTGCACCGTCATGAACCCGTGGTTGTTCTGCAATAGGTTGACAAAGTGCTGGATCTCCCGGCGGCGGTAGGGGTGGTCCACGCTGCGCCTGGCGAAGTCCAGTGCCCGGGGCGGCACGCTCTGCCAGAGGGTGGGCAGCGGCGCGCTGGGGCCCTGCGGGGCGCCAGCAGCGTTGTCCTGGCCGCGGTGCCCGTCGCTGTACTGCGGCGGCGGTGGGGGAGGAGGCGGCGGCGGGTCGTGATGCTTGTGCCGGCCGAACACCTTCCGCAGCTTCTTCCGCAGGCCGCGCCTCCTGCGGGCCTGGCCGTGCGCGGTCCGGGGGCCGCCGTTGCCGGCGCGGCCGCCCTCGCCTCTCGGCCCGTCCGCCGCCACCAGCTCGTGGTGGAACGGCTGCGCCTCCAGGTTGATGAAGTGCGCACGGCCTCGGGGACCGCCCAGGCCGCCGACGCCACCGTGGCCGCCGTCACCGCCGTTGCCACCACCCGAGTTGCCGCTCCCGCCGTCGCCGCCGTCCTGGCCGCGGCCGCCCGCGCCCCCGTTGACGAACACGCGAGGTCGGTTGCCGGAGAAGCTGGCGCCCACCCCGAGGAAGCTGCCCCCGGGCGATCCCGGACCTCCGGCGCCGCCGTCGGCACCACGGGCACCACGGCCCGCCTGCCCGGGCTTGCCGCCAGCGTTCCAGCCTGGCTGACCGCTCAGGTCGATCCTAGGATTCCCGAGGACCTCCCACCGCGGGGCGACGATGACCATTCTGCCTCCGGGGAGCACAGCGTCAGCATCCAAGTAGACGGTGTTGGTGGCGTAGATGTGGATCGTGCGTGGTCCGCCGCCACAGCCGATCGCCAGGGCCTCGGACACCGAGACGGACTCTCCGCGGACCACCAGCTCGCTGGCGCCCCCGTTACACTCGCGCTCAGGCTCCCGGGCCATCCTGGACACGAGGGCGTTGGCGTCCTGCATGTTTGCGGCCGCAGGACTTAGCTTGGCGGGGAGGCCCAGCGCCTGGGCCTTCCCCTGCAGGGCGTTTAAGTCGCCAAAAGCTGCCAGGGACCGACGAGCAGCCTGGAGGCAATCGTTTAAACATGAAGTCAATTCCAGAATGACAGATTTCTGCACGACTAGCAGCTCTGCCAATTAGTCCGGAGCAAGACACTTCCAGAAGACGTAGAAAACATTTTAAAACATGTGTTGCTAGTATCGATAAGAGCCAGTTCTCACCTGAACGTCGTGTTTGGACAGGCGGTCGTACATGGCGAGCAGGAAGCGGCTCCAGTCCTTGCGCGCGTCCAGGTCGGCGGCGGCCTCGTGGAAGGGCCGCACCCACTGGTCCTTGAGGGTGCTGCTGGCCACGATGGCCTCCTCGCTGACCACCTGCAGGGCCACGATCTGGCGGCACATCCCCACCACCTCCAACACCCTGCCGGCCTCCTCGGGCGCGCTGCTGGCCAGCTTGTCCACGCGGCCGCAGTAGTCGCGGACGTCGCCGCTGCCCTGCAGGTCCCCGGCGGCGCGGCGGACCTCGTCGGCGGCCCTCTGCAGCCGCTCCGCCGTGGCGGGGACGTCGTTGGCGTCGTAGGCCTTCCGGGCGTGAGTGGCCGCCACGCTGCGGCCGAGGTCCGACAGCTTGCGGATGATGTCCTCGCTCAGCTTGCGGGCCAGCTTTAGCGCGAAGGCCTCCGTGTCTCCGGAGACGGTTGTGCCGAAGTCACGCGTTTCCACACTCGCGAATCTGTAAGTTATTGATTTGACGCTAAGTGGTAGCACTGGCAAAGAGTTTAATGGTGTCCCGGATGTTACTCGACATACCTCAGCTTCTCACGGACCAATTTCGACAGTTCTTCTCGCCCGAGCTTCATGGCGTCGTTGCCCTTCACGGGGCCTTCCTTCATGGGAGCTCGAAATAGAGCTATGTGATTGTCCCCTCTAGAAATGTAAATAAGAAAACCGTGAAAGTGAACAGTATGTGAGCGTCATATTTGACAGTATGAAACTGTACACACTTGTCGGTTTTCGACAGGAAAATGTCGACCAGGCTGCGCGCTCGAATGTTGAGCTCCTTCAGCTGAGCGTCCTTCGACTGGTTGACCTGCTCATCAAGGAACGGCTTCATCTTGTCCTTGAGGAAGTTGGCAACATCGTCCTTCACCTTGTCGTCGGCCTTCGGGCCGAACTTGAAGCTGCCGTCGCTTTCGCGCGTTTTTTCGAACGCCTCAATGTGCGACACCACCAAGGCCACCGATTGCTGCAGCTTGCCCGTGTTCTTGAGTAGGCGTGCGGCGTGCGAGAGCATTTTGAGGAACTCGGTGCGGCTGCTGCCGGACACGGCAAAGTAGGGCGCCAGCAGCAACACCTGAGGAAGAGGTGCCGCTTGTTAAGAAAAGCATTTCAACTTCTTCTATTCTGTGCGTTAAAGTTTCATTTCTATGTATTGCGATGTATTTGCGATTGTATTTGCATTTCTATGTATTTGCGATGTATTTTGTAAGTTATTTCGTTCTGCCTACATCTAAGGAGATTTTCAACGCAACCTATCTCTCTCTATCCCTCCCTCCCTCTCTCACCTTGACGCGGCGAGCCTGGCGGGCGATCTCCTTCATGTAGTAAGCGATAGACACCTCGACACACGGAGACCGTGTATCTTCGAATCCGGGACAGTCGAGGAAATGTGCACCAGTGGCACTGTCTGTCATAACCATCGGTTCCTATAAAATGAACATGGACTTCAGTTAAGAGAATTTCATTTCATAACAAACAAAAAAGTACTGCCTCATCTCTCCTCTTTAAAACAGTTAAAACTATAGCATATTATATCAGGCCTACTAAGCCTTTCACATCCACTACAAAAAATATGTACGGATATATATGGGAGCGAAAATGAGTCTGAGTACAGTTTTTCGCATGGAATAGCGATTTTGTAAAACCGTCCCTAAACCCCCTCAGTAAATAATAAATATTGGAGAGGGCAGTGACGGTTTCATTTCAGAGGCAGGTTGTCGAGCTGCTCGGCCTGCCCACCTTGGTGACGGACTTGACGCCGTCGCCGATGATGCTGCTGCCGTTGAAGACGTGCTTGCTACCGTCCCAGACGACGCGCAGGTTATCATCGCGGTTGGCGAGCAGCAAGGAGAGCGTTGTCTTTCCGACGCCCGTAATGCCCAGAACCAGGGTCACCTCCTCGGGAACGACGAGCTGGACCGACGGCGGGCTACATGAGTCCTCGCACTGTCGGAAACGAAAATTCGTTATGTATTTAAATAACATATAAACAGAAAAAAACATTACAATGTTTTCGAGAAACACGTTTTGAACCAGGTTACAGCATACAAAACACAGCTCTTGTATTAATTTTGAGACAAAAAAGCGGGGGAAAACTTAGTAAGCCGTGGGCTTAAAATTTGAAACTGTGGTTTCAGCTCCCTTTATTGTGTTTTACTTACATGAGCTGTGGACAGCAGGACAGCCACGAGCAAACATGCCACGACTGTCGCAGGACGGCCGCCTGGCAGGAGCCCGGAGAAGTCCATCATTTTCATCAGTAAACCAGGCAGCCTGAAAAACGCACACGATTATCAATGACCATCGAACAGAAACCGATATGAGACGAGAAGCGGGGCGAAATGCGAGGAGACGACAACTTACCCATTTATAAACGTGACGGGCTGACACGCAGACTGTGAAGCTTCCAATGCGCAAACCGGTCACGGTACAACTGACGCCCAAATCGGCGGTCGGCGGCTTTATACGCCAAACTCATAGAACCGATGCGGCCGGCCGAGCCGCTCTTTCTCTGCAGTCTTCGCCGACCCCCACTCCTCGCCCCTTCCACGGCGACTGTCAGCCCGGACCGACCCGCCGGGGGTTCACCGGCTCCCGACGACGGGTTGAGTGATATCGCCATCAGCCGGCCGGCCCCGTCCCTGCCGGCGATGACCTCTTGACGCACTCACTGAGCGGCGGAGGTGGCAGTGCAGGAGCCGTGACATGATGTCACTGTTCAGCAAGTATCACAAACTAACAACCACGCGTGACAGCTATGGCTGGATATATAGTAAGATATATCTTGCCATTAATATGCATCATTTGCGAAATGTCTTGTAAAATGCGCAGTGGTTCAACAGAAAATAAGATTATGCGATATAGATTGGAACGCTTTCAAACGTGTTGCATGGTTTCAGCCCCGAGGATGTGAATTCTGTGACTCCGAAAAAGTTGAAATTCCTGCATTAAATTTTTACAGTTGAGAGTTGTTTTAAAATCGCTCACTAGTTGCTGAAAATAACTGGAGGCCAAAGCTATATTCATTTACCTATTAACACAAAACTAAAAAAACTTATTAACTTCATTCGCAAAATTCGGTGCGATGGTACCTTGCTAGTATACTCGCAAGGTATTACTCGTCATTTTGCACTGTGCACCTTTAATTTAATCCAATGTATGTAGCATCACTTGCAGGCGGATGTTATCACACAATGACGTGACTCTCAGAATGACACCTATATCTTTATGCGGGTATTTCATCCTCCCACTGCTTATAAGTGTTGTGTGGCGTATCTCGTTTGTGAGCGTACATAGGCCGAATTAGAGTTGACGCATGACGCTGAAGCCGTAAGCCCCGTGGACCCTTTCATTTGAGATTCGAATTCGTTTAAAAAGTAGAAGAATCAAGGGCACATTGGGCGTCGTCAGCGTCAAGCGTCAACTATAAACCTACCTTGGAGCTAACATTTGAGAAGTTAACGTTTGTTATTCTCCCGTGTACACAGCGTTCATACTTTCAAAGGCTTATACGAAGAAGAGCATCTCGCGTATTGCAAGGAAACTGCATCTCTCGAAGTATTTTAAATGCAATGCTGGTACAAAGATTACAAAGACGTGCTTCGCAAGTAACGCACCAATACTTTGCATTACGAAAAAAAATACTTTGTAAGGAAGTTCGTGAGATAATGTTGCATTTTTCTTTGCAAACAATCGACAGTATGCATAACTTTTTCTCTGGCGGGACTGCGGCTAAGACAGACACAAGACTCTTTTGCATCACAGAGTTTCTGGGAAACGAATGGACTGGGTAGTGCTGATGATGGCGTATGGCGCGCAGACGCTCAAGTGTACAGTGACCTCAGCTCAGAAAACCGAAATATTGATAGAGATCCTTCTCCGTGTACACTTTGATGGCCACGACTGATTTAGCCCAACATCCACGGTGATCACGTTCGTTCCGACTGTTGACGCCCGGCAACTTGCCGACGGGTAATCCGAAAGGAGTCGCCGCATTTGCGGGGCGGAATTCGTAGGCCCACCCGATACTTAAACGTCCTCACCGACGTCGCACGTGGGCGGAGTCCGTGGGAAATTTCAAGGGCACGCCCTGCTCTTGGATACTCCGTATCTCTTTTCACGCGTTTGGCGGCTTGACAATGAAATCTACTTCGTGACATAAGGAAATGCGCAACAAAGGTACCGCACTGTTGACACTGTGTCCACAAGATAACGTACAGGATCATGTGCCAAACCCGACAAGAATAACGAGCCTAACATGCCAGCCAAATTTTATAGCAAACAAACAAGCTCCCATTTTCAAAGGTCAATATGTGCCTACTTGCCTGCCTCTGGTATACTATCCTGGTGTGTCAACGCATCTTGTCAAAACCGTGACAAAAAAAAACGCTAGTATTTAGCGTGCAAAACGCATTTGCCGAGATGTTGCAAACACAAACTCGGTCGTACATCGCTCGCCAAAAGCAAGCGTTCAATTGCACGCTTCCATACCTCGCAGGGGAACTGTGCAGGTGCAGGCTTATCCTAGCTGTGTCCTGGCAGTAAAATTTGGCGAAACGGTCTCGAGCAGGTAAACAGATAAGTGGTCGTCTAGGCGGGGAACCACAGGCGTGTGGAACATGAATACGGGCGGCTCTGTAATCCCTTTCTCTCTGGCGGCGGCGGTTCTGTGAAGTCTGCGGCAGCGCGGCGGGCAGCCGCCGAGTCCCGCCCGCGGGCGCGCGGTACTCCCGACCCGACTCAGCGCTGGCGACGTCACCGGGCCAGCGACTGTGACCTCATCGGAGAAACAGCGAGGAGGCGGGCGAGCGGGAGGAGGGGGGCTGAACTTGACCCGCCAACGATATGCTATCGGCCCGGCGGAAGGGGATTCACCGACTCGGACGCGCCCAAACACTCCCTCCTCCTCCTTCCCTACCTCGCACTGCATCTCCCCCCCCCCCCCCCTCTCTCTCTCTCTCCCGCCGCCGAGTCTTCCCCACGGCTGTTGCGTTGCTTTGCCCCGAATAGCGCTCCGCGCGTGAATGGCTCAGTTGCCGGCACCTCTCTGTGCCGGTTGGTGAGGAGGCTGTCCGCAGCTCTGCGGGCCGCGGCGCGCACGGTGAGTGGGGGGCCGCGTCGTCTTGTATTTCGACCGCGGACGTCTGGCGCCGTCGGTAAAGGCGCCAGTGTTGCCAGAAAAGTGGGCAAAAAGTAGCCCAAACACACAGGTGTCAAGATTGTGCCTACCTCCGCCTGCCTACTAGGCAACCCATAGTTACAGATGTCAGTAGTTTGCGTAGTAGGCAGGCGGAGGTAGGCACAGTCTTCACACCCGTGTGTTTGGGCTTCTTTTTGCCTACCTCTCTGGCAACTCTAGAAGGCGCTGCCGAGCGCCTGTGGGCGCCGGGGTAGGCCAGCCCGCCCGACGTGCGTGTATGCCCGACCAGCATGTCTGCCTATCCCGCAGGCGCTGACCCCGCAAGGGAACTAGGGAGCACAGTCGCCTTAGCAAAATGGAGCCGATTTGCTGAGGAAAAAACTTGTGAGGCCAGACGAGCTTTTCGGATTTTGCAGAGTTAGGCATGGTGAATAGCGGATCAAAATTTCAAATGGCTCGAACGATACACGTTTTTGAAAAAGCCGTGTTAAAAGTTCAAATATTTCATACTTTTTGGCCTCGCTTTTAGGTACGTGAACTCCTGTTCGAGTCCTAATTGACTTAGAATTATACAGAGAGGATGGGGAAAAGGCTGGCGATTCTGGCGATGTCCTGGTTGATGTACTCCGGAATCATCAACTTCTGAGCTATCATGGGAAAACTGAAACTAGTGTCACAGTTTAGAAATGGTGCAAGTAAGGTTTTACTAAGCCTCCTGCAGTAACTCGTGCGCTGTCCGCTCTCGACTGCAGACTACCCGTTCACCACCAGTCCAGGGTACTGAACCGTCTCTGTTGCTATTTTTGCAGAAAATCTCGTTGTGGTCACTGGGCCACCATCGCACAGTGACAATGAATTCAACATTTTGCCGTAAGTATGCACTGTTAAGCGTTATATGGTTACTTGAAAAAGTGGAGAGTTGACAACGTTTTGATGTTGAAACAACTATTTTACTAGTTCAACCGGCATTTTTTATTGCGAATCCTGTTCACTCAACAAATTCCGTTGCATCGACAGTATACTTTGTTGCTGTGACGACAGTTTGTTGGACCTGTGGTTTTATTTTGTAGTGTCTGCACTGCAATGGCAGCCTGTCACTGAACCAACTATGTGTTCTTTGGATTCATTAAAATCATAATTTCTTGTTACTATGCAACTACACGCAACTACAACAAGGTAGGCGTACGCCAGACCGCGTCGTGGCGTAACAGGCTTCGCTCATCGCGAGTCACTGTTCCGCCACTCCACGCCTGGCGCACGCCTACCTTGGCCTGCCGGCGGCTGCCACCTGACGAGTAGGATCCTGCGGGGCGAGTCAGTTGGACGCCCTGCGGGCGTCACTCTCTCCGCACGGTCGCAAACACGCCCATGTTCTGCCTTCCGAACGTATCTTACATCAGCCTTTTCTTATCAATGCCGCTCAACCAGTCCTAACCTACCCTTACCTGCCCGAGCCTAGCCTACCCAGGCCCCAACTAACCTAACCGAGCGTAACCCACTTGCGTCACTGATCCGCCCCTCCACGACAGGCGCATGGCGCATACTGACTTTACCCAACCGACGGATTTATAATTTTGGTCCACATGTGAAAATTATCTAAGAAACCGCTTAGGCTGCGGTGCCCCTGAGGGGAGGTTGACTCTGGTGGTCCACATGTGAAAATTATCTAAGAAACCGCTTAGGCTGCGGTGCCCCTGAGGGGAGGTTGACTCTGGTATGATGCAAGAAAGATGTGGTCCAAATTTGAGCTTTCTACGTCTATCCGTTCTCGAGAAATCGCGCGGACAAACAGACAGACAGACAGACAGACAAAACATTTTTGACCCAGTCGGTCCAGGGCTTCGCTATCGCTCAGCAAACAAAAGTTTTTTTGATTCTTTTTAAAACGCTTGCCATCATTCCTACAAGTTCATACTGTGTCGGTACAATCTGTTTTGGGATCAACGATATATCTTGACAGTTCGAAAACATAGTATTTCGCTTGCTAATGTTCAACGACGTTGTTTGTGGAGCCAACATAAAAGTGCTGTTTCTGTAATGATACGGCCACAGTAACAGATAAATGCTGTTGATTCTAAAAAAAGGTTGATGTTGTGACAGAATAAAGCTGTTTATGTGGCCGTTGTTATTTCACTGATGCACTCTTAGCAGTGTGGAATTAGAGTTTCAAGCTGTTAAAAAGCTGCGCGTTTAAATGCAATAAACCATTAAGCTAAACAATACTGCAAAACATCGGACTTTGGAAACATTGCAGGTACGGCGTGCTTCGTAGTGCTGCTGGCGCTTGCTGCAGTTCTGGGAGACCATGACTGTGATCCCAACACAGGAGATGTAAGTGTGTTAACGTTCTCTGCTCCAATATTATGGCAGGGTGCCTTTATCGGCAACTTGTTTAACATCAACTGCTTATCATTTTCACGGCCATCAGTGCGATGACTCGTGCAACCCGCCGATGTACAAGCTGACCATCCCGGAGGACGTGGTGATGCTGCTGGGCATCACGGGCGTCGGCAAGACCACGCTGGCTTTGGTGCTCTCTAACCAGGACAGCGGGCTCCGCGTGGAATGGGACGGCAACAAGTACATCTTCAACGGCAGCGACATTATCGGCGCCGGCGTGAAGTCCGTCACCAAGGTATACAACGATTCTCAAACCCACCCAAACTTTGAATTGAAGGTCCACGCCTTCCAGCGTTGCCGGAAAAGTCGGCATTAAGTCGCCCAAACACAGTGGTGTGTGGCGCCCACTTCCCCACAAGGCAAACTTCAAACAGCCGTGGCATTACCTATAGATACAAAGAAAAAAGTCGTATGGACAATTTTGTCTATGGCTATGGGCCTGTGCGTCCATAAGCCGGTAACAAAATTGTGACTGCAGATGGATTAAAGCTACCAACCCATACGCAGATGGGCGCGAAATCTTGATGCTCACAACTTCTTGCACACAGATACCGCGAGCCATGACGGACAGCAAAACAGGGACCCATTTCCTTGACTGTCCCGGGTTCGAGGACACGCGCTCTCCCTGCGTGGAAGTAGCCATCGCGTACTTCATGAAGGAAGCCGCTCGCCAGGCACGGCAAATAAAGGTATGAAAAGGCATTCCCAGCGAGGCTTGAGAACGATAAAGAACAAGAATATTCCTAGACCGGGATCGGGTGCTTCAGCGACCTGCAGCGAGGATACTCTTCACCGTGCTTCCGTGCACCGCTCAAGTATTCTTGATCTTCTACTTCCCATCACGAATCGATTTTGAAATGTCGCCCAGCGCATATGAATGAAGGAAAAGAGGCCCGATTAAACATCACGTTGGGCAAACCATTTTAGGTTATTTCACTGTAACTAAACCGGAACCAAAGGAGGGGCTCCTTACGGAGTAGCAGCAGTGCGCATCGAGGCATCCGTGAGCACATCCATACGCAGTGCAGAGAGCTCTGGCCGTCAGACTTTCGGCATTATGATGCTCTGATTAGGTTCCGGTTTGAACACGGTGAAATACCCTACGCGGAATAATACATTATCAAAAATTCTGTAAAATTACCAGGTGATTCAGAACCCCTAGGAGTAAGGTACAACTATCTCCGTCTTTTTCTGGCCTGTCCGGATGCGTGGAACTGAAAGCGACGGAGCTGCGCGGGATTGCCGTTACCCCTACATAGATGCCCGGCGTTTCTGAATCGCCCAGTATACCTCCAACATCTAGTTTGATCAGCGGCCGTTTTCTGCCACACAGGTGGTGTTGCTGGCGCCCTACTTCGCCGTGTCGGGCAGCAGCCGCACCGAGTTCCTCAAGATGCTGATGCACGCCGCCCGCCTGCTCAAGGACGTGGGCAAGCTGCAGCACTCGGTGGCCTTGGCGGTGTCCAAGATCGACGCCTACGAGAGGACGCGAAGCAGCGACGGTCGGATTCTGTTCGCCCCGAAGAGTGACGCCAAGGTGGAGGACGACGTTGTCGACTTCCTCAGGACGACGATGAAGCCGTTCCTGGACGGACAAGTCAAGTCGGCCGAAATCTCAAAGAAGGATGAGTTCAGACGAGCCAGGAACCTTGTCGACATTTTTCTGTCTACTGACCAGAGG
Organism: Megalurothrips usitatus; assembly: GCA_026979955.1. NCBI lineage: Eukaryota > Metazoa > Arthropoda > Insecta > Thysanoptera > Thripidae > Megalurothrips > Megalurothrips usitatus. Next base: position 9,524,133 of record CM049606.1, read on the forward strand.
TGAGTTGAGCAGGCATTAGTAGTTCTTTAGTGACAGGAGTGGATGAAAGCCGCACAAGAATTGTCGTTTCTGAGTGCAAACCCTCCAAGAACCTAAAATCAGTCTTGAACGTTCTATTAAGATGTGCTATTTCGCTTTTTCTGCACATTTTGGTTGCATTCAAACGCAAAACTTTGATGCTCATTGGAAACCTTCAGCGTTGCCAAAAAAGTACACAAAAAGTAGCTTTTACACACACGCTCAGTGTTGGTTTCTGTCTCCGCCTGCCTACTACGCAAACGACTTACAGTAGTTGCCTCTGCAATGCGAAGTGCATTTCTTCGCAAGCATTTATGAGTCTAGTAGGCAAGTAGAGGTGGGGGGTACGAACCAACATTACACCAGAGTATTTGTGCAATTGTTTTCACCATGCTTTCTGGCAACACCGGTTTCCCCACGGAAAGAAGTCAAACGGGGAAGTCAAAGACAAATAGGATGCTTACGATTAAGCTGTGCACAAATTTTCGCATGTGCGTGCCGCCTCATTTGTCATGACTGCGTCATGCACCCAAAAAGCATTTCAACCAAGGCTTGTAAGCGACGGAGATCGCTTGGTAAAAATTATATCACCACTAGACCCACCAGGCGTGATTTGCCATATTCGTTACCGCTCTGGAAAGGTTTTTGTTCTTTCACATCCGGTCTTGAACTGCGCATGTATTCGGGCGCATGGAAACCTGCCTAGCTCCTGGCCCACATGCTGGCGGCAAATAGCATACACGTCAACGCAAACGTATTATTTACTCTCTATGCATCGGGTAATGTTTGCTACGACTGCACGATAATTCGTGCACAAGTTGTATATTATACACACGCACTAATAAAACGTACATAAATTGCAAAATGTCTAATTTCCTTTAATTCTGAGGTTGTGTTGACATGCTATTCTCCTGCAGTGGCGAAAATCGCATCGTGCTCTTCCGCGCTCCGTCGGTGGAGGGACCAGTGGAGGAAAGCAAGGACATGCAGCACACACGGGCTGTCATGACCGACATGATCCAGAACAAGTTAAGGTAGGGAAATCTTTCAGACAAAAATTTAAACGAGAAAATGAATGCGTCCGCTGATCAAGTAGGGAATTGGCCGCTTCCGTAAAATTTCTAGACGTTGATTTTCAAGACGAATCGGCTACGAACGGTTTTGGCTCCTCTCTATTTCGTTTTAGATTTTGGTGGTCTCTCAAGAAATTTCAAAGGCGCATACCCGGACTCGTGTAAGCGGGTAACAGTTTTTTATCTCCTTGGCTGATTTTAGTAATGAAATTCATACCATCTACACTCTCTACGTGGGTAACTTGGCCGAACTTTTTTCTCATCCAGTATTCAAATCACTAATGAATAAGAGTTTTCGTTAAATAATGAAATCTTTGCAGAAGTTTCTCTTGATTTTTCGTGTCTGGAGCATTCAACGCAATTAACGAAAGTTCTTCGCATGTGATTGCTTCGCGGGCCTTATTTTGAGTGGTCCGCTATTGTAGGGGGTAAGGGCTCTTACCACGAATCTTGGCTGTCCAGGTACGCTTCCGTCCGGCCGACAGACTTCGGGACAACGGTTTCCGGCGAGACAGAGGCGTTCGCACTCAGGCTGGCTCGGTGGCTGAGCGAAGACATCATCGGCCAGCTGTCCAAACTTGGCCGCGCCGTGGCAGACGCCAAGTACCTGTCTGCGTACGACCCCAAGGACGTCCCCGGCACGGTGGAGCGGCTGCAGCGGGCTGTCGAGGACGTCCACCGCACGAGCAGTGACCTGAAGGGCAGCACCAGCGTGGGCGACTTCTGCGAGCGCGTTAACAAGACCGCCACCGCCGAGGAGCGGTCCAACGTCACGGAGGTGGTGGGGATGTGCCGCCAGATCGTGGCGCTGGAGGTGGTCAGCGAGGAGGCCATCGTCGGCCGCAGCGCCCTCCGGGAGCTCTGGGTGCGGCCCTTCCAGGAGGCCGCCGACGAGCTCGAGGCGCGCAAGGACTGGGGCCGCTTCCTCGCCGCCATGTACGACCGCCTCTCCAAGCACGACGTCCAGGTTCGAGCCCTTCCACTGCAGGACATAAATTCTATGCTGATAGTGTGAACCACTAAGTGCGACCCTGCATAGCGGTCCCGTTAATTTCCGACATTTATCCGAAATTCAAACGGAATTTCTAAAATTCAACCGAAATAACAGCATGTACTCTGCTCAAAAACAAAATCTTATGAAGAATCATGATTTTTAAGTAGCCTCTGCATTTCTGTCAAATGTTAAACTGCAACTCCAGATCTTGATGATTTCCTGATGTTCAACTAAGTTTCGAAATTTCACAAAGTTTGCGAAAAGTTTCAGGAACCCTGTAACGCAATGCGCACCTGCTCCTCATCGGGTAAAAGCCATAAGTGACTTGGTGAAGTTCAAAACGAGAGACTCTATGTGTATTGATAAGAAAAGAATGTTGTTCTGAGCGTGCAGCACAGTGCAACCGATTTGAACTGCATGCCCCTTACGAAGGCACCAGCTGTGGAAGTGTCCATTCGTCCAGTAACCGTACTTGATCAGTAAGTCATGCAGTAACGTCTTACTTCCTCTTTGCAGATGTCGCGAAGCTCCCTGGCTGCTTTTGGGGACTTCGGCGCTATAGAGGCCAAGGCCCAGGCGCTGGGCCTTCCCGCCAAGCTGAGGCCCGCGGCCGTGAACCTACAGGACGCCAACGCCCTCGTGTCTAGGGTGTCCCGGGAGCCCGAGCGCGAGTGCAACGACGGCTCTGGCGAGCTGGTGGTCCGCGGGGAGTCCGTCTCGGTGTCCGAGGCCCTGGCGACCGGCTGCGGAAGCGGGGCTCGCACGGTGCACATCTACGCCACCAACACCGTCTTCGTGGACGCAGACGTGGCGCTCCCCGGCGGCAGGCTGGTCATCGTCGCCCCGCGGTGGGAAGTGCTGGGCAGCCCCAAGATAGACCTCAACGGGCAACCGGGGCCGGACGCTGGCGGGAAGCCGGCGCTGCCGGACTCCGGGTCACGCGGCTCTGACGGCGCCGCCGGCGGACCAGGATCACCCGGGGGAAGCTTCCTCGGCGTGGGCGCCACCTTCATCGGCAACAAGCCGCGTGTGACCGCTGACGGGGGTCGCGGCGGCCGCGGCCAGGACGGGGGCGACGGCGGCCGCGGCAAGTCCGGCGGCGGAAACGGCGGTGACGGCGGCAGTGGCGGCGTCGGCGGCCTGGGCGGGCCCCGGGGCCGGGCGGTCTTCCTCACCCTGGAGGGGCAGGTGTTCCAGAACGAGGTGTCCGCGGCGGACGGCCCCCGCGGCGAGGGCGGCCGCGGCGGTTACGGCGGCACCAGCACGGCGCACGGCGCGAGCCGGCGCCGGCGCCAGGCCGAGATGATCATCGCAGCCGGGATCTCAGCGGCGGCCCAGATCCTGCCGTCGGTGTTCGGCAAGAAGAAGAAGCAGAAGCCGCCGCCACCGCCGCCCCCCGTGTACCACGACGGCCACCACGGCCGCGACAACGCGGCGGGCGCACCGTCGGCGCCGGCACCGCCGCTGCCCACCCTCTGGCATGGGGTTCCGCCCCGGGTCCTGGAATACGTCAAGCGCAGCGTGGACCACCCGTACCGCAGCCGGGACATCCGACGCTTCGAACAGCAGCTGCGGGCCAATCCGGCCTTCATGTCAATCACTTAGCGGTCCGGCCGCATCACCGTCGACACATCACTGAAAGACAGCTTTGGGATGCAGTTACTATTTCGACACCAAGTCGGAATCCGCAGTCCTCGAATTCGGGTGCGAGTTTCAGCGCTGATGCCGAAGCATCGGGAAACTGTTAAACTGTGATAATGTATGTGCGGAGGAAAACCGACCCACTGCTTGGATCCTCCATATAGTAGGAACAGCTCATCAGAAACGGCCAAAAATCCAGGGCGGCGTTTATAACAAAATCCAAAATCCACAGGTTTACCGGATCCAAACAAATTTATTTCCTATATCTTCAGACTGATGTCTTACCACACGTGCAGATATGAAAGCTGCGTATTTCAACCATATGTGACTTGGAGCAATACCGTCTTCTTTTGGTCTATTTTATTTTGGATGATATGTGAAAGTATTCGAATAAGGCGAGTGCACCAGGTATATGTCTCCGATTTTGTTTAAACTTTGGTGGTCAAGGAACCTTTGGAATGAGGGTCCGTCATTTTCTTTTTTTAAAAAGAAGGAATATAACCTCCACGCACAAGAACTTTCGCTCTAGCGATCGCAGTTTTCATTTCCGACCCTTTGTGTCCTAAGTACTCCTCTAGATGCCCTCTTCGCGCTCCCGAAGTAGCGACGGTTCGAGAAAGACCACCCTATATAATAATCATTGTTACGCTTTTCAAGTGCCTCTAGTTCTTGAACGGTCAGAGTCACGGGGACTCGGACGAGACCTTCGTCTCGGTGCTACTGTACGGTGACTATAGAGATTTTTTTAAAAATTTTGGGCTACTTTTCACCCGAATAGGCCTTGAAAAGCATACGAAAAGAACAAAGAATACATATTCCGCAAATTTATTTTTGAGGAATCCTCCCTCTCATGTCTGCCAAAGGCCCTTCGACCGCAGTTTGAGCAAAATCGGAGGCTTACACACCTGGTGCTCGGTGCTCCTTGATAGACGCTGTCAACCTAAACTAACACTTTACTTTAATCCGAAAGATGTACCCTACTGTACCCGAATGTGATATATTTATTATTAAATGAAACGTTTTACCAAATCTAAGACCGGACGCCCTAAGATGCATTCACGCTCAACGACAAAGGGTATTCCGGATCGACGTTAGGCCGGAAGTGAAAGGGTAGAACGAATCAAAAATAGCGGAACCAGAACCAGGTTGTATGAGAAGTCGCGCTCGCCGATGAGCTGGTCTCCGACCAACGGCGTCTTTGTGATTTTTGTTTTGCAACATTTTCACTAGTGCTTACTACATTAGAGGCTAGAAATTATAAAACACGCAGCTTGATAATGTGATCCTCGCCATTTCTCTGTACATTGCATGGAAAGTTGTCACGCTATTCCACGACAGCCGATTGACTTCGAGTGGTCATTACTACATGTCACCATGCAGCAGTCGGCAGACAACCCACTGAGTGGTTGACAAAATTCAATTCCAAGCGTTGTAAACCGTCTCAAGGAGACGTCTCACTGCCGATCGCTCTCAAACAAGGTAGGTGTACAGCCAGACCGCGTCGGGGCGCAACAGGCTTCGCTCATCGCGAATCGCTGTTCCGCCACTCCACGCCTGGCGCACGCCTACCTTGGCCTGCCGGCGGCTGTCACCTGACGAGTAGGACCCTACATGCCAATCAGTCAGTAGGACGCCCTGCGGGCGTCACTCTCTTCTCTACGCACGGTCGCAACCACGCTCATGTTCTAGCTTCCGAACGTATCTTACATCATCCTTTCTTTATCAATGCCGCTCAACCAGTCCTAACCTACCTGCACCTAACCTACCCAGGCCTCCACTAACCTAACCGAGAGTAACCCACTCGAGTCACTGATCCTCCCCTCCCTGACAGGCGCATGGCGCATACTGACCTAACCCAACCGGCGGATTTGAAATTTTAGACCACTTGTGAAAATTATCTAAGAAACCGCTTGGGCTGCGGTGCCCCTGAGGGGAGGTTGACTCTGGTATGATGCAAAAAGGTGTGGTTCAAATTTGAGCTTTCTACGTCTAACCGTTCTCGAGAAATGGCGCGGGCAAACAGACAGACAAAACATTTTTGCCCTAGTCGGGTAAGGGCTTCGCTGTCGCTCAGCCGACAAGGTAGGTGTACACCAGGCCGTTGTGTCGTAACAGAATTCACTCATCGCGAATCACTGTTCCGCCACTCACTCCACGCCTGGCGCACGCCTACCGTGGCCTGCCGGCCGCCGTCATCCGAGGAGTGGAACACGGTACAGGAGTCTAACGGTTAATACGCTCTGCGGGCCACGCTCCTGACCTTACTATCCCTCCGAACCGAAGGGCACGGTACGTGGAATTATCGGCGCTACCGCAGCAGGGAGTATCTCCGATCTTCCGATTTCACTACTAGATTCCCCGTTCCTTCTTTAGTCGGAAAATGTGTTTAGATCATCATGATCGGATGATCGGGGTCAAATCGATTTCGGCCGCCATCTTGGATACGCACGAAAATTTCAAATGCCTCTGCGGCTCAAATCTCTTAGATACCATCATAGAACAACCGTGCGAAGTGGGAACAATGGTATTGAAGTGCAGTTTCCGGCCCTATATGGGCTCTAACGCAGGGGACTACAACCGGCGGCGGAAATCTTGGGGTCCTAAGTCGAGTCGGACTTCCGGGACCTCGTAGCCGGCCCCAACCGCAGAAGCACCCCCACTCCGTTTCGTTTCGAATCCCACTCCTCCCAGCGGTGCTACACACACACACACCTCAGAACCCCCGCTTCTCCCCCGCCTGATGTCACAGTGGCTGCCCGTGTGCTGTTCCGACGCGGACTCTCGGGTGGCAGCAGTGCCAGCAGTCCTGAGGTTGCCTGGTCAGCAGCTCCGCGCAGGCGGGGTGTCGCTGGGATTCCAGAGAGCCCTCAGTCGGCGCGGCAGGGAGCGGCAGTTGTCTCGCTTCCGCCGCTGGAGCAGCGCGTCCGACGCGGAGGCAGAAGGACGCGCATCACGACCGAGCGGCGGATCTGCCGGACCTGCCTGTGTACGGAGCACCATGTTGCCGGCACCTCCGTCCGGGAAGCTGCGCGTGTTCAGTAAGTGTTCGTCTCAGCCTGTGCGGAGCCGGATGGGAAGAACGGAGGGAGAAGAAAAAACATTCTGGTGGGGGATTTAGTTTCGCGAATGCTAGCCGGAATGCTGGGTCGATTGTCAACAGGGTATTTCACTGCAAGCCTACCGACCGGAACCGGCGAAGATGGTGACTTCCATATCTATATCCAGTAATCAACACTTAGACTGTGAAGCCGTGAAGGCCAACGCTTCCTAGATTTTTGCGATTCCGATTCGACTTTGTTGACTAATTCAAAATAATCTAGGAAGCGTCGGCCTTCACAGTCTAACTCAACATTAAACTACCGCGTACAAAAATTCGCGGCGGGTGCCGACAAACATTAACGGGGAACGTGCTACATTTTGGATTCCAGTGTCGATAACTCTGTTGTTAACAGAGGTCGTCTGAAGTTCTGAGTAGCGCCCGAAGACAACGGGAAGTGTTAGCACGCACATTCATGTCTGGACAGAAGACTTCTAATGTCTCGCGACTCTTCCTTTGTATTCGGATAGTAATACCATTCTGAAAACTAAATACGGGCAACCAAGACTGCGTACTTACGCTGTAGTATCGGGGGTTTACGGCCCCGATTTGTCACACCGTATACAGTTCTCGGCGTCATGATGGTCTTTAGATCGCGCTTGCATAAGTGAAACACCCTATTGTTTCTCATAAGGTCCCAGCACTCAAGCTAGCACTCACGGAACTACATCTATCATCGACCTTCTAGCCAAACTGAAATATCCCGAATGTCTGTTTTTCAAGATTTTTCTTTGGTCTTATTTTGGAAATCGGGCCTCGTGGCTCCATGTAATAGGTGTTCTTGAGTTTTTTGGAACCCAATCCGGAACAGATGTGTCGACGCTAGCTCAAATAAACTTTCTGAAATTTTGGCAGACATTGCAGTCACCCGCTAAATGGTCTAAAGGCCCGGCGCTGTAGCTGCCCCCCCCCCCCCTCAATCGGAGCGCGCTTTCCTCCCTCGCCTTCCCGTCCAGCTCCGTATTACACTGTACGGTCCACGCAGATCATGTACGCTCGAACCGGAACTATGAAACAATAATTTGACTGTTGAAACCGTGCCTCTACAGAGGTACCCTGCGCCGTGTAAGATGTGACAGGCATCTCCAGCGGGGTCCGAAAGTAGAAGCGGATACGAGTTGATTCAGAATACGATATTTCGGGGCTGGGGAAGGCCGGAGGTTTAAAGGTTTAAGGTAGGCGTACGCCAGACCGCGTCGTAACGTAACAGGCTTAGCTCATCGCGAATCCCCCACCTGGCGAACACCTACCTAGGCCTGTCAACTGTGGGACCCTGCAGGGCCACCAGTCCGTAACGATGCTCTGCGGGAGTCGCCGCACGGCGGCCGGCGTGCACTTACCTTGGTCAACCGGCGGCTGTCGAATTTTAGACCACTTATAAAAATTATTTAGGTAAGTGTGAGCCGCGGAGCCCCTGAGGTGAGGCTGACTCCGGTATGTTAATAGGTAGATGTGGTCCAAATTTCGGCCTTCTACCACTTAATGTTTACCGGCCATTTTTCCCGTGCACACGTCAATTATTTTCCTTTTCGACCCAAAATTTTGGCCTACAAAAGGTATAGAATATCGGCACCTCAGAATTTCGACATAGAAGTTATTGTATCGAAAGCCTGCCAATATATTCTATTTTCTAATATCCAGAGCGCTGGAACTAGGGCTCCAGGACACCCCGAACGCCGGAACCCGCTGGTTCTACCTCTCGTTCCGGCCCGTTCCGGGCAAGTTCCGGAGCCTTGGCTGGAACTCATTCGGAACGGAACCAGCTGCGGGTTCAGGCGGAACCTGGGCGACCAGTCGATGGCTCCAGCGGAACCGTTCAGGAACATCCCACGTTCCGGCGGAAGGGGTTTCAGTTGCAGGTGCCACACTTAATTTGGGGTAAAATCGAATGGCGCCAAATTGGCGACTTTCGATATGTTTTGATTTAAATCCCTGAGCGTCGGCTGCATGTAACGAGTAGGAAGATAACCGCTCAATAATTCATTTCTATACGTTTCATTCTAGCAACTAGCCGATAGCCTTTTTTAAATGATTGGTGCTGCTTTCAAATCGTGCCATAACGTCAGCGAAATTTCGGAATTCTCTCAAGGGAAAATTTGATGTTGTAACAAAGGGTGATTCCAAAAACAATAGGCACTTTGACTCTAAAAAAGTTTTGAAACTTTTGGTCTTGGAATTAGCCTTTTCTTGCGTAACGTGTCGAGGGAACATACCTGGAGCGAGGAACGATCTCGACCGACATCTGTTTTCGCCCATTTAAAAGCCATAGGCTGGTATGGCGAAAAAGCCACGGAGTTCGCCTCGGCGCACGTATAACTCCGCTCCCTGACTGGTGTTCGAGATCACTGAGAACCCAGGGGCTCGAAATCAGCAAGAGTAGGTTACGAAAACCGTGTACAAAAATTATCGAACCCGAGGGTTCGGAATCCGTTAGCCAGTTGGGGGATGCCCAGAGCGTCGTTTTTCGAACTCCCCGCACGGCCCCCAACAACCGTGTGCCCGCAGACGCGGCGCGCGGGCCCTGCGCCGTGTGCGGCCTGGAGGGGCTGCCGTGCTCGCGGTGCCGCGTGGACTACTACTGCGGCAAGGAGCACCAGCGTCTGCACTGGCAGCAGCACAAGAAGGGCTGCGGCGCCCTCAGGCTGAAGAGCGACTCGCGCCTGGGCCGCTATGTCGTGGCGGCCAGGGACGTCCCCAAGGGCACCATCCTGGTGAGGGAGACGCCCCTCGTGTTCTACCCGCAGCCCCCGATGGAGCCGGGACAGGTGAGTGGCGACGAGTGAAACCCCTCGGCGGACACCTCGTGGCGCCCCTCCACAGAGGTGAACTTAATGTTTAAGCTACTACACTTCTGGAACCAACCATATTAGTCTCGATCGAATGCATTTGTTTCGCTTCAACCGCAAATTCTCCGCCAAGTATAACGTGCTTGAAACGACAAAGTTGGCTCCTAATATTGACGATGCTTGAATTCAGAATGACTCTTAATTATGGATGCTTGAATCTATTGTAAGAGTGTCTGACTCAGGCACTCACATTCTACGGGATTTCTCAATTCAAGTATAGTCAGATACTTGCCAGCGATCCTTGATTCAAATATTTATATGCTAAATTGAAGGAAGTCTGCCGAGATTACATAGAAATTGCTTTGAATTAAGCATACAATTTTCAGGCTCTATAGCTAACAAAATTACTACGCAGCTGAATTTTATCTACGGAAGCTTGAAAAAGTTGCTGTAAGTATGCTGCTAATCTTCTAAGTCTGCGTAGATGTTCTGCGTGTGCTGCTGCGTGGAGCTGCGGGCCGGTCCCGACCGCTGGGCGCAGTGCGCCGACTGCGGCTGGCCCGTCTGTCGCCGCGACTGTGCGGAAAAGGACAACCACAGGCTCGAGTGCGCCGCGTTCCAGCGCGCCAATTCCAAGCTTCCGAGGGGTGAGTATTTTATGGTCATTCTCACGCTTCTAAAAAGTAAAAACTCTTACTACACATTATACCTAGTGTAGGATGGTGGTGGGTGGGGTGTGAAATCTGCCATATAAACATTTCGTCCAGACTTAAGAGATTTTTCAACCTCTATAATGGGGATCGATTGTTTCGGATTTTGTCAATTTTGAGCTTAAAGATGTGTGCCTCACGAGCTAGCTGAGAAGTGAAGCTAAAATTTGGCTTCCAGGTGTTTTGTGGACATTAAAAACAGTTTCTGAGTTGAACACGTCCACGTCGGGGCATTCCCTTGTCAGCGGCGAGGAGGCGTCCACTCTCGAACAATGTGACCCGACTACTCCCGCACTATTACGTTATTACTGTGCTGTTATTACACCCCACAATATCAGTCTTCGGGGACACTTTGGGAATTCCATTATTGATATTAGGGTGTAATAGCAGGTCTGGGTGACCCGCCTAACACGAGAGTGGCCGCCCCCTCGATCAGCGTTATCAGTCCCGGAATTTTTTTTCAGTGTCCCCACCCGCTAAATGACAATTTAGACAATTTTGTCCTTGGGCTGAGGCCGAGTTAGAGCACTACCCAACCCAAGGACAATTTTTTTATCTGAAAAGTACAAAAATTTCCTCTAGGAGATGGATCTCTTCGAAAGTGATCCTCAGGCGGAGTTGTGCTTAGCTCTGGCTCAGAGACAAAACTGTTCCCTGACATTTAGAGTGCAAAAATCTCGTCGTTGCAGAGCGTCTTCGCGAGCTGGACAAGGACTGGGTGTGCGCCCTCGGCACTCTGCGCACGTGTCTGGCCGCTGTCGAACAGCCGCTGCTCCTGCAACTCCAGAGCGCTCAGCCGAACCACTCCTCCATGGCCGCTCCAGTCGGTGCGGATCAGGTATGTGTGCAAGGTCTGCAGGCCTCGCTGTGACTTGGTAGGAGGATCTAGGGTGCAGCTACAGTGCCCGAACTCTAGTTTCACAAACAACGACTGACACATCTAGTTTGTCCTTGTTATGTAGTACTTTTTCTCTAGTACAACTGAAGTTTTCTGTAAACAAACTACACCTAAGCCGTAGTTTCTTGGTGGCGTTCACATCGGGGATTATTTTGTCCGTGCTGCAGTTCAATTTTGAGTCGGGCTCAAGTCTTCTAATCGGATATCGTACACTGTGGAGACTTCCGGCGCTTCTCTTCTTCAAGTCCACCGTGGTCGCAAACTTGACCTAGAATGACATTATTTTGGGAAGGCATGCCTCAAGTGTTCGTCCACCACGATACTTTAAATGTTCCAAGAATCCAAACAAGGGCGACGTTAGGAAGGGGCGGACAAGACGAAATATGGGCGTTTCTTGTGTTGTACAACGGCTGTTCTGTTATCGCGCGCGTGAATCTTCTCATTTCTCTACAGTAACTTCCGTTCTATCTATCCCCTGTCCACGTCTATTTATCTCCTAGAATGGCAATATTGTAAGTATTAGTGTTCGATCTGTCAAATTGGTTCGGCTTATTTACTATGCCACCCACACTCTTTTGCTGAACTGATTGTGTGTTTCACTGATGTTGTATTAAGTACAGCATTATGCCACACACACACACACACACACACACTTCGCTCCCTCCATTTGTTGTGTACCCACGGATGCCTAATGCAGCACTGGTTACTCCCTGGCGCTCGCAGCGCCGCCTCCACAGCATGATGACGGAGCAGTCGGCGTACAGCAACGTCAAGTACGCCCAGTCCGTGTCGCTGCTGCGCCGGCTCGGCATCTCTTGGCTGCCCGACGACGACCTGACCCGCGCGGCGGCCATCGGCCAGCTGAACGCGTTCGGGGAGGCTGCGGACCGCTCAGCCGGCGAGGAGCCGCGCATGGTGAGCAGCAGCAGCACAGAGAGGCGGGCGGACGTACACCCCCAGCCCCGAGGGGTTGGCAACTCCAGGTTTGAGTGTCCACATGGATACCACGTGGAAGTGATTGCCGACGACCACAGTGGTCATACGGCGATTACCACTTATTATTAGTCACACTTCAAATCGTAGAGTCAAATTACTCGCTCTTGGGGGAGCGACCTTTATGAATCAAATTTTCTCGCTCTTGGGAGAGCGAGGTTTTAGGATCTCGCTCAACTAGGGAAGCGCCCGATGCATGACTCATTTGCAGTGATCTTGCTTACTCTGATTGGTCGAGGGTTCAAAATGCTCTCTGTAATTGAGTCATGGTAATCACTCAAACAATGCGATTTTCTGAGGCACCCTTAATGAAAGCGATGCAAACTATATTGCCGCTATTGGGTGAGGAATATCGGTGTACATTTCCCAGTGCAATTATCACTGATCGTTAATATATCTTGGGTATGGGTGCTCGGACTATGATGTTTCTGGATTATACTGTGATATCTCCTGACCAGGAATTCCAGAAAATGATGCACCAGCACGTCTTGTTCAACCAGGGTTTATTCAGAACTAACACAAAAGACCGCGGCGACCGGTTCAGGCATAGTACAGTGGCAGTGGGAGGAAACACCTCACCCACCCCGGGCTTCTTTTAAACAGACAGTATGTTAAATATAAAAACAGATACGAAAATAGAACATACAAACAAAAGAATAGACATTCTTCTTAACCACTAATGGATAATAATCACATGAATACATTTGGTATAAAAGAAATACTGATAATATAATACTTAAGATGGGGCACGATTTAACTGATTATGGTGAATCTCTCTCATTACACCTTGAACAGACACTAAATACCTAGTTGGTCCTAGGACTTGAGAAATCGTGCCGGTTACTACAGGACTTCTCTTGTTAAGTCAAAATACTACAATTTCACTTTGTCTAAAATGATTATCTCTAAGAGGTACATTAGTCTCAGGTAACAGCTGTGACAACAAGGTTCTTGGTTTAAATCCTAGCAAGAGGTGATTAGGTGGTACCTGAGTTACTGCAGTAGCAGTATTCCTGAATGTATACAAAAATCTACTCAAACGTTGTTGAATCTTAGTAGTATCAGTAGTAGAACTGTCAATTTCTGGTTCTGACAAAATTATTTTCTCTGTGCCCTTCTTTGCTAAATTCACACCCTTTTCTGCTTGGCCATTACCCTCAGGGGAGTATGGCGGGGGATGCAAAAGTTGTATATTGTAACTTGTTAGGAAGTTCGCAAACTGATCAGAATCAAAGGGTTGCCCGTTATCACTAACTAAATATTTGGGTACCCCAAACAAGGCAAAAATAGACAATAATTCTGTAATCACAGCATTAGCATTTGTGGATGGTGTTTGCACTACATGTAACCATTTACTAAATGCAACACATACAATAAGATAAGATAATGATATTTTTTCATAAAAATCAATATGCAGTCTTTCAAAGGGGGCTAATGGTTTAGGCCACGGGATAAACACTTTCTGTGGTTTGAAGTTAACCAAGGCACAAATGGTACAATTAGAGCTTAATTAAGTAAGATCAATATCGGATGTAGGCCACCAAACATACTGGCGTGCTAATAACTTAGAGCGTACAATCCCAGGATGTCCTTCATGGAGGACTTTCAGGACTCCAAGTCTTAATGAAGTAGGAATTACAATCCGGGCAGCAATTAATAGACATTTGTTATGAATAGTGAGTTGGTCTCGCACTCTGAAATACACTTGCAAATCAGGATTGGTTTTGAATTTGTCTCGGGGTGGCCAACCCACAAGAATATATTTAAACACTTGTTTTAAAATAGGATCATTGGCTGTCTCACTGGCAATCTTATCATTAGTTAGAGGTAACTCAGTAGCAACCTTAACATTACCATATTAATAGAAACTTCCTGGATTGTCACAGGAGAAGGCAGCCTAGAGAGCGCGTCCGCCACTACTAGGTGCTCTGACTTCCTATGAACCAATGAATATTGGTAAGCTTGTAGGATGGCCGCCCAATGCTGTAGGCGGTGCCCAGTCCTCACAGGCAATGATTTAGAGGGATGAAAAATTCTCTGCACAGCTATACAATCAGTAACTAAGGTGAAGGGGCGCCCCCAGATGAATCTGTGGAACTTAAAAATGGCATGAATTATCGCCAGCCCTTCCCTTTCAACCTGAGCATAATTTTGTTGAGCAGGACTCAGAGAGCTGGACACTAGCATCACTGGCCTGTCAACTGACTTATTCCTAACAGATACTGTATGGCACAAAGCGGACCCCACACCATAGGGTCTGGCATCTGTATAAATCACAATAGGTAGACTAGTGTCAAAATGGATCAACAATTTATCAGACTTAAGTAATGCTGAAATGCTTTAGAACAAGCGTCAGACCACTCAAACTGTTCTCCTTTCTTGGTAAGATCATACAGTGGTTTGGCTACAGTAGAAAAGGCAGGGATAAATATAGAATAGAAGTTAATCATCCCCAAGAATGATCAAACTTGCTTAACACTGGTGGGAACTGAAAACCATCAATAGTACTGAGCAAAGATGGAGCTGGTTGCCGCCCATGTTTAGACAGAATAAATCCCAAAAATTCTAACTTTTCTACAAACCACTCACATTTCTGAAGATTCAGTCTCACATTGCGCTTCTCTAATCTAGACAAAACTAACAATGTATTTTGAATTACTGAATCTAAAGATTTGGCATGAATAAGGATGTTATCTAAATATATCTTAACACCTTTAACACCTACTAAAATCTCTTCCATGACACACTGAAAAATTGCTGCAGCAGAAGCAATTCCAAAAGGCATTCTTAACATTTTAAAGAATCCTTTACGAGTATTGACCACACATAATTCTTGAGACACAGGATGTAACATCAATCGCAAATAAGCCTCCTTGAGGTCCAAACTTACAAAATTAAAACTCTCTACCAGATCAGAAAAAAATTATTTTGGAGTTCGAAGAGGATAATGATCTACCCTTAACTGTGGATTGAGAGACTTCTTAAAATCGATCTAAGCGATAAGTTCCTCCTTTCTTAGAAACGGGGAAACAGGGGGAAGCAAAATCTGCAGTTCAAACCCTGACTGCCCTTCCTTTCTCTACCCAATCATCTAACAACTGATTGACTGTATCAGTGAGCCCAAATGGGACTTTATAGGCCCTATGTTTGACGGGGGTAACATTATCTTTTAAAACTAAACGAGCACAAAACCCCTCAATAGGAGTTTCTGCCTTAGAATCAAACACTCTAGGAAATAATGACTGCAGTTCCTCCACTGAAGGAACATTGGTAGGAATAACTGAGTTAACCAGAATGGAACCTTTTGAAAATAATTGTCTCCATTGTGGAATTAAGACATCTAGCCAAGGTCTACCGATAAGTGGAACATTAAAATTAACATTGGAACAAACAATTCAGGTACAAATAGCCTGCTTACCTAACAAGGGCACAGTAAGAAAACATTCTGCTTCAACTGTTAAGGAGCCTGTAGCTGAACTGAGGACAACTGCTGATTCAGATAATGGTAGAAAGGGGAATAATTGCTTAAATAAGACAATAGACATAATGGTAGCCCCGGCTCCAGTGTCTACTTCCATAGGAACAACAGTCTGGCCGATTATCACATCTAAAATTAAGGGTTTATTGGAAGTAGTAGATGTAATAACTCGGATCACAGAGGTGGAAGACTGTCTAAGTCCACGACGGAACACCGCCGTTGCCTTCCTGATTCGCACCCACAGTTCACCAAAACAGGAAATGTCTGCAATTGTCGAACTTAGTTAGCCATACTCAACGCACTAGGCACTCAAGGACAAGAGATAGTCAGCCAACGCATCAACACTACCTGTTGGCTGTTCGTTTGGATTACCGACGAAGTTGACTTTCTCTGGAGTCACCTGATTTTTCTTGGGTCACCGGGAGGCTGCATGCCCAAGCTGTTGACAAACATGGCAGTTCCCATTTATCGCCGGACAGGTCTTGACATCGTGCCGCCTACCACCTCTGTGGCAGGGCCCGAACCTCTTCTTCCCGGACGGTTGATTGGAGTTGGAACCGCCAGCACCAGACGCCTTACCACCTTCCTTGGGATCCTTCTTGCCATCCTTCTTGCCGTCCTGGACAGAGTTGACGTGAACCCTTGCCTGAGCATGAGCTTGTGCCAAGGTACGCATCTGCACCCTTAGCATGTCGTCCTGGATGGCGACCTCCTTGGCTCGAGCGCAAGTAAGGTCGTTGATGGCCACCAACTTCTGGCGGGTATCTTGATGTCGGACGCCCACGATAAGTTGACTGGACATTGCATTGTCATAGAAGTTATCTCACTGGCAGTTGCTGCCGAGTGCTTGCAGTACCGAAGTATATTCAAGCACCGACCCGTTGACTTGCTGCATATGCGCTGGTGAAAGGTGAGCCGGTTCGACTGGACTAAGCCAACCGGTTCAAAATGCTGTTGAAGCTGCTCTACCAAGGGGTAATCCATAAAGGATGTCCGGGTATTTTGTGGAAAAAGCACCCCCCCCCTCCCCCTCTATGTCCGGCCATGTCCGGATTTAAGACCCCCCCCCCCCCTTTGGACGTCCGGTTTTCGTGCGTATAATAAACAGTCGATTTGTAAGCGCCAATCTGGTGTGTACTTTCAACATTTTTGCGCAAATAATTGCAAACTTGGGTAGCACTGTTAGTCCCAGCGACGACACGACGTGCTCAGCTGAGGCGATGTCTATCCAGCGCGGGTGGCAGCGCAAGCGCATGGCACCCAGGGTTGCGGCGCAGCGTGAGACAGTGTGGGCGGGGTAGCTCTACTGTAGCGCACTTACTTGCGGAATGAGCGTCGTGGGTTCGAATCCCGGCTCGTCTCGGAATCATGTACGACTTTACAACGATTTTTTTCAAAGAGTTTTTAATACCCCCCTCCCCTTACGTCCGGCCATGTCCGGTTACTAGGACCCCCCCTCAAATACCCGGACATCCTTTATGGATGACCCCCAAGGTCACGATCGGTCTTGCAGTAGGCCGCAGCGGCAGCATGGCTGATTGATGAAGCGCGTAAGCACGTGGGCCGATGCAAGTGAGGAACAAATTTCTTCGGCGGTTAGCTTGCTCGAAGAATCTGCCATCTGGCGTGGTGGGCTCTGGCAAAATGCCATTGGCATCGCAATAGATCTCTAAACGTTGGACCCATTGTGAAAACGTGCTAGGCCCATTCGGGTCGAAGGACTCGATGGCCCCCACATGTTGCATAAGCACCTGCGGTCCTGCCGGTACGGGCTTAGTACAAAGGTGCCCTCTAGCGGCAGTGGGAGGAAACACCTCATCGTCGTTGACTCCTGATTATCGTTTGATTACGACCGATTACTATCCTGGCTAAAATCGCCGATTACCTTGGGTGATTACCATTGATCAGGGCATGATTACAAAGGTGCTGTTCACGCGAATACCGGAGCCGTCAACCCCTCGCTCAGTTGTGAGTTCCTTGGGCCATGCAAATTTTTGCGTCTTTTTGGCAATTCTTCCACGAGTAGCATCGCCCGAATGTAGTATTTATGCAGACTCGTGTATGATCGTCGTTTCATCTGTGCGAGAACGCTTCGGTCATGAGCTTATAGAATTAAGAGTGTAGCACAAACATACAGGTGCAAAGTTGGTGTCCATCTGTACTATCTACCTTTAAGCAACACCTTGTTACGTCTGTCAGTAGTTCGTCTGGTAGGCAGACGAAGCTGGGTACTAAAATTACGCCTTTGTTTTCAGGGCATTGCTTACTTTTGTGTCTACACGGCGGCAGAGTAACTAACTCTCACGGGAATTCCTATTCTTAAACATTACGGCCATGTCGCGACCGATCTCGCCGAAAATAACAGTTGTTTATCCTAAGCTATCTATCCAGTGGTTAATACCCGAACATTTCGGCTGAAACTGGGAACATTCTAACCCTACGTGTCGTTAGATACAAGAACATATCTCATTTTCAGCGTGCTTCCGTTTACTTGGGCCTGTCCATGCTGGAGCACTCATGCTTGTCGAACGTGACGGTGCTCGCGGAGGGCGGCAGTGCTGACACCTCAGTGCTTGTGGCCTCGAGGGACATCAAGAAAGGCGAGCACCTGGCCATAGACTACGCGGTGAGTCAATTTGTCGGACAGGATTATGTACGCAGTCTTCTGAACCTACTTTCACGCTAGGTCGCCGATACTGGAACAGTTCGTAGCGTGTCAGGTTACGCCGTGGTCCAGTGTGCCTCGTAGACTCGCGGATGCCTACACGTAACAGAAGCGTGCTGTGCCACTCGCATTTTTGGTTAACTGGCGACCCAGGCTTATTTTATCTGCGCGTCTGACAATGTTATTTGGCACAAATGCTGTCTTGATTAAGGTAATGGGGTAAGGTAATAATGTTATACGACCTTTCTGTAGATGTAAACGGTCTACCCTTCAATGTTTTTTACCGGATTTGACTTGGAACTAGCAAACTCTTGCGAATACTACAGTAGCAGAATCTTGGACACATTTTTTTTCTGTTTTACATAATACCCTCCAACACCGAACTACACGATTTCATCATACAATAAATTTAGCTAAATATGTGTTGCCAAAGGACATATTTTTGATTTTCGTAATTTTATGACATTGTTAACGAGAAAACCTTGGCAAAATATTTCGCGAGTTCACCCGTGTCGATGCCGCCCCATTCTGTGCACAGGACCAGCCCCTGCGGCCCACGGAGCTGCGCCGCGAGTTCAACTTCTCCCGGGGCTTCGTCTGCCGCTGCCCAGCGTGCGAGGACCCCACTGAGCTCGGCCTGTACCTGGGCTCGTGGTGCTGCACCGGGTGCCGCGGTGAGTGTCATCGTCAATGATGGAACCACACCGGGTCGGGAAAGGGACACCCCGACGGCGGAGGAAAGTTTCTCTCCAGCGGAATTCATGGTGGTACTTTGCGGTGTCGTTATGTTGGATGTTTCGGAAGGATATGCTCTCGCCTAATAGTCCAGCAGGTTTTCCACATGTCGGGATAATCTGGAAAGTCGTGGAAAAAGGTATGGGTTTGAAAGTTATGGACAAATCAGGGCAATTTTCGAAGTGTCATAGAAAAAAATCACATCCGTTTTACCTTAATTTTTGCCCGAATTTTTATTCCAGATTCCCAATTTTGAGCGCGGGAATAAAAAAGAATGGGAAACTGAGAATTTTGATCTGGAAAGACGCGATAAAGCCTGGGTTAAGACAGAAAAGGGGGAGTCCTGTAGTCAGGTCGCCTGTCGCTGGTATGGAACAGCACCCACACTATGTGTTGCTGTGGTTCATTTTAGTTTATCACATTTACCCATACGGTTTTCATAAAGTGACAAAATGTTTTACAGTGTTAAATCAATCTGAGAATGCGATGTATCAAGATTTATCCTCTTGCATTTCAAGAAACCTAAATGTGGAAGCGTGATTCAGAGCGTGCGTAAAAGTAGCGGGTGCCGGAGCTCTGTGCGCAGCTGTGCGGGTTTGCCTATCGGCCAGGGTTCGGTACGGAAATATCGAAAGATGGTGTGGTAAAATTAGCCGTACAATCCATAAACTTACTTCGTTATGTTACCGAAGCTCATCGGTCGCGCGAGCATTAAAGTATAACGAAAACCGCGTCAATGTTATTGATCAATGTTTGGAAGTGGGAAATGACTAAAAGAAAAGTAGCATGGGCGCTTTATTTGACAAGTAAGTCATGTTTTATTTTTACTCTTCGCAATGTAAACAACGAAATCTATTGAAAACAGGTTAACTAACTCCGATTGCATTGGGTGGAATTGTAGACGTATAGGCAATTTTACCGAGAAGTAATACGAGCAATCCAGTTAAATCCTATGGTTGCAATTTGCAGGAGCCGCTCCCACTCTCGCCCTTAGCTTTACTTCCGTCCCTCCGAACTTGTTTTTCGAATGCTTTTAATATCTTATGTGCCCAGGAGCACTGTGAGAGTCCTCTGACTATATCTTCAAAGCGAGTGAGACGTCATGGGGCAAGTGACGAGTAAATCGTTGGAGGAAATTAGTTTATGTGGTAGCCGGCGTTGCGAGTTTCTGATAGTCTGATATACATTTGTCTCGGTTTGTTTCGCCATTTGACAATTGTCATCGAGTTGGGCCCTTGACAGGGTCACAGCAGCGCAGGTCAGTGGACCTGTGTGCCGTGCCGAGGTGTCGGCGGGGCTCCCGTGCGGGAGCGCTGCGCCTTGGCTTGGGTAAGGTCACGGGCGGGGCTGCGGGGGCCGCGCCAGACGCGGAGGCGGCGTCCCTCGCGGCCTGACCCCCGCCAGCACCTGTAGCTGCACCTGTGTTTGCCCGCTGGGTTCAAAGACTGGTGCGATCAACACTCCCGATCGGACCGTTTTCTTGTATATAACGGAGGGACCGCGGAGTGGCACACAATATACCGAGTCATCCAGCAAGACCACCAAGATGAAGATCCTGTGTATCGCAGCCGCGTTCTGCGTCGCGGTGAGTTGATAGTGAGCGCCCACCGAGTCTTGTGCACCGCCTTGTCGCTTCAATGTTGTATTGCTTACGCCTCAAGATTTTACATTAAAATGTTCATTTAGTTTTGTGTGGCTGTGTGAGGGCTGTGTGCACTCTCCAAAAATTTAAAAGTTTGGATTTAGCATATTTAAGATTCTCGCCGTCAGTTTCCTGAATCGAGCATACGCATTTAGAACAATGCTCGAATCAAGCATCGAGCTAAATGAGTAAGCTTGATTCAAGCAAGTGACGGCGAGAATCTCAAATATTGCTGAATCCCGACTGATTTTTTGAGGGTGTGAATGTGGACACGTGACTGTGATGGCCTGTGATTGTCAAATCAGTAACGCGTCAACAATCACACAGCTGTCACACACTAAATCCACCTTATCGGTTCTTTGAAGTTAACAGCCAAGTTATGAATCCTATTATATATTAATGTTGTTGCTTACGTTGCAGTTCGCGTTAGCGCAGAAATTCGAACAGTGGTCACTTGACCCTCTCTGACTGAGAAAAGGTCAAGGGATTCCATTTTTTTAAATTCTCTGCCCGTATAGCACAGTCTTTCATGATCAACGCCATTTCCATATCTCAGGACCAATAACTTCTCTATAAATTTCTCGAAACCGTTTAAACACCGCTTATTACCAAAGTAATTTTGCATTAACGGTATCGCAATTTAAAAACAGTATCGGTCCGTCTTTCTTCCCGTCAGGCCCACGCGACCCCCGTCCCCGCCACGTTCAACCTGGGCGCAGCCTCCAGCCTGGCCGGCCTCTCACAGCTCGCTGAGCGCGCCGCCAGCCTAGCCGACGCCGGCCACGGCGCCGTCCTCACCGTCAGCCTAGCCGCCGCCCCTGATGCCGACGACAACCGGGACTCGGGTGACGACGCCGAGCTCGCTCTGAACCTCGACGCCGACCTGGCAAACGAGGAAGGGGACCGCGAAGACGACCACTCTCCGGCCGACGACGAAGACGACTGTGACGACCACGACCACACTGGGGGTCGCGGCGCCGGCCTGAGTGACGGGCTGAGCGACAAGGAAAACGTGGACGCCGTTCTGGAAGTTGCCGATGACGGCATCGACCAGAAAGGGGATGGCGACGACGACGGGAAACTGGAAGCCGGCGCGGACTCTGAAGCTTCCGAAGAGGATGTTGACGGCGAGCTCGGAATTAGCATCGGCGCCGGCCTTGATGGGGAGGAGGGAGACAACGGGCAAGAGGACGCTGACGCTGGCCGGCGATCCGGCCGAGTCGAGGACGGTGGCGACGACGTCCTCACTTTCGACATCGGCGTCGACTTCAACGACGAGGGGGACGACGGCAGGAGGGCAGAAGCCGGCCATTCTGCGGGCGCCGACGATGTACTCGCGGTCAGCTTTGATGTCGGTAGGGAAGATGGCGACGAAGATGACGCCTCCGAAGCGTCCGTAGACGGCCTCGACGGTGTCCCCTCAGACAGCGGCGAAGATGCGGGCGCTGCCGAAGAATCAGAGAGGGGCAAGGGAGATGGCGGTGAACCGGACCTCGACGGAACCCTCACTGCCCGAGTTGGACTCGACCTGGAAAGCGAGGGAGATAGCGAAGCAGCGGACGCTGAAAAGTCTTCCGACCACGGTAACGGTAGTGGCGATGACGATGTGGGAGGTAAAGACAGTCTCGAGAGTGACCTCACTGTGAGCATCGGCTCCGATCTGAAAGACGAGGAAGACGACGGTGAGAGAGTGAGCGCGAGCCTGTCTCCGCGCGACAAGGACTCTCAGGACTCAGAAGCTGGGAAGGACGATCACGACAGTGGCCTCTATGCAGGCGCACTCGAAAACGGGGGAGGAGAGGGTCATGCAGAAGGTGACCGCGCTGCCGGTGGCAGAGACGAGGCCCCCGGGCATGCCGACGACGACCTCGTCGACGACCTCATCGTCAGACTCGCCGCCGAACTCGAAGAGGATAGAGGCCACGACAAAGAGGTGGACGCGGACGCAGAAGCTGCAGGGGGGTCCGAGGACGACCTCGATGAAGGCCTCAGTGTCGGTATCGTCGCCGACCTGGAAGCCCAGGGAGATGACGACGAAAAGGTGCCCGCAGGCCGTTCCGACGCCGAAAATGAAGCCCGCGGGAAAGACAAGGCTGGTGACGACGTTGCAGTTAGTCTCGGCATCAGTCTGCACGGAGAGCAGGGCGATGGTGAGCCTGAAGGTGGAAAATTGGGTGGCGACCTTGGCGACGAACCCGTCCGCGTCGCCGCTAGCCTTCACACCGAGGATGGTGACGCTGAGGGAGAGGGGTCCGGGCGCGGCCACGGCGCCGACTTCGGGGCGTCTGCTGACGACAAGGGTGGTCCGGACGACCTGGACGGCGAGGACGATGGAAAGCTGGGAGTCGGCCACGCTGCCACCCGCGACGCGGCCACTGACGGCGACCTGGACGCTGGCCTCGCCGTGCATGTCGGCGCCGCCGCGCCGGAAGACGAGGGGACTGACGACGCTGGCCGCATCGAGTTTTCCAGCGGAGCTGCCGCACCGGACGCCGCTGTGGTCACCGGCGGCCGCGGCCGCCCTGCTGTCCACGCCGCGGCCCGGGCCGCTGGAGCTCCTCACCTCCGGGCCCTGTTTCGCGGCGGCCGCAGCAGGCGCACCCGGAGCCCGGACGCGAACCTGTTGTAAATTGTGAATGGGAGCGCCATGCTCTTGGTAGTGTGTAGACGAATACTTCGCTCGAAACGGGAGCGACGATGAATTTTGAAATCGTCAGGTTGCAATTGATGTATACGCAAATTTGTTCGAAATAAAAGATCTCGTGTCGCCACTGACGTCATCCTATTTGCCCTGCCATGCAAGGGTCAGACACCTGGTCTTGCCGCACAGCAGTTGCAGCACTGGGAATGAGATTTTAAATCCCTATGCCCATAAGGGCAGGGCATGTGTCCCGGCAGACTCTGAATCTAATGGAACATGGACCGTTTTGTACGGGATCTATTGCCCACTAAAGAAGCCGGTAGTTCAGCTACCCTCAACAGCTACTACGTGAGAAATAAAAAAAAACAACAAATTATTGAAAGAAATACTGTTTCCTTAAAAGGCTCTGCTTAGGTCAGACTTGATATGCTAAAATTTTCAGATAAACGATCTATTACTCTGTCTGTTTTTATGATTTCGGCATTTAGTGCGCCGAATAGCGTTGCCATGTACGATTTTGTATGATTTCTGCGCACAATTCGCCTATTTCTAAAAAACCGGAAAAGTTGCAGCGTTTCCCGTTATAAGTCACACCCCTTTTTATCAGTTCGTATTCTCAAAACATTCCCCTGTGAGCATGACGTCGGTTTATGATTTGTTTCGAATTATTATGAATAATGATGAATTATTATTAGAAAACTTCGGATAACGGAGAGTTTCCACAGAATGGTCGGAAATGGATCGTTCCATGTTGCAGGGGACGGCAAGCGAAGCATGGTGTCCGGGGGAGCTTGCATGGAGTGCAGCCTTACGGAGGACGCCGCGCAAGTCTTAGCCGCCCCGCAGGCGGAGTTCGACCGGCTTCTGCGTCCTTCGGTAAGTAGTGCCCATTGGGGCAGCGAAGTAATAGGCAATCCTAAACAGAAACGCGATAGGTGGTAGTGGCGAATGTGTCTCGTCTTACTTCCGTACGACGCATTACACTCTAAATGTCAAAGGGCAATTTTGTCCTTTAGGGGGCAAATTTGAGCACATATAAGTATGGGGACAATATCTCATCTACTTCGAAACAATTTTGTACTTTAAGGATACAAAACTGTCACTAGATTTAGATGTGCTCAAATCTGGCCTCAGCCCAAGGACAAAATTGTCCTTTGAAATTTAACGTGTACGTTGTACACCATTTTTTCTCGAGGGTTCGAAATGTTGATGAGCTGAACCGGCAATCGGTTCCTCTGAGTAAATCAACAATTTGAGATTAATTTTTTCCGAATTTTTCCGGAAGTAGTCCCGCAGCGGCCTTGATGTTTGAAAGTTTACCGCCATGAGCGCTAAAATAAAATTTCGACTACATTCCCTGACGAATTTCAAATAATTGTCTAAAGATTAGCAGTAGGAGCACTTACGAGCTTTTAACTAACAAATAACTCTTAAGTACCTGACATGGGGCAGCCTTTTGAGTTGCCCAGTTCAGAACTTTTGACTGGTACAGTCAGATACGCAGCACAAATAATTTCAAGTTTGACCTCAGTCTTAGTTTTGCTGCAAGCCACCCCGCCTACTCCCTTCTTTGATGGCGTTCCTCCATGCCTCAGGATCCACAGGAGCAGGGAGAGACCCTGGAGAAGTGGGAGCAGTTCATCAACGAGCACGTGTGGCCCCGCGGTCCCCTGCACGCCACGCACTACCTCATTGTGCAGGCGAAGAAGCAGATGACAGACATAATCGGCAGGGACGGCTTCTCCGACGAGGGTGGACCCATGACCAAGCCGCACGGTGAGTGGGGTGCGCCGCCGTTATTGTGTATATATATAATATCGGTACGTATATATATATACATATATTATATATACTGGGATATGCCACCCCGCAACGCACTGGCTCCGTCTTATTTCTGTCTCACGCATCCGGCCGAGCATCCGGCCGAGCCAGTATGAAAGAGACGGAGATGGTGCGTTGCGGAGTGCATATCCAAGAAAAAATGCGGCGTTTCTGAATCACCCGGTATACACTGTTAGAAAAAAGGTCATCATGTAGCAGTAAGTGATTGTTGTGAAATAGCTTTAACCATTTCCAGAGCAGCCATCTTAAAATGACTTTTTTTTAATAGTGTATATCATACGATCATACAATTTAACATTGGCTAGCAAGGAATAATAATATAATTGTCACTGTCAAGTAAGGTAGGCGACGCCTCATTTGAACTTCGAATTTCAGCTTTCTACGTCTAACTGTTGTCGAGAAATCGCGCGCGCGCACACACACACACACACACACACACACCTGGTCTAGTCGGGTACGGGCTTCGCTATCGCCCAGCCAACCAGTGGCGGTTGAAGGGGTCATGAAAACTTCGGCGGTTTTAGCAAGTGTTCGGGCGTGGGCCCGGAAATCTTCTGCCCTTGTGCGAAACGGAGACAGAGCATGCACCTCCGAGCTTTCCCGCCTGATTTCGATGTTCCTTTTTTGTCATTTTCGCTAGCTATGACAAAACTGGCGAGACGTAAAGAGATGGAGGCGGTGCGGGCGTACACTGCCTACGATTTCCTTGAGCTTGGAAAAATGCACATGTTTTACTTCCATACCTAAGGAACATGAGTTGACGACACAGCAAACCTGGGTTTCCATTTACCGTGTGATGATCATTGGTCGTGCTCGACTTTCGCTTTCATGTTTCAGCCCTATACGAGCGCTGGGAAAGTGTCTGCCGAGATGTGCTAGCGGTGCTGGACGTGCTGCGGCCCGGAATCAACCCCCACCGCAACAACACCGTCTCTCTGTTGTTCAACCTGATCACCTCGCACGCGACGATGAGTTTGGAGACGGGAACAAGGCCGCTGCAGGTGAACAAAGCTAAAACATTAGTGGGAAAACAGGAACTGCCTGCGAGACAAGAGATCGGAAGTGAAAGAACAAAAACACTTCACTTAAAATCGCAGAGTCAGATTACTCGCTCTTGAGGGAGCGATCTTTATGAATCAAATTTTCTCGCTCTTAGGAGAGCGAGGTTTCAGGACCTCACGCAACTAGAAGAAAACGCATTCCATGCATGACTCATTTGCAGTGATCTTGCTTCCTCTGATGGGGCGAGGGTTCAAAATGCTCATTCTATTTGAGTAATAGTGATCACTCAAATAAGGCGATTTTCTTAGACACGCTTAATGAAAGCGATGCAAAACTATATTGCCGGGTTGTTATTTTATACACAAGGACTTGTACGAATAAGAGTAAATTATGCACACAAGCAGGGTCGCCACTCTGTTCCTAACAAACTAGGTTAGGTTATTTAAGGTTTGGTTGGCTAAGGACCTAACCCAACCTGAACTTAAATAACCTAACCTAACCCAATGAAAAACTTCGAGAAAAAATAAATTGTGTTTATCACGGGAACACATTTTGTTGGCGAGGCAGGAACACAGTTCGTTAGGAACACGGTTAGTGGCGACTCTGCTTGTGTGCATAACTTTTTGACTAAGGTCCTTAGCCAACCAAACCTAAAATAACCTAACCTAGTTCGTGAGGAACACAGTGGCGACTCTGCTTGTGCGCATGCTGGCACAAGTCCTTGTGCATATAATAACAACCATATTGCCGCTATTGAGTGAGGAATATCGCTGTACGTTTCCCAGTGTTGCAGTGTGGGAACGAGTAGTACGTGTATTCGCACGAGAGAGTATCTGCGCGGGTCGCTGTAAAGACAGGTTCCCTTTGTGGTTTTGTTATTGTTCTTCGACTTCCGATATAATATTGAGCGGCGTTCGCAATATCTATTTACCCATGCAGTTAAGATGACCTGTTTATCTCGTTTCGAAAATGTAAGCTCGAAAAATGGACTACCTCTTATTTTGTTCCTACTTTCTTGAAATATGAAAAACCGGTCGTCTTAAACGATATGTTAAATTAGCATTCCTTGTGGAACTAAGCTTGCGTTTAGACCCCCCCCCCCCCCCCCGTTTGTTCCATTTCAAAGTTTTTCACAGATATTATCCGCTCAAGAGTCATGAACGGCAGATTCGCGCCCTCGAAACCTGTAGCGAGACGGGGGCAGCGGCGCTGCCG
Organism: Megalurothrips usitatus; assembly: GCA_026979955.1. Taxonomy (NCBI): domain Eukaryota; kingdom Metazoa; phylum Arthropoda; class Insecta; order Thysanoptera; family Thripidae; genus Megalurothrips; species Megalurothrips usitatus. The sequence continues at coordinate 9,551,563 of CM049606.1, forward strand.
CCTTTGCCGACCCCTGGCACTACTATGCTCTTATAACGGTTTGTGTCCTCATTTTAACTTTTGCTCTCTTTTCTGTCTAGCCCTTTATCGCAGAGAGCAAGAAGCTGATCACGGAGCTACAAGTTATGTACAGTTTCACCACGAAGGACAAGATATACCTCAAAGAACTGGAATCCGTATTCCATTTACTTGTTAACTTGGGCCCTGCGTCATTTAAGAGGATGTTACGGAACTGATTGTATTTGTGTGCGAGTTTAGTAGCATTAGTAGACTATAATTTGTGATTTGTGATAATCACAGTGTCTGTAGAAATTTAATTTTTAAGGACAATTTAACATGTTGAACATTTAACAATCGAGTCGCCACGGCGACAATCTGCATACGTTAATATTCGACACACATGTTATTTTTGGTATTGCCAAATGTATGTACAAAATAAGTTCTTGTTTCCAATCACTAGCAATAATGTCAGTTTTCGTCTTGTGAGTAAATTGTAGCACTTCACTTACTGGAATTGTTCAGTTGATCTGCACTCTGGTAGTTGTTACGAAATTGCAATTAAATACATCACAATCAACGAATTTTCACGATCTTATCTTTCACTGCTCCACACCTTGTGCGCGATCTTCGTTGCCCCGGTAATGTAGCAGATATTTTCGTGTCACTTTTTGACAAGCTAAGAGGCTTCGCGAGCGTCTGCAGTGCCCTAAGTCTGAAGACGAGCTCCAAAATTCAAAATCGCCACTAACAGAGGGACCCACATACACTCCTGCTTTGCGAAGTCCACTTTTTCGCAGATGATACCTCTGTAGAAAGTATCCGCGTGGTAACAGTAAATAATAGAGGCGAAATTCTCGAATAATTGTAACAAATGATGATTCTGGTCATGTCATGGACAAGTATGAGTTAGGGTCTTTGACGTTCCATCGGGAAGAAACCTTTTCCTGTGTCATTCCCGTGTCGAGACGCACAGCTTGAAGCCGTTCTTGGGCCTGGGGAAGCACGCCTTGGGGTCAAGCACCACCCTCTCCTCGTAGCTGGGGCCCGCCCTGAACGTGAAGTCCCTCAGGAGCGTGGCGAGGGCGAGCTTCATCTCGAGCAGGGCGAAGCGTTCCGCGATGCAGACGCGGGGGCCCTCGCCGAAGGGCAAGAAGGCGTAGGGGTGCCGCCGTGCGCGGGCCTCTGCCGTGTGCCGGTCCGGGTCGAACCGGTGCGGCTCTGGGAACACGCTCTCGTCCGAGTTCATCATGTCGCCCAGGATGATGACGGGCGTGTTCTTCTCGACGAGCACCTCGCCGACCCGCGTCGTCGCGGTGCACAGCCGCAGGAGGAAGCCGGCGGGCGACCACACGCGCAGGGCCTCGAGGAGCGTGCGGCCGAGGAGCTCCATCTCGTTGAGGGCCTCGTAGGTGAGCTCGCCGCCGTGCCGCTGCAGGCCGTCGCGCACCTCGGCCGCCACCCTGTCCTGGAGGGCCGCGTCGGCTGCCAAGCGGCTGAGGCAGAAGGCCACGGTGTTGGTGACGTTGTCGAGCCCCCCGATGAAGAATATGAAGCTCTGCGCCGCCATGACGCCCGCCGTGAGCGGGATGTGCTCGTCCGGGTGGGCGTGCGCCGGCTCGTGGTCGCGGAGCTGCAGCAGCAGCTGCAGGAAGTCGTCGCGCGCCGCCCCGCCCTCCTCGCGGCGCCGGACCGTGTCCCGCACCAGCCCGAGGAAGAAGCGGTGCGCGTCGCTCATGACCCAGCTCAGGGGCAGCAGCCGGCCCAGCCTGGGGTGCACGGACTCCAGAAGCATGCGCGCCACCTGCGCCGCCGACTGCCTGAACACCTGCTGCGCCATGGCCATGAACTGGTTGTCCTCGTCGCGCATGCTGTCGCACCGGATGCCGAAGGCCACGGAGCCGATTACGTCCGTCGTGTAGCAGAACAGCAGCTTGCCGACGTTCACCTCGCCGCCGGCCGCCGCGCGCTGCCGGGCGCGCAGCGCGGCGCTCAGCTCCTGGCCGACGTCGCGCATCAGAGGCAGCATGAGCTTGAGCTTGCCGGACGTGAACGTAGGGCTCAGCCTGGTCCGCAGGTTGCGCCACCGGGGCCCGGCCAGGTTGAAGAGGTGCTGCGTGAGCGGGTCCCGGTCGTCCGTGGGCACGCCGCGGTCGTGGAAGCCCGCGAAGTCCTTGCAGAGGATCTGCCTGACCATCTCCGGGTCCCACACCAGCAGCACGGGCCGGGCGAACTGGTACAGGCCGCAGTAGCCGTGCGCGCGGAAGGGTAGCGCGTGCCGGAGCAGGCCCTGCGCCAGGTTCATGCCGCCGAAGAGGAGCGGGCCGCAGTGGCCGAGCACCGGCACCGCGCGTGGGTGCGGCACGCCGCGCTTCCTCCAGTACGTGAACCGGTACTCGAAGTAGAGCAGCACGGCCGCGAGGACGCCGACGGCCGCCGTAAGCCAGCCGTGCGCGAGCTCCATGGCGCGGCGGAGCGGCTCCCCGGGCAGCGGCCGCGGCAGCACTGGCGCGCCGCGGCGGCGGGGGCCGCTGCCGAGTGCGGCAACGACGGCCTGACCTTGGCCATGAGCCGGCGGCACCGACTGGGTCACCGGCTCACAGCGCCGCAACAACCGCGCGCCCAATTATCTCGATTGAGGCGGTCGTTCACTCCCCCCCTCCCCGGCCTCCGCTCTTTTCTCGCCCACGCTCACATCCCAGAGGCGGACGACAGACTGCGGTGGTGAGCTCAGGGCTTTTCGGGTGCGGTAGCTGCTCTCCAGGATAATTTTGTCCACAAATAATCGGTTAAGAACACTGACCGCTTACAACCGGTTACGAAAATTACCGGTTATTGAGTTGAAACAGGTTGTAACTGGCTAGACACATTTTTGAGGTTTAATGGCCGCTTTTGGTTCAATAAAAGGCGATTAATACATAATTTGACCTTGAAGTCGAGCCGGAACTCAGAATTGGGGCAATTTCTGTGAATGGATTTCACAAAACCTGATTTCACGAGTGGTTTTCTGCTCGCTGGCATCTGAACATAAGTGGTGTCAACAGAATTATATGGCGCGCCGTCAGGAACGGATCCACGGACTCGAGACTCAAAGCGGCGGGGGGGGGGGGGGGGGGGCACACTATTAAAAGCTTACAAAATTATCGTGCTCGATTTCGGGTTTGTATTACGGTGGCACTAATAAATTCGTATGCTACAAACTTCAAGTTTGTACAATGTTTAGAGTGTAGTCGGTGTTTGTTTCGTCTTGTTTTCCTTATCTGACCGTCACTACTAACCTCTTTTGCAAGTTTATTTGGAAGTTCTGTTATGGCAAGCTCAATCTCAGATGTTTTGTGTGTTTAAGTCTGTCTGATTTGCCCCGCCGGGTTTTAGTTGTCATTTTTGGACATTTTTGGACTAGTCGGTCCAGGGCTTCGCTATCGCTCACCCAAAAATTTAAATCCAAACTAACCGAAACATAAAACGCAGTTAACAAATTGGCAAAGGTGATGTGAGGAAAAACTAAACATAACGGCAACTGAAGAATCCCAAGGAGGATGAAAAGCTACAAGTTGTCGAGAAAAAGAATGATGAGGACATTATGGCTAGCATGATCCTGGATTGTGTGGGGATCTACAGCAATCTAGGGTTGTTTCATCACATGGGGATAAACTAGCAGAAATGAAACGACACCTGCTGCAAGCAGGCTGGTGGATGTGTCGAAAACATTTGTTTTTATTACGGGCGCATTGTTAAGGCTGACCCTTGATGTCTTCGACATAAAATTTGTGCCCCATGACGGCTTTGTTGTGTGCATAATTTTCAAATGTTTCTGGTGCTTCCAAAGCCTCACCGCTTCAAGAATTGTTTCAAATTCGCGAGGACTGTGTTATACACGTCGTTGACGGCATTGTCGGAGAGTGTGAAGTCCCGGTGGTTCAAGTTCTTGTTTGCGGAGTAGAAAAACTGCTTGACGTTCGGAAGGGTGTTCTTGAGAAGCGTCTGATCCTGTAACACACATGGTCATGTAAGAACACTTTTAGTAGTTTGGAAAGAATGGATGGTGTACCAATTAGGAGAAACTCGGGAAGTCCGAAAAGGTAGTTAGTTTCCGGTCGCGAGGGACCGTGTCTGCGCACGCGTAGCAATAGAAGAGATTCGATGAACGATAGAGGTGTGCAAATATGTTCGGATTGGAACGAACCGCGAGCGGAACATGAAGTTGTTCGATTGAAATTGATCAGAGAGCGCTCGTACCCGAACTGCTCAAAAATTTTCATGCAGATCCGAACGGGCTCGAACACATATTTGACAAATTAAAACTTGAATTCGCCGAACGAAAAATTTGTTTCGGAAAGCAATGCCATAGTCAAATTGTAAGAAACGTCGTTCTTATTCATATCATGAATGTTTCGGCCAATCTGGGCTTTTATACCTCCACCCTTTGTTGATATTTAGTTTATTTTCTGTTCGGTTCGAAGTTTTCAAAATGAAATCTGCTCGTCTTCGGTTCAAATCCGAACAAGCCTGTTCGCACACCACAGCAACCTCTTTTTGTTATGTATTCCTTCTTCTTGCCGTCTCCGGTGACGCCACCAGTTGCACCGGAAACGTCTTTGAAAGGCACGGCCCGTTTAGGGCTCATTTGCAGTGCCGTGCATTACCTGCACTGAACACGTCTTGTCGCCGAAGCCATTGTACAGGTACACGGGCGTGTTGATGTTGCGCAGCTTGTAGTCGGGTGGCGTATCTGAGCCGTACTTCGCACGATTAGCCTGGGCGCTGCCGTAGTTGTATTTCCTGAAGCCGGGCCCTTAATCACGAAGAGTCGTAAGTGTTAGCAAAGCTTTTAGGAAGCAGACCAGCACCGTTATTTCTAAATTCCTAAGGGAGGCTTGGCTATAAAAGGTGAATATGAATACTTTGTCAATAATTTAACTGTACGCAGGGAATCATTTTCCACGGACGCTCTGGTGGGCGCAAACTTTAGTTGGTATTTCGCAATTGGGTTTCGTTCCGTTTCGTTCCACACGTACATCTTACCGACGCGGCTGCCGCCGGATCGCGCCGTTACGAACAAAATCGTGTCCTCAGCTGGAATCGTCGATAGTGTAAGTTGAGCCAAGATCAAAGTGGACTCGATTAATTAAAAGAAATGAACAGCTGTGTGTGAAGCCTGGGGTTCAAGCCAAATTCGCCTTAAATCAAAGATTAGGTAACTTCTTAAAGGAAGTATTTTTTCTTGGTATGTAATGGTGGAACAGCGTAGTCGAGTAGGGCTCACCACAATGTAACCAAATGCTAGTGAGCCAGTCAATTTTTGAGCACGATGCCTCTTTTCGTCCCCAGTCACAACAGTTATGCTTACATTTCGGATTTATGACTTGCAGGAAATGGACCAGTTGTCCTACAGAGCCACCAGCTGGGAAGAAGATTGCGAAGTCAGGAAGCTGAAAACAATATCAAGGCATCTTACCGTTATTTAAGCAGACCTACTAATTCCAATTTTTTGAATTTCAGCATGAGAAACGTAGACGCGTCGTCGGGAAAAGCGCAGCGTTGATTTTTTTTGAGCCCACTGTTAAAGAAATGTCATTTTAAAATGGGTGCTTTGGAAATGGCTAAGCCGATTTACAAGCAGCATAAAATACTGTTTTAAAATGGCAAGATCATCGATGATTTGCAATTCTGAAATGACAAAACCATTTTGAGATCATTTTGGTCGACTGTAGCCATTCCCAAATGGTTTTTATCACTTTAAAATGACTAACCGCCCTCGTTCGACAATGGCTCCGCCATTTTCATTGGTTAGCAGCACATACTGCTAATCAATGACTTTTTTTATTAGTGCAGTATGTATAAAGAGCCTTGCCTTACAACCTTGCAGTAAGTATGAGTCTCGATGTTACAGTAACTCACAATGTCAAGGTGTTCGAAACAATCCTTGTGAGATAACTTACGAAGCGGTTCACACCCCCAAGTCCGGCTTTGGCACACAAGTTGAGAGCTTTAGACAGGCCCTTTTGGCACAGTCCTGTGAGGAGCTGCCTTAGCAATTCTACCGGCTGCCTGTGTTTGTGGAGAAGATCCGCGATTCTCTGCAAAACCAAAATCAACATTATTGACCAGATTGTCGTCCTGAAACTGAATACAAGCGTTTCCATTTGGAATTTCTGCAGACATACGAGGACGCTGGAGGACGAGGAGCTGTCTTCAAAACAACTCCTTTGCCGTATTTTTTAAAACAGGTGCGAATTTCAACATTTTTAAACGTTAACTTTTTCTGCATGGAAACAAGGTTGTCTCAAAACTAAAAACTTGTCAGAAGTTTTGTTGTTCAGTGTACCATTGTAGCGTTGGCGAACCGAACTCCAGCCCGCATCACTTCATCCTTCGTGTTCGACATGAAGACGGCGGGGGCAAAGAGGAAGGCGGCGCGGATTTTAGACAGGGTGTCTGGCCGCTCGGACGCAGTAACAAAGAAGGTGGTGCCTCCCATGGAGTGGCCAAGGAACACGAGGTCCTTCTGCTTTGTGGTGGCCAGAACGTAATCGATGATGGCCGGGTTGTCGAGCGTGCCGTGCTCATGGAACCTAAGCCAACGTTAAAATCCGAACACACCTTGGAGCAATGTTTCCCTACTGTAGGACTACTGTTCTGCCGCCATGGCAGGCTCCTTTTAACCCACTTCCGCTCATGTCTCGTTGGAAATGCCCTCGTTGAAGTCGCATTCTCGCCGAATGCAATGGCCAGCAAATGACAGTAAATCCTTTACAATATTGTGCGAAGTTCCGCACAAAGTTAGGCATACGGATGCTTATGCACATTTTATGCACAATTCCGCACCAAAACGTACGCTACTACGCACGTGCATGCATATGGGCGGGTGAGGTTCCATAAGCTTACATTTATACATAAGGATTTACTGTGCGCATCTATAACTAAGGCTAGTGGATGGATGTGGAGAAAACAAAATTCCCCCAACCGGAAATCATCCTGAATGGGTTTAGCTAAGAGAAAGAAACATTCGAACACAGAAAAAAGATTTGCCCTCTTTGCTCAGTTGCTAAAGAAATAACGATTCAAAAGTGTGATTTTTTTACCTACTGAATTGAATCTTTTGACCTGCACTGACCCTAAAGTAAATGCGGACATCCAGAGTGATAAACTGACGCCGGCGCACGGACGGTCCTTATTTTGTCATATAGTATACAGATCCGGCCGTCGATGTTCTTTGGCTTGTTAGATTGATTCTTGTTCTCCGATTTCTCCTCATGAAGGTGGATTTTGTTTCTGACGCCGATTGTGAGGCTGGTCGCGCTCGGCGATTGGGAACCTTAACGGGAAAACTGCGATCGGCCTCATGAATCGAAGTCAAATACCAAATCCATCTTAAGTCTCGATGGAAATGCGTACTGAATGATGCATCATTGTATATCATATAGGATAATAAGCGTATGAATTCTTCTTTCGATACAGAGCTTGCCATACCCGAACTTCCAAAAGTTATCGTCGGAACTGGATAAGCTCACGTGGGTGAGGGAGAAATTCGTTCCGCGGAAGTTGCTCAGCCATACATCAAAGCCGGCCTCGTATAGAAGGAATCCTGTAAAAGTTTCGAGGTACATTGTACTTTTGAACGAAAGGTGCCGCGTCTCACTATCTATCCTAACCCGCAACTAAATCCTCGCTAATGCATTAGGGCGGCCGAAAAGCACGCGCCCGTGTAGGTACAACTCTCTCTGAATACGCGTTCCTCCCACAAGATCAGTCAGTTCCCTAGCGTCATTGGAGCAAAAACCGAATGGCAACCGCTGGAGGCGACTTTTAATCCTTCCTGCGCAAAATAGGGTATTCTAGCGAACCACCGCGGCGGATGCGTGAAGAAGAAAAGAAGTCGTAGACCGGAACCAGGAGTAGTGGTGGTGGGGGGGGGGGGGGGGGGGCGGCGCGGGCGCCATCTTTTATCTGCGCAGATGATATTTCTCATGCCGACGAGGGGGGGGGGGGGGGGGGGGGGTAAAAGATGGCGCCCGCGCCGCGCCGGCCCCCCACCACCACTCCTGGTTCCGGTCTACGACTTCTTTTCTTCTTCAGGCATCCGCCGCGGCGGTTCGCTGGAATAGCCTATTGTCGATTCAGTATTAAAAATCGGTTCGTAATATTTTTAGACATAACTAGCGGTAGACTATCCCAATGAAAAATCGAAGTTTAAAATGTTGGCGGTCTAGGTCGAAAATATGTTCCTTGGGTCGCAAGGAATTTGAACCAAAAGCCCCTGGTTCTGTCTAAAAGTATTAGGAACCTATTTCTTATGCTAAATCGACAGTTTTGATTTGTTTGGGGGACAGTCCTGCATACGCCATGCGTCATGAAAAAAAGGCGCTGTCCCGTACAGGTAAGCACGTCTAAAAGACGATTCCGGTACGACTGGTGACGTCACCGGCGAGAGCAAGAAGGCGATAACATCATGTTGACCATCGCAGTCATCACTGCGCCAAACGCCATCTTTCATGATCGCGGCGCACGCGCTGCGCGGATTAGCGCTTGTTATTCTATAAACATCTGGCTCTTACTTGTGATGTAATCCAGCCCGACGGAATCGTCTATTCTGATAGGGATGAGCAGCGCACAACTTCATCCATTACGTTGGACCCTGTACACACGACCGAGCGACACCCAACTAACCAATAGATTTCCCCTTGCCGAGAATTAAGTACGCTGCAGCCGAGCTGAAGATCTGGTTGGCCAGGTACACGACTGGTCTGCCGGGCCGAGGGATGCGGTCGACTTGCAGAATGTAGCCGTCTGCCGTGGTCACATGGTGCACCTCGGACGGATAACCTTCACCTTGAATGATTTGAGCCTTGTCGAACAGAAATCACAAATACATTTTCTGAGTAAATTTTTTTATTCAAATGGCTGATAGCGAAGCCCTTACACGACTAGCCCATGGATGTTTTGTCTGTATATCCGCGCAATTTCTCAACAATGGCTAGTCGTAAAAGATCGAAATTTGGACCATGGCCCATCCTATTTGCATCACACCAGAGTCAACCTTACCGCAGAGGTACCGCAGCTTAAGTTGTTTCTTAGTTTTAACCATACGTCAAAATTTTTAAGTCGTCGGACTCGAATGGGTTCGGCTAGGTTTAGGACACGTAGGGCTTAGGCATGTTAGGTTCACTCTGTCATTTGTTTGTAACCTTGTTAAATTAACATTTTTTGCGCGGTTTGGTTTGATTCACTTAGGGCCATTGTACACACTACTGGTGCCAGTTACCCATCGTTTATTTCAAATTTGAAACAGCGGAAACAGTGAAAAATCGAATCGACAATACGACAATAATGTCGAGACAGCGTTGACAATGTCGAAACGATGTACACAGGATGGTCCAGGACTTTTTGTGTTGCAATTGGCGACTCAATATTACACCAACGCATCACGGGTGCCCAATGAACAGGCGTTGGAGGTTAAATGGTCGGTAAAAGACGACAGATTAATGTTTTTGACATTTAATATTATTACGAATGTGCAGATTTCGCCGTCATTGGAATTTTTGTGACGAGAATTCCTTCAAACTTTAGACTTTTCTGAGAATCAATGTTCTTTTGTGACAAGCCCTCTTATATTCACAATTTGAGCGTGGAAAGTGTACTCACCGGCGTCATCGGTACAGTCTCATCCTTTTTGCCACCGAAGAGGCGCTTGATGAACGATAGCAGTGAGTGGTCATTGTTCTGGGCGGCAGAATGCACAGAGAGAGACAAAACTGCCACCCCCATCAGCACTGCCACTGGCCCGGTCCACCCCTGCACCATTACAGCGAAATGCATAGATTAAACTTACACCGCGATGCTCCCAAAATAGGTACCTCAGCTACGAAACCGAAATTTTTAGAAACGCACTTTACAAACCATCTTTATTGGATTCGCTTGCTTCTTCCGACCTTACGGACTGTTTGCACTTGGCATTCTCTGCGGATACAAAACTGCTAGTGCACGTGTCGCTGACGTGAAGGTGCTTTTAAACGGCCGCAGTGGTCACCGCGATAAGCAGGCCCACCACGAACGTGACACCACGGCCGATCCGCACGAAGCACGATGTGTATGCACCGTGCATGCGGCCAGACTCATTTGTCTGTTCGAGGTATGAGTTCCATGGACTCAATAGACGATTTCGTTGTGGGGCTACGTCACTGAAACCGGTAAGCAGATGAAAGGAAGAACAGGCGCAGACCCACTGCGCCTGCACCGCTTGTTTCTTTTGTCGGCTGCGCATGCGCACTGGCTCTGCGCTTTTTCTTCCTTTCATCGTCTAACCGGATTCAGTGACGTTCGCAGCCACGCCGAAATTCTTTTGAGTCACATTAGATATACCAATTTCCCTGTCAGCCGTACACTGTTAAAAAAAAATAGTCCCACTAAGTGGGACACTGGTAGGCCCGAAGTTTTGCACATGATTGGGCATTTTGTAGATTTGTAGATACTGCCTCACTCTGTGAGGCACTGGCAGGCCCGGAGTTTCGCACGGGTTTGGGTTGGTTACGTTACCGCCTATTTAAATTTTACGTGTTTATTTAATTTTTCTAAAAAATGAAGGATATTTAAAGGTTTGTATTAGTTTTGTAATGGAACGGGGGCAGTTTTAAAATTATAGTTTTGTAGTAACGGTCAGTGCACCGTATTTTTCTCATACGCGGGCCGCCCAGCGCTGGCCTGCAAGGTGTTGTCCCCGCCCGGCTTGGCCCGGCGGTCCGACAATGCACGCCTCGCTCTGAGTCTCGGGTCCCTTGGCTTGTTGTGCGTACTCTAGGGTAGAGGGGAGGGGTAGGGTCCCACCGAAACGGTCCTCCTGCCTTGAGTCGCCACTCTCGTAGCCGTGGCTCGGCCAGGCCCCGGCTCGGCACATCGACAATGGGTACCCGGCAAGGGCTGCGCAACAAAAAAGAAGGATGGAAGATTTGGTAGTGAACTAGAAAAGGATGGAACAGCGGATGCAGCCAGCTGACGAGACGAGCAGGGGTAGCTCTGTCCCTTTCTTTTGCCATTGGATGGAGTGAGATAGCTGAATTTCAAATGCGTTTTTACGCTAAGTGTTACATTTTATAAGTTTAAAAGTAGGTTTGCTGTAGTTGCCCAGTCACCCTCGATAATTCTGTTAGACAGATTTTTTGATATTTTGCCTCGTTATCGATCTACAGCAATTGGCCCTGTGGACCATAGATGCGCGTATAGTTGTGTCCCTTTCTTTCGCCATAAGAAGAAGTGAGATAGCTGACTTTTAAATCGATTTTTCGGCCACTTGGAAGCTTTATCAAAGTGTAAAAACACGTCAGCGTGCCCTGCAAAAGTATCCTGCGTCCGCGTGCAAAGTTTCAGAAAATTCTTATAGAGGGCCATAAGGGCAATGCTTAAAAAAAAAAGTCCAATCGGGTCAGACTATAAGGCAACTCCGTTTCACTTCGTGCCTAAAAAAAAGGCCAATCGGATCAGACGATAAGGCAACTCCGTTTCACTTCGTGCCTAAAAAGTCTGGGAAATCACGAAGGATTAGTTGGTTATTTTATTTCCGACAGTCCTCTGTGAATTTCCAGAGAACCTTCAGGAATTCCCCGGATAAAATCACTTGTCACAGGGAGTATGCGCTACTTTGAGTGATGATATTGTGGCTATTGAGGAAGACAATGTGTCCTCTATTAAATGTGCTTTAGAATTTTGCCCGAATCTCAATGTCATACATTGGGAAAAAGCGAAGGATCAGTTGGTAAAAATGTTTCCGGAGGGCTTCAGGAATTCATAAAATATTTTTTAACAGTGTACTAAGGCAAATAAAGGACAGTTCTCAGCGCGCTTTCTATACATCCCGCCGTTTTGCGGCACAATGGGTGACGGCGCGCTTAATCGCAAGGGGTAAGTAATTTATCCATGAACTTGGGCTGGTTTGAGTACAAACCGCAAATCTAAGGACATCCTTGCATTTGGAAACTACAAAATGTTCCTCAAAAAGGTGCACAATTGTACTCAGATGAGGTTTTCTGAGCGACGTAAAATCGAATCGCCGCGACTGTCTAAAATGTCGCCCATACAATTGATTTGCACTACAGTGCATTCCGGCGCGGGCCTTTACGTCAAAAGCTGGAGAGTCTTGCAGGGCAGTAAGGGCAAAAATACAATTGTTAGACTTTTTTTTTTGTTTTTGTAAAGGTCGATTTAGAGATGACTCGTGGCGTTTGACGCTGACGCCCAATGTGCCCTGAATTCTTCTACTTTATAAACAAAATCGAATCGCAAATGAAAGAATCTACGGGATTTACGGCTTCAGCGTCATACGTCAACTCTAAAGTAAAATTTGTGTGAGGATTTATCAATATCAATCACCTGAATATGTCATCACTTCGTGACGTTCATTCGTCAAAAATATTTTAGGTGACGATTAAACGCTGGGAAACGTACAGCGACATTCCTCACTCAATAGCGGCAATATAGTTTTGCATCGCTTTCATTGAGCGTGCCTAAGAAAATCGCCTTATTTGAGTGATCACTATGACTCAAATAGAGTAGGCATATTGAAACCACGCTTAATCAGAGTAGGCAAGATCACTGCAAATGAGTCACGCATCGGATGCGTTTCCCTAGTTGAGTGAGGTCCTGATACCTCGCTTTCCCAAGAGTGTGAAAATTTGATTCATAAAGATATCGCTCCCCCAACAGCGAGAAATCTGACTCTACCATTTTAAGTGAATCGTCAAATTGCCTTTGACAACTCTTTTGATTTTCAGATTTAGCCAGAGGATCGTCGTAAAGTGAGGAAAAACATTTTTATAGTTCACGATGCGGTGGTCCGTCCGTATCGCGTGTAAACCCCTTAATGGGATTGCGAGTGTGAACATCCTGACATTGAGTCTGTCTTTTCGCTGCGCCCGCGGTGATTATTTATATTCAAAGTGTTCTGCGAGGTGTGCGAGCATTCGGCCCGCGTCGCCCTGGGCCAGCACCGGCAGCCGGCGAACACCATCTCCAGCACGAACACGGCGAGTCCGGCGGCGAGCCCGGCGGCCAGCAGCAGGAAGGCCGGCAGGACGTGCGCACGGGCCAGCGGTCTCGGCCTCGGCGACCGCCTGACGGGCGTCGCGCAGACCCCGGCCCTGCAGTACTGCGCAAAGAAGTCGGACACCATCTTCTGCGCGCGGAGCACGACCGGCAGGCCGCGGCGCCACCGCCACACGCCGCCACCGGACGCCTCGTGGCGCAGCAGGGACTCGATGTAGTGCTGCAGGCTCCTCATGCCGACCACCATGTCCACGCCCGAGGCGCGCAGCCGGCCCATCATGACGGCCAGAGGCCGCTCCAGCGGCGAGCCTCGGCTTGTCACGAAAAGCGTCTCGTACGTGGAGTGCCCCACCTGAGGTCGGGGCCATGCGGGCGAACCCAGGAACAGATGATTAGTTGGCACAACGAATTTTGTTCGTTGGTTTCGGGACGAGCTCAAGGGGTAGTTCAATCGTAGAGCCGGTGTACAGGGCACCGTAGTACTTTTGCAGTATCTAGCAGTAGCACTGTAATACCACCCCGTAATGTCGTTGTACGAAATTCTGCGCCTGTATTGGCGCTGTTAATGCCTGTATTGTACTACCCGTAGTAGCAGAAATGCAGAGCCAAACTGTATACAGTTGCGTACTGCGGGCATTGCAGATTTATATTTCGGCTATTGCGGGTAACGAGTAATACAGGCATTACAGCGCTATTACAGGATCGAAATTTCATGTATTGCGAGATTACGGGCTGGTACTGCAGTGCTACTACGAGGCACTGCAGAAGTACTACAGGAAGGCGTGTAAAGGGTACTACAACACATGTGAACCACCCCGCCCCTCGGTCAAGCACGAAAATTGGTTCGGGAACTATGAATTTGTCAAATTTCGGAGGGGAACAAATTGTTGGTTATTGACAAAAATGTAAAAAGAGGCCTTTGGCTGCGGAAACCTAAAGTTATTTGATCCAACATTATTTTCAGTTCACGCCTAACGATTATTTCTCATATCTTAATGTTGTTGTCCCATCGCATGTGGTTGTTCCCACTGTTAAAATTTTACGAATGAAAATTCTTCGCATTGCACAGAAAACAGCGGCTACGTATTACGAACGTTCCGAAGAAACGCTACGACATTTGCCTTGCCAGCAAGGAACGAAAACGTAACTTGGCAAACAGCGCACGGCTTGCTACCTTGAAACTGTGCAGTAGTCCCGGGTGCTGAGCTTCGGACAGGACGTACGGGACGGCCACCTCGCCCATGAGCATGGCGCCGTCTCGCGCGCCCGCCACGTTGATCACCAATCGGCGCGCGGCGACGTCGTGTATGCCCAGGTGGTGCACGCGGTAGTACAGCTGCCGGGGCAGGTCCACAGTGTACATGTCGTAGGGCAGGTAGACGGAGAGGTTCGTCTCGTCCATCAGCTGCTGCAGAGAGTCGATGTCGGCGCGTGGACGGCCCACGGTGAGCCGGCTCAGCAGTTTGCCCTGGTCGTTGGGATAGCGCCACTGTTTAAAACGCTGTATCGTAAATTTACGACAGTTATTGTCGCGTGTTGTTAACATCGAGTACGACATATTACGTCATGCATTACATCTTTTTACAGCCGTTTGCGGCAGTTTAACCATTGGTAGGCATTATCCTCTTCTCGGGCATTTACACCCATTTGATGGATTCCAACCATTTACAGTCATTTACACAGCAAGTGTATCCCCTGGGCCCTGCTGACCTGACTACGTGGCTCAATGAGCGGCACGCCTGCAAAGTGAAAGGTAGGCTACCCTTCGTCCTTCGTCCTTCGCGTATGCCCCTGGACACACGCAGCCGCAGCAAAACACGACATGAGAGAAAGAGGGGAAGACAGAGAGAGAGAGAGAGAGAGAGAGAGAGAGAGAGAGAGAGAGAGAGAGAGAGAGAGAGAGAGAGAGAGAGACGATGGGGAAAGTTTCCCACTGCCGGGCCAGCCACGAGTAGAGGTACCGGGCGGTCTCAAAGGCGCATTCCATGTGGGGGCGGGGTCTTGGCACAGGCACGCCCCCAGACACAGGAACATTGTTCCATGCTCCATCATAACCGGCTTACCGCTAACGAGGTGTAAATCCCAGATTTTGTTCAAACTTCGGTGGTCGAAGGACCTTTGGTAGGTGTGACGACCCCTCACAAAAATTTTGGTGGAATCTATATTCTCCAACCATTGAGGGCCAGTTTATGCATATTTGGGCTGTTGCAGTATAAGACGAAAGTTGTCAAAAAATTTCGGAAAAAAACTTCTTTTACTCAATCTCCTCAAAGTAGCATCAAAGGCGAAAATTTCATCCGTTTCCTTGTATCTCTTACCGCTTTAGAGATAGTGGCTCCTATGATGCATACTTGTATGCTGTGCAAGGTCCAAATAGACCCAAATTGTAAATGCACATCAGCAGATTTAGATGTCGTCCGATTGAGCTGAAATTTTCGGGGGGGGGGGGGTGCTTATTTATGTATTAGTACCTTAATATTGTCACGACCGACCCAACTTTCACACTTTAGATTTTGGACGGGCCACTCTGATGACACCGCTAAGCCTATTTTTGTCACTTTGAACCTCCAGAAAAGTATGAGAATTATAAATTCCGCCAAAATTTTTATGAGGGATCTTCATACCTACCAAAGGTCCTTCAACCACCGAAGTTTGAACAAAACCGGGGATTTACATCTCGTGGCATCTCCTTGTAAGATGGTTTTAATTGGGTTCGATGCAGCCTATTGCTGAGCATCCCCGTGCTTAACACAAAAAGCTGTAAAAATGCCAACTACAAAAAAGATTTCGCCGTTTGGTATTTGTATAACAATATAGGCAAAACAATGACTTTCTGTGCATCCTTGATTAATTAAGTCGAAGAAGGTCGCACATACGTTACAAGCGAGCACCATATGTATAAAAAGGCATAATAATGTTAGATATTGGACACATTTATGTAGCGCACAGGGCTGCAGCTGCAGCACCCCCGCCCCCTTGGAGCGCTGGCGCTGAAGAACGGGCACGATAGAGGCACGGGCCGGCATGCCGCACCTGGTAAGCGGCCGCCAGAACGACGCACGCCGTGAGGTAGCAGGCCGTGACCCTGCGCTGGGCTCGGGACGCCCGCGTGATGTGGGGCATGCCCTGCCCCAGCAGCAGGGCGAACGCTCGCAGCGCCTGGGCCTGCGGGCCGGTAGACGTCGTCGTTCAACACGGAGAAAAATCTGTAGTAGATCCAACCGACGATCCGTTGGAGCAACGGGAAATAAGTTTCATCAGCTAAAGCTTCAGTAGGTTTTCAGACAAGCAAACTATTTAGTTAAGTCAACGATATTTAGTTTAGAGGAACGTAAATATTCGTTTGGTAGAACTTGTGTTACTTTGTTCGAGGCTTTGTTACAACTAACATGTCAAAGTCGCTGCCGGAAAAAAGATGTTTGATTGTAAGGAACAACACTATTCGTTGGATCAACTAATGAGTTATGTTGGGAAACCTCTCATTCATCAGGGTGACTCACACCGTCCCATACTAAGTAGTCCTGATAGCCGAGTGGTCCACGGCACACTCGGGGACGGACGACAGAGGTTCGAGACCAGCCGGTGCTACAGCTTTGTCTTCAAAAATTAGTTTGGTCGGTGGATCCAACTTAACCTTTTGTCGATACAACTGGTGAGCGAGTTCAAACATTCGATCCGTCGCTTGTCTGAAAACCTACTGAGAACTTTAGTTCGGCGAGTCGGCGATTTTTCTCCGTTAAGTTCATATTTGTATGGTGAAATTAAATAAATTAGACCCATACCTTAGGTTATTCAAAAACGCCTCGCATTTCCCTGCTGAAACATGCGATCCCGCATCGCGCTATCTCTGTCTCTTTCTGGCATGGTATAGGCTCGCCCAGACGAGACCGAAAGAGTCGGAGAGAGTGCGTTTTGGGAGACTGCTGTTAACAGTGTGGACAGCCATTTACATCAGTTAGTAGAACTTTTTTTTTTTTTAAAAAGTGTACTTAGGCAACCCAGTGCCTGCGCCGTGGCCCAGGAAGTGGGCCTGGACCGTCTAGGCAACCCGCTTAACAAACGCCCGGATGTAGGCAAAAAGCGCGCCATATACCCCACCAAAATCAGAGTCTTTCTACGCCGCTGTGCTCCTCTTCAGTCTCCCCAAGAGCGTTTACCCCGCGGTCCGGCGTCCAGCGCCCGGCCGACGGCAGGAGGGCCAGCACCAGGGCGACGGCCACGACGGCGACGCCCGTGCAGAGCCACAGGGCCGGGCTGAACTCGACCGTGAGGCTGTGCCAGACGTTGAGGCGGCGGCCGAGGCCCGCCGGCACCACCATGGTGATGCGCGCCATGTGCCAGGGGAACACGGCCAGGCCGGGCTGCAGCAGCCAGTGCACGTTGTTGGTGTACGCCACCAGGTCGGCGCGGCACTGCACGATGCGCTGCGCCACCTGCGAGCCCGTTAGCATTCCATGAGTACGATTGAAGGCCCCTATGGGACGACGTTCCTCAGTGGCTTCCCTATGAACCAAGTCCCCAGGCAGACAGAAGCCACGACCCCTCCTTCACAAAGAAATGTTCCTGCAGCTTTGTATTTACGATCTCTTCAATGAGAATTTAGTTTGAAAATAAAGGGAGTATTTGTATTACTTATTACAGGGTCAATTCCACAATTTTTTAAAAATATTTAGCAATTTTTCAGTGATTAGGGTCAACTTTTTATTGCTTTAGGTCCAAGTAGTCGTTACCTTCAGCCCGTCCCGACACGTTTCAATAGGAACGGACAGAAGCCGGGCTTATAATCTGATGCCGGCTGATGCGCTGACTCGTCGTTTACACACACTTAACTCTTGTGGAGAATTTTTGAGCATGAGCATGGACGTGTCGGTGCATACACAAGTCATGAATAATTCGTACACAATTATACATGATATTGTGCATAATTATGCATAATTTGTTTATGATTATGCATCAAAGTTTGCATAACCTTCTGTATGCACAGGGACGTCCATAACGTATGCGGAAATTACATAAGAATTTACTCTGCAGAGAACGTTCAAGTTTGGAGGATGGACTTCTTTTGTGACCGAAGCAAACGTCCGTGGCAACAAAATTTGCAAATTTTGTCGTGCTTCTGTTTAATAAGAACTATGTTAGGTCAGGGTTGGCCGCTGCCCTTGCAGGGCGCACTCCGTCGCGAGAGGACGCACTCAGGTTAGCGATTTTCATCGTCACAAAAATACGCCACCGGAAAAATTTGGAGTGACTCGAAGCGGGGGCGGGAGGCCGCCCAAGGCCGTCGTGCCAAGGTCCTCAGCCGAATCGAGTTGCCAGCGGAGCGGATCCGATCGGTTTGACGGTGCGGGCCGGGCCAGCTTGTGATCATTCCACAAATATGGCACAGGAGTATTGCAGAGTATTGCATGCCAGTTTGTGCGGGCCACTACACTACAGGGCCAGGCACCTGGTGGAGCGGGACAGAGCTCACGCTGATGACGGTCCCGCGGACCCGCTGCCGCCGCATGAACTCGGACAGGATCACGCTGACCTGGCTGTTGTCGCCGAACGTCCTCTGCGCCACGACCACCTAGGGACACACACGTAGAGATACTTTACCTTTACGAAATCAGACCGACAGACCGTGTTCGGGCGGGGTGCCTAGGCCGCTATTAAGACAGACCCCTCCCCCCTTCATGTGAGTTTGAGATCCCCGTAAATCGTTATGAGGAGGGGATCACTCGACCAAAAGTAGTTCACGGATTTCAGAAGTTTGAGTTCAAATAATCTATGACGGTGACCAAAATTCGTGTACATTTCTAATGTTATAGCCGTTTCAGGACGACAGAGCGTAGATCTGGGTCCATTTCTGCGACTTCCATAAAAGCTTTCACGAAGTCCGTACACAGGATTCCTCAGGTTGTGGCCCTTAGCCAATCGCACACCAGCATGGCGTGTGCGTGTTTCCCACACTGTTAAAAAATTGACTGGGAAATCCCGAAGGATCAGTTGGTAATTTTATTTCCAACTGTCCTTTGGGAATTTCCAGAGAACCTTAAGGGATTCCCCGATAAAATCACTTATCAGAAGGACTGTGCGTTACTTTGATGTATAATATTGTGGCTATTGTGGAAGGTAATGTGTCCTCTATCGAATCTGCTTCAGGGTTTTGCTCTCAGCAGAGTGAATCTCAATATAAGATACGTTAGGAAAAAACGAAGGATAAGTGGGTAAAAGTTTCCGGAGGACTTCAGGAATTCCCAAAATATTTTTAACAGTGCACCTGCGCCGCTAACGACTCGTTGTCCGGCGGCGGCCGCCAGGTGTCGCAGGGCGCGCTGAACAGCAGCGCCGGTCCCGGGGGCTGCCAGCCGCCGCCGGCCGTCCAGTGGCCGACCTGGGCGACGTCCGCCGTGGAGTCGCGGCAGCGGCTGAAGCCGGCAAAGAAGTGCGTGCCGGACGCGGCCGTCACGGCGAGGCGCGCCTGTAACAGGCAGTGCGCGGCCGCGGCCTCGGCGACGAGCCGCACCGCGTCGGCGACGGTCTCCCCGGCCGCGAGCGACACCCACACCAGCAGCCGCACCCTGGACATGACCCGCGTGTACCGGACCCCGGCGGCCACCGCCGGCAGGCCGTCGTCGCCCGCCATGAGGACCAGGCTGCCCGCCGGCGACATCCGGTCCAGGATGCGTTTCCGGGGCGCCCTCGGCAGCGGGTACAGGTCCAGGCGATACACGGAGGCGACGGCCGGCAGCGGCCGCAGGAAGGCGTCCAGCCAGCGCGCGCGGCCCATGACGTAGAGGCGGGCCGGCGCGGCGTCGCCGCTCTGCCGCAGGTAGGCCGGCAGCACGGCGCGCGCGCACAGCGCCTCCTCGGCCGGAACCCCCCGCAGACCCTGCACGACGGCCGGAAGATCTGCGTTGAAACTTCAGTTGAAACCACAGTAACCGTAATTCATTGGTGCAACTCCAGTAAAGGTACATTCTATTATCAACCCCTAAACCGCAAAGTCTGTTCCAAAAAATTCCTGCACCTATGGCACTAACAAGGGGACGGCACCAACCCGTAACTCCCAAAATCTTCGAAAAAAATAATTTAGCTTCGTCACCATCCCTATAGACCGACTGAACCAGAAAAAAGTGCCAAATTTCATTTCGGCCCGTTTAAAAAAATGTTAAACCTTCAAATATGGCTAAAATGGGCCAAAATGAAAGTTGTTCCAAATCTTCACGCAAACACTCGATTCCATGGTTTTTTGGGGTCGCTGAACACGAAATTGTCATCCACGTCACGCTTACACGCATATAATCGCCTCAAACTCGAAAAAACGCGACCAATGCTAGATACCTCGACCATACTTTGCGAGAGGCATGTGCAAGGAGAGGTGTGATGATGGCGTCAGACTTTTCAGATAGAGTGTTCGAGGAAGGTATTAAAATACGGTGGCATCAGAGGTTCAAATATTTAAGTAACCTATGTTATGTATAGTTTAAGTGCGAAATGCGGTTGAAGACCTTTTAATGCTGAAAATGACGTCTACGAGTCCAAAACAAGTGTTGTCGGATATGCCAACTCTGAATAGAAATTAATGTTTTAAGAAATGCACAGGGGCAGCGCAGCTTTGGTGGTTTCGTAGCCAATTTTCATTAGTGGTATAAAATTCGACAGCCGCCGATGGCCCAAGGTAGGTGTGTGCCATGCCGTCAGGTTAAAACCGTAGCTACAGCCTCGTAGATCGGCGCCCGTGCGGCGTTTTACCGTATTATTGTTTTTTTTTTCGAATTTGAGGCGATAATATGCGTGTGAGCGTGACGTGGGTGACATTTTCGTGTTCAGCGACCCAAAAAACCATGGAATCGAGTGTTCGCACGAAGATGTGGGACAACTTTCATTTTGGCCCATTTTAGCTATATTTGAATGAAATGAAATTTGGCACTTTTTCCTGATTCAGTCGGTCTATAGGGATGGTGACGAAGCTAAATAATTTTTTTCGACTATTTTGGGAATTACGGGTTGGTGCCGTCCCCTTGTAAGTCGCCCTCGTCATTCGAACGACGAGCGTATGCAATAAACAATGTTTACGTTAAATGCAAGTTTTTAAAACTTAAAAATATAAAAATTTTCGGTAGAAACCGACGGCTAGCTGCGCGATGGCTCAGCTGCTCAGCCCGCGCGTCCACACACAAACGAGCGTTCGTTTGCAAAAAAAAACAGTAAGTGCAAGTTTTGAAAGCATAAATATAAAAACTATGCGGTATTGGAACCGTCGACTAGCTGGTGACTCGGTTCCTCAGACCGCGGGGCCACGGCGACACCGTTGATAGCATCTATGTGGACGACTATCATAAGCTGGGTGGAGGGGCGGGCGCTATTTTTGTTCGTCGCAGCTGACATGTCACGCAACCCAATGTGCACTTCCAAAGGGGTTGCAACACAACACAAGTCGCAGAACAAGATTTTAGATCGAAAACGGATAGTAGGAGAAATCGCCCGGTTGACAGTAACTCCACCACGGGTCGCCGTGCGATTTCTCACACAATCCGATTCCGCTCTGATCACCCTCTCTTTGTACTTCCGTACTTGATCCTCATTGGAAATGCCTGTAGACGATTCCGGTGCGACCGGTGGCGCCACCGGAGTAGACGGCAAGAAGATGAAAGGCATAATTAGACTTGGCCATCGCAGGTAAGACTACACGTGCAGACGCCATCGCTCATGAACATCGCCAAACTCAGTGTTCCCAGAGAAGTAGGCAAAAAGTAGCCCAAACATGCAGGTGTCAAGATTGTGCCTACCTCCGCCTGCCTAATGGACAAACTATTGACATACGTGACAAGGGGTTGCCTAATGGGCAGGTGGAATTAGGCACAGTGTTGACACCTGTGTGTTTGGGCTACTTTTTGCCCACATTTCTGGCAACACTGGCCAAAGTTACAAATAACACTGCAGCAGCAGCACCTTGTCGGTGGCAAGGTGTAAATTTGACAGACAGGATCAAAATCGGAAACTTCGTGCACCTTTAAGGAACAACGCAGTAGTTCCGAAACAATTTTCACAATCGGTCTCGCATGAGGTTTCCCATTTGTGGGCGATTCCGGTGCCTCAGGCGACGTTGTTTGAAAGGGTTAACAGTAATTAACCATCGCAGCTACTGTATCACTGCCCATGAGCAGACGCCATTTTTCATAACTAAAGGCGCGGCCGCAGCTCCCTGCAGTCGTCCGGCCCGTCCGGCTGTCCACTCTCCCTATAGCCTACCCACAACGGTCCCAGCAGGGGCCGGGACTATCGCCCTCTGGCGGCCGTTTCCCTCTATAACCCTCACACCCCTCGCCTGGCGGCGCATGCGCTGCGGAGCCGCGTGTTATTCCTTTCCCCTTCTCACTGTTTCTTGTGACGTCACGCGGAGCTACGGAATCGTACTGGCTAAGGTAGGTGTACACCGGGCGCCATGGCGTGGTCTGTCGTATACCCCAACCTTTATTAGCACTCTGGAAGATTACTCCCCGAGTTTTCGGTTGTGCGGGAGGCGTATGGCGGGGGCGGGTCCCAAATTACGTACTTTAAGGATGGTCTCGAAGCGAACAGCGGAAAGGTCAACGCGCAACACGGCGTTGTCCAGGAGCAGAAGTGTCAAGATGTGCCGCATGTTGTGAAGGAGAGTAAATCGCTTTCCTGCTTTAAAAAGTATTCTTAAAAGACAATTTCGGTGTGGGTGCTGACGTCACTGAATCTGGTGAGAAGATGAAAGGAAGAACAAGCGCAGACCCACTGCGCATGCGCCGCTTGCAACTTTGGTTGGCTGCGCATGCGCGGTGGATCTGCGCTTGTTCTTCCTTTTATCTTCCTACCGGGTTCAGTGACGTCACCAGTCACAACGAAAGCGTCTATTTAAGATTCTAAGTTGTTACTTCAGCTTCGCAGTCGGATCATTTTGTTTCTTAACGGCTCCCGCATATCGAAACCACTAACCGTGATGGAAAACTGATCAAAAGTGAATGACGTAAATATTAGGTGTCGGAGACAGGTAGGAAACGTTTAAATCGGCCCAGAAATACGTGTGGCATGTCCGCGTCGCCACACGCACGTTGCTACGGACGTTCGCGCCCTCACCACAATGGCAGGTACGAAGCGTTTGTCTCCTCACGAGGCGCTGACCGGTCTGAGCTCCTCTCGACACCGAACTACTTGCGAGGTGCTTGAGGCTGCTCTAGCGGCCGTCCACGAATCAGCGCAACGATAATGAGAAATGCGTGTGGCGGCGTTGCGGCGCGCAGTGCGCAGGGTGTGGTCGCAATCGACCCGCGAGGCTCATACAGCAGGCGTACGGACGCCGCCTCGTTACTGCGGTGTAAATATAGCTTTATTGTGAAGGAGCACTGTAGGGCGATTAAAATTCGTTTTAGAGCGTTCCGCTCAATCAGCACGTTCAGATTTTTAGCTGGCTGAACTGGCCGCCGTAATTACCAAGTCTATAGAATACCTGCTGGTTATATTTGACGCAAGAACAGGTTAAATTAGTATTTTTTAAATACGCTAGAACGGCTTTCAAATTTATTTTCGGCTTGGTTTTGAGTAATTTTGTAGATACTATTCGATAAAGGGTCGCGTACTGCCGGTTGGCGCCCTCAAAACGTTTGATGAGGACGGGAACAGCGCCGCCCACGTCGTCGCCGGCACTTGATCCTTCGCCCTCAAAATTGTATGCTTGAATCAATAATTTGTCCCCGAGAATGTCGAAATGCTTGGGTCAAACATACGCATTTAACGCGATGCAGGGCGTATGCTTGAATCGTGCATCCATATTTAAGGTGATGATTAATTCAAGCATATGCGGTATTCTCGGGGACATATTCGTGATTCTAGCATACAACTTTGAGGGTGTTCATGCGTTCCCAAAGTTCCAAAAAAAAAAAAAAAAAGGGTATTTCACTGCATCCAAACCGGATCCAAAGATAAACATCATGACGCCGAGAACTGTATCCGATATGGCAAATCGAGGCCGTAGAACTATGATGCTCCGGCGTAAGTCCGCCATGTTGGATGTCCGTATTTAATTTTCAGAATGCAATTACCTTCAAAATACGAAGGGAGAGAGTCGCGAGACATTAAAAGTCATATGTCCGGACGTGAATCTGCGTGCTAGCACTTACCGTTGTCTTCGGGCGGTCCACAAAATCTCAAAGACGGTCTTTGTTTACAACGGAGTTGTGGACATGAACTCGCATGGAAATCCAACATGGCGCACGTTATATGTCAATGTTTGTCTACACCCGCTGCGATTTTTCATACCGGATGCAGATTTGGAAGTCGTTATCTTCTTCGTTGGTTTTGGTAGGCTTGTACTGAAACACCCTATTAAAGTTCAGTAAAGTTTCTGCAAGCACCTGTCTGCACACCTTACCATTACACGACCGCTAACTTGACTCACAAGGCAGTTCATCAAACTGCAAGGCATGACGCCTTGTTTCATCGAAAGGTGCGTTTCGCGTTTTTTGACGGCGGGCGTACCCCTACCTTAGCCTGTCAGCGGCGGTCGCTGGGTTAAGAGAGCTGTTTGCCCCATTTGAACCGCTCCAACTTATTGTGGAGTGGGAATACGGCGGAAAAGGACAACAAAATCCCACGCAGCACCAGCAGCACTCCGTGCGTGAAATACCCCATTGTAGGCCTGCTGGTGTGTTGTCGACTTTCGCCGCTGGTCCCGAGCCGCGTGGGAACCAGCCTCTGGTTACTCCTGTGCCTGGGCTCTCCGCACCTACCTTGGCCTGCCGGAGGCTGTCGGACGAGTGGGGCGCTGCGGGGCTGCCGCTTGCGGCTCGGATACACCTTTGGCCTTCCCATTTTATTTTAGTACAGCCTTCAGCGACTAACTGTTTCAAAGAAATCCCGCGGACAACATTTTTTGGCCGGTGGTTAAGGACTTCGCTTAACCAGTAAGTCTTAGTCGATATTTTCAACATGTAATCTCGCTCAGCGGAGTGTTTCAGGGCTGGATCTATAGGGTAGTCAGACCAGGTTTCGAGAAGAATCACGAAAGCAGATTCCGTAAAGGGCAGTGGGCGGAATCATGAGGTACCGCAGCAGAAAGTATATCCGCCGCGGACGCCGGCCACGAGCCGACTAACAGGTTAGCGGGCCTTAGCTCTCGCCGATGATGTGTCAAGTGCTGGCACGCACGTTCATGTCAGGACAGAGTACTTTTAATTTCTCGCGACTCTTTCCCTGTCTAATTGGATGATAACTTAGTTGCGTTCTGAAAACTAAATACGGGCATCCAACATGGCGGCCGTACGCCGAATCATCGGAGTTCCCCGGCCTTGATTTGACATATCGGATACATTTCTAGCCGTCATGATCTTCTTTGGATCTGGTTTTGGATACAGTGCAATACCCTGTTAAATATAATAAGCGATCAGCACAAAATCATTTCCTTGAGACGATTTGAAACGTTGGGCATTGAAGTCTGTGTAAACTACTCAGCGTGTTGTGCGGTACGCGGCTGCCTTCTGATGCCTTGCTAACCTGTAGCAACAACCACTCGAAACTATATGGATGCCGTGAATTTACAATAATGATTTGCGTGTTATAGCTATAAGCACATTAGCAAGTTACGTGGTTTTCTTTACCTCGCGTTACGAATATTTTCTAACCGCAGACCTGATGTAGTATGCGCTGGTAAATATGCCACCCAACAGAATGGCGCCAGAGGTCGGCAACAAGCTCATCGGCTAGCGCGACTTCTCATTCAACCTGGTTCCGTTTCCGCTATTTTAGATTCGTACTTTCTTCCCACTTTCGGCCCAGCGTTGCTACGGAATACCCTATTCACTGAAGTTCGCTCTACACATTTCTTTAAATCTATTACAAGGTAGGCGTACGCCAGGCCGCGTCGTGGCGTAACAGGCTTCGCTCATCGCGAATCACTGTTCCACCACTCCACGCCTGGCGCACGCTTACCTTGGCCTGCCGGCGGCTGTCACCTGACGAGTAGGATCCTGCGGGGCCGGTCAGTAGGACGCCCTGCATGCGTCTCTGTCTCCGCACGGTCGGAACCACGCTCATTTTCTGGCTTCCAAACGTATCTTACATCATCCTTTCGTTATCAATGCCGCTCAACCAGCCCTAACCTACCCTGAACTGTCTGAGCCTAACCTACCCAGGCCTCCACTAACCTAACCGAGCGTAATCCACTCGAGTCGCTGATCCGCCCCACCACGACAGGCGCATAGCGCGTACTGACCTCACCTAACCGGCGGATATTACATTTCAGACCACTTGTGAAAATTATCAAGAAAACCGCTTGGGCTACGGTGCCCCTGAGGGGAGGTTGACTCTGGTATGATGCACGAAAGATGTGGTCCAAATTTGAGCTTTCTACGTCCAACCGTTCTCGAGAAATCGCGCGGACAAACAGACACACAGACGAAACATTTTTGACCTAGTCGGGTAAGGGCTTCGCTATCGCTCAGCCAATCATTTACGGACTTGTCACCCCAAGGCTCTCGCCCTACAAAACAAGTGTTGGCGGCGGAAACAATCTAACCCGCGCGCTTTTTCCTAAACAGCTTGGTTTCATTCTCGCCCTGCCTTGTCACTTCCGGCTTAGCTTTTCTCCGAAACACCCCACTGATTTCTTGCAGATGAGACCAATCGTGCATAGCTGTGAATGTGTCAAGTATGGCGCACACGAGATCCACGTCGGCTACTAGGTAAAAGGTCTACTCCGGTGCGGCAGGCGACCGTAAACGGAAAGAAGAGCCGTGATTGACAGCGAAGGCAGCTTGCGCCCTTTCCAGCAGGTACACGTGTAGGTGCAATAGAAAAGTGCTCTTTACTTACAGTGGCGTGCACGCTGTATTTGTAGAGAACGCGATGGTCAGCCTCTTTGCTGTTATTGCTCTCATCTCGCCCTCGCCAGTGATGTCGCACTGGAATCTTGGCCACGTATTCTCATAACTTGACGTTACATGTTCGACGCCTGAGGAAGACCGTGTGTAGAATTTCAAACAATTTAAAAAGTCTAATCGCAGATCTGAGTATTACTATTAGGAAAACTGATTTCCATAGACATCATAAACATTTTATGCAATAGACGACCTGGTTGATTTTACCATTGCTAATTGACGATAGGGCATTTCGCACAGTTGGTGAGTGTACTGTTTTTTTCTTCTCTCCAGATCTCGCTTTGATGCGTGCTAAAAGACTACGCGGACGGACCTCGACCTCGTTGGACGCTGATCGAGTCGGCGTGCGAGCGAGTCGAAGGAGAGCCAAGAGGGCGAGGGAGAACTACGGCGAACCTCAGACCCACGGCGCACCTCAGAACTACGGCGAACTTCAGGACTACGGCGAACTTGAGGACTACGGCGAACTTCAGGACTACGGCGAACTTCAGAACTACGGCGAAGCTCCGGAGTGCCAATGCGACTGTCCTCGCCGGCTTCTGAGTGGCAAGCAGTGTCCTTTCACTTGGGGCGTGACCCCGTACGAAGCCCGGTACTGCGTGTTCGCAAGGCAACTTCTGTTCACCGCGGCCACACCCTACCACGCCTTCTATCAGAGGCTGATCATCTCCTACGGCTTCGCGGTCGACGGGAGGTACGACGAAGCACGCGTTCAGCTCGCTGACTGCTACATGGCGCTGCTACCTGGAGAACACTTCGACCAGGGCTGTGGTGTCATCGATACCTACAGGTAGGACGGGTGGTGCCACAGTCGGCATTGCACTGAAAATCGAAGAGAAACTATCGTTGGGCGACACACGGAAAAAGTCGATGGACAATTTTGGCCATGGCTATGGACGATTCTGGGCGTCCCTAGGCCAGTGGCGTAGGAAGTCTTTGATTTGGGGGGGGGGGGGATATGTCGCGCATTTTGCCTACACCCAGGCGTTTGTTAAGCGGGTTGCCTAGCCCGGTCTCCGGTGACGGGGGGGGGGGGGGTTAACCCCCCCCCCCCCTCCCTACGCCACTTCCCTAGGCTAGTGACAAAAATGTGACTCCAGATGGACAACATTGTTACTAAATTGTGGACCAACTAATACTTCGTCCACAGAAGGTAACAATGTTGTCCATCTGCAGTCACAATTTTGTTGCCGGCTTATGGACGCACAGAATCGCCCATAGCCATGGACAAAATTGTCCATACGACTTTTCTGTGCATGTTATAACGTCGCTCATTCAGGGCAACACTCTGTCTATATATCGCCCTTACAGGGCGAGTATTTAAGCGCCGCTCTCTGGAGGGCAATGAAATTGAGGACAAAATGTCGCCCTTTAGAGCAATTTATTTTGCCTTAGGTTTTACAGTGTGGGCAATACACGGTTCCATTCGGGATATGACCTCACAAGGGGACGATGTGACGGCAGGAATAAGGAATGACCTCACCGCGAATGGCTGAGAAATGCAACCCACATGACAGATAAGAAAACCTCACTCAAATTTTGGTGAAGTTGCGACCTTTCCAAAAATGCGGGTGAAGAACCTCACCCAAAGTAGGGGGGAGAATTAGAATGCCACATTGATTGATAAAATATGCTCACCTTGACGTTTATAGTGCTGTGCTGATATTGTCGGGTGTGGTGTCACATTCTAGCAGGGGCTGTTAACGTTGCTTGCTACTCCCGCGGAGAGGGCGTTCTCTGCTAAGAGCTCAGCTCAAACGTGCGATAGGGAAGCAGCTGCCGCCATTACGTGTTGTGGGGCATTACAAATCATCGCGGTGGTAAAAGTTGAGTGTCGCTGTCGTTTTGGTTTTATTTAATTTCCTGAAATTCATAAATTTTCTTTTCCACCTATACAATAGATTTCCAATAAAATGGTGAGTATTATGGGCCGCTAAAAGGCTAGGTTAGGGGGTTTCTGAAGACCCTAAGTTTAGGACTTTTGAACAGGTATCGACCAAAAGTCCCCAGGGGCCTCCATAACCGAGTTTAGGGTGGATAGGTGGTCAGGGAACTTAACTCTTGTTCACAGAGGAGCGATGCGACACATCTTGGACTCGACCTGGGCGGGGCTGTGCGTGCTGGAGCGGCGCGATTGCACTTCCGAAACCTCGCATCCCTTGATGACGGCCTTCGTCGGGTCCATCACGCCATTCGGGCAGCTGGACGAGCGCCAGCAGGCCGCGGTGCATGCGGTGCACGCCAGCTTCATGGACTCGGAGCAGGATGGTAAGACTGCTTGTTTACTCGCTATTCGCTTCCGTCTACTCCCACTAAGACGTAATTTTTTTAAAAAAATAAACATTAAAAAGAACGGGCATTGCGTAGACACCACCTTATTTTACGAAGCGGCCTTGAAAGTCATTTAAAGGCTTTTGCTTGCAAATGCCTGTTTCTGTCACTTTCAAGGCCGATATCTCCGAAACCGCAGCGTCGTTTCTTTTGAAATTTGAGTTCTACGGGTCCTACTTTTCAAAAATTGATGTTAGAGGCAATCTATTTCAAAAAACTTTTTTTTACCTTGTAGAGGGGCTTTTAGGGCCTCGGCGGCACCACCAAATGACGTCGCATCGCGGACATTCGGACGAGTCCACACACCGAAAGGATTATCTAGCCGTGCGAAACCTTTTTGATTTCGAAAATTCTTAACATAAGGTGTCCATCATTGCGCGCGCTCACAAAACATTTCACGTTCTGTGCATTTTTTTTCGCAAGTTAGCTTACGAAGGAAAGTTCTTCGTATGGCAAAGAAAACAGCGGCTACTTATTACGAACGTTCTTGCGAAGTATTTGGTTGGTATTACGAAGAATTAGTTCGTAAGCTTATTCTCTTCGCAAGTTACGAACAGATTCTTCGTAACATCCAAATGCTTCGTAAGAACGTTCGTAATACGTAGCAGCTGTTTTCTTTGTACGCTTTTTACAGTGTGGGCATGCGCTGTAGAATTGCGACGGGGTCCTCTGTTCGCAGACGCGCTGACGGCGTGGCTCATCCGCCGTGCCATCGCCCTCACCCCGGACGAGGGCGAGTGGTACACCTTGATGGGCAGCCGCCTCACGTTGCGCCGAGAACGCGCGTTGTCGAGGGCCTCACCGCACGAAGTGGACCTGCTGAGGACCGGGTTCCGCCTCAGGAAGACGGCCCACTCCATCGCCAGGTAGACCTGCACGCCTGCCGTGATAACACACCATATGCTTCTGTACGATTTTGCGCGTAACTTCATAGGCTGTGTCGGTACGTCAACGCAAGACCCGGGCGTCTCGAGGCCCGGCTATCTTTTCGCAGCGTTCCGAGAACCAGCAATCTTTCCGGCACCACCCGTCCCTCAACTTCTGCGCGGCACCGCGTCTATGTCGGCATCGTCGAAGAAGATAACCGTTTCCGGCTCTCGGAACGCCGCGCCGCGGTAATATAGCCGGTCCTTGAGACGTAATACGTAATTTTTGTAAAAATTCGTACATCAGGTATGAAGGTTTTTATCTATACCTGATAATGTACAAAATTGTACTCAATCATTTAGTGTGTTTTTCAGCCCATGTGTTGCGAGGGGCGTTTCGCATCAGTGCGCTCTTTGTTATTCCGGCTCCATTAACAAATGTGGGACTCCATTTTAGTTGTTTTCCGTGTCACTGACGTGATTTGGTAAAGCTTGCATCTTGCAATGAAAGGGGAGTGATAAAACGTGAATATGGCCACACTGCTATCGTGGTAGAATGGCGTAAATTGTTTTGACAGATAATTGTCAGGCACTAGAAATTTGGTCTTCACACATCACGCAAATCGCCCGGTGTACCTCGTCAGTTCAAGGAAATCGCTCAGGTAGCCTGTAACGGTATCCGTTTACGGTTGTCTTCTTTACAGTTTCGGAATGCAAGTGTGCTGCTCTGGTCGGCTTTCTTTCAGCCCCCAGAGTTTAATTTGGCTGTATCGAAACATTTCTGTTAAAAACAAAGTCTGTTCCACAGGTTGGCTACAAGCCTGGCACACGGCAGTGAAGAAGATCGGATGGAGGCGGAGGACCTCTTCGCAGAGGCGCTGGAACTGTACCCCGATAATCCTGCTGTACCATATCGGGTAAGAAGCTGACAGCGTGTGACCGAGGTGTGCTGCGTGTGATCTCCCATACATGCTAACCGTTTCTGCTCTGCGGAAGTGTTCCGTTCTGAAGCCTCGACCGGTGGAAACGTCTATTACAGTTGGCAGTTGGGCAATCGCAACCCGCGTCACCTAGTTCCAATGCCTTTTCTCTAGGCGACTGGAAGAAAATACCTCTTTAAATATTTACATTGTGCAAGTTGGGCCCTACTTGCACTATATAAATAATTATGTGTCAGTTTGTAATGGCAAACAGTAAAAACTAAAAAAAAACTCTTATTCGTATGACGAATAAATCATCACATGTTGTCTAACTGGCACAGGAAACAATTGTCTGTCCGCCATGGCAAAAAATAAAATAAAAAAATAGGTGACGACTTAATCGCCACATTGCCCGTGACGACTTTTTCGTTTTTCAAATTTAGCGAGGATTGTCGTCAAGTGACGATGAATATTGCTACAGTGTGGTATTCTACAGTCCGCTTCACCGTATCATGTCTCTCGCAGATATTCAGGGTCGTCCAGCACCTTCGCGGAGTGACCTCAAACCGTCGCTCCTACGTCGACGAGGAGATCGAGCTGCTTCGACGCGCCCTCGTCTTGGCCGGGCCGAGTGCATTCTTGCATATGAAGATAGGCGTTTGCTTGAAGCTGACGAGCGAGTTGTTAGCGAACCTTGAATTCGCCGAAGCACGAGCCATTGACCAGGAGGCATGCGCCGTGTTCGAGAGCATCTCCAGCACCTTTTCTAGCCAGGAGTATGAGAAGGCTGTGTTCGCTGACGCGGCCATCTCAACTAACAAAGGACGACGCCTCAACCATCTAGTCCTAATTTTCTTATTATTTTTGTTTTTTTGTGTTATTGTTTATCAAAGGCACATAGTTTAACCGCGTGTCAAGTTTAATTGTTGATGAGGTTTAATTAAATTCTCCTTCCGTGAGCCTGGTTCTGAAATCGAATGTGTTAAGGACTGCCTTGCCTTTCGCCCCCCCCCCCCCCCCCTCCTCATCCGCTGATTCACGGCTATACTACGTCTATTCCACTTCCATGTATCCCTCCACTTCCCTTCCATGCAATGCAACAACACAAATATATCTTTCGAATTTCATAAGCGTTGCAGCAATTTAACTAGGCGTAACACAATCCGATCCACCCCTATCCGACGCAGCATCCCTTCGAGTGGAGAAGGGTAGAAATCTTGCGGGAAGCATTGCGGTTTCGGGTATTCCGGGTGCTCAGAAATGTCAAATTTTTCATTCGGGTTCTTCCTTGACCAATTTGTAACACCCCTGCGTTGTCGTACAAACCCACACCCTTCCACTAATTTCGTAAACCCCCTGGTAGGGGTTTTCCTTTTCATGTTTTTTTTAGTCGAAACTTTGTTGCAATCGGCAGAACGAACACATTTCTTAAACTTGGCATAGATATCGCCACCCCCCGCGGAGCCACGGCCCTAAAGGTTCATTTCCTCGCCGATATTTTCACTTTTTCGACTACATTTCTGGCTGTCACCAAACAAAACACGTCGAAACGGACTCTAAAAATGTCTACATCCGGGGACAATAACTTATATACTGTAGAGCAATTTTGTACTTTACAGGTATAAAATTGTCTCTAGATTTAGATGTGCTCAAATCTGGCCCCAGCTCAAGGACAAAAATTGTTCTCACACATGTAGAGTCAAAGTAGGAGATAGTTCGCAGCAATCAGCTCCTGCGCTTGCGAGTCGCATAGGTCATGGCGCGTACTCGTGCAGTGGCCCACCTTACAGGCGCGGTCGATGCTGCTGGAGCCGAGCTGAGCAGACGACAACGCGCTCGGCATCACCGCCGAGTGTTAGGTATAAGTTTAACATCGAACATAGTGGCCTGACATTAACTTCCATGCGCGCAGGGCAATGACACCCACCTAAAACTGGAGCCGTTAAAAAAACTGATCCAATCAACAAAACAAAACAACCAAAGAAACTAAACCGCACTCTTTTGTAGGGACGTATTCTCACCTCGCCTTACTTGTGCAAAGGATTGTAATTTACAGAAGGAAACTTTATCATTGTTAGTGAAAGAATTTCTTAGGGGATTAACGATACCTGAAAAGGATCCTTCAAGGTGTTTTAGTGGGAGTGGAGTAGATGGGTTTAGACTGCCCCCGTCCCCTGGAAAAGGGTAACATTGAGGCACACGACCTCTCAGTACTGAAAATTATTCTCTTTATTCATGTACTTAAACGGACGTGGCCCTGGGTTGGTACACTTCGACGGCCTGTGAGGTGGTGCAGGCCAGGATCACGTCGGCGACCACCGGGCACGCCGCCTCAAAGCTCTTCCACTGCGGCGTGCCCACGATGGAGGGCCAGTTGTCAACAACGATGCGGATGGCCCGGCGGCGCATGGGGCTGGGCACTGCGAGGCCCGGGTACCGCTGCGTGCCCAGCTGATGGGGCTCCCCGGTCGCCGCGGGACTCGAAGGGGACCGGGCGGGTGCCTCCGCGACCAGCCGCAGCAGCTGCAGCGCTCGGGCTCCATCCACCTGCCACAGGCGAAGCTGACACGCGTCCTGGCGGCAAGGAGACGCGTAGGGAGCAGGGCGGAATGTTTACTCCCTCACTGAATGGATCGGATCACAAGTACCGAGGGCCGACAGGGCCGCGGGATCTACACATCAAAGGTCATGCGACAATTTTGTCCCACATAATGTTTCATTTTTAAACAAATCATAACTAAGATACAACTTTTAGCTTAATTATGGGACAAACTGTATCTCTCATGTTCTAATTTGTCCCACCTTTACGTAACAAATTGTGCCAATGTTATGTTTTGTTTGAAAACGTAACAATTCATTGGACAAAATTGTCCCCTAGACATTTTAAGTGTACTGCGACTGAGAAGTTAAAATGTACCTAATTTTTACCCCTCTTTGCCACTTTTGTTTAAAAACGTAACATTTCATTGGACAAAATTGTCCCACAGACATTTAGAGTGTACACTATAATCCCAAGTGTGATGTACATCACACTCTAGCTGTGATGACACCCCATATCAGCTGCAGCATTTTTCACTCACCACGGTTAACTGCGGTGATTTAATAACACTTGGCTGTGATGAACCTCTGTGATGTTCATTGCAGCTCCAGGTGTAGTATCTTTGACTCATCACACTTGCGATGACAGCGTACGGCCAGCAATGGGTGGGGGTAACGTTTTCCGCTCATGATGCTCTACTATACCTTGAGATGGTCCACCATGTAGCGATCGGCCAGCTGCAGCAGCTCCAGCTCGAGCTCACCCCAGTCCGAGATGTGGTCCAGGTACAGGAACTCGAGGAACTTGTCAAACGCGTTCGCAGAGACGCCCTCGATGACGGCGCGGCCGTCACGGGCCTCCAGGAAGGTGCTGCCGAACATGGAGTGGAAGACGGCGCTCCTGGCCGACACCACCGCCTTGTGTGCGTGGAACTCGCGGCCGTCGGCGACGAACACCACGTCGCACATGGTGCCCGACCTCCGTGCATCGTGTAACTGCACCGCGAGCGGCGAGGCGGGCATGGAAGGCTGTGGGCCGTACAGCATGGCCCGCACGGTCAGGCAGCGAGTCTGCAGGACAGAGATACGATATTAAGGCCATGTATGCCAGTGCTCCTAGATTGGGCGGATTTCCGCCGATTGGGCTAACAATTTTCGTCAATCGGCGGATGAAAATTGGGGTAGGGTCAGTGCAGGTCAAAAGATCACCCTTAAGCAGGGGTGATTGATGAATCGTCACAGAAATTCTAGTCATTTGACAATAAATTTTACAGTGTATTTTGGTGGCTGACTTCAGTAGAAGCCAGCCGAGCGAGAGGCCTCTCGCAGCATAGTTGAAAAAGACAGATAGGAATCTGGTAACGCAGATCTGTGCCGAGAGAGCGTGCACTTCCGAAAAATTAGAACCGCGAATACGCCCTATTAGGGTCAGTGCAGCTTATAAAATCGCATCGGGCAAGTGGACAAGAAAATCACGAAAATGATCGTCTGGCATGTCTATTAACTTAGCTACCACAGATCCTATACAAAAATTTGTGGTGCTAAAATATCCCTTACATCACGAACATCTGAAGGTGCGGATTTTAGTGACAGGCTACACTCGCCAGCATTGGGAAGTACGCGTTTTTCCTTGGCTACGCAAGTGTTATCTTCGTACCTTTGACTTAACAGCCGTCGTGGGCGTGGTTTAACGTGGCCTGCATTGACAGCCCCCCGTAAATGGGAATCCTTTCCTTAGGTTTCGAGTAATTCGTTTTGGTGATGTGTTCGAGACCGTTATGATGCACCATATGTGCACTTAAAATCCCCAAGAAAATGGATGTGGAATAGTAGCAAGCCCAAAGAGGTAGAAAACCAAAGTCAAATAACGTGATTGTATAGGCTGCACCGAGGGGGGAATCACTCCACCAAAACGTGTACACATATTTCAGAATTTTAAAGGATTTCTGAAGACGCCGAACCATAATTATATACATTTTGAACTTTTTTGGCTTTGGCCGAATGACAGCCCGCAGATGCTTAATCTGACCTGGGAGTCTGGGCAGAACGAAGAGTAGGGTGTTCCTTAGAAGTCTGAACCGGAAGTGGGGAAGATGACGAAAAGAACATAACCGGATCCAGATCGCGGTAGCATGAGGGGTACCGCAGCAGAGAGTATCTCCGCCGCGGGCGTTAGCCACGAGCCGACTTAAAAATATGCGGCTCGGCTCTCGCTGATGTGTTACGACCATTTAGTAGGGTCGGGCCACTGAGAGGCTACTCCGAACGGAACTAAGAGACAACTCTGCGGGCCACGCGAAGACAATCCGTGTCTTGTGACCTTATGGAGTGGTCGTCACACATCATCAGCGAGAGCTAAGGTCCGAAAATTTTTCAGCCGGCTTGTGGCTGACGTCCGCGGCGCAAATACTCTCTGTTGCGGTACCCCTCATGATAGCGCGATCTAGATCTCCACTTCCGGTTCCGGAATATCAGATTAGGTGTATTTTGGTGACTTCTGTGGTAGACTTTCACATAATTTGTACACAGGATTTCGCGAATTGTTGCCTTGGGCTGCACTGCCCCGACGCGCTGAGCGAGCACCTCACCTGTGTGATCCTAACAGCGCCGACCTCTCCGGACACGGCGTGCCGGGTCACAACGGTCTTCTCGGGGACCGACCACGTAGACCGGTCCGTGTCCGTGACGGGGGAAGAGTGCTGCGGGCTGTACGGCGTCCGGGTGAGGGACACCTCCAGCAGCAGGTCGGCGCGGTTCGCCTCCAGGCCGCTCACGTTGACGGTCAGGTAGAAGAAGCAGTGGTTCTCCTTCCTCCGGACGACGTGGAACTGCAGCGCGGCGCAGTGGGACGCCTCGCACCCGTCGTGGCGCACCTGCACCGGATTCACCACGTTCCTGGCCTCGGCGAGCGTCAGGTTGCTGAGCACCTCCCACGGCACGGTCGTTTCCACGGCCACAAGAACCGGGCGCGACATCGTCGGGCAGCCGCGGGAAGGAACGGAGTGCAACGCGGCCGGGAACGACTGCAGTAAGAGGATCTGGGTGACCTTAGCCAGGCGCCGGCCGGTACGAGTTACATGCACTGTGCAGGCGTTCTAGTAGTCAGCCCGAGTTGTCGTCGTTTCCTCGCTCCCGGCTGCTTTTGGGGTTAACAGGCGCTCGGATATCGCTCCCGGAGGCCGGCCACGGTAGGCCAAGGTAGGTGCGACAGGCGCAGAGACTCGGGCCCACGACCGACTGGATCAGACTGAAGCGTCTGGTACGGCCAATCTGACTGCCGATATACGGCCGGTCGGGAACAACTGCGGAAGCCCCTCTAAGTCCTGGGAGACCTGCCGCGCCCCACTTCGTTGAAGTGGTCGGTTTTGGAAACTTCCCTGTTAGCTAGGAAACTAGTGTCCCATGCGGCCAGTGTTCTCTTACGGTTACATGGGGGTAGGGACTAGCGCAACCTGTTGTCGAGGAGGTGGAATTGACACACCGCGATGTAGTTCGCCCAGCGGTTACCGCCCGAGGAGGTGCGCCCCCGGCTTCTCCAGGTCCGGGCCCCGGACCTGATTTGACATGGTCGTATGAGACGCAACAAGCGTCGTCCCCTGATGGCCGTACTCGTACCCTGAACGTTCTCTGTGGTCGGGCTTACTCCAGGTCGAAGTAGAGTCAGGTCGACAACGTGATGTGCCCCCCCTCCCCCCAATCCCTTTTGGACGCAGCGCCGGTGCGGCAAGCCAGCAGGGCGGGGAATAGGGGAATGCACAGCGCTGGTGACTCAGCGGCATCCGTGGCAGCGTCCGCAGGGAACGCCGCAGCTCAGCGCAGTGTTCCGCGCCCCTCCTCCGCCAAGAGCGCACTCTAAATGTCTATGGGACAACTTTGTCCAATGAAATGTGGCATTTTTTAAAACAAAACACGACATTGGGACTATTTGTAACGTAAAGGTGGGACAAACTTTAACATGCGAGATGCAATTTGTCCTTTAATTATTCCGCAAATTTTATCTCGGTTATGTTTTGTTCAAGAACGAAACATTTGATGGGACCAAATTGCCCCATGCCGTTTTGTGTGCGGATGCGTACTGTGTGGTATCCGTCGTGCGATTCTACATTCTGCGTCTGTCCGTGTATTTTGGTCCACCAAAGACGGCTCTACTAGGAACGAGGTATGTGGCGGGTGTTCACTTTGCAGCGCGGCCACGTGCCATTCGCAACCGAAATTTACTTGGTGTATGGTCAGTGCGTGCTTAAAGGTCACACTCAAGGAGTAGGTAAAAAAGCGCACTTTTGTAACTCAACTACTGCAATGTAGACAACTGCCGCACACCCGTTGCGTTGCAGGGGAGGGGAGGTGGAAGCTGACTAGAACTTTGAGCTGGTTCGAGGATCTGCCGAATTCCTGGGATAAATGCAGAACCAAGGTGTGCAGAACCTATCCAGGCGTTACCTAATGTATCCTAACCTGGCGTACATCTACCTCCTTACCTGTAGGAGACAGCGCATGCTTTATAAAGTATTCCAAAGGTGTTCGTAATTCGCATCCAGGGTTGGCGCGATTCTTGTTATTCTCGCCGCCCACCAATCTGCACATTTGCCGCACGTTAATTGAGTTGCTTTTCGGGGAACGGCGCACAGAGTCTGATACTCATACGTATATCATTTATTTCAAAATTTAGATTTCGTACGATTATTTTGCATTGTCCTTCAGCACCTCACCCAAACAATTTGATCCTTCACAACTACTTTTCCTCGCACTGAACGCTTCTCTACAATTTTGTGCAGAAGTGTGTACGAATTTGTGCATACGCAGCTCATGTACACGTAAATCATGTACAATAATGAAGATTTGTACACAATTGCGTACAATATTGTACATAATTTGTACGTAAGCTACGAGTGCATAAATTCGTACGCACTTCTGCTCAAAATTGTACAGAAGCATTTAGTTCCCTCCGGGAAGGAGAACTGCGGCAGGAGGCGTAGGTGTTCGAATCTCTCCAGATGTGCCTCGTTGTGTGATTTCAGATCATGATCAGAGCATCTTCTTCGTCTGCTGGTCGCCCACGGCTCGGTGAAGTTCGGTTCGTTCTACCACGAAAGCGCATACTGAGCCTGCCAGTTATTGTACCTCAGTGGGATGTCGCTGAGCCCGTGGTTCTACCAGGAATCAGAGGTGCGGCTAAACTACGGTGCCACATGGTTGGAAAAAAATGCCCGGAAGACAACATAACTTATTACTACGTTATCATTGATGTCGACGGTGTACCTGCGGACGCTGACTTCCTCATCGAGGGCCGGTTCCGTAAGATGTCCCGGGACTGGTGCGCGGTCGGTGATGACGCGGGCAGAAAGGCTTTTGAAGACGCTGCACCGTCAACGCTTCACTGCAATGGATCTCTGGCTTCTTTTATGTTCGGCCACACTCTAGAAATCAAAGGCACAGTAACTGTCTACGGTGCCCCCGCCGTCCATGCCCGTTCCACTTCGTTCGGGTGTGGGCCAAGGCTGAACGCCTTGCGCCAGACCGGTACGTTCTGCGACGCGGTGCTGACTGTTGGAGGCAACAAGTTTCCAGTCCACAGATCCATGTTGGCCATCGGGAGTCCTGTGTTTCTCGCCATGTTCTCAGGCGACTTTAAGGAGTCCGCAAGTCACAATGTCGACATCACGGGAGACTACTCCACGGCAGTGTTCGAGAAGTTTTTGGAGTACATGTATACGGGCGTGATGTCGGACTGCTCTTACGGGGAATTGGTAGATCTGATGGAGCTGGGTCATATATACTTGGTAGACGGTCTGGTGGATGACTGCAAACGTCGCCTTTTGAAATGCGGCGCCGACAGCGCCCTCACCGTTCTGCAGGCCGCCCTCGAGAAGCCCTTCATGCCCGAGAACGTCCTATCCAGGGCCATCAAAGTCGCACTTGACAACTGGGAAACTGTTGTCGGTTCGTCGGAGTGGGCTGAGTTTGAAGCGGAGCATCCGACCGCCAGTCGAATGCTGAAGGGCACGAAAGGCACTGTACCGAGTCTCCCCAGTGTCACACGGATTTAACGGTCGTCGGTAGGATTATGCTGCAAACTTAGCAAGATTAATTGTTAATTTTACACAGTCGTGTTATTGTCATGGAAAAAGAATTGCGTAAGATACCTTCGCTCCCCTCCTCTTCAAAGAAGTTTCAGGTTTTTACCTTCTTTGTACACCTGCTTGTTTGGTAATCATTTTCGTTTTGTTCATTGAAAGTTGAAATAAATTTATTGTGGCGCCAGTCAACTCCCACGTCCCCGTCGTTGGCGCCGGGCAACACTGCTGCATTGGCAGACAGTGGCAAAGAGGAGTAAAATTAGGTACATTTCAACTTCTCAGTCGCGGTAGTTTAACGGTATCCGCTGGATGTATCTTATCTGAGGCCGGGCCGGATGCGTTTCCGGGCCGACTAGAGTCGCAGTGCACGCACGCTTAATGCCATGGGACAATTTTGTCCCAGTAAATGTTTCGTTTTTTAAGAAAACCTAAGTGAGATACAATTTGTAGCATAATTACGGGACAAATTTTAGCTCACATGTTACAATTTTTCCCACCCTTGCGTAACAAATTGTCCCAATGTCGTGTTTTGCTTAAAAACGTAACATTTTATTGGACAAAATTGTTCCATGGGCATTTAGAATGCGCATTTTAAAATGCTCGGGACCATTGTGTCTAATGAAACATTTCGTTTTTAAGGAAAACACAACTTTGGGACAATTTTTAATGCGACTTGCAATCAGTCCCTTTATTATGCTTCAAATCGTATCTCAGCTGCTTTTAAACGAAACATTTTGTAGGATAAAATTGGCCCGTGACATTTAGTATGTACAAGCACATAGTATTCTCTCCGCACCGATTCGGTAGTGTTCGGCGGTAATAGGGAAAAAAATAATTTCGTCTGTGTAGTTAGTGTTTGCTGGGACGATTTTCGCTGTTCTAGCGAACATTATCACTGATTCAACGGATATTTGCACTAAATGTGGAAAGAGTAGCTTGTTGCTATGGTAAACACTTGTTGACTGTTGTGTTCGCTCATTTGCTGATCATGTTTTGCTGATTAAGTTTTTGCTGAAACAGCGATCCTGGGTTCGAATTCCGGGATCGAACCTAGGCTATTACTTGCACCAAGACCAGCGCTCATGACTACTGCTGAAGCAGCAAAGTATTGGAGCGAAAGGTCCCATCTCTATTTTCCAAATTTTTATTCCTTAATCCAGCGAAAATTGTTCGCTGTTTAGCGAAAAATTGCAGTCATCACTACGCACGAGCAGACGTTACCGCAGTCGGAAAAAATAGCTTCGCGTTGCTGTTAGCGCAATCTTTTGACTGTGTCTTGTGACGCCATCATTGTTTTCAAGCTTGCAACGATCGTCACAAAATTTTGCAACGAGAAAACATCTCAAAACATTTCAATTTTTTGTTACGTTTAACACAAAATCTTAGCGGCGACCACCTCTGAACCGCGTTCTGTGACGGTCGTCACAAATTTGAGTTTGTCGGAATCGTGACCGTCACTAAAGTCTCGTGATGAACGTGACAAAATATTCTGATGAAGGTCGGAACTCTGTAACATCACGGCCGCTACTTCCGGTAATTCAAAAAGCCTTATTTTTATTTCACGCAGTAGAACCTGTTGCCAGTTTAGCCCATAAACATTTCGAACCTTTGTGATACAAAGAGGTGTCTACCCTCTTCTCTGCACCATGTCCGGTGTGGCGTGTATAGTTACGCGTTCATTATGGGGATTAAATGCACCCCCAAATGCCCATGAGTGTCTCGTCGTCTGAGAAGCATGCCCTTCTAATGAACAAATCGCGTCGCTCCCCCGTATACAGGCAGGGCGTTGTAGGCGGCCATGTGCAAAGCTTTGAGGCCGAGCGAGCAGAAGGGTTCTTCCGCGCGGCTTCCGAACAGCCGCGATACGCTCTGTTGGGCAGATCAATGAAAGGGCAAAGGAGTCCCCGAGGCTCCCTTCCCGCGGACGTATCAGTCTGGCCGGGCGACGACTCCCGAGGACGTTGGAATCGAGGGGCGGTCGGCTCGACTTGGCCCCATGCGGAGTAGGCTGTACACTCTAAATGTATATGGGACAATTTTGTCCAAGGAAATGTTACGTTTTCAAACAAAACACGACATTGGGACAATGTTTAACGTAAAGGAGGGACATATTGTATTGGGTGACATTGGGACAATTTGTAACGTAAAGGTGGGACAAATTGTAACATGCCAGATACAATTTGCGCCATAATTATGCTACAAATTGTATCTCAGTTATGTTTGTTTAAAAACGAAACATTTTATGGGACGAAATTGTCCATGACATTTAGTGTGAGTCTTGTTGGATCGTTTCACGCCTGAGCGTGCCACGGCATGGAAAGTCTCTTATTTGACTGGGAAGACTAAAACCACTTTGATTAGCATCGTCATGCATTGATAGAAGAAAATGTCCTGATTCAAGTAAAACTGAAGTGTTGCTAAGGATTATGAATCACGGAATTATGAAAGTGCTGTTGAAAGTGTAAAGATATCAAAGTGTTGTAGTACTATGGATAGTACACACTGGGCGTCCACGTACTAATTGTTACATTGCAATGTACAGATCTGATCATACATTCTAGATCGACGATGGTCACGGCGGCGATGTTGTTCTTCGGACTGGCCCTGACACCGCCTGCCCTCTCCGTATCTCCGTTCGGCCGCGAAGCCATCACTGACAGATTGCAGGCAATAGATGGCTGTGCTGATGAGACTTTCCTAGCTGCTGTGGCAGAAAAATACTTGATGGATGCTGCCCAGCTAGAGGTAAGTCAAGACTCCGACTGACCCTACCAACTCAAACGCACAGTTCACTCCACTTCACGACTAGCAAGATAGCCAGCCGATTCTTTAGGGATGACGAGAGATGACCAATATGATATCGATAATTTACGGCCGATACAGCGACACACTTCGACATATATGAAACTGGTAATCCAGGAATGTGACTGGTGTCATTCCTTGGACTGCTATGTCACAGTCGCTGGCCTGTGATGTCACATTCGCTTTAGCGAGTCGGTCACCACATACCAGACCAGAGATGTGGCACTTTTCATATTCGTTGGGACGCCATGCCACGTTCCTTCATTTCCAGTGTAGAATTGTCCGTGTAAATATGGTATTGATGGAATTTGTCACCCTATCGGTCCCACCGTCAATTCCGCTTTAGAAAAATCAGTGTTTGTAAATAATCCGAGAAAAAACTCGTCAACGTGAAACTGGTCTGACGTATAGCAGAACTATGAAACACCCCGGATGGCCCTGCGCCAGGCGCCGATCCTTATGGCGCCCTTGGCTTTGGATTTTTCCAAAATTTGGGAACGGGATTTTTGAGAATAGAACAGTTTTTAATGGTACGGGAATCAAATAAAATGTGCCATGTATATATTTCGAATTTTTCCGAATAAATGCCAGGAATTTCCAAAAGATTTGGGATGCAGATTTTTCTAACGATTGTTTGGAATTTTCTAAAAATGTTTCATTTAGTGTAATAGCTACCTATGATACAGGCAACCAGCAGTACTTTTCTCCTGAAGATAGGCAGAAAGCGGCACATTGACCCCTCCCCCTTTCAGCCGATCCTGCATCCGCCCCTGCTCAACGCTGCCCGCAGTGACAAGAGATAGCCGATGGGACATCGACACATTAAAACATCGATACTTCACGCCTGATATGTCGATATTGTCGATTTTTTACGTTGCTAAATCGATACTTACTTACTCTGGATGTCACATGCCCCTGGTTTGGACATGACGTCCATGAATCCATGTCTATTCCGCCCTCCTCTGGCTTAAGCAATCAATCAAGGTTTTTAACAATGTATTTGAAGAATGTTTTACATTGCCAGTCGCATTGCGCCATCTCTAACGCCATAGGAATCCGAAATATTTTTGTTCCTGCCATTCATGTAGCAGATTGATATGGCAGTTTCATTTGCACTTTGTGAGTGCGGGTTGTATTCGAGATCCCCGGCACGTGATTGGATGTACCGTCTGTGCTGTATTTGCCTGTTGGGCCGAACAGACAACGATCAATGGTAATCGCCTCTATTACGATTCTTATCCTGTAATACCCTGTAATTCTTATGTACTTCGTAATATACCTGCAATGCCTCCGTGAAATACATTAAACATCTCTGCAATTTTAGCAGTTATCTGAAGCGATGCTAATAGATCTATTTTATAATGCTGGTTGTCTTTCGAGATTCCCCGCACGTGTTGGATATGGAGTGCTCTAATCGCCTGTTAAGGCGTCTTCACAACAGACAACGATCGATACTAATGGTTTTCGTACGGGGATCATCACCAAACCGCAAGGTATGACTCTGTCAACAATAACAATATCAAGAGTTGAATTAATGTCTTACGACACGTATGTAGGTAAGATCGTTTGTTTTGTTTGCGATAGTTCTACGGTGAAATCAGGCGCATTCGACAACACTCAAGACCAGCGAAAATATCTCATTATCTTCTTATTTCACACACTTCGGGGAAGCTGGGGGCAGGTAGTACTCTTGGTCTGCTTTAGAACTGTGTACCGGTAAAACTAGTTCTT
The DNA here is from genome assembly GCA_026979955.1 of Megalurothrips usitatus. Taxonomy (NCBI): domain Eukaryota; kingdom Metazoa; phylum Arthropoda; class Insecta; order Thysanoptera; family Thripidae; genus Megalurothrips; species Megalurothrips usitatus. The sequence continues at coordinate 9,595,746 of CM049606.1, forward strand.
AACCTTATGTCCGTTCGACAAGTGCCAGAAGCTGCGATTGTTAGTTTTAGCAAGAGTGGCCATCTCAATGCATGGCAGTATCCTGAGGAGTATGTCACATGGTACAGTCCTTGTATACTTTGGATAACAATGCCATACCCAGCTCATATAGTACCTCCCAGTCATTCATTCCTCATGTTTTAAAAATATTCGACTTGAATATGAGGACTATGTTACGCGTTGCTGGGTCACTAGATTCCAAATACTTTGTGGGGATTTCACGAGTAATTTTCTCACTCTTGAACAAAGTATCGCAGAGAAAACTCTCATTGTTTTAGGGTCAACCCTTATTAAAGGTTAGTGGCCGCCTAATTAAATGCGGGCTTAGTACTATTACCCCTGCTCTCCGGTTCCGTACACCGAAAAAATCAGTCGTTTAAAAACGAAAGTTCTTTGATTAGTTGAAAACTAAGGATATTCGTTTTTAAACGAATGTTTTTTACGAAGATTACTTGGTTTTTTAACGGAAAACATGAGGAATTTGCAGGCTTCTTCCATAGTAGGGAGAGCAAATGGCCTTAATTTTAGAGGTTAATACTGCGGTATGTTTTTTTCATTTCATCCCAACTTTGACGAAGACAATTTAGCTTATCACATATGCCTGATGACTAGATGTCGTACTTAAGAAAATATCGTTATTTTACGAAGTTTTCTTGATTCATTCAATTTCTTCAAAAAGTCGTTTAAAAACGACAATCCCTTACAGTGAAGAAACCTGTGGTAGCGGGCTAGAGGTGAATGCGAATAAAACGGGTGCAAGGTTACAGTTGATATCTGTCACAGCATTTCCAACCACTTATCGCCTGTTGACAGATGAGATTGAGATTGCCGGACTGTTTCTTTGGTGCTGTGGTCAATCATGGATGCCAACTTCGAAAGTCTTCGTACATCTGCGTAATGTGCCGAAAGCAATAAATAAATACCTACAATCACAGCAGTATGTACACTTCAAATTTTGTTCGTTAAATGAAATTAATTTCTGTAGCGATTCACTAGGCTTCCGAGCACGTCGTCGCTAACGACCTTCGCCCGTCAGATCGCGTTTTGTTTTTAGTTCTAGAAAATCCGCCAAGAATCACAAGTTACAGTAGAATTTGCTTTTAATCAAGGATGCATTATGTTCAAGCGTAGTCGCCTTCGTCAGAATCCCCTGCTTGCTGGCAGGAACTCGGCCCCTATTCAAGTAGGGTCCGAAAAAAATTCCACGCTGCAGGCTGCTGGTATGCTCGAAAAGCTGTGGCTTCACTTTTCGGCTACGACAACCGCCGTCTCGGTGTTAGGAGACGGCGACATTTCAGTCTTCGGCATTCGACCGTTCGGTGGCCCGCCCTCGTTGTGTGGGCACGGTGTCATGCAGGTTGATCTCCTTGGCGGTCATCCGGTAAGTCGCGTTGACACGTTTAATGCGTACGGGGAGAATCTTTAATGGATTTTGTTTCTTATGGTACCGAACAAATGTATTTTGTGGCATCGTTCGCGGGGAGTAATAAATCGCCTCAAAAAGTAGTAGCCTCAGCCTAGGCGTCTACAACTCTGCTCCAAACTGTTCACTTAGCGCTGATTGTCTCGGTAGCCTGGAGTCTCAATCGACACCGCTTAATCTAAGCCGATCTAACTCCGATTCTGTCCAATTGTACGATTTGAAAACCTAATTCTAGTCCAATTTTCCATTTGTCAATAGATTTCGTTTGATTTTACAGGTTTGTACGCTATCGTGTAGACCCCCTCGGCCTTGACCAAAAGGGACGTTAGAAAACTACGTGAACAATCGAGCCTACTTTTTCTAGTGAGGGTTATCTGACCCGCCAGGAGACGCGGTGGCGCAGCTCTAGCGTGGCTGCCCTGCGCCTCTTCAGACGAACTGCCGTTCCTCGTGACCTGAGGGGCTGCACGGTGCGGTCCAGTCTGGCGCCAGGCGCCGCGGAGGACGCGTGTCCGCGGAGGCCCTCCGCCGTGTCGTACATCCACCGCGAGACTTCGCTGGAGACGGTGATCCTCAGGGGGGTGTTCGAGGTTGGTGGACACTAAATGTCATGGGACAATTTAGTTCGATAATTTTTAGCGGTCCACATGTGAGCGGGCTCGCCTCTCGCCTCAGCCGCCGGAACACATGGTTGAGGCCGGTCCCCAACGCTCCGGCCCGCCACAACGGAGGTTTTTAACAACTCTGTTGATTTCATATACAAAAGATATACTGCACCGCAGACGTTTGAGAGCCATATCATTCATCTGCTTTTACGTTAGCGTTAACGTTTTTTCATGCAAAACATAACTGACTGAGCTACAATCTGAAGCATGGACAAATTGTATCTCACATAATACAGTTTTTGCAACATTCCACTTACAAGCTGTCCCAATGTCGTGTTTTGCTTAAAAACGTGCCATTCCATTGGACAAAATTGTCCCATCGACATTTAGAGTGTCATGTCTCAAACTGGTTAGATTGTACAAACCGGTTGTAGAGAACATTGCAACGAACAGTAGGACGGCTCCACTGGAGCGGGAACACATGGCACTGATATCATGAAATGTATTCCTCATGCTTCTCTTTGTAAGACAGCGGCGCGCCAATGGAATTTCACCCCGGCTGTGGATCTTTCACCGAACATGATCACGGAACAGTTAGAAAACGGTTCGTATTCCGGACGGCTGGGCCTTCTGGAGCAGAATGGGACCGACCTCGCCTTAGTTTTGTTCGAGTTGACGCTCGATCGGATACAGAAACTCCGACCCTCCGCCCCCTTCCATATGGACTCTGCTAGGGTAACTTACCCCTTACCTTAAACTGCCCCTTCTAAACCAAATGCATGGCTTGAACATAAGCTGGCACCATACATAATGCATGGTGTAGGACCACACTGTGGTGCTGCAAGGAATGGTCACGCAAAATGTTGCAATTTTTATCGTACGAAGATAATTATCAGACCAAACTATCTAGGATGATTGAAGACGAATTAAGATATTAAGTAATTTTACAGTTTATCAAAATCGGAATGTTGTGGATTATCGGATACAAATTTGGATTTTGGCAATACAGACAATGGCCACACAGTAATGCGTAAAGCCCTGCATATGCTTCTACGAAGGGTGACATTCAATGCGGTAGAATTAACTGAGCTAACAAACAACCCTTCTTTCCTGCCCTTGGAGTTCTACATGCGCTGCGGGTCAAGCACAATGTTCCGCCCCAGTTGGGGCCAGCGATTTGCCATTCTGCTGCTGTTGCTCATGGCACTGGCCGCAGTGGTGTTGGCGCAGACTGTACTGTCCACTCTGCGAGGTAAATACTCGATTGGGAGCCCTGGGAGGCATCAAAGCTGCAAGGTAAGACGCTCCAAGACTTGGAGTCTAGATTTACTTTCCAATTACAACGCACGAACATCGCCTGTCAGGCGGGAGCTGTCTGCGCCGCCTGAGCGCGCAGCGCGCTGACGTGACGCGTGGGGCGCGAGCGCCCGGTGGGTAGGCAGCCCTTCGTACGGGACAGGCACACGCTAGAGCGCTGTCGCCGGCACAGCGGGCGCGGTGCGACGCACGGGCGTCGCGCGGGAGCGCCCAGCGCGGACGTGCCCGGCCGGTAGGGAAACTGCCAGGCCGGGGCGCTGCCCGCCCCGGCTGATAGAGGGGCCGCGCGGGTAGGGCGTCACCCCGGGTAGCGGGTAGCTTATCAGGTAGGCATCGCCCCAGAGATGGGGCGTGGAACTAGGTATATATTGGAGACTGGTCGGTAGCCAGTCAGTGTTCCTATTACCGTCGTGGCCCGCAGTAGCCGCTGCCCGACAGCCGCGTACTCTATAGTGACTGATAGCCAACGCGGGGCTAGTGTGTTGACATCGAGCACTCCGTGACCACCCGTGTGCCCTCACCCGACCGAGTCGAGAGTAACCAGTACCCGTGCGCGTGTGTGTGCATCACTTCCTCGCCACCAAGGCACCCCCCATCACTACTCCCTGAGATACGCGGGGCGATCCAGAACTGCACTACTCAGCGAGTCGCCGCTACGCCCGGGTCTACGCGGCGACCCCCAAGCAGGTGCACCAGGGGTGGACAACTGTCACACACCTGACACGCCACTGCTGCAAAAGGTCGAATTTCACTCAGCGCGTCCAAAAGTGCCCCCAAAAGCGAAAGTTCTTCCTATTTGTGCTATAGATGCTATACGCCGAGAAGTTTGTAAGTGGGGCGCCATCACACATCGTGAGCCTTAAAGCGACATAAGTTTCTCTTAGAAGAGCGAACATAAAAATCGTTTCTCACAAAATTTGTTAAACTACGGGAGCTCTTGAAGAGAAACGACCGTCCGTCTATTACAGTTACGGTCCAGAATTTCCTTCTTGCAGAAAGACGTCTTTTTACGTCGCCTAATTTTAGCAACGTGTTCAGCTTTGGTTTACAGTTATTCGGCTTACGTGTCGGGTCACTTTCAGTACACCAGTTCCGTCCGTTCTGTTTCCGAATCATCATACACAAACGATATTGTTTGTCTGTTACAAACGCGTGCCCCCTCAGCGCTTCTGCTGCGCCTCCCTGGTCCGCGCCTCGCTGGACGCGTGGTCCACACTGGCCGAGGTGTCGTTGCCCTCTTCACACGCGCCGCACGCGCTGCCGCTGCGCCTGGTGCTGGCCGCCTGGCTCATCTTCGGCCTTAATGTGGGCGTGGCCGTCAAGGGCATCCTCACCTCCATCATTATGGGCCAGGCTCCTGAGGTTCGCGTGTCCATAGAGGAACTGTTGGTATCCCCGGACGTCGTCGTAGGGTACGTCTTGTCCACACACCGAATTCTTTCGGACATTTTTTCAGTACACGATTCTTGCAGAATCCGTTTGTGCGTAAGCTTTAAGCGCACGATTTTATGCGTAATTGCGTACAATTCTGTGCGTATAGATACGTACAAAATTTTCTTATGGACAATGTTCTGCGTCATTACGCATATATTTGTACGTAGTCTATGGCAGTGTATATACATACGCAGGCGCGAATAATGAAAGGCAAAATTTTGTCCAATGTACAATCGGTTCACTTTGAGGGTGAACGTGTGTGTGCGCGAGCGATGAAACGTGGAAGGCACCGGTAGCACCGCCCATTTGTCGCTGAACTCAGATATCGCCATGAATGTATTAAAATTTAAATTATTCAAAACCACCATAGAGCAATTGTAAGTCGTTTACAGCGGTCATTTACACACTTAATTTCATGGGACTATGTTGTCCCATAAAATGTTTAATTTTAAAGCAAAACATGACTAAGATACAATTGAAAGCATAATTATGGGACGAATTGTTCACGAATCACGCATGTTACAATTTGCCCCATATTTACGTTACAAATTGTCCAAATGTAGTGCTTCGCTCACAAACCTAACATTTCATTGGACACAATTGTCCCATGGACATTTAGAGTGTATTTAGAATTATTGTTCCATATTTTGGCCCATATGTAATTAATTACATTACAGTGTGCTTAAAGAACCCCACTTGCAAAGCTTTTGCCTTCGAGTTTCCTTCGTGAGGAAACAGAACAGTGGTGCAAAGTTCATGTCCTCGAACGCACGAACTGTTTTCTGTAACTCAAACAGCTCGCCTTTCAGGTACTCATCCCGGTCGTTCATCCCCTTACTAAAAGCGGTCGGCTTCACGGACGACCGCCTCGTTCTCTGCGACACGGACCTGGACGCGCCGTGCCTCGACCGCTTCCATCGCGATGCCAACTTTGTCTTGCTGCGCACCGTGGAGCTGGTCGACAGCCTCAAGTGTTTGACGACCTGCCACTACGTCCTGCCAGATGTGGTCGGTACAGGCGACCCTGTGCATCGGAGTCCGTGCAGGGAGCAAATAAACACACTAAATTCTTATGCATAATCTAAGGGTAATTCTGCACATGCGTATGGTATACATATTTTATACGTAGTTATGGACAAATTATGCATAAATACGCATGAAATTATAACTTATGCACATGCAGATTTATTTACGGATTTTGCGCAAAATTCTACGTAAGAATTTAGCGTACATATGCAACGGACACACTAAATGTCCAACAATTTTGTCCAATAGCGTGTTTCTTTTCTAAGCAAAACATAACTGCGATACAATTTGTTCCATAATTATGCTACAAATAGTATCTCACATATATTATAATTTGTTCCACCTTTACGTTACGAATTGTCCCAATTTCGTGTTTAGCTTAAAACAGTAACATTTCATTAGACAAAATTGTCCCATGAACATTTAGAGTGAACACTATTTGTTTGTCCTCGGCAGGTCCAGACGGTGTCGTCGGTGTTCTACATGCGCAGGCACTACCCTCTCGCGCCGCTGTTTGACCAGACAGTAATGCAGCTAAATGCTGCCGGGATCGTTGACCACTGGGTTGCGCGGCACATGAGCCAGTTCAATGTCACGACGAAGCAGGAATCGGTATGGTCCCTACGCAGGGGAAGGGGGAAGGGCGCAGCTGCTTCTAGCAGTGTAGCCAGAGGCAAAAGGTATCCCATGGTGAAATGTTAGTGTGTTAGTGCCTGGAGCCAGAGCCCTCCTTCAGTTTTGTTACCACTTCTGTCGGATTACTAAATTGTCAGAAACTTTTAACTTTTTCCGAAATACCCAAACAATTTGTGATGCAAATTTTTCTGGCCACGCTTTACATGCCTCGCACCAATGTTTAACCTTAGCCTTGCACCCGTGAGCGCTATACCTTTCGCCTACTGTTCTGGGATCGCTGACACGTGGACCTGCCTCAGGTTCAAGACAACAAGCTAGCCCGTCACACCTCAAATTTGAATTACCTTTATCCACGCCGGAAAGAAGTCTATTTTCCAATCGAAATCTGAAGTTTCTCTGTAAATAATAAATGACACCTCACACAGATCCGCGCGAACAAACACTCGGCATGAGGCAGTTAGCTCGGCTCTTGGCCGTTTCTCGTTGCCTGTTTACAGGATGACACCTCTGCGCTGCTGTGGCGCGCCTTCCCAGTACTGGCCGGCGGCCTGGCTGTATCCGCTCTTGTCCTGTGCGCCGAATTCATCCGAGCTACGAAATTCGTCGAGACGATGCTGTGGCGATGGCCGCGCGAAAGGTCCACAGAGTCTCTGATCCAGGGCCTTCGCCCCCGAGGTGAGTAGGTTGGACGCTGCGCAGTGGTTCGGCAGGCCGCTGATAACGCGACAGAAATATTTTATGATCCTTTTGGACTTTGAGGCTGCAAGCATGTCCGAAAAAATACTGATAGGTATGAAAACACATTAAAACAACTGAAAAGTGGACTTAACGGAACACCGCGCAAATTAACTCCTCCAAAAATTCTTCATTCAATTCTTCATAAGAGTTTAGTGGGTGGGATATCCAACCCGCAACGCGCCGACTCCGTCTTTTTCTGTCTCACGCGTCCGGCTGAGCCAGAAAGAGACAGAGACAGTGCGTTGCGGACAAGAAACAGTGCGGCTTTTCTGAATCACCTGTTATGTTCGCTGGTTGGAAGATTTTAAGCTCGCGAATAAGGGTGTACTGCAGTTTTTGTACCACGGAGCTGGACGGGAAGAAGGTGGAGGGAAGAAGAGTGCGTACATTTTACTGTCCGGGCGGCGCTGTAGTGGGGGTCGAGAGGTAGTACCAGCAGTACCCTCACTCTTGTCTCCGACCGATAAGGGCGCACTTTATTCTCCCCTCTTTCTTCACCATTGCGGCAAATTCAACTTGATGTCCTCAGCGATCGAGATGTACGGGCTGCGTGCGAATCCAACGGGTGTCGTCCGCAGTGGTTCGGCCGGGTCCCACTCGCTGGGCCAGCCGTCCGGAACTCGGCCGGACTGCAGCTTCAGAACCCGCCATCGCTCACTGTCTCTCCCACACGGAACGCCGAGACTCGCCAGACCCGCCCGTTGCCGATCTCTGGGCGAGACTCATATCCCATAGGATTACGGTCTGGATTGGCGTGGCCCCGCTCCACACTGTCCACGCATGCAGTGATATTTACTCTCCTTGTTACGTATTAGAGGCTCCCTGAATTCAGGCCGTGCAGCATATTCATTGATTTCCGAGGAAGACATTGTTTCTATGTTGTTTCTTTTTAAACGTTTGGCAGTTAGCTCTGCCTGCAGTGGTGCTGGAATTAGCCGTATATCACGTGCTGAATTGGAATAATAAAGAAAATAACTTAAAACTGCGCCTGAGTTCTTTTCATTTGCCTTGACTTAAGTATCGCAACTCCCCAAGCATCCCTGGGACAAGCTTCGTTACGCTTAAAACAAGCATCACGTGTTTGCTATTCCGCCAAGAACTATATGCATGTGCCTTGCGACTGCGACCGGCAAGGAAAAATAAAAATGCTATGGCGAGGGTGGATATAGGGTGTGCAAGGTGATTCTGACGGCGTTGATCAATCCACTGCAAATCCTAATGCACGACTTCACACATTAGCTGGTGCACGCTGTAACTAATGTGGTCCCACACCCTTGCATTATCTAATGTGTGGTCCCCACTTGGTTGTAGCTAATGTTTGGTGCCAAACATTTCCTAATGCAGGGTTCTGCAACGACGCATTAGTTAAAGCGTGGTGTGAGACCTTGCAGAAGCAAATGCATGGTCTGAGGCCATACAGTAAGTAATACGTTTGGATTTACAGTGGTGTTTTGGGTGTGTTCTTGACACCGACGTTAGGGGAGCCGCGAGATAGCGCACTGGTGGCTGCTCGCTACGGTTTTTTTTTTTTTTTGCCCTACGGCCTTTATGGTAGGCAACCTGCCTCACCTGTCAGTGGAAAGAGCCCCCCTGTAAGGAGGGCCTCTATCCGATCCTGGGCGCTTCGAGGTCATTAACCCACGTACACAGCAGTCTGATTGAAAATCATTATTTTACACGCACCAGTGACTTTTGTAAAATAAATGATCTGTGATTATCTTTGCCATTATTCACGTTTATTCACTTTATGGTGATTTCTTGAAGCGGCTGCTGAAAAACACGGATAAACAATATGACGGGAAGGCAGAGAGTGTTAACTATTGTTCTGAACCCCGAATGCGGTTTGTTTAGTACTACGCTACTACCGTGTGTGGTTCGAGGAGAATTCAGGATGCAAGGATGTGATAAACAATTGTGATTTATTGCAATCAATACAGGTTAGCTCTCAAAGCCAAGCGGTCTCAGCCAAGCGCGGTACCGCAGCGTCTCTCCTGCGTGGTCAGGTGACGTCCGTCTGGAAGCCAAGCCGAGGTCCTTCTGTCCCCTTGCGCCGCGACTGCCTGCCGCGCAGCCAGCCGGGCTTACATCGTTCGTCCGACCTCTCTTTTGTCCGACCTTCTAGTCCCCGCGTCTAGTTAAGTTGGGCGTTCACTTGCCTTGAGGTCAGACGAACGATATTCCGTCTGTCAGCCAGCCGTCCGCGCGACCGAGCCCAGCCGCCGCCTGCAGGGCCACCGAGTCGACGCGAGGAAGGAGCGGGCGGAGGGCTGCGGCCGAACACTCGGCTTATCGCGTAGATTCGGAGCGATAGGAACAAGCCGGCCCGTTCCTCCGTCGAACCTCGGTGCCAGTACCGCTCCGCTCCACCGGCACCTCGGTTCGACAGGGAGACTTGGCCAGCTTGGCCTGCCGGCGGCGTTTGCGGGGCCCTCCGGCACCCGCCTCAAGTCACTCGAGATGTATCTGGTGGTACATATTTTTGTTGTAACGATTAAAACCGCTAACCTCAGCCCGCCCCGACTCGCGCCTTGCAGGCGCACCACACGCAGCGGCCAACCCTAACCTAACAAATCAAACAATTCTCTTAAAACAGAAACGCGACAAAATTTGAAAATTGTTGCCGCCGTACGTTTATGTACGTCATGAAAGAAGTCTATCCTCCAAATTTGAAGTCTGTCTGTCAACGATAAGTCAGCGAACACACGTCCGCCCGAACAAACACCCGGCATAAGACTATAAGCCCGGCTCCTGTCCGTTTCTACCGAAACGTGTCGGGACGGGGTAAAAACGATGCGTCGCGCAAACCCGTCTAATGATGTACAGGCGCCCACATCACAACACGATAATTCGTGTGCGACGAGATAGAAAAGGTGTTGTAGGTAAGAACTCAATTTGTTTTGTCGTCGTGGATGGTTGAACAGTCGTTGGTAGTACCTCTCTCATTCTCGGAGGAGGCACATATTGAACTGCTCGTAACCCATGGAAGGAAGACTTTATTTGAGGCCGAGCTCATGCATTGTGGTGGGTCAGTGCACTCATCTTTGTCAATATACGTGACCCTCAGGCGTCGTAGGTGAGATCCATTTGAACGGCGACAAAAATCGACTTGGCTAACGCGGAGAAAAGCTGAAAACAATAACTAAGACACCAAAAACGGACCCAACCGCATTCGAGACCGGGCACTCCTGCGAGCTACTCTTTTCAGATCAGATATATTTTCAATCGAACATTCGAATTAAAGAGATACGCATCAGGTAGGAAACAAATCTACAAATCGAAGTTATAGACTAGAGTCAAAATGATACAGAAATTCCCTCTATAGGTCACGCGCGGGGCATGAGCTATAGGCAGATTTACAGTTGACACTTGACGTTAACGCCCAAACCGCCCTGGATTTTCCTACCTTTTGAACAAAATCAAATCGGCTTCATAGTGACATGCGCTTGATGCTAGACGTACGCCCCAAGGATTATTTCATTTCGATTTTAACCAAAAGGTAAAAGAATGTTGTGTGTTGTACCATCACAAGACACAAACGGAAATAGCTACGCCAAGCAATTAGGGCATATTATTTCTTCCACATTCTCGCCGTTTCGCGTGACTATGTCCGACGCAACGGAATAGTCCAGTCCACTTAAAACTAGGAAATACAGGCAATAATTAATGATCAACACTCTTTACTTACCATGAAAGTCGACCCACGGTCTAACGGCATCAAATCTAACATACTGCATGTTAACGTTTGGCGTAGTAAGTAGTCCATGCGAACAATCTGTCGAGAACACGTAAGACAATGCCAGTTTTAAGGAGATTCGAACATTCCTGAGGATGTAATTGATTTTAAGTACAGATTCTATGTATTCTACGGAAAGGGAGCACAGCGGAACAAATCTGCGCCATTCAAGAAAAGTTAAGCGAAAGACCGATTCAGCGACGCTTTAAGCCTTCTATAATTTTCAGACCGGTACTTCGTATCGTTTCAGCGCTGAACATTTTGCTCGCCTTTTCCCGATTCTGGTCTACAGCCAGCGCAGCACAACAGACGCTCACCCGTCACTTACCTCACGCTGGGCACTGGGACCTAGGGATGCAAACGACTGCCGTGCCATGAATGCATGTGTCAGCTCCACAGCCGTAGCCAACTAATGAAAAACAGGAAAAAAGTAGAATAGGCGCTGCAGAGAGCCACTCTTCGTTCGACTAAAAAATGGGGGCGAACGGGGTTTTTACGTGGATCTTGGACCGGAAGTGATACCCTTCAGGCCAGAAAGGAGAGGAGACATTTGAGCTGCGCTGCCGATCCTGACCCTTCCACTTGCGTAATATCCTGTACGCCTATCTGGTATTACGCGTAATGTAATACCGAAAAAAAAGGTAACATTATCAAAAACTGTGAAATATCAGGTATGATACATTTTCATCTTTGTTTAATACTCGTATGTGTGTTTTACCCTGTACAAGAAAAATTCCGAGTGAAAACCTCCTCGAACCCCGCGTGACGAAATATTTAGGCGACAAATAGTCGTCATCAATGTTTATTGTTACTATCACATGAAATATTTTTACAGCGTAATTGAAAATTACCGCCACGGGTAGTTTTCCACTACAAATCGTAGAGTCAGATTACTCGGTCTTGAGAGAGATCTTTGTGCTTCAAATTTTCTCGCTCTTGGGAAAGCGAGGTTTCAGGACCTCACTCAACTAGGGAGACGCATCCGATGCATGACCCATTTGCAGTGATCTTGCTTCCTCTGATTGGGCGAGGTTTCAAAATGCTCATGGTGATCACTAAGGCGATTTTCTTAACACGCTCAATAAGAGCGATGCAAAACTATATTGCCACTATTGAGTGAAGAATATCGCTGTACGTTTCCCAGTGTGCTGACGGGCCGTCTAAAATGAATCAGTGCGAAAAATAAGCGAAAGCGGATATCCACCCAGAAAAATGATATCTTGGATCAAGGTTAGACTGACCTTAAAAACACTAGTCTTGAACTTTCCAAGGTTGTAAACCTTGACTCAAGCTATTCTTTAACTTCGTTCAGGAACAGAGTCTTGATTCAAGTGTATAAACCTTGGAAAGTTCAAGGCTAAGGCTACGTTTTTTTGGGTGTCGTTTTGTTGATGCGCATCGACCCTGTAGTTTTTTGGGTTCGGCGCAAAGTGCGCACGCACCGCCACTAGAGATTTCGCTCATTTTTTGCACAGATTCATTTTAGATCACGGCCGTCTATATTTGAGGTTTCTTCGTGAACAACGTGCAGCCGAACAAACGAACGGCATCAGACTATAATCCCGGATCTTGTCCGCTCCCGCCAGTGTTCTCAATCGGGCGGGCAAGGCTCGGGCAGGCGAATCTTCCGTCTCTCTCTATTCTCGTGAGGGCGCCTTGAGTGTGACATGGACTGAAGATGACCGGGCCAGAGCTTGCCCGCCCGACTGAACACTGGCTCCCGCTCCCAAAGAAACGCGTCGGGGCGCGCCTGGCGGAGTACCTTGCTGACCGGCCAGTGGTGAGCGTCCAGCACCAGCCACAGAATGGCCCCGGACGCCACCGCCTCGCCGAGCAACAGCGCCGTGTGCGAGGCCTGGCGGCGCCTGGTGACGAGGATCAGGGCCTCGGACAGGAGGAGCAGGACGCTCATCGACATCTGGAGCGCGCCCAGCAGCAGCTGCGGGCCGTCGACGACGGCGGCGATCCTCGTCATGTCCAGCACCAGGTGCTGGCGGACGCGAAGGGCGCGCCACGCCAGTGCATCGTTGGCGGCCGCGGTAGACGTGTGCCGCATCAGTACGTCTTCGTAGTCCTCTCTGCCCGGGCGCCCCCGGCCACCCAGGGCCACCCGCGGAGCCTACCTCACAGGCAGGGGGTGAACAAGGCGGTGTAAATGGTGTGCATGTGCTCTGTAAAGGGATGGCAAATGGCGGAAATGGATGTAAACGGTGATAAATGGATGAAGTATCTGGAAATAGATGAAATGACCATAGCTTGTTGAGATGGCGTAAATGGATGTAAATGGCTGTGAATTGTCATTATGGACTAAATAGCTAAATCGATTAAATGGCTGTAAATGTGTGTCTGCCAACACTTTTTTCCGTGGTCATTTACCCCTTGCCCACAGGCGGCCAGCACGGCCGCGTCCCGCCGGAGGTCTTCAGCTGCCGCGCCCAGCACCGCCAGCGGCAGGGCCAGCCGCGCGAACAACACGATGTTGTGCACCATGAACCAGAACACGTCCGCGATCCAGATGGCTTCCGCGTTCGCCATGAACATCTTGAGCAGCACCGATGCCGCGAGAAGGGTCCCAAGAGCGGCGAGCACGACGGTGGTCGCCAGAATCTGGCGCCAGCCAGTCCGGGACAAGGGGTGCCTGGCGCAGTACGCCAGCATACAGCGGGCCAGGTCGCACGCGCGGCCGCGGCGGCGGAGCGCCGTCACGCTGCTCACGACGCTCAGGGTCAGCGAGGCGCCGTGGGCAAAGCCGCTGAACAGTACGCCAGACAAGACTTAAGCTTAACCGCACGGAACTTCCGCTGAAGCCCAATGCACCTTTAAAATTGTATGCTTGAATCAAGAATTTGCCCCCGAGAATGTCGAAATGCTTGGGTGAAGCATGCACATTTAACGTGATACAAGGCGTATGATTGAATCGTGCATCCATATTTAGGGTGATGATTGATTCAAGCATAAGCGGTATTCTCGGGGACACATTGGTGATTCAAACATACAATTTTGAGGGTGTGAAATAATAACCTCCATTTTAATGTCTCTTGAAAGGTGCCGTTAGGTGACGCTAATTTGTGCTATCTCCAAAAAAATAGGGTCACCCATTTGTACGATAATGGACCAGTATGAAAATTATTGGCCAACTACAGTACCTACCCGACAGCTTTTTCATTACTGACACAGTGATTGCTTATGTACATTTTAAAGTTCATCATTTGTATAAAATTACATTTGTTCTACAACATTTTGTAACAAAAAGACTATCTCTATACGAACGATTTTTCTACATGTATTGACCTTATGTTAAATTTAAGAATTCACATACAACATGCATTTCGGTAATTGCGTGCACACCGTGCGCGGTAATCACATGTTGTCATAGACGTTTTCCGAAAGTTCTCGGTGATTCCTGGTCTTCTCCTCAGACCAAATATGCTTTAAATCGCATTCAATGACCATAAGACTTGCAATTAGATTTATACGCCAATAATTCTCTTTACACCGCCTGGTGATTTTGGTACTCGGTTATCATGTGTGCACCTCACGACCAAATGGTTCCCTCCTCATTTTTGTGCTTTCTTGATAATTTACAAATTCAATTGTTACAATACTTACATAATATGTTAGGAAATCGCACATGAGCTATGGGTGTACAGATTGTCACGTAGTTATGTACAATCCCAGCCAGAAATTTGACGTCAATTGACGTTCAGCTTGAGATCAACCAAAGTCTACAAACGTCAATTTTACTTTATGATGGTTATAATGATGAGTTGAAAAGTTAATGAATGTCTACGAACATCAACGACATTGATGTCAAAATTTTGATCTTCCATAGACGTCAATATGAGGTCTACGAACGTCAACGTCTACAAAAGAGTTTTCATAGACGTCAAAGTAGGTCTACCAACGTCGACGTTGTCGTAAGCTCATCGTAACTGCTCCAGTAAATGAAGAGGCATGTAGATAGGCAGCGCATTCAACTCCGCTATGCCAGTAGGCAAACTTTCGTCCCAGGGCGCAGGCGAGCGCAGGCTCGAATCGGTGCGGCTGATAAGAACAGGGACCAGCGCCGTGCACCGCGCAAGACGTCCGCACCCACCACATGCGCCAAGAGTGTGGGGGAGGAGGTTAGGTTAGGCTAGCTGAAAAGATTGTGTGTAAAAAGTTCTCTAACACCTTTCGATGCATTAGCAGCGTTTTATAACCAAAGGCGCATTTATCTGGGCACTTTTAGAGCGAAAAATGGTTTTGGTCCGAGAGATGGCGCTAGTGTCGCTTTTCCAGCTCGTTTACCATTTATTTCACGATAACGGCCTTTAAAATGTGTTTCAGTTTGTGCAAACTTGGGTACCGGTCAAGTACTATGACCTGAACAATGTAAAACCTATTTGAACTGTGTCAGACCTTTCCATTGGTGGGAAAAAATAAAATAAAAGTTAGCTCGCGCGGCTGAATTAGGTAGACTCTGAATAAATACCCCCGGCCGTCCCTGCAGCGTGTGCGGGAGCCCCGTGACGTGCATCTGAGGGAGTCCGGCCTGCGCAGTGCGTATTGGGCGTTGTAACTGATGCTAAGACCCCTGCTTTAACGAGATATTGTTGAACAAGATCCCTGACGGAATCGAATAGTATCATGTAAAGTAGTCCAGTGCTGCTAGCGCCTGCCAAGCAAGACCGTTATATCATCGGTATCGCCCCTTTGCACCGGGTATCGGCAGTCACACCCGCGCCACTCGCCCTAAACATCTATGAGACATAAAAGTGTTGACGTCTAATTGATGTTGCGGAAGTGGCCATAATTGACGTCAATTAGACGTCTACGAGAGACGTCAATTTGATGCAACGGCGTCAATTTTTAGACGTCAATTTGACGTCAGATTGACGTCAAATTTCTGGCTGGGAAGATTGTCCTCAGCCCGTCAGTGTAACCGACTTGCTGTTCTCCTTGCTGCACAGTACTCATATCACCCATTGTTACTTAATAATAAAATTTCGGGATCGGTACCTAAAGGCCGCGGAGCAATCAGTGGACAGGTACTTTGGGAGATTCGGCCACTCGCCAGCGGCGGCCAGACCAAGGGCGACCACCAGCCAGGACACGGGCAGCCACACTGGGGCGGGCGACGGCTGCGGCGAGGCGTCCATGGTCCAGGTCCGCAAGGCCAAAGGCGCAGCCGCGTTGCCGAGGACCCACCAGAGACACATCCACAGGCACCGCGGCAAGAACATGATGCGCCCTGGCCGTATATGTCACAGGAAGCGATGCAGCGATCATAAGGACGATCGCGATGTGACTGCTGACGTCACTGAATCCGGTTAAAAGATAAAATGACGCCTACAGTGTCAGAACAACCTAGCGATAATTTCAGAAACACGCGGCACGCACGTCAACGCCTGCTAGTTGGTCAGACCTGCCGTCTTCTGAAGCTTATGGAACATACACGGAATTTTCGTCAGTGGGTTCCTTCTCTCCTTATGCCAATGCGGATGAATTATATGAGCGGTTACCAAAACATTTTGTGTCTTTCGTCCGTAACAATATTGTAACGGGTGCTCCGCTGAAGCCAAAGCTTTTGGTTGTTAAGACCTTGTTAATGTACGCAAAACAAATTTTGTTTCGACGATTTTGTTTTTGGATTCTAGCTGCTCAAAAGTGTTGCTTATTTTGGCAACTGCTCATATGGGATTGGTCCGTATCGGTTGGGGATATTTGAAAGAAGGAAACACGTCAAAAGGCGTACTAGAAGCGTCTGCAACTACAGATCCGCTCGTGCTCTGCTTCTTTTCCGCATGCATTCCATTCATTGGCTGTCGGGAGACGTTCATTAACTACGAGCTCGACTTCAGATCACATTTTGACATAACAAATTCCTTTTGCGGGAGGTCCCCGTTAAATCGCAGAGTCGTGTTTTGTACTTTCACATGAACGCCTGCCTACTAGGCAACCCCTGGTCACGTATAAGTCGATAGTGTGGCAGGCGGAGCTAGCACAATCTTGACACCTGCTTGTTTGGGCTACTTTTTGCCTACTCCTCTGGCAACACTGGTAGGGAAATATCACGTAGTTTATGAAGCGTGCCATTGGCAGCATCAAGTTCCGCGCGCAATCAGACTCACCCGGAAAACGCTGCCGCGGCACGCTCTCATCGGCTGGACTAACCCCGCCCTTGCAGCGCCCACGCCACACTGCTAGAGGGGGTCGATGCGCGCGCACTCTTTAGGGCACAGATGTAATGCTCTTGACCGTCGTTCGTAAGTGATGAGTTCTAGGGTCAGTGCAGCCAATAAAGTCACACCGGGCGAGAGGGTAAGAAAATCACAGTTTCGCATTTCCATTATGTTATTTCCCGGAGATCGCAGACACAGGTTTTTGTGCTGAAATGTCCTTACATCACGGACAACATTTTAGTAGATGACATTAGTGGTTATGCCACACATACCAACGCAAAATGTAAGCGCCGTTATTTACTTGGCTGCACAGGTGTTATTTATTTACGTTCGACAAATCAGCCGGTGTAGTTGCGGTTTTTTCTTGGCTGCTCTGACGGCTCTCGTAAAATAGGGATGTTCCCTATGCGTTAATAAGCGATATGGTGCATCATATTTGCACTTCAAATGCCCAAGGAACGGGATCAGGAGCAGTAAAGAAGGTGATTTTATTGGTTGCACTGACGTCCAAAGGGCAGGTCATCCGATAACTAGTTTTTTTTTTTAATGCAAGTTTATGGGTCGATGTTTTTTGCGTAAAACTTTTTTTAAGATCCTCAATGTTGATAAAAAATTGAGAAAACCATCTCTAAAGCACTACTTTACTAATTGGAAAGTAGGCTGGGAAACTATCCTAGCCAACTCGATACTTGATTTACAGACGTTTCATGAGTAGTGGATCGAGCAAAAAACTTGAATCAAAATTTGAGTGGTACCTCGGTACACCTTGGGGGGGTGTCCCACGATTATATCGCCACGCCACGGATGAACGTCGTAAGGTTGCGGTGTATTCAGCAATCGATGAATGAATCGCTCCTCATGTCTCGAATGGTTTTGTGGCGTATAGCCATGCGCGTTTTGTAAAACTTGATTTCCTCAAAATCATTTCAACTTTCAAGTATACCGAGAACACTGGAATAATCCTACAGATGGTTGTGCACAACATAATTACTACAAATACTACAATGGCGCGGCAAGGCCAGCTGTGTCTATTCTTTTACGTACACAACTCGCACCCGCAATATCGCGGATGATAATAGTGACAATCTAAGCATTGTGACAGCCACCGTGCGCCGCCCAGCTTGTGTAGCTCCGGCACGCTGCCGGCCGCGGCACGGAAAGCAGACAATGAGGACGCAGTGGCCATTCGCATCCGATACTGCGGCAGGTGGTGGCCGGTAGGATGGTGTCACGGTGGGCACCAGTGGGTGCCTTTGCGCTCTCCCTTGTGGCGATATCGCTGGCCGTAAGTATTGTCCTCCCACGCTTATGCAGTCTTCACAATGAACATTAACTGCGTTCATTTTCAGTCTCAACGAGCGCAAAAAACTAGAATTGTCGCCTCGATCCACGAGCTTGAACCGTGTCCGAATAAAAATTCGAGTCTCCTCATTCGCAACGTCACCATAAGTAAAGACAGCCATGCGAACGAAATGATCGGCGCAGACTTTTTAATGACCAAGAAAGTGAATTACATCTCCAAGGTGAGTTCAGCAAGTTTTGGACCTCTGTACACGCGAGGGACCTCGCCCTCCAACACAACTGTTGCACTGTATATACGTACGAATTCACAGTAATGTCAAAAACAATGTGCGGTACATAGTTTTTCCTCAATCATGCGTTTAAGTATGGACTGAAATCGATATTATTCGGATGTCGTTTATTTCTATAGTACGAATTTTCTTTTCCAACGTATTTCTTTATACATATAAAATATATATATATATATATAGAACAGCTTGGCCTGCCGGCGGCGCTCGCGGGAGCCTCCGGCCCCGCCTCAAGCCACTAGAGATGTGTCCGCTGGTACATATTTTTATGGCGATGAAAATCGCTAACCTCAGCCCGTTCCGACGGATTGCGCCTTGCAGGCGCACCACACGCAGCGACCAACCCTAACCTAACAAATCAAACAATTTTCATAAAACAGAAATGCGACAAAATTTGAAAATTGTTGCCAGCGTACGTTTATATACGCCATAAAAGGCGTCTATCCTCCAAATTTGAAGTTTCTGTGTAAACGATAAGTCAGCGAACAGACGTCCGAACAAACGAACGAACAGTCGGCACCAGACTGGGCTAAAATTTGCGAATGACAGAAATTTAGGCCACTCAAAGTGTTATTTGTGTGGTCTGAAAAGTGTTGCAATGTCTACCTAAACTTTTGACTGTGAAGTTTCGGTGGGGAGGGTCCCCTTTGTCAAAGTGGAGGTGGAGGGATAATTTGGCTTCCGAGACCGTCAGCAGATTTTCAGTTGTATTGGAGCTATGTATTGCAGCTGTATTGGACGGATTTGAACAATTGCTCGACTGCTGTACACCCTTCTATCAGACAAGTTAGGGATATCATACACACGAGGTAGGCGTACGCCAGACCGCGTCGTGGCGTAACAGCGAAGCACGGTACAAAATTGTAGATGCCCCGAGCCACCGAGGACTCCGCGGTGGCGCGGGGACAACAGTGCGTGAGTGACGAAAACCTATTGAACGAAATTTAAAAGTGACCTTTTTTTAGGGTCGCGAACATTTTTTGACAGTGCATGTTCTGACCTAGCGGGAACAGGACGGACTAAAAACATTTCTCTCCGGCAGTTTGTGGTCACCACTCAACGCCACGCCGAGGGAAAGCCCTGGGAGTACGTCGGGACGTGGAAGTACACTACGGCGATATGCGGATTACTGCCCGCCAAAAACGCAGTGTGGACTCCAATCGTCCAAAATTTTTCACCCGCCGTGAAGTGCCCCATCGCACGTGTACGTAAATAGCGAAGCCCATAACGCGGCCCGCGGAACTCCGTCGACTGTGCTGCTTCTCAAGATTGACGATTTGCTTTAATTCACTCCGTTCAGGGCCTCTATCGGCTGGCGAACGGCACCCTCGACTTCCGCATCCTCGAAGCCATGGCAACCGGATACGGCGGGGAAAAGTACACTTGGCGATCAGAGCTTAACGCCTTCGACGAGCTCGGCGACCTCATAGCGTGCGCCAGCAGCACTGCGCACTTTGTTCGCGTGCTGGACCACGGCAAAGACCACGCGACGGGGTAGGGCACGAGAAGCTACAGAAAACGCACGCCAACCAGTGAACAACACGCATTCGTGTCTTGGTTGCGGATTCGCACGCTGCACGAAAACCAACGGAGCACCCCACCCCAAATGATGGGCCCGCCGAATCTTTGTGTACTATTTTGGATCGTGAAAGTTAACTATACTTACTGAAGTACTCGCGACTACGAATAAGTCTTGACTTTCCCACCCTTGTCCACTCTGGTTTATCGGTCACAGTTCCCATGCCGCACTTCCCAATGGACATTTTTCCCAAAAATATTTTTACCCCGGATGGTTTCCCAATCCAAGTTTTCCCACACACCTATTTTCCCCAGCAGTAAAATTTGCCTTTACCGTTTTTCCCAAAAATCAAATAGGAAAAAGAAGACAGTTGTCGGCCCCCCGGCAATCCCGTTGCCAGCATCGCAGAGAGGCGGAAGTGCACACTAAATGTTAATGTACTGTAATCCCGAGTGTGATGTACAACACCCTCCTGCTTAATATCCCATGTCAACTGGGGCTGAAATATTTTTTAATAATGCCAGTTCACTGTGATAAGTTCATGACTCTTCGCTGCAATGAAGCTCCATCTGTGACGATCATCGCACCTCTGTGTTGAAGGCAATACGTTTGGCTTTGATGATCGGACTGCAATGAAGCTCCAGGTGTAGTATTTATGACCTATCACTTTTCTCGTTCATCACAGCTAAAAATTTTGTATTCGTCACACTTGCTACATTGCAGCCTCCAGGCAAAGTGACAAATGTGAAATAAGGATAGGGAAACTAGGCAGTGGGATCAATGGTTTGGGACAATTGTTTCGTGGGAAAATGCACATTGTGAACTATTTTTTGGGAATTAATAATTTGGAAAAATGGACTGCAACGCCACACTGAACAAAAGACAAAACTACCCAAAATATTTCGGGCAAGTTTTTGAAATATTCAGGAAAACGCAGTTTCATACCCTGCACTTCCAAAAGGAGCACAGTAGTTGTAAGTCTCCCTACACTCTAAATGTCTACGGGACAATTTTGTCCCATGAAATGTTACGTTTTTAAGCAAGTGGGACAAATTGTAACATGCGAGGTACGATTTGTCCCATAATTATGCTACAAATTGTATCTCATTTTTGTTTTGTTTAAAAACGAAACATTTTATGGGACAAAATTGTCCCATGACATTTAGTGAGTACATTGTTTAAGCTTATTAACCGTTTTAGAGGTAGGAGCTCCTGTAATCGCTTAATTGTTTACCAAGGTCCAAAGAGGCCCAGAATGCAAATGCATTGTGTCAGAGTCAAATACTATCCGATTTTGCCTATTTTTGTAGGGGTGGATATGCATTTAATGGCTCCTCAAAACGGTCGTAGCCCACGCAACTTTCTCATATTTGGTTCTGGGTGGAACACCCTCTGACACTGCCATAGGTGCTGCTCTAGGCGTATTTTTGAATACTGAAAAACCCAATGCTTGGCTTTACGCACTAGCTAATGTCTGGTCGAGGGCCATACATTAGGAAATGTTTGGTGTTCACCCTCATAGCACCTAACACTACCTACAGCCAGGCGGAGACCTCAGCTAATGCATGGTGTACATATGTGGTACAGCGTGGTCTACAACCGTCGCATCAGCCAATGTGTGATCTAAGACCACACCGTAAGTAACGCGTTAAATCATGAATTTGGTTTTGCAGCGTAACCCTCTAGAAATGGATAAAAAGCAGATATTTTTCCCCCAAAAAATATTCGAGGCATCTTTGTCCCTACCAAAAGGTCCTTCGAGCACCAAAGTTTGAACAAAATCGGAGACGTACACCTGGTGCCCTTGTTAGTGATAATCCAGAAAGAACAGAAATCAAAGCGGTAAAACGTCTTTATTTCAATATAACAATGTTACGTGTCAAGATATTAAAGGTGAAACAAAATGAGCAGCCTCACAGGAAGGGCGGCGGGCTGGAGAAGAGGAAGTCCAGCATCCAAGGCACCGTCACTTTAGCGCGGGGCAGGGCGGCGGCCAGCCGGCGGCGGACCTGCACCGACTCCTTCTTGCTGCCCCAGCCGATCTGCAGCTCGAGCCGCTGCAGCCCCTTCAGCTCCGACAGGACGGGCAGGATGGGCGACCCGTCAATGGCGAAGCTCTGCGACACATAAGTAATCAGCACGCGTCGGCATTTCCGCCGCCAAATACAACGGCGGGGGCAGATCATTTTTTTTTTTTTTGCCGCGAGGTGGCCGGGCTGGGGTCATGTTCCGATCTGGATTTGGGAACAATAGGGCATTTCACTACACGCAAACCGGAACCAACTAACTCCAAAATCTATGTCCGGTGTAAGAAATCGCGGCGCGTCCACTTGTACACGCTGGCAGATAGGTGGCGTGCGCCATATGTTGGATTCCCATGTCAACGACATACAAAAAAAGACCGTCTGGAATGCTGCGGACCGGCATAGTAGACGATAAGCACTAGCACGCAATTCATGCCTCGGCGTAAAACTTTCAGTGCTCCACGACACTTTCCCCCGTCTTCGTGAGCACTTCTTTTTAACATTGAACCACTGAAAGAACGACGCTTGGCGTCACACCAGGATACCTCATATCCACTAGAATTTTACTTTATTTTCTTAATTTATTTACTAATGCGCTATAATCCGGACGACTTCCATGCCTGAATCGGATTCCGGAGCCAAACTTTCACCCTGGTAAAAATTCTATGGTAAATTTACGACATCTCCGTCGGCAAACCTGATAGGACGTCGTCCGGATTTTACGTAAGGACCTCTATCCTTCTCCCACCCACGCAGGACATTGAGGTGTGACAAGGTAAGAGCGATATAAAAGCCTGCTATTGCGTAATATATGAGCGACCCCTCGCGAATGTTGTCGTTCCTGAGCGATCAATATCGTACAATACGGCAAATTTTGTCTCCCAACGACACGCGTCGTTACTGAACGACATTTCGTCAATTTTGGAGCACCGTTTATCGCACTATAACAATATTTGCTCAAAGAGAGTGACATTGATCGTTGGGAAACGACCATTCGGGTAAGAGGAGCAGTGATGGCCACTTTAAGAGACACCCTGGAACAGTGATGGCCACCCCTATATCTCACGACTCAGTAGGCCTAGAGACGTCAAGATCGATTCTGGCGGTGACAGTATGTATGAGGTACAGACTCAATCGAAAATTTAAAAATTATTTTCGAAGCATTTTGGAAACAGGAGAGCGGAAAAATGGCCATCACTGGTCCTCTTGCCATATACGCCATAAAATTTCACGAAGAAAATGTCGTAAAGTTACGACGGAATTTTTAACAGTGCTGTTTCCTCCCGCTACATCGTGTGTGCGCCCTCCGCCTCACACACCTGACAGTGTCAGCCGAATCGGGCCGAACCAAGCTGGGGGCGTAGCCAGACTTAGGTTTGGAGGCGGGGGAGGAGGGGGGTGGTGTTGCCTACGTTCGGGCGTTCGTCTAGCGGACATAGCCCGGTCTGAAGAGAGGGGGCGGGGGCTGAACCAACCTGCACCGAGAGCTCCGTGACGCCGGCGGGCAGCCGCTCCAGGCAGACCATGCTCCCGCACTGCATGTGAAGGACGAGACGGCGCAGCGAGGCGGGCAGGGCGGGGCCCACCGGCGGGATCTGGCTCTTGACGGAGTCCGGGACGTCAGCGGGAATATTCACGGGGACATGGCTCACGTAGCCGCACGGCAGTTCAGCGGTGTCCAGCACGGCGCAGTTCCCTAGCGCCTCACGCAGCTGAAAAGTAAATAAATGAAACGCGAGTGCACTTGACTCTCCACAAAAGTGTTGTGAATGTAAATTTACTTGTGAAAATAAAACTGTTAGGAATTAGAATGTTTTACTTCTTCATTCCCGAGACCTTTAAAGCATTACTTAAACACAATCAGAAAATCGAGAATGCCATGCCGCCAGCACCCTCAGACTTACAACTATGATCGAACCCCCTAAAACACGATCAGAAAACTCAAATCACCTTCAGAAAGAGGCAAGTTTACTGAACTCATTTACATAGCACACGCCGACTTAGAAACCTCTACTGATCGCGCCTGTCGGCTGAGAATTATACACTTATCGTAGTTACCATTCAGAAAATTTTGACGAGAAGTTGGCTAATTTCTGACACACGACGTTTAAAAGTGTATCGACTGGCGTCAATAGTACACGATTTAACTGAAGTGCCAAAAAAAAAGGCGTGTACAGAAGTGTGATCCAGAACTGGCACACCGTAACATGGGGTTGATCGTGGGCGATCACCAGCTCCACCGATCACTTGAGAATCATGTGAGAACCACCCGCCTCATGTCGGCGCCGGCCCAGAGCCCGGAATCGGGCGGGCAGCGAATACCCGGATGCATCCGAATACGTCTCCCGTCCGTGTCTGTCTCGGCGGGACGACACAGACAGAAGATACATTGCTGCTGACCCGGATGCGCCCGGGTAGTCGCTGCCTGCCCGTTTCCCGGCGCCGGGCTCTCACCTCACTGTCAAACTTCTTGTCGATGTCGGCGAGCTCCACCCTCCGCAGGGTGTACCGGTGCGCCGCTAGAAGACTCAGGATGGGCGCTGCGGTGGACAGCGAGGGCTCCTTGCCGTAAATGCTGGCCCCGAGGCAGTGCCAGTGCAGAGCCGTCAGCGTGCTGCCCTCCGCACCCCGGTCCGCCCACCAGGACGAGGAGACGGGCGCGACCGGCGGCTGCTCGGCGGACCTGCGCCGAGGGAACGACACGTGGACGTACTTGTGCGCACCTCTCTGCGTGCACTGCACATTGGGAATGGGGACGTTATTGGCACCGCACCGAAAGTGTGGATTCTCACAAACGGCACCGCCTCTGAGTGGGCAAGTCACGCGACGCGGCCAGGAAGACCCTACTGAACACCAGACGATAATGATACGCAGCGTTGCCAGAAAAGTTGGTTAACAGAGGCCTAATCACACGCCCACCTCCAGCCGCCTGCAAGGCTGCAAATAGTTTGACTTCTATATGGGCGGAAGTAGGCACAATCACATGTGTTTCAGCTGTTTGCTTACTTTTCTGGAAAAACCAAAGAACCAAATTGATCGTTGTTGCCATTCCGTCAAGATCTGATCCGTGCAGGTCACTGCTCGTTTTGACGGATGCTGCTGCCGCTACATTAATGTGGCAACAATGACAATTGCAACACTGATTACAGTCGAGGTGAGCGTCGCAAAATTCAGAGCCACAAAATTGCAGAGAAGCAGAAGTGTTTTTTGTTTTTGTTTAGATCTGTGCACCCAATTCTCATGAAAGTGCGGTTCTAAACTGCCTTACATTCATTGCAAATTTATCTGGTAGACATGTGGTTTTGAGTGATTCAGGAGACCACCCCCAATCTTATACTATCCTCGCAGATTTGGAAAATGTAAGTATGTCAGCCATCACATAGCTACTGAACCAGCACAAAGCCCGAGATCAGTTCTCAAACTTCAACAGCATGGAACAAAATGAATGCTTTCAAAGGACTTTATAATGGACAAAAAGGGATTTTTTAAAATGAAGTTACCCGTTCTGCTAAATATGAAAAATCCAGTAAGTGCAATAGATTTCAAACTATGGACTAGGTGTTCCAAGTTAAAGACAAACCTTTGGCAGACCGTCCAGCAGGGACAGCCTAAATTTATGTTCACACCATGCTCATAAGGATAAATACAAGGACTATACAATGTAAATATGAAGACGATTGGTAAGGTCCGGTGTGTGGGACTTTCATCCCACAAAAACATACAGGACCAAATTCAGTCTGTTCGTGCCATCCATTGAGCAATGTTTTGTTCCAACTGGGAAAAAGCATCTCGAAAATTTTATTATGCCAATAGGCTTTACTTACCCTTCCGTTGCTTTGGGTGGAGCGGCAAGCCATATGTGAAGACTCACAAGATGGGGCATATCCATGACTGCAATGTGCTGAAGAGCATCCAACGTAACGCGTTTCAACTCTAGTTTCTGCACTGTGCTGGCTCCCTGGCGGACCATGTTCACTTGCGCATCCATTTCTTCACTAGAGAACTGCACGGTTACAGTAACCTAAAATTTGAAACGTGCTAGTGCAACCTCAAGCCAAGCAGGGATCTTATGTGTTCACATGAACTGAGCGCAGTGAACTTGGCGGCCAGGCCGTACTCACCAATTCTATCGGTTTAGCATTTGGCTTTTTCGCCGGTTGCTTGGAGCCCCGTTTCTGTGCGGCATGTCGCTTCATCTCTGAGGTTAGTTGAAAGAGTAGGCCCTCCGAGCAGCAATGTCGATTCTGAACGCTGAACGATTCTGTACCCCGTCCCTGTTCTCGGAAGACTTCGGAATCTCCTTGGCGTCCTGGAAAACCCTTTCTGCACAGCCTGTACAGAGCAAGCGACGACAGCGCAAGACAAGCCGCCCTACAACTTCCGAAAGTGATCACTAAAGGAAGTGGGAGGCAGGAGGCAGGGGAGGGGGAGGGGGGTGCAAGCGGAAGGAAGAGGCGTCATGTTTTTCTTCTTTTAGGTAAAGTTTCGGGTCGTCTGAAGATCCTTGAGAGCCGTGTGACGGGTCAAGCCATTTCCCTAGGGAGGTGGAAATAGTATCTGACGCTGATCGTGAAGCCGATCGCGGTTGGCAAGAGACCATTCCGTTGCAACTGCTGACGTCACCGGCAGGAAGATGAAAAGAACAGGCGCAGACGACAAAATAAACCTGCACATGCGCAGCGGTCCAGTGCTCGTTCTTCTTTTCATCTTCTTACCGGACTCAGTGACGTCAACAAACACACCGGAATAGAGTAGTTGAGCTAACGCGATTGTGAAGAAGAAAGGAAGAACTAAATTCCGGAACATGGCCGCCGAGACGTCACAATGGGCCGGTATGAGAAATTCACCGCTAGGAACAGGTCGAGCGCATTTGCGCCGCTCAGCGGCGAGCGACTGGTTCCGAGCGGTGAATTTCTCATACCGGCCCATTTTGACGTCACGGCGGCCATGTTCCGGAATTTTGTTCCTCCTCTCTTCTTCACAATCGCGTTAGCTCAACTACTCTATCGCCCCGTCAAGTTCCCCTTCCTTAAGGTTTCCATCGTCGAGCGCGATGAGCTTCACGATCAGATCACGAACAAAGTCCACCTTAAATTGTGCTGCGCGAGTTTTTTCCAGTTGTATTTTTAATTAATATTTTTAAAATTCTGGTTTCAGTGTCATGCCGCGTGGCCGACGTTGCGCGGAAGTGTTCGGACGATTAGGTGCCGCGGGCACACTCATTCGTGGCACTTTCAGGGCTTAGTGATGGTCAGACGCCGGTTCGTGCAACTCATACCAAAATAAGGTTTACGTTGAGATTAAAATTAGAACCTCTGTGGGCGCACAGCAGCGCCACAGGCCATCCCGTTTTACTTGCAACATTTAATAGGTACCACACACTTGCCTTTCATGCCATCGTGGACCAACCCGAGCGGAAAAGGAGGAGTGCGCAAAGGCGCGAGCGGCTAAGGAACCAACAGAACACCATGGTCGTAGATCTGGGATGGGGCACCGGGAGTCGCTCGGCCGCTCTCCCGGCCGCGGCGCGCGGAACATGGCGACCGCAGCAGCAGACGGCGCCGCGAACTGAAAAGGGAACGAAATAGAAGATTTCTCGGCAACAGAAAATATTACCCTCCCCATTCTTTTTTCATCGCATGTTTGTGAGTTGACAAATTTTTTGATATACGTTTCGTAGAATGATATGGATAGTCAGAGCTTTTGTGAATTTTCGAAAGTTTAGTACACATTTTTTCAAAAAAAGAATTGTTGACAAAAATTTTCAAAAACGGCTGAGGTGATCAGAATCGCAAGACCTATTTTTTGGTGTGCTCGGTTTTGCGATCCGATGCGTGGTTCAAAATATTGTTTTTGCATATCACCTCGCCGGCGGCCGTACATGGCCCACTTTAAATCGCTTTTATTTCGCTTCCAGGCGTATTTGAGGCAAATCCTTTTGGATTACGCACTATTGGCGTAGCCGAAGCCTACCCTGCAACTTTGGCTTCGATCTGTGACATCGAATTTTTGCAGTTGGATCACTTGGCGTGGAATGACTCTGCAGCCTGCGCGCGTCCGAACCACGACCAACACGAGCAGACCATGGTGTGTACACACACGACCCTCCCAAACCACCTCCCGCACCCGTGCCCTGTTGTCTCACTCCCACTCCTGAGAAGTGCGAACGACCCCCGCAAAACGTATACGAGATCCCCCTTGTATTCATTGAAGATTTTCTTGTGTTGCTTGTTGATCGCCATGGGCTCCCACTCCCACAGCCCCACTGGGAAAATCGTTTCCACTCGACGCCGGTCTCTTGTATCACCCTGGTCTACGAATTACTGAGTGAAGCCCAGCCAGACCTTCTTCCATTTTTTTACCCTCAACCACTACATATATCATTTGCATGATGTTTATTGGCTACTGATGATGGCTTGGTGGGAATGTTTGGAAAGTGCCGGAGAATATTGATGATGCATATAACATGTTTTCTTGATAAATCAGTTCGAATACTCATCCAGATGCATTCCCACATACACATCATGTTTAGTAGCAACTTATATTTAGAACTTTAGTTGCCCAACGATAAAGATTTCAGATTCAAACACGTCAGAAGATATGGCATGCCCATTCTCAAGAATTTACATTAACATGTTCTGAAATGTAAAGAAATAGAAATTAAATCGTCTGCAGAAGCATTTTGATATGTAAATTAGGTTGTGAAACGGAGCGGAACAGCGCGAAAGCAGCAAAATGTACGGTTATGTTCAGGACGCCTGCACCTACGGCCAGACTTGTTGGTATCTTTTCGAGGTATCTCAGCGCGAAAACCCGATTCTTCACGTGAAACTTTCATATCTGAAATTTATATAGGCATATTGACAAAAATTTCGCTTCGTTTTCCAGCCTGTTTGGCCTCGGTTCTACGCTCAAATGTCGAATAAACGTCGAATAACATGGTTTCCAAGAGGCTCATTGGAACCGCAAGACGTTTTAGATCCCAAATTAGATAGCCGCAATTTGATTTCAGCCTCATTTCTTAGTTCCTTTGTCGCGTTGTGGCGCAACGGGGCGTTTCCCGCCGCCCGCCAAAATCCTAACGTCAGCAAGAATGCACCGAGCAACCGCGCCGCGAGCCCGCCTGGCCGAGCGCAGCTCGTCAGTCGGTAAGTGCCAGCTGAGGGGCGCAGAGCAGACCGGTGGAGGCCGGAGCGCACTGAGTGAAAAGGTAATCCAGCGGCCTCTTTATTCCACAACCTTCAACCCTTAGGTTCCCCAGACCAGAACTGGGCTACATTCCCGCAAGTCCGAGCACTGTTCCCCAAACAGCCTGGGGGCGGTGTGCAGGACCTGCACACCTTATTTCTCGAGGAAATCGCCGAATGCAATCTCGAAACGGTTCGTCATACGGCCAAGCGACTTAAGATTCGTTAGTTACCTCATGTTTAGCTGAGTGACAGCGAATAGGGTATTTCACCGTATAGGAACCGGATCCAGAGAATAACATCATGGCGCCGAGGTAGGATGTCCGTATTTAGTTTCCATAGTTATCAAGTTAGAAAGGGAAAGTCTTCTGTCCAGACATGAAGGTGCGTGTCAACACTCACTTTTGTTGCCGGGCGTTGCATAGAATCTCAGAGACGGTTCTTGTTAACAACAGAGTTTGTTGACATGGAAATCCAACTTGATGCACGTTTCGTCACTGTGTGTCTGTACCCGCCGTGATTTTTCATACCGGATACAGATTTGGACATCATTGTACTCTTCGTTGGTTCCGGAAGGCTTGTAGTCAAACACCCTATTCCTACGCTAAATTCTTCGCATGAATGCGTGGTTTTTCTACGTGTAATTTTCGAGAATGGTCAGTCGAGAGGGCTAAGAATGAACCACATTCCTTACGTACATTATACCTCGCATTAGGGACCTGTCAAAGTTTCGGAGATAAGCTTTATATATGGCGTTAAGAAAAAACAATTATCAACGCAATTCCGATTGCGACGCACTGATTCGTGTTCACAGAGAGGGTGCGAGTCACGAACTCTAAACAGGAATGTACGAGGGGCGATTCACTGCTACAGTAACCCAGAGGTGCCGGACCGAACGCGGACGGGCCGCACACATGCCTCGAATACCTTTTTGTGAGAGGTAACACGCACGTTCACTTCAACATTCATCAAGGAAAATCCCCCTAAAATAGTGTGCTGTCTGCACACAGCTTGGTCATGGACAAGTTAGTACTTTGTTACACAAGGTAGGCGTACGCCAGACCGCGTCGCGGTGTAACAGGCTTCGCTCATCGCGAATCACTGTTCCGCCACTCCACGCCTGGCTTACGCCTACCTTGGCCTGCCGGCGGCCTGCCAAAGGCGAATGTCAAAAACCGCAGGTCGCTGGGCCGTACCGTTTAAAACATGGAAAGTGGCTGTCGAGGACGGGGTGCGTGGTCTCGTGCCCGGTGTCATTTCCAATCGATCGCAATACCCTACCACTACGATGGTCAGCGCCGCAAACCGTTACTCTTTAAGTGGATCGGTTCTCCCGATATTCCCAAAAGTTTGCTCCATATGGCCCCCATCTTGAGTTTCGAGGGCACCATGCACGCGTCAGTATTCCTCATCCCATTCCAGGGGGGTCGGTCCTGTCGAAAATTGTGATAGGGACCACCGTTTAGCCGTGATAGGGGATAGTAGAGGGCCGCGCCTCCGCAGCCAACTTTTAAATATTTTTTTTTTAAGTTTATATCAATTGTTAAAATTATCTAAAAAAACTACTAAAGCTACGGTAACCCAAATGTGAGGTTGACTCCGGTATGCTAGTAGGAAGATGTGGTCCAAGTTTCAGCCTTCGACGACTAACCGTTCTCGAGAAATCGCGCGGACAGACAGACAGACAAAACATTTTTGAGCTAGTCGCGCTGTCGCTATCGCTCAGCCAATGAAAACATGTGCATAGTTTATGTGCAAATTCTTACGTTTGAACTGCTGCGAGTTCTTACGTTTGAAGCAGAAACTTGTACTCGTTTATGTCAAACGTATTCATACCTTATGAACAGTTAACTGCGTACATAATTAAGGGTGCATGCAAGTAAATATATTATTCCTGATATGTAAACCAAATCTACAAGACGAATTTACACCTGTCAGAGAAAAGCGCGCCTAATTGTAGATGATTCGTTACGTGAGTCTTACGCATACGTTACATGTTGTTAATTTTACACACATTATTTGCTTGAAAATGCCGTGTGTTAATCAGCGGAGACAAGAATATTGGCCGTGCTTGGTGAAGATTCATTTATTGTACTCATAACTTTAATTGTATAACACTTCTCCACATTTTCTACTTCGTCTGCTGACCCCATGGCGCAATCTGGGCTCCGAGATGGTGTCCACCGTCGACGTAAATTGTTTCGCCCGTGATGAAGGAAGCGAGGTCAGAGGCTAAGAACGCGATGGTCTTTGCCACGTCTTCAGGGTAACCCACCCTTCGCAGAGGGTACGCGGCGCTCACGTCCTTCAGAAACTGCAGCATAAATCAAAATATGAAATCACGGATCGTGAGGACATGGTGTCGCACTGCCAGCGACTAGGGACATGAAGTGTTGTCATCCAAGATTTTGGAGCGTTTTTCCTCCAAGCCCCCAAATGATTAAAACATGTTGGGTACATGTATTTCCACTACACTAGATAATTTATTCGTTTGTGAACGAAGACTTCGTTCAATGGAGAATGCAGACACTCGTTTTTAAACGAATAGTTTGACGAAAATTCCTTCGGTTTCAAACGAAACATCAGGGATCTGCAGGTCACTTATATGAACGGCGAATTCCTTCATATTATAGTGGAAGTGCTACTCCGTTTTTTATTATATCATAAAATATAACGACGTCAAGTCTGCTTTTTAGGTACGCCCGACGGTCGGATATAAAAAAAAGAATCTTCACTGGTAGTCCAGGAATGTGACATCACGTTCCAGCGAATGCGACAAGCGTCACATTCCTCGGAATGTACTGTCACATTCCTCGGAATGTACTGTCACATTCGTTTCAGCGAGAATCGGGCGTCTTTCTTACCAGTCACATTGCAACGAATGTGACATGAAATTGAAACGAATGTGACACAACATTTCGAAGAATGTGACACGTGTCACATTCGTTAGAGCGTGATGTCATATTCCTGGATTACCAGTGTTGTTATTTGACAAAGTCCTCTTGACTAATTCAGTTTTGTATACAAAGCATTACAACGACAACCTTTTTAAGAACATGTTTCTTCCTGCGCAACCCTTAGCTGAGATCCTCGAAATTACCTGGTCGTACACGTTCTGCGGCATTCCCGCTCTCCGCTGGAACTCGGTGACGATGACTCCCGGGTTGACACAATTGACTCGGACACCTTTCGGGCCGAGCTCCACGGCCATGTTGCGGCTCAGGTGGTCGACGGCTGCCTTGCTCGTGCCGTAAGCAAGTGTGCCCTTGATCTGCGCCAAAGAATAATCCGCTTTCAGCAAGACGAGACTTCGAGACGAAAATGCTGATCACGCTAATTTCTTCTGTACAATTGCGTCCAGAATTGCGTACGAATTTACGCATACGCAGCTTACGTACTAATTCGTACTTAAATTATGTACAATTTTGAAGATTTTTACAATTGCGTACAACATTGTACATAACAACGTACGAATTTGTACATAAGCTGCGTATGCACAAATTCGTGCGCACTTCTGCACAAAATTGTACAGAAGCATTTAGCGTGATAGCCGTGACTGGGTGGGCAGGCGCAGGCAAGTTACGGGGAAAGTCGTAAAAAACGTGGAATATCGAGTTAAATGTGTGTAAAATTCCAAGACAAATCGTACAACGACAGATTAATGCCGTCATCGTAATAGCACAGTGGAGTTTTTACATTGCACGTCAACATTGCAATGTTACAATGTCTTTTAATTTAGAGACTATTCTATCTCAGCAAAGTCGGGCACGTGTGGCATGAGTTCATCTGTGAAGCAGATGATAGCTCTAAAAATAAGTACTTGCAGGAGAAGTACTGATTACGAAGTTTCGTAAACGAGATCCTTAATAGAGCTGGTCAGTTGTGCACTGCCTGACAACAAAATGTGTTCCAGAAGAGTGTCATTTTGTCTGAAATTTCGCCGATGCACGAACACGCAGCACTACACAAACTTCTCATTCCGTTCCTCTCCTGGCCGTTTCTGGTGACGTCAGCAGTCGTGCCGCGATAGTGCCATGGCGCGAGTGCAATCGTTGGCATTACCAGTGCCAGGAATGTGCGAACCGCATGTCACTCCTCTATTGAAGCACCAACGTACCGGATTTGTAGCGGCGACGCTTGACACGTTGACCACATTCCCCTTGGTCTTCTCCAGGTAGGGAAGTGCGAACTTGGTGAGTTGGAAGACGGAGCGCACGTTGATAGCGAGCTGCCTGTCGAAGTCTTCGACGGCCATGGTGTCAGTGGTGCCCACGATTTCAATAGCGGCATTGTTTACCTGCGGGAGAAACGGAACGGTCACTGTGTATACATTGGATTGATCTTGGCCCAACTTGACAACAAAATCCAAAACGCAGGCAGAGGGAGCAGAAACGTGTTTGTTGTTTTGAGGCGGAATAAAATATATCGAGAGGACACAAAATCGAAAAGTCCGAGGAGGCGACCATTCGTGAAATCCTGCGTAAAAATTTTGTGAAATACTGTAATAAAAGTCACACAACTGCACAAAACTCTTCGTTCTGACCAGACTCACAGGTCAGATTAGGCAATTGCGGTCTGTCATTTGGCCAAAAACTACCAGAAAAGTCGGAAATTAGTACAAAGCAAAGACCGCTGTCTTGAGAAATTCTCTGAAATTCTGAAATCTGTGTAGACGTTTGGTCGAGTGATTCACTCCTCGGTAAAGCCCCTCGCTTCGCTCGTGCTATTGGTGGGTCACCAGCTAGGTCATCAGAAAAGAGAAGTAAAAGAAAGCAGGAAGATGATCATTTAAGGCATTACGTACCAAAACATCTACTTGACCGAAACTCTTCACAGCAGTGTCAACAATTCGCTCGCAGTCTGCTGTCACCTCGACGGATCCCAGCACAGTTATCACCTACAACAAGGTTCAAAGATCGAAAACCGGTACGCTCAACTCCTAACTGTGTGCAGCCTGTAGGCTGGGTCTATACGTATGGCCCACCTCGTACAGTGGACTAGAAGTGCCAGCCGGACCGAACGGTAGGTCCGCAGGCTGGCCGCGCACAGGCTCTTATGGGAGAGAGATAGACCAGACAACGTTCGGCAGCCACGAACCAAACGCTAGCGTAGCCCGTTCCATTTTTCACTTAATTTTGAAATGTTAAATGTCCACGTGCTGCCGCGGAATCGGGTTCCGTTTGTCGCAAGGAATGCGGGGGAATAGTTTTTTTTTTTTCGAAATTGGTCATCATTTAGGGGTAGCTCATTGATTTCGCAATTTAATCGATCCCCCGTAGGTAGGCAAAATCAAAGTTTTCCAAAAATTTGATAATGAAATTTCCTATGTTAAATCGGTCCAGATAGACCCTGCAAGAACAAAAATTTCAACACAAACGATAAACGATGAATCCCTTACGGATTTTGAGATATCGGGTAAAATAAGGTAACAAGTTAGGGGCATCTGATTCCTGTTATTTTTCGCGTTAAAATCGCCGATATATCAAAATCCGTAATAGATGCTTTGTTTAAATTGAAATTTTTGTCCTTGCGGAATCCATTTTGAACGACTTCACACAGGATTTCTTTTGGAAAAACTGTAATTTTGCTTATGTATGGGGTGACCAGTTAAATTGCGAAATCGATGATCCCTAAATGAAGTCCGATTTCAAAAAAACTTCTTTTTCCCGCATTCCTTTTGACACATCACGCTAAATGCTTCTGTACAATTTTGTGCAGAAGTGCGCACGAATTTGTGCATACGCAGCTTATGTACAAATTCGTACGTTGTTATGTACAATATTGTACGCAATTGTGAACAAATCTTCAAAATTGTACAGAATTTAAGTACGAATTCGTACGTAAGCTGCGTATGCGTAAATTCGTACGCAATTCTGAACAAAATTGTACAGAAGAATTTAGTGTGATGGAATCTGATTCCGCGGTGGCCCGTGGATATTTCAAAAATAGGTGAAAGATAAGACATGGCTAACCAGCGAATGTGGAGGTCGCCGAGCCGACACCCGGCTGGTAGTGGCATCTCCCTCACACTCGCAGCCACCTCACGCGAGCAAGAGAGAAAGGTGTCGTCTGTCGCGCCGATGGACTGGGTCGGCTCTAGCCAGAGAGGCTGGTGCACTCTCAAAAAATCTGTTTGAGTTCGGTATATTAGATATTCTCGCCGTATGTTTCTTGAATCACGCTTACGCATTTGGCGTAGTGCTTGAATCAAGCATGGAGCGAAATGCGTAAGCGTGATTCAAGAAACATACAGCGAGAATCTCAAATGTGCTAAATTCAAACAGGCTTTTTGAGAGTGTAGACACCTGTAGCACGCTCTTTCTAATTTGCCACCGGCCGAGGCGTTGCTTGTGCGGCCCGCGCCTCAGCTCTGCCCCGCAGATTGCGCTTGTTTACACTGATGTAACGGGATAAAACTGTGGCTCACAAATACTTTTAATGCCGGTTTTATACTTTGACTGTGGGGCACGGTAAATTCAAGCAAAAGATGGAATTCCAGGTGTCCCAGCTTTTCCGTACCAGAGCAAAGGTAGGAGAATTTGGCCCATGTGCCTTAATAGTCCCAAGCGAGTGCCCACTCGCAGCAAGCTCTAGGTTTGTGACCAGCGGCAGACCACGCGCCTAACATTAAGTCAACAAAAATACTTTTGGCTCACTTGTGTAAGGTACTGCCGTTGCACTGACTCAGCTCGTTTTTACAAGCATTCTAGAAATTTACCATACAATCAAAATTATTTGTAAAGTTTCAGTTCAGATATCCTCGATTATTGTCTTCCGTTGTGCCGCGATAGTGAACGATACGCTACCTGCTTTGCACTGAGTCCGCTCTTGATGCATTCTTCTTGAGCTTTCCTTAAATTTTCCTCGTTGCGTCCGTTGAGGACAAGGCGACAGCCAAGCTTTGCGAGGTATACAGCAGCTCCGGCACCAATGCCCGAGCTCGCACCTGTGGACGAACAAACCATGAAGATCTGATGATCAAGCTCACTCGAACCCTTGGATAAACAATTCTTGGTGGTAACCAGTGAAGATACGAGATTTCAGGGCTCGAAAACTAGAAGCAACGTTTCGAAATAACGCTTGATAAGGTTGCATCAACCTAGCCTCAAGGCATAACATCGTTATTTTAACACGACCGTCAATATAGCAGCAGTTATACAGTGAAGTGGGAGACGTGCGACTACACATTGTGTACGATTTGAGACCGACTTCGTAATAGAATGCTGCATAATTTCTGTTTAGTCAGCCATTAACAATAGCGCGTCAAATAACATGGATGTGTATGTTAATTTTAAAACGATACTATGCGGGCAGTTCAATGACAAATCAATGGATAAGTCGGGTTCGACGGTCTCAGATCGTCTCGGGAGGGCTTTTATTCGGTTCATCATGGTCGAAAAACCCCAGAAACAAAATTTAATTAAATAGAAAATTTTACCAGGACAGGGCATGGGACCCTTCAGAAAGACTAGTAGGAGATGCAATATTATAAAATTCGAATCCCATAAGAACTTTCAAAATCATACCTCTAATAGTCACCTAATTTGACGAAAACCAACATTATGAGTACAAACTTAAATACCCCCTCTCTGAATTTAATGAAATTCAGCAGATATGGTCCTTCAATCAAAACCCCATGTGCATTTGACCAGCCCACAGCTGACACCTGAATATTAACTAATGGCCCTTTATCGAGACTTTCGACAAGTTCGGTGGCTCGAGTTACTTTGGTACCATGGTAACCAATTCCTCTGAAACTTCTGTTTGAAAGTTTGAGTCAAACCCCCAAAGGAATCTTTGAGAGAAATCATTTGGCTGAGATAGAAAATATTTAGGTTCTTAAGCTTGATTTGTCTCGGGAAAACTGACAAATTCAGAAATGTCTTATAAAAATTGACTTTTGGGCATGAAGACACAATGTTAGGATTTCAGCTTACTTAAACTAGCATTCGGGCAGAAAAAGGTCACTTCTTTATAAAAAGAAATTTCTGAATTTGTCAGTTTTCCGGGACAAAACGCGCTAGGGCGAGAAGGGCAGTGCAGTAGATGACAATAGGGGCACGGTCGTGACGACGACGTATAACTGAAATTGGAGCCTCTCGAATACTTAAGTGGACTTTGGCTCTTCAATTAGGACGGGAGATCCGAACACTTGACACGCAAAATACTACAGCGACTCACAGTTGGTGAATATGTACTTTTGAGACTTCGGTGACAGACGCGTCAATTTTAACAAGCTGGCCTGTCCCACCGACGAACCTCGGCGCCGGTTTCGCTCCGCTCCACTGGCACTTCAGTTCGACAGGGGGACTTAGCTTGGCTTGCCTGCTGCGTTAGACCGTTTCATTTTTGCTAAAAGTTTGAAATGTGAGTGGGAGTACTCGGAGTACTCCGGTTCCAATGCCCATAATACGTGAATGGTAAAAATTTCAGACCGATCGGACATCTCTTACTGGTGTCGCAAGGGGCCTAAATGCCCCTCTATAGCATAGAAAATCAACATTTCAACAAAGTTCCTAAGTTAATTTGACAAAAGTAGCCCCCTCGGAAAATTTAAGTGTAAAGGCTGTATCTCCGACGGTTTTTGAGATATCGGAGTTTCACGCGCTAAAATCGAGCAAATTCACGTAAATTGCGCATTTGGAGTATTTTCACACTTTAAACTCCGATCTCAAAAACGGTCAGAGATACATCCTTTATACTAAAATTTTAGCCCATACTTCCGTCAAATTAACGATGGAATTATTTTTTTTTCGGAATCTTTTGCAAACGTTGATTTTCTATGCTATAGAGATTTCGAGTACTCCCACTCACATTTCAAACATTTCGCAAAACTGAAACGGTCTACTGTGGCGTGTGGGGGGCCTCCGGCGGCCCCCGCCGAAAGTCACTCGAGAGGTGTCAAGTGGAACATATTTTTGTAACGATTAAAATCGCTAACCTCAGCCCGTCCCGACTCACGGACTGCGCCTTGCAGGCGCACCACCTCCTGGGGCGCGGCCAACCCTAACCTTAGAAATCTCAAATAGAAAATTTTTCACTAAACAGAAACGCGTTTGAAAATTGTTGCCACCGTTCGTTTGTGTCCGTCAGAAGAGAAGTCTTCCCTCTAAATTTTAAGTTTCGGTGCAAACGATAAGTCAGCGGCCCGGCTTCTCTCCGCTTGTACATGTCGGGACGCGCTAAAATAATAAGTATAATTGGACAGACAATAATACGCCGAATGAAAGTTTCGTCGCATTTCCTCGCGAATCGACAAAGCAGTTTAGAATTGCTTACCAGTCAAAATGATGACCTTGTCCTTGAGAGAATCCATGTTTTCCGTCCTGAGCGTCCTGGCACCGCTGCAACACTGCTGGCCTACGAACGGACGCACTAAAGTACACCGCTCTGGTCGCGCCGCAAGGAACAGAAGGCCTCGGTAGTGGGGGCCGGGAGGGGGGGAGGGACTGGGCGGGCCGGGAAGGGGGGGGGGGGGGGGGGGGGGGGGGACTGGGCGGGCCGGGGGGAGAGGGGGGAGGGCTTAGCAAACAGTGACATAAGTGGCTTCCAAGGCCTTGGGATGGCGTGTGTTCTGACCGCGCCGGCAGAGAGGAAGAGCCCGCTCGGCCCAAAGCGACAGGTACACTCCTTCCGAGTTGTCAATCGGCCGTAACTGAGCCACGATAAAGGCGAAAGGTCGAGTGGCCAGACACTCGGCAAAGCCTTTTACACAGATCTCAACATTTCCCAAAGGGGGTATCATTCAATATTTTTCGTGTACAGAGTATTGCACAAATATGTGCATCGCGTGGTATTACGCCAGTATTACACTGAGATCAAAATGTACACTACTTATTAAACAGATTTTGAGCATATTTTGACATCTTTTCGATATTGCGTTACGCGTAATGCCTGGATCACGCATACGGGGTACCACGCAAGTGAAAACCCGGGACCCGAAATCGTGATTTCTCAGGACGGCAACCCAAATTTGCTTTAATGTCGAACTTTTATGGCTATTTTTTGCCATTGAAACAGCCCGTAAATTCTTCATCTGATGTGGAAGTCCGGCCAGAACCTACATTTAGGGGCACATCTGTGACTTCCATGATGGGATTTCATTAGTCAAGTACAAAGAATTTCGCGAGTGACTCCACGTGAGGGGTCCTTCCTTCCTTCGCAATCTCGTACAAGCTCACACATGCCTTCACTTCTTACAATGTCATAAAATTCCTTTCCATTCGCACAACATCAATTCAAATACTCCTCATGCAATTTAGACTACTGTACTTATTGGAGGCGATCATGTAAACGTGATCATTTTGCTATGTCTAAAGCGACAAAAAAATTCACAATAAAGAAATACTGACCTCCGGAACAGCATTCGGCATGAATGTTGGTTTACAGCAGTCGCGTGACGATTGGGCCACATGCCCAATACTTCCTGAATTATTCTCGCTTCAATTTCGTTGAAAGAAAAAGTGGAAGCATAGGAAGGGAGTCTAACAGGGGACGTACTCAAGATAGCTCTCACGCCCACATTCTCAGACTAAAATTGGACGAAATTTGATTTACACGCATTCCTCAATGAGCAAAGTTTTAAGGTCTCATGCATGTTTTCGTAACTTCGATCTATAAAGGGTCGCTTTCGTCCGTCCGTAACGTTCGTCCCCATCGCCAGTTTTTCGGCGGTGGAACGCGAACGGGGTGGCGCACATTAGCAACGGGGATTGATACCGAATTGCTGGACCTTTTTGTATCGAACGCCGATCACAGAACGCATGCATGTCTCTTCAATTTCATGTTCCAGCGCCGAACGTAAAAAGGCCTCGAAAAACCACTCCGTCCGTTCCAAACGGTCACTGGAGTTGCAGATTTCAGGAGTTGAAGATAAAACTTTCGGGTTTTTCATCCCGGATGAAGCCGCTATCAATGAATGCAGTTTTTCCAAAGCCTAGGATGTTCCGTTCGCAACGCATGAAAACGCCCCAAAGAATCCAAACCGAACTCTTAGCAGATGTAAGCGAAGGAGGAGGAAAGCGAGGCGGTCTTCACTCGGGATTTTTCGTGCACAAAGTATTACACAAAACGTGTTTCACGCTAGATGAAAATGTATTATATCGCATATTACACGGTTTCTGAGCATGAGCCCATTTATTAAGGTATTACGCGCAATACCTGGATCAGGCGTACAGCCTATTGCAGAAGTGAAACACCCCCTCGGAGGAAAGTCGCCTGAACACACTTAAGCGTAGCACCCCCCCCCCCCCCCCCCACCTGCCATCTAGCCAGACCACCTCATCACAACTGCTGCCGGATCCGAACTTGATAATTCGTGATGTACATCGTGTCCTCGCGGTACACTAACGAGTGTCATGTTTGTTGTAGTCCAATGAGATCACTGCCACAAACGAGAGCGAATGCGTGTTTGGTCATTCGGGGAAAGTGTTTATGTCCCGGCACTAACAGTGACACTTCGGCAAAATGACGTAGCACCAATGTGTATAAACTTTCTTTATTCACACCAATGCTGACGTGGAATTTTCTGCATAGCTACGCACGAAACTAAGCATGCATAACCTGAGGCAACTTTTCGTGCGCAGTGTGCGTAAGGTTATGCATCTTTAGTTTCGCGCGTAGCTATGGCGAAAATTCTACGTAAGCATTTAGTGTTGGAATGCATTTGTTAGTACACTATAGAGTAAAAATACTTTTTCTAGATACATTTTTGCATGGCCACAGATCGGCGAGTGAAGATCACATTGACGACAGAGCATTAAAATCGAAGAGAATAGACACGAATTTGGACATTTCTGTGGCGATCTGCAAAAAGTACCTGTATTAGAAGGAGAGTCGTATGGGGCGCTGGGTTATCATGACCTTTCTTGTTCTACGTACCAGTATTGTTTTGCTACTGTCCAAATTGAACAAGCCAAGGACATTACACCGCCAATCATGTTGATGCAGATCGCGAATGAACAGATCCAGCTAGACGTCAGGAAAAATAATAAAACACAGTATTATCCTTGAACCGTTTCAATTTCTTTCGTGTCCAAGCCCGGGACAGGGAAACAA
This sequence comes from Megalurothrips usitatus, assembly GCA_026979955.1. Taxonomy (NCBI): domain Eukaryota; kingdom Metazoa; phylum Arthropoda; class Insecta; order Thysanoptera; family Thripidae; genus Megalurothrips; species Megalurothrips usitatus. The sequence goes on from CM049606.1 coordinate 9,637,237, forward strand.
CTCTTTAAGAAACGAACGTGCAAACAAAACATTGAACTTATGAAATAGCTTGCGTGGAAGCTGCAGTTTGCTCAAATGTCTCAAAGAACACAAAGAGGACTTGTTAGATTACAATACAAGTACAAGAATAGAAATGACGTCCTGGTCAACGATTCTGGGAAAGATGCCACTTTGAGGATTCATGGGGAGTGATTATGGACATCGCGAGGGGGGCGCAATCAGATAGCTGATATCCGAGTGTATTGTCGGACGAGGTCCCGTTTATCTTAATCTAGAGTTCTACGCTGATTGGCCACGGTCACTTACAGTTTACGGGCCATTTACGTATTACGCAAGCCACTTTCACGGGCTTTGCCCCCTCTGCAAAACCAGAAAGTTCATATTTAACGGGAAACGTGGTCAACATAATTTTACGTGCCCCGGAAGCTCATTTTTCAAATAGGGTATTCCGCTCAATTTCAGCCCGCGGACGCCGACAAGAATTTAAGAATCAGAAAAGCGGACCCAGTACAAAGGGAGGGGTGGGGGGGACTTGCGCAGCAGGATTATTTAGTCGTCTGCGCATTGGGTCTGCGGTTGTTCGTCCTTACGTTATCCTGCCGGGGCCAGTGGTTAACGGAATCGTCTATTTCGCCCTAGCTGCCGTAATTTTCATTTCCAACCGCAACTGTCCTATCGCAGAACGGTGCCCCTGACACCTGACACGCATCGACAGACTGGCAAGTCAACACTGTAAAAAAAGATCAGATGTTTCCAATACATGGTGTACAGGGAATATCCGAAGCATGTACGGGATTTTTGACGTACATTGTATGGGAATTCCTACGTTATCACGAAATTTTACTGTAAGGAATGGTAAGTTTCCCAGCTGAGATTATAAAAGTTCCGATACACTAATTTTCCTGTATATGTATAGGATTTTATACCATGTGCTGGTGGGACACTTCCGACAGATCACGCCCGGCACAGCCGAACAAGGAGACGGCTAGGGGCCAGCTAGTGTACGTAGCCGCGTGGTCTCAGAGGTGTGGCGCGCAGCCAGAAGGTCACGGGTTCGATTCACGGTGCCGGCTTCTAATGTCGGAATGACGCGCCGATTCGGCATGCCAAAAATGAGTGACCACCGATAACGAAGTACAGCCTTGGCGTTCAATTCTAGTAACGCCGCTTGCGATTGGTGCGGCTCGATGCGCGCGGCAGGCCGGCGGAGGCGGCCGAGAGGCTACGCGAGAGCGGCCACGGCGCATACCGCGCATCGAGCCGCGCCAAACGCAGGCCGCGCTCAGCCACATCACATCGTGTTTCTCCCCGCACAGGCTTCTGCCCACCTTGAACTTGACAGCATGCGGCGCGGAGTCCAATTCGGAACATTTTGAGACCATTCCGACAAAATTTGAAGGTGACAAAGTTCGTAAAATCCAGAAAATACATGCTTTATGGGAAGGTGTGGGGGTAGTTTGAAGAACCACCCTTATTCTCGAGTCACGTGTATAAGGAAGGGCCAAGCTAGATAAAGAGATCTGAAATATATCTTACGACTTCCACAGAATATTAGTTAAACCGCAGACCCCGGGAAAACTTTAACGCCTCGCCATTTGAATTTGCTATTAAACATAGAAAAGCCATTTAGCGAGAGAACTTTACAGTCGTTAAACATTGTTCGCAACGAGTTTAAACGATTTCGGCAACCCTACCCGGTCCACTCGGCATGGAATGCCCCTCCCACTAAACTTCTCAGTCGGCTCCTGCCCGGACTCAGCTGCTGGCCCCTCGATACTGGATCCGCCATAGAGATTCATGAATTCTTCTCGACATCCGGTCTGAGTTTCAGCGGAATACCCCATTGGCTGCTGGGCCCACTCGTTAGGTGACAGCCGCCGGGCCGTCAGGTCAAGGTAGGTGTACGCTAGGGGAAGCCCGTTACGCCACGACCACGACGCGGTCTGGCGTACACCTACCCTGTTCTATTTACGACGGTATAATTACTTCGCCAAGAGAGGTCCCTGCTGGACAGAACAGGCACGATGGTATCCGTGCCAATTCATCGGCGAGATAGCAAAGCTGCGTTAGATACGGCGTCAGGGTCGTCAGTGATGAGCGGTAAAAAGAAAATGACAGGAAATGCGGGTAAGCGACCGTCGAGAAGATTGAGGGGGCTTAATCTCAAGTAACTGTCGATGTCAAAAGTTTGCCACATTACAAACAATCCTATGGTTCCTTGATTTCTTAAGAGGCTCGATAAAAATACCAGAACAAGAACGCATCCAGGCAGAAACGGATAGTGGGAGAGTAAAAGGACTTAAAATGTTTTGTTGAGGGTTGGCGCAGCATATCTCAGCCGCGGGCGTCAGCCACGAACTGACTGAAAAATTGGCGGGGCTGATCTCTCCGCTGGCGATGTGTCCTGACCATCATTTAGGAATGCGTGAGACGTATCGATATTCTCGAAATATCGATATTTACTACCGATATTTCGATATTGATATATCGATTTGGCTTTCAAACCGATATGCCGATACATCGAAATTTATAATCGATATATTGAGAGATATTTGTGGAGAATATTGAAAATTTTTAGAGAGAATATTGGAAATATTTTTGAATAATATTGGAGATATTTTTGGAGAATATTTCAGATATTTTTGAAGAATATTTGAGATATTTGTAGATATCAGCCGTGCTCCTGCTATGCATATAAAAATGGCCTCGCACACAATTAGTCCGTTTGTAACGCCAAACTACAGCGACAGTTGGTGTGTGGACAAAGATCGGCATTGGGCGGGTCTCGGCGCTCGGTGTGCGAGAGAGCGAAGCTGTACGGGTCTAGCGGTAGCCGGAGCCAGGCGCTTGCTGTGCGTCTGCCGCTAAGGGGGACGGTTCTGCACCAACTTGAGAGGGGAGGGGGCGCGGCACGTGGATTTTCTTCAGATAGAAAAAACACAAAAAAAAATCCCGATTTTTTAGATATTTGACCCTGCCGAATCGCCCTCAAAGTTACGGTCATTCAGTAAATCTAGTTACACACACGGTTGCCTATTCTGCAGGGGCTACGACGGGCGAGGAGAGAGGGTGGGGGGATAAAATAATAATTCTTGTTGTACGACATTGGTTGAACACATTTGTCTATTCAAATTAGTAAAACTGGTAAAATTTCTGGAATCAATACTTTTAAGGGGCGCTCTTAGGGTTATTCGTACTACACGGTTGGCACTGCTGTCCTGTATTGTCGCCCTTGGTTACGGTCCTAATAAACCGGCCACTCAGTGTCCGACTCCCGATCCGTGTGGATTATTCCGCAACCCGGCCCCCAACAATACATTACTTTTTTCTGCCATTCTTGTCAAACATTTTGCGGTGTTCACTAACAACAAGCACAAGGTACTGCCTGTGGGTTTCGTCGAAAGTTATGGTGTTCCCTTGCATGTATTTCTTGATCAGAGCCACACCACGTTCGGCGGTGTCATTTAAGGGTAATATGTGTTTCGCAACACTGTGTGCTGCGTGGTAAGAGTCCTCATTCGCCCAATCCGACGGGTCTCTATCAAAAAATTCTACAGAAAGCCCACAAATCTCAAAAAACAAAAGTTTTCAGACGCAAAATCAGAAAGCGTGACATCTCTTACCAAATTGTTAGGTGGTATTTTCCCCCGAATCTGCCCATCATCCGAACCCTACGTGAATCGCATATCTTGAACCAAATCCCTCTTATCTGAAAGGGATACATCTTTGTCAAAAAGTGCGAGCGGCATAGTCTCAGACAAGTACCAAAGATGTTTGCACATCTTTTGCAGGGCTGCTTTCAAGTGTAACTCGTTACTGCTGGCAAGTGTCTTCAGCAGTTCAAGGTCCAGCCTTGGAGCAATGACTGCCACTGGACGCAGAGCATTATTACAAGTTCCAGCAACTCCTTGTAGTCGTCTCGAGACTGCCGATCCTGATTGCTCTTTGGAGCTCCAAGGTACTTGTCTGACACTCAGGCTGGGTCGGGTCCACTACCGCCGAGCTGCGGGTCGGCGGCGAGAGCGCTAGACCCGCCGAATGCCGATCTTTGTGTGTGGATTCGGTTATTCTTACACTCCGTTTCCTCTCAAGACGCATTATTGTTCTCCTACTCTCCGGCGCGAAGCAGCTTTGGAAATGCCTACTATGAAGAAGAAAAGTGGCATCTTAGAAAGTTGATAGCGCTAATTATTACGTATGGCACAAGACTATGTTTCAAATGCACTTTTCTACTTTAGATGTTGTACTTGTACTCTAACAATATCGGTCGATTGGAATCAAGCTACGGCGAACTGCAAACTCCTGCAGTGCTACATTTAAAAACAATAAGTTTCGAAACAAGTTTATCAAAGAAAGCGACGCAAGTTCCGCCTTTAGTTTGCCGACGAACCGCGTGTGGGTTGGAACCATAGAGTTCTTATCATTTGTGTCACCTGTTCCCATTACGTTGCCGGGTAAACTAAACCACAGGATTATTGTAAGGTGGCAGTGACCTTGAGACATGACGACATTGACCTCGACTCTGGCCCACTTCTCCACAAGGCTGTAAGTTACGAGGCCGAGAACGGAGCAGAAGAAGCTGAGCGTGTGGAAGACCATCATCTTGGTCATCCCAGACGCGCGGACCGCCTCACGAAGCAGAAGCAGCCCGTAGACCGTGAAGTCCATGGCGTTGCAGGCGGCGAACGATAAGAGCTGCCAGCCATGCAACGCGTTCGAGGCGAGGTACATGTCGCGCAGCAGTTGGTGTCGCACTCGGAGGCCCCGCCAGCGTTCGGCCGCGTGCCTCTCAGCCTCTGTGTGGCAGTCCTGGCTGGCGACTGCAAAGAACCGCAGAAACTAAAATATGGGTTTTACAACTTCGGGAGCAGGTACTGCACAGGTATTTGCAACGAGGCTCGAGAACAGAAGTCGAAGAACTAGAATACTGAGAATGAGAAATCGAAGAACGTCTCCGCCGTGGTTCGCCGGGCGGTTTCATATACTAGTCGATTCCACTCTGGAAGTATTCTTGTTCTTCCGATTCCGTTCTCGAGCTTCGCTGCAAATGCCTATTGCTGTAAAACATTTCTGGCACCATGTGTTTACCGTAGTACAACTGATCAACATTTTTAGACATTCTCAAGCCAGTATGCATTTATTTTGTCAAAGATGTTCATGCGGGCTTTTAAGATGCCATGCGACTACTCCCTAAAACAATCCGAGCTTTTCAGTCCTAGAACGTACAAATACTGGGTTTTATCCCAGTCCACCCAACGACCACCGAATGATTCACCTTCCACTTTAGATGTCAGTTGAAGACAATCCCTGGCTTCTGCGAACCTCAACATGGTCTTCTTATCCTGGTCCAGCGCCTCGCGACAGTCTCGTCGTAAGTCAGCTGCCATTACGCCAATGACCGCAGCCGAGCACGTTGCGACGACAAGAACCCAGTTGGCGAACGCCGCCCAAACGATTACGTACGCCAAGTCCAACAGGAATCCTGGCATCAGTGGACCGCAAGCAGATACAGCCGACTTTCTTAAACAGGGGTGCCTGATTTTACACGAATTACTAGAAGGTTTTGCAATATACAGTTCAGATATATCGGGCATCTAGCCGCAGTTTTCTTTGCAGTCCGAAGATCTTTTCTTAGTAAGCTTTTCACAGTGCGCTCCGCTCCACTGGTACCGAGGTTTGACGGTGGGACGGGACAGGTTCGAACGGGCGACGCGCTCGTACTCGTAATGCCATTTTCTGCGGCACGGTGAAATAGCCGAGCGCCTGTGCAGTCCGTAGAGTCGGCAGCCTCGCGCTGATTGGTCGAGAGCTCAGACGCACACTCTTAATGTTTATGGGACAATTTTGTCTCATGAAATGTTACGTTTTTAAACAAATCACGAGAGTGGGACAGTTTGTAACGTTCAGGTGGGACAAATAGTTGTAACATGTGAGTTACAATTTGCCCCATTACTATGCTACGATTTGTATCTCGGTCATGTTTTGGTTAAAAACGAAACATTTTATGAGAAAAGATTGTCCCATGACGCCGTTCGCGCCGAATTTACAGGTCAAAATTGATGGTCTCAGATTGTTGTTTCAATAGTCTCAGACCCGAGTTCTAGCACGCATTAGGCCGTGTACGAAATCTTAATCCAAAATCCCTACCCGTTTGGCGTTAGGAGGGGCCCGAAGGGTCACGCCCCGCCACGACACGGTCCCAGATACCGCCGCGCGGTATCTGAGGCACCCCTCCGTGCGATTATTTGTCCAAAATTATTTAAGAGGAAAGAGGACCACTGCTGTTTTCGGCCTCTGCGGGCCGATTTTGAGTCGTCTTCTGACGATCGCTGCGGCTCAACCGTTCGAGATATCGACTTCAAATTTTGCGAGGAAGTAGTTAAAGGTTCGATCTTAATGTCAGTGTGTTCAAAAAAAATTATGAACTGCTCTGACACACCTAAAATTGACTGAGACTTTGGGCTTACGCTACGGCTTTCCCGAGCACCGGAAAAATATTTCCCCATACCGTTTTCTAGATCTATCCTTCCTCTTTGTCTTCGCACGGTGCGGTGAACGGTTTGGCGTCAAAGTGGAGAACGCCAAACCTCTGCACACCCCGATTTAAGCATTTTCCAATGCGGCGCGAATGCTGCGGTGAATGTTGCAGCGACCGATGTGTACGCCGCCCCCGCCCCACCTCCCCCGCGGCCCCCGCCCCTCGCATGTGCTGCATGGTATAATAGGAGGGGACAGCTGCTCGCATGGTGCGAGGCGCCCCCCACTGGGTCCGGGCCCGACCGTCCCATTGTATTGGCGGGCAATGCTGCCAGTTCGATTTTGAACTTTTTGAACGCTTTGACAGACAAGTCTCACTGCTTTCTGACGTTGATCTACACGACGAGATGAAGACAACGGAGTTTGAAACTCATTTCTAGCCCACTCCGTTCAGAAATAAGGACGAATTTCCGAACCAGATATACATGTAATGTGATTTGCTAGCGGGTGAACGGATTCAGATGCAACCACCTCACAAACGCCATTCCGTTCGTTTTGAAACCGTCCAAAAAATTGACTTATAAACAGTCGTGTCAGAATATTCGTTCAAAATTTGTTAATTCAGCAGAAGTTATTGTGTGTGCGCAAGAGAACCCCGGCCCACCCCGAGCCTGCCTGCCTGCAGAGGACCGGAGGCGGGGGCGAGGCGAGACAAAAGGCCGAAGGCTGGCCAAGGAGGTGTTGTGGGGGAGGGCTGGCCGGCCGGGGCTCGGTATACTTCATCCCAAATGTATCCGGAACGCTCTACAAGAAGCGTTCAAATCGGGGTGTGCAGAGGTTTGGCGTTCTCCACTTTGACGCCAATCCGTTCAGCGCACCGTGCGGAGACGAATACCGCTGGATAGAGGAAGGATAGATCTAGAAAACGGTATGGGGAAATATTTTTCCGGTGCTCGGGAAAGCCGTAGCGTAAGCCCAAAGTCTCGGCCGTTTTCAGGTATATTCGAGAGGTTCAAAAAAAATATTTGAACACACCGATACTAAGATTGAACGTTTAGCTGCTTCCTTACGACGTTTGAAGTCGATATCTCGAACGGTTTAGCCGCAGCGATCGTCAGAAGACGACTCAAAATCGGCCCGCAGAGGCCTCCCACGGCAGTGGTCCTCTTTCCTCTTAACCCCTGCCTCCCACCCTGAAATCGGAGGATACTCTTTTTGGGTAAATGGAAAAAAAACTAGAAGCGCTCTTTGGAAGGGGTTAAATAATTTTGTACAAATAATCTCACGGGGGGGTGCCTCAGATCCTAGACTGTCGGCCTGCAGCGCTATCCGGACCGCTGCGCACTGCGGGTCGGCGCTGCCCGGCGATATCTGAGAGTGTGGCGGGGCGTGGCGGGACCGCCACTTCGGACCCCTACTGACGCCAAACGGGTAGGGATTTTGGATTGAGATTTCGTACACGGCCTAATGCGTGATAGAACTCGGGTCTGAGACCATTAGAACAACAATCTAAGACCATCAATTTTAACCTGTGAACTCGGCGCGAACAGCGTCCCATTGCATTTTGTGTGTTCCATCCTGACATGCCCCAGCCCTGCTTCCTACCTGCTCGAGGGAGCAGCCCGGCATAGGGCTGGGCGGTATTTCAATATATTGACTTTCAATATCAATATTTTTTATATTGACAATTCAATAGTGCAATATTGAAAACGATCAATACAATATTTTCTATTGAATATTGACTTTCAATATTTCAATATGTGGTATTGAATATTGACTTTCAATATTTCAATATGTGCTATTGAATATTGACCCTCTGTATTTCTCTGTCCGGAATTGAATATCGACTTCTATGAATCAATTTAGGGCTTTGAAAATGCCACCCAACTGCTGGCAAGACATTTGCATCATCCCACGAGATCTGTCGTGTCAGAGAACAGCGAGGGCTCCCGCAGCGCGGTGCTGGCGGTGCTGGCCGAAGGCGCAGACAACATAGCTTAATGTCAGTCGCCTTGTCCCGTGGCGGACCGCCGAGGTGCGTCCGTCGTGCGCGCGCTTCACATGAGCTGGGTCAGCCTCCCAGGCTCAGGCGTCGAGGGAAGAAAGGGGTTGCACCGCCACGCTTCCGAGAACCCTGAGCGCCCGGCTACGCCGCGCCATTCCAGATTTTTCAATAATTTTAATATTTTCGATATTTCGATACTTCAATATTTTCAATATTTCAATATTTTCAATATTTCGATATTTTCAATATTTCAATATTTTCAATATTTCAATATTTTCAATATATCAATATTTTTCAATATTTCAATATTTTTCAATATTTCAATATTTTCAATATTTCAATATTTTCGATATCAATAGGAAATATTGATATTGACTTTCAATACAATATTTCGAATACCGGGTATTGATATTGAAAACTTTTATACCGCCCAGCCCTAGAGGCACGCCCGTCGCCGTGTTGGTTGTCCACCACCACACCAGGTTGATGCACGTGTTCCAGATGGTGTACAGGGCCGCTGCCGCAGCCACTCGCCGCAGACTTTGCCACGCTTCGTGCGACAGGGGGTGGTGACGGCAGTACTGGGTGGCGTGCCTCAACAGGCCGCACAGGGCCCGGCGTTGGCTTACAGTCGACACCCGGTCTCCCACCATACTCGTGACCCGTATTAAAACCAAAAGGGTGAAGAAAAAGTCGTCCCTGTCACAGGAACACGCACTAATGGACTTCTTTTTACTGTGCACAAGTTTTGCACAATCCGCGTGTGCGCAAACCTGACGCACACGAAATTTATCCATACTCTGGAACTGACGCATATTTATCTTCTTCTAATATATGAAAATGAGAAAATCTGAGTCTACGTTGAGCTGATTTGGCGGTTTCTTGGTAAATAAAAACAACAAATCGACGTATCCCCTTCTGCTTACAGGACGTTCCAGGATCTTTTCTTTTTTTTTTTGGGGGGGGGGGAATACCTTCTTATTGTACAAGTTTTCGAAATTAAGAAGGTTTCGCATGGTAAAATCCTTTTGATGATCCTTTTGGTGTGTTGACTCATGTCCGATACGCAATACGTCATAAGGTGGCGCCGAGGAGGCCCCAAAGGCCACTCTCACTGTTAAAAAAAAGTCTGGGAAATCACGAAGGATCACTTGGTTATTTTTTCCAACAGTCCTTCGTGAATTTCCAGAGAACCTTCAGGAATTCGCCGGATAAAATCACTTGTCACAGAGAGTATGCGTTAGTTTGAGGTATGATATTGTGGCTATTGAGGAAGACCATGTGTCCTCCATTAAATGCGCTTTAGAATTTTGTTCTCAGCAGAGCGAATCTCAGTATGTCGAACGTTGGGAAAAAACGAAGGATCATTTGGTAAAAAAGTTTCCGAAGAACTTCAGAAATTCCCAATATATTTTGAACAGTACTACAAGGCAAATAAAAAGGCTTTTTGACGAAAAAATTGTCCTTAAGGTCAATTTAAAAAAGTTGTGTCGAAAGTGCTCAAATTACAACAGAAACGACGTATATCTTACGATTTCAGAGCTATCGGCCTTGAAAGTGAGAAAAACAGGCATTAACACGCAAAATCCCTCAGAATGCTGATTCGCACTTTCAAGGCCGATATCTCTGGAACCGTAAGGGATGCGGTGTTTCTGTTGGAAATAATCGTTAAATAAGACGGTGTCTACACTCCAAATGTTTGTGGGATAAATTTGTAGAAAAATGTTACGCTTTAAAACAAAACACGACATTGGGACAATTTGTAACGTAAAGGTTGGACAAATTGAAACATCCGAGATACAATTCGTCGCATATAATTATTCTTCAAATTGTATCTCAGTAATGTTAAAAAACGAAACATTCTATCGGACAAAACATTTTACATTTTAGACATTTAGTGTGCCGGGAGAGAGATACCCCTTGCCATAGGTCGTATAAATCTGCGGCCATCGCTCTGCTGGGTTCTTAGCACCCTCCCCGGGGAAAATGTACCCTTGACAGACGCGCCACACAGTCGAGGTGGTCATAGTCAACCACGTGAGGAAGGCCACGCTGGCGGCTCGCGCTGTGGACCACGGCCTGGCCCTCAGGGGCCAGCCGTCAACTGGCAGGGCGCCCAGGGCCGTGGCGGGTAGGCTCAGCAACCGAAGGAGGGCGAGCGCAGTCCGCCGGGGCCGCATTTGGGCGAGGCAGCACCCGAGCGGCGACGACTTTCACCGTTGTGGGTGTCGGGGTCATGTGCGGCCGCCGGGGCTCAAGAGGCGACAGCGATCAATCAAATCGATTCGCGAGTTGGTGTGGTGAAGGTAAGAAAGGGACGAGTACTGCTGGTGGGTGTATTCTGCGAACGCAATGATGGACGATTCCACTGCGCCGAATGACGCCACAAGAAACAGTAAGGAGCTGAAAGGACTGACACTCACGAAATGCTTATTTACTGTTTTTGTACATATTTATGTGCAGATATAAACTTTCATTGCTTATGTACAGACTTGTACATTAATATGCATTATTTATACATAGTTGCGTACAATTCTATTTGTAACAATGTATGATGTTGTACATATTCCATGAAGGTTTATGTCTGTATATAGTTATGTACTAAATCGTACATTACAATTTAGTATGTACGCGGAGCCGCACCTTCATTTACGAAATGGGGCGGCTACACTCTAAATGTCCATGGGACAATTTTGTCCTACGAAATGTAACGTACAATTTATGAAAATGTTATATATGTGAAAGAAAGGGTAATTTATACAGAAAAAAATTGCTAGGTTCAGACAAATAGTCCATTTATTTCAATTTATATTTAGTTTAAACTGCACAGAGGAAAAATAAAACATAGATAAGCATAACATAAAGAAGTTACAAATCACACTGGTGCAAAACCCAAGTATGGGAGCCCAAAATAATTTCAGAGCCCTAAATTTTCACAACCAAATTAAATAAGGCATTGGTAATGTGAGCATAGGTATAACTGATCTAGGGGAAGAGAGTGCATTAGTTGCAACAAGGCAAAACAATTTGACACATTTAGACACTTGATCAAGTCCAGGGCATCTCATTTTTAGGTAAAGAATTGATAGAAATTAGTAAACCTAAAATAAAACTGAAAGGTCTCTAAATTGATTGAGGAAACGGTTTACGATACAACTGTGGAGAATGGATGAGCTAAATTAAGAATTGTTACATAAAGGCAAAGTTTTCAGTTACATCGATAATTTATTGGCTGAGCAATAGCGAAGCCCTTACCCGACTAGGCTAAATTTGTTTGGTCTATCTGTCGGTTTGTCCGCGCGATTTCTCGAGAACGGTTAGACGTAGAAAGCTCAAATTTAGACCACATCTTTCTTGCATCATACCACAGTCTACATTTAAGGGCACATCTGTGACTTCCATGATGGGATTTCATTAGTCAAGTACAAAGAATTTCGCGAGTGACTCCACGTGAGGGGTCCTTCCTTCCTTCGCAATCCCGTACAAGCTCACACATGCCTTCACTTCTTACAATGTCATAAAATTCCTTTCCATTCGCACAACATCAATTCAAATACTCCTCATGCAATTTAGACTACTGTACTTATTGGAGGCGATCATGTAAACGTGATCATTTTGCTATGTCTAAAGCGACAAAAAAATTCACAATAAAGAAATACTGACCTCCGAAACAGCATTCGGCATGAATGTTGGTTTACAGCAGACGCGTGACGATTGGGCCACATGCCCAATACTCCCTGAATTATTCTCGCTTCAATTTCATTGAAAGAAAAAGTGGAAGCATAGGAAGGGAGTCTAACAGGGGACGTACTCAAGATAGCTCTCACGCCCACATTCTCGGACTAAAATTGGACGAAATTTGATTTACACGCATTCCTCAATGAGCAAAGTTTTAAGGTCTCATGCATGTTTTCGTAACTTCGATCTATAAAGGGTCGCTTTCGTCCGCTTTCGTCGTAACGTTCGTCCCCATCGCCAGTTTTTCGGCGGTGGAACGCGAACGGGGTGGCGCACATTAGCAACGGGGATTGATACCGAATTGCTGGACCTTTTTGTATCGAACGCCGATCACAGAACGCATGCATGTCTCTTCAATTTCATGTTCCAGCGCCGAACGTGAAAAGGCCTCGAAAAACCACTGCCGCGCCCGTCCGTTCCAAACGGTCACTGGAGTTGCAGATTTCAGGAGTTGAAGATAAAACTTTCGGGTTTTTAATCGCACCCTCCGGTACAACAAGGTAGGCGTACGCTAGACCGCGTCCTGGCGTAACAGGCTTCGCACATCGCGAATCAGTGTTCCGCCACTCCACGCCTGGCGCACGCCTACCTTGCCCTGCCGGCGGCTGTCACCTGAACACTACGACCCTGCAGGGCCAATCAGTCAGTAGGACGCCCTGCGGGCGTCACTCTCTCCGCACGGTCGGAACCACGCTCATTTTCTGGCTTCCAAACGTATCTTACATCATCCTTTCGCTATCAATGCCGCTCAACCAGCCCTCACCTACCCTTACCTGCCTAAACCTTACCTACCCAGGCCCCCACTAACCTAACCGAGCGTGATCCACTCGAGTCACTGATCCGCCCCTCCACGACAGGCGCATGGCGCGTACTGACCCCACCTAACTGGCGGATATTAAAGTTTAGACCACTTGTGAAAATTATCTAAGAAACCGCTTGGGCTACGGTGCCCCTGAGGGGAGGTTGACTCTGGTATGATGCAAGAAAGATGTGGTCCAAATTTGAGCTTTCTACGTCTAACCGTTCTCGAGAAATCGCGCGGACAAACAGACAAAACATTTTTGACCTAGTCGGATAAGGGCTTCGCTATCGCTCAGCCAACAATTTCTGGCATAACTTTGAAGCCACCTCCGAGCTTTGTACGGCCAAGGATGAAGACGCTATCAATGAATGCAGTTTTTCCAAGGCCTAGGACGTTCCGTTCGTAACGCATGAAAACGCCCCAAAGAATCCAAACCGAACTCTTAGCAGATGTAAGCGAAGGAGGAGGAAAGCGAGGCGGTCTTCACTCGGGATTTTTCGTGCACAGAGTATTACACAACACGTGTATCACGCTAGATGAAAATGTATTATACCACATATTTCACAGTTTCTGAGCATGAGCCCGTAGGTAGTACGCGCAATACCTGGATCGGACGTACAGGCTATTGCAGAAGTGAAACCCCCCCTCGGAGGAAAGTCCCCTGAACACACTTAAGCGCAGCTCTCCCCCGCCTGGCATCTAGCCAAACCACCTCATCACGACTGCTGCCGGATCCGAACTTGATAATTCGTGATGTACATCGTGTCCTCGCGGTACACTAACGAGTGTCATGTTTGTTGTAGTCCAATGAGATCACTGCCACAAACGACATTGAATGCGAGTTTGGTCATTCGGGGAAAGTGTTTATGTCCCGGCACTAACAGTGACACTTCGGCAAAATGACGTAGCACCAATGTGTATAAACTTTCTTTATTCACACCAATGCTGACGTGGAATTTTCTGCATAGCTACGCACGAAACTAAGCATGCATAACCTGAGGCAACTTTTCGTGCGCAGTGTGCGTAAGGTTATGCATCTTTAGTTTCGCGCGTAGCTATGGCGAAAATTCTACGTAAGCATTTAGTGTTGGAATGCATTTGTTAGTACACTATAGAGTAAAAATACTTTTTCTAGATACATTTTTGCATGGCCACAGATCGGCGAGTGAAGATCACAATGACGACAGAGCATTAAAATCGAAGAGAATAGACACGAATTTGGACATTTCTGTGGCGATCTGCAAAAAGTACCTGTATTAGAAGCAGAGTCGTATGGGGCGCTGGGTTATCATGACCTTTCTTGTTCTACGTACCAGTATTGTTTTGCTACTGTCCAAATTGAACAAGCCAAGGACATTACACCGCCAATCATGTTGATGCAGATCGCGAATGAACAGATCCAGCTAGACGTCAGGAAAAATAATAAAACACAGTATTATCCTTGAACCGTTTCAATTTCTTTCGTGTCCAAGCCCGGGACAGGGAAACAACTCTTTAAGAAACGAACGTGCAAACAAAACATTGAACTTATGAAATAGCTTGCGTGGAAGCTGCAGTTTGCTCAAATGTCTCAAAGAACACAAAGAGGACTTGTTAGATTACAATACAAGTACAAGAATAGAAATGACGTCCTGGTCAACGATTCTGGGAAAGTTGCCACTTTGAGGATTCATGGGAAGTGATTATGGACATCGCGAGGGGGGCGCAATCAGATAGCTGATATCCGAGTGTATTGTCGGACGAGGTCCCGTTTATCTTAATCTAGAGTTCTACGCTGATTGGCCACGGTCACTTACAGTTTAGGGGCCATTTCCGTATTACGCAAGCCACTTTCACGGGCTTTGCCCCCTCTGCAAAACCAGAAAGTTCATATTTAACGGGAAACGTGGTCAACATAATTTTACGTGCCCCGGAAGCTCATTTTTCAAATAGGGTATTCCGCTCAATTTCAGCCCGCGGACGCCGACAAGAATTTAAGAATCAGAAAAGCGGACCCAGTACAAAGGGAGGGGTGGGGGGGGACTTGCGCAGCAGGATTATTTAGTCGTCTGCGCATTGGGTCTGCGGTTGTTCGTCCTTACGTTATCCTGCCGGGGCCAGTGGTTAACGGAATCGTCTATTTCGCCCTAGCTGCCGTAATTTTCATTTCCAACCGCAACTGTCCTATCGCAGAACGGTGCCCCTGACACCTGACACGCATCGACAGACTGGCAAGTCAACACTGTAAAAAAAGATCAGATGTTTCCAATACATGGTGTACAGGGAATATCCGAAGCATGTACGGGATTTTTGACGTACATTGTATGGGAATTCCTACGTTATCACGAAATTTTACTGTAAGGAATGGTAAGTTTCCCAGCTGAGATTATAAAAGTTCCGATACACTAATTTTCCTGTATATGTATAGGATTTTATACCATGTGCTGGTGGGACACTTCCGACAGATCACGCCCGGCACAGCCGAACAAGGAGACGGCTAGGGGCCAGCTAGTGTACGTAGCCGCGTGGTCTCAGAGGTGTGGCGCGCAGCCAGAAGGTCACGGGTTCGATTCACGGTGCCGGCTTCTAATGTCGGAATGACGCGCCGATTCGGCATGCCAAAAATGAGTGACCACCGATAACGAAGTACAGCCTTGGCGTTCAATTCTAGTAACGCCGCTTGCGATTGGTGCGGCTCGATGCGCGCGGCAGGCCGGCGGAGGCGGCCGAGAGGCTACGCGAGAGCGGCCACGGCGCATACCGCGCATCGAGCCGCGCCAAACGCAGGCCGCGCTCAGCCACATCACATCGTGTTTCTCCCCGCACAGGCTTCTGCCCACCTTGAACTTGACAGCATGCGGCGCGGAGTCCAATTCGGAACATTTTTAGACCATTCCGACAAAATTTGAAGGTTGACAAAGTTCGTAAAATTCACAAAATACATGCTTTATGGGAAGGTGTGGAGGGGTAGTTTGAAGAACCACCCCTATCCTCGACTCACGTATCTAAGGAAGGGCCACGGTAGTTAAAGAGATCTGAAATATATCTTACAACTTCCACAGAAAATTATTCAAACCGCAGACGCAGGGAAAACTTTAACGCCTCGCCATTTGAATTTGCTTTTAGACTTTGAAAAACCGTTTAGCGAGAGAACTTTAAAGCCTTTAAATATTGTTCGCAACGAGTTAAAACGATTTCGGCAACCCTACCCGGTCCACTTGGCATGGAATGCCCCTCCTACTTAATTTTTCAGTCGGTTCCTGCCCGGATTTAGCTGCTGGCCCCCCGATACGGGATACGCTATTGAGATTCTTGAATTCTTCTCGACATCCGGTTTGAGTTTCAGCGGAATACCCCATTGGCTGTTGGGCCCCTAGTGTCCCACTCGTTAGGTGACAGCCGCCGGGCCGTCAGGTCAAGGTAGGTGTACGCTAGGGGAAGCCCGTTACGCCACGACCACGAGGCGGTCAGGCGTACACCTACCTTGTTCTATTTACGACGGTATAATTACTTCGCCAAGAGAGGTCCCTGCTGGACAGAACAGGCACGATGGTATCCGTGCCAATTCATCGGCGAGATAGCAAAGCTGCGTTAGATACGGCGTCAGGGTCGTCAGTGATGAGCGGTAAAAAGAAAATGACAGGAAATGCGGGTAAGCGACCGTCGAGAAGATTGAGGGGGCTTAATCTCAAGTAACTGTCGATGTCAAAAGTATGCCACATTACAAACAATCCTATGGTTCCTTGATTTCTTAAGAGGCTCGATAAAAGTACCAGAACAAGAACGCATCCAGGCAGAAACGGATAGTGGGAGAGTAAAAGGACTTAAAATGATGTGTTGAGGGTTGGCGCAGCATATCTCAGCCGCGGGCGTCAGCCACGAACTGACTGAAAAGTTTGCGAGGCTGAGCTCTCCGCTGGCGATGTGTCCTGACCATCATTTAGGAATGCGCGATACGTATCGATATTCTCGAAATATCGATATTTACTACCGATATTTCGATATTGATATATCGATTTGGCTTTCAAACCGATATGCCGATACATCGATATTTATAATCGATATATTGAGAGATTTTTGTGGAGAATATTGAAAATTTTTAGAGAGAATATTGGAAATATTTTTGAAGAATATTTGAGATATTTGTAGATATCAGCCGCACTCCCGCTGTGCATATAAAAATGGCCTCGCACACAATTAGTCCGTTTGTAACGCCAAACTACAGCGACAGTTGGTGTGTGGACAAAGATCGGCATTGGGCGGGTCTCGGCGCTCGGTGTGCGAGAGAGCGAAGCTGTACGGGTCTAGCGGAAGCCGGAGCCAGGCGCTTGTTGTGCGTCTGCCGCTAAGGGAACGGTTCTGCACCAACCTGAGAGGGGGGGGGGGGGGGCGGCACGTGAATTTTCTTCAGATAGAAAGAACACAAAAAAAAAATCCCGATTTTTTCGATATTTGACCCTGCCGAATCGCCCTCAAAGTTACGGTCATTCAGTAAATCTAGTTACACACACGGTGGCCTATTCTGCAGGGGCTACGACGGGCGAGGAGAGAGGGTGGGGAGATAAAATAATAATTCTTGTTGTACGACATTGGTTCAACACATTTGTCTATTCAAATTAGTAAAACTGGTAAAATTTCTGGAATCAATACTTTTAAGGGGCGCTCTTAGGGTTATTCGTACTACACGGTTGGCACTGCTGTCCTGTATTGTCGCCCTTGGTTACGGTCCTAATAAACCGGCCACTCAGTGTCCGACTCCCGATCCGTGTGGATTATTCCGCTACCCGGCCCTCAACAATACATTACTTTTTTCTGCCATTCTTGTCAAACATTTTGCGGTGTTCACTAACAGCAAGCATAAGGTACTGCCTGTGTGTTTCGTCGAAAGTTATGGTGTTCCCTAGCATGTATTTCTTGATCAGAGCCACACCACGTTCGGCGGTGTCATTTACAGGTAATATGTGTTTCGCAACACTGTGTGCTGCGTGGTAAGAGTCCTCATTCGCCCAATCCGACGGGTCTCTATCAAAAAATTCTACAGAAAGCCTACAAATCTCAAAAAACAAAAGTTTTCAGACGCAAAATCAGAAAGCGTGACATCTCTTACCAAATTGTTGGGTGGTATTTTCCCCCGAATCTGCCCATCATCCGAACCCTACGTGAATCGCATATCTTGAACCAAATCCCTCTTATCTGAAAGGGATACATCTTTGTCAAAAAGTGCGAGCGGCATAGAGTCTCAGACAAGTACCAAAGATGGTTGCACATCTTTTGCAGGGCTGCTTTCAAGTGTAACTCGTTACTGCTGGCAAGTTTCTTCAGCAGTTCAAGGTCCAGCCTTGGAGCAATGACTGCCACTGGACGCAGAGCATTATTACAAGTTCCAGCAACTCCTTGTAGTCGTCTCGAGACTGCCGATCCTGATTGCTCTTTGGAGCTCCAAGGTACTTGTCTGACACTCAGGCTGGGTCGGGTCCACTACCGCCGAGCTGCGGGTCGGCGGCGAGAGCGCTAGACCCGCCGAATGCCGATCTTTGTGTGTGGATTCGGTTATTCTTACACTCCGTTTCCTCTCAAGACGCATTATTGTTCTCCTACTCTCCGGCGCGAAGCAGCTTTGGAAATGCCTACTATGAAGAAGAAAAGTGGCATCTAAGAAAGTTGATAGCGCTAATTATTACGTTTGGCACAAGACTATGTTTCAAATGCACTTTTCTACTTTAGATGTTGTACTTGTACTCTAACAATACCGGTCGATTTGAATCAAGCTACGGCGAACTGCAAACTCCTGCAGTGCTACATTTAAAAACAATAAGTTTCGAAACAAGTTTATCAAAGAAAGCGACGCAAGTTCCGCCTTTAGTTTGCCGACGAACCGCGTGTGGGTTGGAACCATAGAGTTCTTATCATTTGTGTCACCTGTTCCCATTACGTTGCCGGGTAAACTAAACCACAGGATTATCGTAAGGTGGCAGTGACCTTGAGACATGACGACATTGACCTCGACTCTGGCCCACTTCTCCACAAGGCTGTAAGTTACGAGGCCGAAAACGGAGCAGAAGAAGCCGAGCATGTGGAAGACCATCATCTTGGTCACCCCGGACGCGCGGACCGCCTCACGAAGCAGAAGCAGCCCGTAGACCGTGAAGTCAATGGCGTTGCAGGCGGCGAACGACAACAGCTGCCAGCCGTGCAAAGCGTTCGAGGCGAGGTACATGTCGCGCAGCAGTTGGTGTCGCACTCGGAGGCCCCGCCAGCGTTCGGCCGCGTGCCTCTCAGCGTCTGTGTGGCAGTCCTGGCTGGCAACTACACAGAACCGCAGGAACTAAAATACAGGTTGTACAATTTCGGGAGAGGCTCGAGAACAGAAGACGAAGAATTAGAATACTGAGAATGAGAAATCGCACGGCGAAGAACGCCTCCGCCGTGGTTCGCCGGGCGGTTTCTGATACTACTCGATTCCACTCTGGAAGTATTCTTGTTCTTTCGATTCCGTTCTCAAGCTTCGCTGGAAATGCCTATGGCTGTGAAACATTTCCGGCACCATGTGTTTAAGTGTACAACGTGATAACACTGATCAACATTTTCAGACATTCTCAAGCCAGTATGCATTTATTTTGTCCTAGATGTTTATGGGCATTGGAAATACCCTGCTTCCAAAAGTTCGACTACTTCCATAAACAATCTGAGCTTTTCAGCCCTAGAACATACAAATACAGGGTTTTTAGCCAATCCACCCGACGAACACCGAATGATTCACCTTCCACTTTAGATGTCAGTTGAAGACAATCCCTGGCTTCTGCGAACCTCAACATGGTCTTCTTATCCTGGTCCAGCGCCTCGCGACAGTCTCGTCGTAAGTCAGCTGCCATTACGCCAATGACAGCAGCCGAGCTCGTTGCGACGACAAGAACCCAGTTGACGAACGCCGCCCACACGATTACGGAGGCCAAGTCCAACAGGAAACCTGGCAGTAGTGGACCGCAAGCAGATACAGCCGACTTTCTTAACGCTTAAGGGGTGCCTGATTTTAAACGAATCACAAGAACGTTTTGCAATATACATTTCAGAGGCAGCGGGCATATAGCCGCAGTTTCCTTTGCATTACGAAGAACTTTTCATCGTAAGCTTTTCACAGTGCGCTCCGCTCCGCTGGTACCAAAGTTTGACGGTGGGACGGGAGGTTCGAACGGGTGACGCGCTCGAACTCGTAACGCAATTTTCTGCGGCACGGTAATATAGCCGAGCGCCTATACCGTCCATAGAGTCGGCAGCCTCGCGCTGATTGGTCGAGAGCTCAGACGCACACTCTAAACGTCTATGGGACAATTTGTCCAATGAAATGTTACGGATTTAAACAAATCACGACAGTGGGACAGTTTGTAGCGTAAAGGTGGGACAAATTGTATCATGCTAGTTACAACTTGCCCAATAATTATACTACAAATTGTATCTCCGTTATGTTTTGTTTAAAAACGAAACATTTTCTGGGACAAGATTGTCCTATGGCATATAGTGTGTTCCATCCTGACATGCCCCAGTCCCCAGCCCCGCCTCCTACCTGTTCGAGGGAGCAGCCCGGCAGGCACGCCTGTCGCTGCGTTGGCCGACCACCACCACACCAGGTTGACGCACGTGTTCCAGATGGTGTACAGGGACGCTGCCGCAGCCACTCGCCGCAGTCCGCGCCACGCCTTGTCCGACAGGGGGTGGTGACGGCAGTACTGGGTGGCGTGCCCCAGCAGGCCGCACAGGGCCCGGCGTTGGCTTACAGTCGACACCCGGTCTCCCGCCATACTCGTGACCCATATTAGGACCAACAGGGTGTGAAAGAAGTCGGCCCTGTCACAAGAACGCGCACTAGTGGACTTCTTTTTACTGTGCACAAGTTCTGCACAATCCGCTTGTGCGCAAACCTGACTGACACGAAATTTATCCGTACTTTGGATGTGACGCATGTTTATCTTCATCCAATACAGATAAAATTGAGAAACTCTGAGTCGACGTTGAGCTGATTTGATTCTTGGTCAAAAGAATCGACGTATCCCCTTTTCCTTCCAAGAAGTTCCAGGATCTTTTTTTGAGGGGGGGGGGTGTTAATACCTTCTTATCGTACAAATTTTTGGTGGTCCTTTTGATGGTCTTTTTGGTGTGACTCAAGTCCGATACGCAATACAACGTCATAAGGTGGCACCGCGGAGGCCCTAGGCCACTCTACAAGGCAAAGAAAAAGGCTTTTTAAAGAACAAAGTGTCCCTAAGGTCAATTTACAGGCATTTGCACGCAAAATCCCTGAGAAGTCTAATTCGCACTTTGAATCGATATCTCTGGAACCGTAAGGGATGTGTTGTTTCTGTTGAAAACAAGCTGGCCCGCTCCGCTCCACCGGCACCTCGGTTCGACAGGGGGACTTGGCCACCTTGGCCTGCCGGCGGCGTTTGCGGGGAGCGAGGGCCTTTGGCCCCCTCCACAAGTCACTCGGGATGTGTCCGCTAGTGCATGTTTTTGTAACGATTAAAATCGCTAACCTCAGCCCGTCCCGACAGGCGACGGAGTGCGCCTTTCAGGCGTACCACTAGCGGCCAACCCTAACCTAACAAATCGAACAATCCTTCTAAAACAGAAACGCGACAAAACTAGAAAATTGTTGCCACCGTACGTTTATCTACGTCTTAAAAGAATTTTATCCTGCGAATTTGAAGTTTCTCTGTCAACGACAAGTCAGCGAACACACGTCCGCCCGAACAAACACCCATAAGATCACCCAGCATAAGAAGCCCGTCTCCTTGCCGTTTCTACTGAAACGTGTCGGGGCGGGCTAAAAATCGTTAAATAAGACGGTGTCTTCACTCTAAATGTTTGTGGGACAAATTTGTCCAAAAAAATTTTCCGTTTCTAAACAAAACACGACATTGGGACAATTCGTAACGTAAAGGTGAGACAAATTTAGACACCCGAGATACAATTTGTTGCATAATTATGGGAAGAATTGTATCTCAGTTATGTTATGTTTAAAAGCGAAACATTTTACCTGACAAAACATTTTACATTTTTAACATTTAGTGTGAGGGGGGAAAGATACCCTTTGCCATAGGTCGTATAAATCTGCGGCCAACGCTCTGCTGGGTTCTTAGCACCCTCCCTGGGGAAAGTGTACCCTTGACAGGCGCGCCACACAGTCGCGGTTGTCATCGTCAACCACGTGAAGAAGGCCACGCTGGCGGCTCGCGCTGTGGACCACGGCCTGGCCCTCTGGGGCCAGCCGTCAACTGGCAGGGCGCCCAGGGCCGTGGCGGGTAGGCTCAGCAACCGAAGGAGGGCGAGCGCAGTCCGCCGGGGCCGCATTTGGGTGAGGCAGCACCCCAGTGGCGACGAGAACTGCCACCGTTAAGGGTGTCGGGGTCATGTGCGGCCGCCGGGGCCCGAGAGGCGACAGCGATCAATCAAATCGATTCGCGTGTTGGTGTTGTGAAGGTAAGAAAGGGACGAGTACTGCTGGTGGTGCATTCTGCGAACGCAATGATGGACGATTCCACTGCGCCGAATGACGCCACAAGAAACAGTAAGGAGCTGAAAGGACTGACATTCACGAAATGCTTATTTACGGTTTTTGTACATAATTATGTGCGTATAAAAACTTTCATAGCTTATCTACGGACTTGTACATTAATATGCATTATTCATACATAGTTGCGTACAATTCTATTTGTAACAATGTATGATTTTGTACATATTCAATGAAGGTTTATGTCTGTATGTAGTTATGTACTAAATCGTACATTAGAATTTAGTATGTACGCGGCGCCGCACCTTCATTTACGAAATAGGGCGGCTACACTCTAAATGTCCATGGGACAATTTTGTCCTATGAAATGTAACGTAAAATTTATGAAAATGTTATATATGTGAAAGAAAGGGTAATTTATACAGAAAAAAAATTGCTAGGTTCAGACATATATTCAATTTATTTCAATTTATAATTGGTTTAAACAGCAGAGGAAAAATAAAACATAGATAAGCATAACATAAAGAAGTTACAAATCACACTGGTGCAAAACCCAAGTATAGGAGCCCAAAATAATTTCAGAGCCCTAAATTTTCACAACCAAATTAAATAAGGCATTGGTAATGTGAGCATAAGCATAACTGATCTAGGGGAAGAGAGTGCATTAGTTGCAACAAGGCAAAACAATTTGACACATTTAGACACTTGATCAAGTCCAGGGCATCTCTTTTTTAGGTAAAGAATTCATGGAAATTAGTAAACCTAAAATAATACTGAAAGGTCTCTAAATTGATTGAGGAAACGGTTTACGATACAACTGTGGAGAATGGACGAGCTGTATTAAGAATTGTTACATAAAGGCAAAGTTTTCAGTTACATCGATAATTCATTGGCTGAGCGATAGCAAAGCCCTTACCCGACTAGGCTAAAAATGTTTTGTCTATCTGTCTGTTTGTCCGCGCGATTTCTCGAGAACGGTTAGACGTAGAAAGCTCAAATTTAGACCACATCTTTCTTGCATTATACCACAGTCAACCATCCCTCAGGGGCCACCGCAGCTCAAGTGGTTTTTTAGATGATTTTCACAAGTTGTGTAAAAATTTAAAATCCGCCGGTTGGGTTAGATCAGTATGCGCCATGCGCCTGTCAGGAAGGGGCAGATCAGTGACTCGAGTGGGTTACGCTCGGTTAGGTTAGTGGGGGCCTGGGTAGTTTAGGCTCGGGCAGGTAAAGGTAGGTTAGGACTGGTTCAGTAGCATTGATAACGGAAGGGTGATGCAAGATACGTTCGGAAGGGAGAACATGAGCGCGGTTGCGACCGCGCGGGAAGGGTGACGCCCGCAGGGCGTCCTACCTACTGGCCCCGCATGGTGCTACCAGTCAGGTGACAGCCGCTGGCAGGCAAAGGTAGGCGTGCGTCCGGCGCATCTTTCTTGCATCATACCATAGCCAACCTTCCCTCAGGGGCACCGCAGCCCAAGCGGTTTTTAAGATAATTTTCACAAGTGGTCTAAAATTTAAAATCCGCCGGTTGGGTGCAGTCAGTATGCGCCATGCGCCCGTCAGGAAGGGGTGGATCAGTGCCTGTAGTGCATTACGCTCGGTTAGGCTAGTGGAGGCCTGTTTAGGTTAGGCTGAAGCAGGAAAGGGTAGGTTAGGACTGGTTGAGCGGCATTGATAACGAAAGGATGATGTAAGATACGTTCGGATGGGTGCGGACCGTGCGAAGAAAGAGACGCCCGCAGGGGCGCAGGGTCAGGTGAC
Source organism: Megalurothrips usitatus (assembly GCA_026979955.1). Taxonomy (NCBI): domain Eukaryota; kingdom Metazoa; phylum Arthropoda; class Insecta; order Thysanoptera; family Thripidae; genus Megalurothrips; species Megalurothrips usitatus. The sequence goes on from CM049606.1 coordinate 9,661,507, forward strand.
AGCCGCCGGCAGGCCAAGGTAGGCGTGCGCCAAGCTTGGAGTGGCGGAACAGTGATTCGCAATGAGCGAAGCCTGTTACGACACGAGGCGATCTGGCGTACGCCTACCACGTTACCCTTGTACCTACCATTCTCATTAGCAAAGGGGCACTCTCTCCAATAGGATTGATACTTAACCCTACCTGGGTTTTGCTTCGCATAGCTTAAAATTCTTTGATCTTCCCCCACAGTGTATAATCTAAAACAGGTAAGAGAGCAAGGTTTGCAAGAGCAGCAGAATGTGCAGCAGCTCACAGATGAAAGAGTGTTGATTAACCAGCACAAATTTCGTCCCGAGAAATATTTCAAAAAATGATACTTCCGGTTATTCTGGTTTTTGAGTCTCCTTGTACACAGAAGTTTACTTCAAAACATGACAATGACTGATATACTTCGCAGTTTTGTACACTTCACAACAACTTGCCTTCAGTGCATTATGCTCACTGAAATCATCTTCCCAATGCTCCTTTCCAGCCAACAAGGCAGTCAGCCTGGCAACCTCCTTACGCTGTTCTGCGTTTTAAAAAAATGCAAAAAGGATGTTTATAGCACTGTTCTCAAGATCAAAAATATTCCGACGGTGCTAACTAAAAACTTATTTCTGCCCGGAGACGCTGCATCTCAGTCATGTCATGACTGACTATTGGCTTGGTAATTATGTGATGTACCATTTAGGGTTTCTTACCGTTGCTGTCTGCCGGGCTCGCACACGCCAGCATAATAGTAAGTGAATTACCGCTAAGTTCAGCTGCGTTGAAAAAGGAAAAATTTAGGCATTTTTCCAAACAAACCCACCCAATCTGCACAAAAATTAAAGGAAAAGTGAGCCACCTCACCGTAAAGTAACTGAGTGAGCTTCGAGTCCCTGTGTGGTATTGGTATTAAGGTCCGCGGTCGACCACTGTTGTATAAATAAACAATCCTTTATGCATTCCTTTCTCATATTCACTGTACATAGTTCATGTTCAAAAATTACCGCCTCACTGCCTTGTGGCGTAGGCTCTGTAACAGGTCCTTCCTGTATCCTGTGTCCTGCAATGCTTATGGGAAATTAAAGGATGGTCCTGCACTTCCGTTTTACACACACACATTAGTTGTCGCACTTGGTGGCTCTACAAGCCCTAAGAATTCCACCCTGTAGTCATTTCTTTTCTTACTGAGAAACGTTATCATAACAGCCAAATATTTGACAGCCGTGTGGTCTGTAGATTCATCCATGATGGGAGAATACCACTCATTTCCTAGATCCCCTAAAATCTCTTATGCAGGGGGATATTACTTTCATTTTAGGTTTAGAACACTTGGTTCGGTGAAGTCTCAAATCTGAGGGCTTTGAGCCAGGGGCCATGGTTTTCAACATTTCCCCTAGGTGGTCAGCAGTTTGGACCGTGACGTACAATATGGGCTGACAGTCTCAGATCAATTACTTTTGACTCATCTGTTTTAGCTTTGAATCCTGGAAACAAGAAAATCAAGCATCAGAGCAGACTTAAAACCTGCAAATTCCTTTTGATTAACATTAAGTCATGAAGTCAACTTACCATGGGAGAGAAGAGTAGTTTGTGTATTAGATTTAACGGTTGGGATAGCAGACTCCTTCAGAGTGCTTCCTAGTCTTCCTGTGGTCCAGTAAATCAGTTTTATGTGCTCTCAAACAGCAATTACATAATTTACAGAATCCCTCGCCCTGCATTCCCGTGCTCGCTGAAGAAGGTCTCGGGGGTGCGTGTAAAGCCAGTGTACGGGACGAATGTAAGATTAACTCACTGTCGTAGAACGGCTAATTTAGAAATGTCTAGGCAGACAGGTGATGTGTCACGATCATTTTGCTAGGGTCAGGTCAGAGTTCCGAATCGGGTGGTCAGGCCAGGCGCGCGTTACCCGGCTGCATCCGAAAGCGTTGCCCGAGCGTAACCGAGCCTATGCCTGGCTGCGGTCGGGTACGCTTCCGGCAAAGATCTCGAACGCAGTCGGGCAACGCGAGCCCGGGCTGACCGCCCGATTCGGAACTCTGTCAGGTCACCGCGAAAGCTTGTCCGCGCGGCCCGTAGTGTCACCTCTCCAGGCCGCGCGGTAACGACTTGTGCTGTGTGACCCTACCAACTGGTCGTGACACAACGTCAGCGAGAGCTAAGGCCAGCCAATTTTTTAGTCGGCTCGTGGCCGGCGCCCGCACATCCGGTCTGGGTTTAAGCGGACGACCCTATTATGATCGATACCAGGACCTGTTGCTTTTACTGTTACGATGGAAGCTGGCAGTGAGGGCAACACAACGCATTATTGTGGTAAACATTTTTATTCAGTGATGTGCTTACAAATGTACTACATAACACATTAACCTCAAGCCAGTTGTTTCCCATCTGGGGAAGTGGAGGAAAGAGCGATCAGTTACCATTCAAATTCTCGACGGATCACTACTTTATCCTGTGTTCGTATATTAAAACGTACGATGCGGAAGTTCTCGTCCAGTGTTTTCCGTAGGACGCGTCGAATTCGCGCTCCTGCCTACGGTGCGTACTTACAGGCGGAGTGTCCTTCTTTGCATCTATATTTCTTGTATTCTTCAGTATTGTCAATTTTTTTTAAAAAAAATACTGTCCCACTCTGTGAGACACTGGTAGGCCCGGAGTTTCGCACGAATTTGGTTTCGGTTGTTTACGTTGCCGTCTATTTAAGTTTTATGAGTTTATTCGATTTTGTTTTTTTTTTTAAATTGAAATTGAAGGATATTTAGAGGTTTGTATTAGTATTGTAATGAAACGGGGCAGATTTAAAAATGCAGTTTTATAGTGACGGTCAGTGCACCGCTTTATTCTTATTCGCGGGCCGCCCAGCGCTGCCCTGTAAGGTGTTGTCCCCGCCCGGCTTGGCCCGGCGGCCCGACAGTGCACGCCTCGCTATGAGTCTCTTGTCTCCTGCCTTGTGCGTACTCAAGGGTAGAGTGGAGTGTTTGGGTCCCACCGAAACGGTCCTTCTCCCTTGAGTCGCAGCTGTCGTAGCCGTGGCTCGGCCAGGCCCCGGCTCGCCACATCGATAATGGGTACCGGGCAAGGGCTGCGCAACAAAAAAGAAGGATGGGAGATTTGGTGGTGGAGTAGAAAAGGATGGAATAGCGGATGCAGCCAGCTGACGAGCCGAGCAGGGGTAGCTCTGTCCCTTTCTATTGCCATTGGATGGAGTGAGATAGCTGAATTTCAAAGGGTCTATCCTAGAACGCCCTCCTACCTCCTGGAACGCCCTCCTCAAATTTACTTAATTTTCTGTTTATACAATGAAATAGAGTAGATAACTGAACTGAACTGCTCTAATTCATTATTTAAAATAAATTTAATAAAAGACAGTAAAATTATTTTTTTAAAAATACACTTAAGAAAATATCACATTTTAATTGGTTAGGTTAGGTAAGGTCCTAAGCTAACCTTACCTAAAATAACCTAACCTAACCCTCTGATAAGGTATGTTATTTTTATTGTATTTATAACAAAAATATCCATTTTCATTTTCTTTTATATAATTTATTTTATATATAATTAATTGGAGCATTTTTTTCTTGGAGCAGCTCTTTAAAATTAAATAAAGTGGAGGAGGGCGTTCCAGGAGGAGGGGCGTTCTAGTTGTTTCCCATTTGCCCGGTCACCCTTGATATGTCTGTTCGACAGATTGAATTTTTGCCTCGTTATCGATCTACAGCAATTGGGCCTGTGCACCATAGATGCACATATAGTCGTGTCCCTTTTTTTCGCCAGAAGTGAGATAGCTGACTTTTAAATCGATTTTTCGGCCAGTTGGAAGCTTTTTCAAAGTGTAAAAACACGTCAGCGTGCCATGCAAAAGTATCCTGCGTCCATGTGCATAGTTCCAGAAAATTCGTGTAGAGAGCCATAAGGGCAATGCTTTAAAGAAAAAACAAGTCCAATCGGTCAGACGATAAGGCAACTCCGTTTCACTCCGTGCCTTAAAATATGACAGTGAGGTGGAAGCTTGTTTAGTTGCATGGCCAAAGCCAATATACAATTATTATAACGATTCGATTCATCGTCGTCATCGTACGTTGCGTGCTGTTCTATGCTGTGTAGCCTTTGCACCGGTTGACACATCATAATTGTTTCGTAAAAGCGTGGCTCATATCTCAATATTTTAGGAGCCACTGTAAACATGGGTCTATACGGATACACTTCCTTCTACAACAGTCGTCTTGCATGTAAAACCTGACAATATTTTGGTGACAAAATCACTCATCGCTTGGCAGAATGTTTAATAACATTTTCCTTTTTCCGCCTGCGAAAGTACAATTATTTTTTTTCGTGGCGTATTTTTTGTCACACCATCACTGGTAATCCAGGAATGTGACCTCACGTTCTAATGAATGTGACAAGTGTCTCATTCCTTGGAATGTAGTGTCACATGCATCCGAGTTAATTTACAGGTCCACACACTAAAAATTGTTCTCGACAATTTCTGTGACGATTTATTAATCAGCCAAGTATGTCGTCACTTTACGACGTTCATTCGTCACGTGACGACATATTCGTATGACGAATAAATCGTCACATGTCGGCAAACATAGGAGAAAACAATTTTATACCTGACTGAGCAAAAATATCTTGGGTGACGACATAATCGTCACATCGTTTGTGACGACTTTTCCGATGTTCAGATCTAGCCAGAGGATTGGCGTAAAGCACGCAAAAAAATGATTCGTTGGTCCAACGAAAAATAAGTGTCCCATCCTTGGTTCCCCCTGTCGTATGCTGTCTGCTATTATTCCGTCTGCTGGCACACCAGCGCCACCTAGCTTGCCTGCAGCACCTGGTCAGCCGCTCTCGCACCAGTCTGAATTACACTCCCCAGCAAGCTAGTTGTCCTCTCTTACTTCCGAGACCTTCCGCCATACGTGGACACAACATTGGCGACGAGGAAGAAGTTTCAATTCCGAACTTTCGCTGTGGGAGTGTATTTCGGACTCCGGTGACCCGTTGGCCGCGGGTCATTGGCTACACCGCGGGACCGCCCCCTTCGTCTGCCGTGTCGCCGTTTCGTCTGCTGGGTCATCGCATCGTCTGCTTGGGTCTGCCTTTCCCGGGAACATGAGCACCGTGATCCCGCTGCCATACGACTCTTCGAAGCCGGAGACATGGTCATCTTTCTTCCGCCGGATTCGGAATCACATCGCGGCGCGGGGCCCCATTCCGGACGGGCAGAAGCGGGGTATCCTACTCGACGCCCTCGACGACGCGACCCTGGACCGGCTGGAGCGCTGGATGGACCCCTTCCTGCTGGACAATGTGGATTACGGGTACTGTATCACCATTCTAGATGAGAACATACGTACCGAGGTGAACTCCACCACACGGTACATTCTTTTCTCCGTGCGGGTCCAGCAGGAGGGGGAGTCGGCTTTAGCATTTAGTGAGAGCCTGTCGGTCTTGGCTAGCTCGATCGGGGTCGAGGACCGCCCTAGTAGGGAGGCCATCCTGATGCACCAGTTCATCAAGGGCATCCTGGACCCCGCCCTACGCATCCCCGTTGGATGTCCCGGGTTGCACGTTTACGAAAGCCTTGGAAATAGCCAGTCAGTTCGAGGCCACCCGGCGCTCGGCGGCGGCCGCTTGCCGCCCCGTTGCGCCCCATACCCACGGTCTTCACGGCATGGCACCGCAACCTGGTCATTGTCGTAACGGGCTGGTGCGTCGTCGACGTGGTGCACAACGGAGTGGAGTACACCCTACCCCTCCTTGTCGCGAAGGGCGACGGGCCTGATCTTCTCGGCCGTAACTGGTTTTGCCCATGCGGTTGTCGAGGTCGGGACCGTGAACCAGGTCCTGGAGGTGGGGGACATCACCGCCATGGTCAAGCGGCATTCCGCCGCGTCGACCGGCGCCATCGGTCGTTACAAGCCCCCCCCCCCCTGTCCACATTCACGTAGACCCCCGCCGAGCTATCACCGCGCCCGGGAGGTAAAGTTGCCCCTCGTCGGCAAGGTGGAGGACGCCATCGAGGCCAACGTGAGCCGAGGTCTGTGGGTTCCCATTGATAGCGCCGAATGGGCCTCCGCCATTGTTCCTGTGGCTAAGCGCAACGGGGACGTGCGGTTGCGTGCCGACTACAAAGGCCACTGTGAATCCAGCGGTAGCAGACGACGCCTACAAGTCGCCGCCTACCGACGCCGTGCTTGACAAGCTGGCCGGAGGGGCCAATCTTCGCCGAGATCGACCTCCGTGAGGCTTACTCTCAGCTTCCCGTCGACGACGAAACCGCGCACCTTCTGGCGGCCAACACCTCAAAGGGGTTGTTCAAGGTGACGCGGTTGCCGTTCGGCATCAAGGTGGCCCCAGCCATTTTTCAGCGTACCATCGACGGGCTGCTCGGCGGTACTCCCGGTGTCGTTGTCTATCAGGATAACATCTACATCAAGTCCGGGTCGCTTCAGGAGCACTACCACCTCCTGGACAGAGTCCTGGCGGTGCTCAGCGAGGCTGGGCTCACTGTCAACGCGGACAAATGTACCTGGGTAGCCACGGAGCTGCGGGTACTCGGGTTTCGGGTCACTCCCCAGAGGGTTCCCCCTTGGGGCGACAAGGTCGAGGCGATCACGCGGGCGCCCACGCCCCGCGACAAGGAGCAGCTGCGCTCCTGGCTCGGCCTTGTGTCCTTTTACGAGACTTTTTTCGCGGCAAGGCGCACCTACTGGAACCCCTGCATCGGCTGCTGGACGACGGCGCCGACTGGCAGTGGGGCCCCGAGCATCAGTCCGCACTGGATGTGGTCAAGGACCTCATATCCGGGGATCAGGTCCTCGCGCACTACAGTCTGGACCAAGTGGCGACTTGTCGCCAAATTGGCGACTTTAGTTTGGATTTGGCGACAAGAAAAGCTCAATTGGCGACTGGCGACAAGGATGGCGACTTGACCCGCCGAGTGGCGCCGAAGCTGGCGATCTGGCTTCGGCTCGCCTCCGATCGGGTCGGCGCCGACCCGAGCGCCTCAAATCGTTGTCAGCTTGGGCGGGCCGGGGCCCGGGTTCGGCGCGAGGGGTTTTCCTATCGTGGTGCGCCAACACATGGGTTTTAACATATTCATCTGCACCTCTCCCCCCCCCCTCCCCCTCTCCACCTCAGCTAGCCCGGCCGGCCCGGCCCCCGGTCCGGCCCCGGCACGGCAGCAACAATACACGGCGGTGGCCTAGGTACTTTTCCGGCCAAGATCCCGCGAGACTCCCGCCCAGGCGCCGCGCCACGGAGCAGCCAGGAGAGCAGCCGCCGGGGAGGAGCCCAACATCACCATGTCGTCCAAGAGGGGGTCGTTGGCGAGCTGGCTGCAGCCCGCCCCCAAGAGACCAGTAAGCTGGCCACTGATAATGCATAGTGAGGGGGTGAGAGTGAGGACAATAAAATATACGGTCACCTATTATGCTACCGCAGGCCCCGGCGCCCTCCGCGTCTGCAGCCCCTCCCCCCACTACCCCCCCAACGCCCCTCCCCCCTTGGCGGCACCGGGCGCGGTCGTGGACGTCCCGGTGGCAGCGGAAGTCAGCCCTCCACCGCGCAGCGCGGCAGCCCTCCTGGCCGTCCAGGACAAGGAGGCCCCGGTGCTGGCCGACCCAGTCCTGGTGGCAGCGGAGACCCCGGTGCTGGACCCTCGGTCCCGGTGGCAGCCGAGGTCAGCCCTCCACCGCGCAGCGCGGCAGCCCTCCCGGCCGTGCAGGTCCTGTCCGTCCTGATCTCGCCAGCTGCGTCACGGTGCAGCAAATTGTGAGTGCTGGGATCGCAACCCGGTGGTTTTCAGTTTGCCGTATACCGTACTGATTCGGGCGTATCAGTCACCGGTTCGGCGAGGTACGTCACCTCCGGGCTCGGACTCAACGGGCTCGTCCAAGACGCGGGTGACGGCGTACAATCCGCAGTGGGAGGCGATGCCGCTGTTCCGGGGTACGAGGGCAGGATGCGTTTACTACCGTCTAGCGATGTTGAATTGCAATTAAAATTGTCCCCTGTGCGGGCTGGCTTGCGAGAAATACTTCTGGTCAAGCAGACAAGAAGTTCGCAAAATGCACAGTGTGCGAGGTGCCATTGCGGGCCCATCACGCGGACCTCGGAAAGCACGCCAACACGGCATTGCACAAAGCCAACATGGACAAGTACAATGTTTTGCGGCAGCGCCGCCTGGGCAACGTAGGGGTGCAGGTGGCCAGTCAGGAGGCCAAATCAAATGACTTAAAACTGGCCGTGTACGCTGCCACGCACTCAGCGATTCGCAGCATAGACCACCTGTGCGACCTCCTGAAGGGAATGGGGAAGGGTTCGAAGCTAGAGCAACTACGTCTGCACCGGACAAAATGCTCAAAACCCATCAGCAATGTAATAACGCCGGCCCTGCTGACAGCTCTGGTTGACGATGTGGGCGATAGCCCATTCTCCCTTATTCTGGACGAGTCTACGGATATATCGGTTATAAAGTTCATGGCTATTATGATCAAATACTACTCTAAAGAGAACAAAAAGATAAAAACTGAAATTTTGGGATTTGTGGAGGTATACCGGGCGACGGCGGTAGACTTGTTTCAGGGAGTTGTTGAATATCTGGAAAAAGTAGGACTTAACTGGAAACGCCAACTAAAAGGGCTTGGCTGCGACGGAGCAAGTAATTTGTGCGGAAAAAATCACTCCGTATTCACTCTCTTCAGAAAAGAGGTACATCAAATGCGCCCATAGACTTGTATTTACGGTTCCAGTGTTCACTGATTGACACAGTGTTCGTTCTGTCAGATTCCTGACATCGTCCTAATTAGATGCGTGTGCCATTCGCTGCACGGGGCGGCATCCAAAGCTTCAGCCCAACTACCAGCTGAACTTGAATTTCTTGTGCGGGAATCGAGAAATTGGTTTGCCAACAGTCCTTTGAGGAAACTGCGATACCAAGATCTGTACCAGGCCATCAACGCCGGCCGTATGCCCCAAAACCTCGTCCAGCTCGTGAAGACGAGGTGGCTCGCATTCCGAAAGGCAACGCGTGTCGTCATCAAGCAGTGGCTGGAGCTGCGGACACACTTCAACAACCACTGCCTACGAAATGACCCACACGAGAAATGTCTGATGGCCCGGCGGTTGCGGGACTGCTTTACTGATGCAAACTATCTTCTCTTACTATTCCTTCAGCCGGTCACAGACGAGCTAAGCATTATCAACCTTAAATTCCAGGCTACTGACGCCGAGGTGAGCCACATTATCCGCATTTGAATCATGGGAGCAATCGTCTTTTTTAATATATCCCCCCCCCCCCCCCCAGGTCACAACCCTGTTCAGTGACCTGCATGTGCTCGTCGCGTGGCTGGCCAGGAAAGTCTAAGCTCCGGCTTACGTTCCAACCGTTTTGGAGGGAAAAGTCATGAGTCAAGCCGATGAGGTAAAGCTGCTTCAAGCGCTTAATAACCCCCAGGCCATGCTCCCTCTCAGCGAACTAGACCTTGGGGCCAAATTCGCCATTCACTTGGGTAAAATTATCATCGATCCTCAGCTGCTGGCCGAGCTTCAAACCCGTTATGACTTGCGAAGCGCAGGCAGCAGGACAATTTGTTACATTGTTGTAGTCTATAAATAATTATTGGTCTCAGGTGCCGCGAGTACCTCATTGTCCTAATCAAGGAGCTAGTGTCATTCCTGCCGGACCGCGCGGAGAGGCTGAATGCTTTGCAATACCTGACCCCGGCAGAGACCCTGCGACACGCGTCCAGGCCGGAGTTCCAGGAGCTGCCTCTGTTTTTGGCCGGTAATAAAATGGTAGAGGTTTGCGAGTTACGTACTTTGCATTCCAATTAATTCGATTTAATTGTTATCAGATCCAGACGTTGATCTGGACCAACTCGCCCGACAATGGGACCGGCTTATCATCACGGACTGGAAAAATTATTTCGGGGGGAAGATCCCGTCCAAATCTGAAGAATTTTGGTGCGGGGCGCAGGACTGCGAGCGCGGCGGCGAGCGGCTCTTCGAGAACATCTCAGCGCTCGCCCTTGCGGCACTTAGTCTTCCCGTTTCAAATGCAGTTGTGGAAAGGGCGTTTTCGTTCATGAACGCCATCAAGACGAGGGCGCGCAATAGATTAAGCGCCCTCGTCTTGGTGGCGATCATGAGGATAAGGATGACGGCAGGGTGCTGCACCGATTTTAAACCGACGGCGATGTTCCGGCTATTCTCGTCCAACATGTACGACGGAAGAAAAGACCAGGAGGACGCCGAGGAAGCGGAGAACCTCGACGAGGCCCTTACCCTCCTGGCAGCTGAGGACAATGAATAAAAAAAACAAATTCCCCTATCATTTTTTCGTTGTAAATAACCCTTTTCGATTTAAAAAAAATGCCAGCAAAAGTTGCCGTGGCAGCAGGTGATACTATGTTAACTGTTTTGTGAAAATTATAAATGGTGTGAGTCTTTTGGGCACCTGCGGCGGATTGTTTTCTTTCTTTGCCATTTAACGGGCTGATTTAATTGGGGGGACACGCGGGGATGGACGGGGGACGAGCAGGCGTCGGCCACACCCGTTGTTCTAACCCTCCGTTTACGAAGGGTGACGCCTGACCGGTCCGTAAGGATATGTGTACCGAATGCCCAGATTCTGGGCCAGGGGAATACCGCGCGTGGCGGCGGCAGGCAAAGGCGCTCCGCTGCAGACCGATGCGCGCCCCACGCGCCATTCTCGGGTACATGTGTTGGGTGTTTTAGATCGCTCTAGGTTGATCGGATCAGAAAGATACGAATATTGCCGAAAAGCCCAGACGTTGTACTAGAATCGCCTCGCTTACACCCACCATCTATAACCAACCGTTCACGAACTACGGCTTGACAGAGGGTAACGCGTGACCGGTCGGCCGCCCATTGGGCGCTCTAGATCGCTCTAGAATCCTCGGATCGTAAATATGTGTATACCAACAGAAAGCCTACACTCCGTGCTAAAATCGGCTCGCTTACACTACCCACCTAAACCCAACCGTTCATTAGCTACGGGCTGGGAAGCGTGGACGCAACGGTGGCGCGGGCGCGGCGCGCGCGCATGCTCGTCCCCCGGTAGGGCCGGGCGGCCTATATATGTTTAGCTTGGCCCTCGCTGCCGCATGGGAGTAGAAGCCGCTGATGCATTATCTTAATATAATTTCTTATTCTGACGTTGCAGATAGTGTTATATGTATCACCTGCTAAAAAAAATGCCAGCAACAGTTGCCATGGCAGCAGGTGATACACACTTTCGATCTCGCTTGTCGTCGGACAGCCTAGGTATTGGTCTGGAATCGTGTGACCCTTGGGAGCAGAGACCGGCGCGTGGCGGTCAGCGCCTGGAGGGTAGGCCACCTATCGGGTAGTGCGGTCCTGCCGGTCTAGTCGGTCTGCGGGGCGCGAGATGCTGAGGGAGGGTGAGGGGAGCTGGAGGGGGGAGGCGAAGGCGCTGTTGCCGCCCTGGAGGGCCCCGCCGCTGTAGGCCGATGCGCCCATGCGCGCCCCATGCGCCAGTCCCGGCCACACATGTTGGGTGCTCTAGATCGCTCTAGGTTGATCGGATCAGAAAGATACGTATATTGTCGAAAAGCCTAGACGTTGTACTGCAATCGCCTCGCTTACACCCACCATCTATGAGCAACCGTCCAAGAGCTACGGCTTCACAAAGGGTAATGTCTGACTGGTCGGGCGCACATCGGGAGCTCTACATCGCTCTAGAATGGTCGTATCGTAATGATATGTGTACCAACAGAAAGCCTAGACTCCGTGCTAAAATCGGCTCGCTTACACTACCCATCTAAACCCGACCGTTCATGAGCTACGGGCTGGGAAACGGCCGCCCGTAAGCTGCGGGCGGCACAGGCGCGGCACGGCACGGCACGGCGCGGCGCGGCGCGGCACGCACATCCCCCGGTAGGGTCAGGCGGCCTATATATATTTAGCTTGGCTCTTGCTGCCGCATGAGAGTAGAAGCCGCTGATACATTATCTTAATATTATTTCTTATTCTGACGTTTGTAGGTGGTGTTATATGTATCACCTGCTAAAAATGGCGATTTAAAAAGCGCGCGGCCAAGCGGCGGCCTGGTTGGCGACGACACTAGCGACACTAGCGCTGCGGTGGCGATTTGTGTCGACTTGGGCTGCTGGCGACGAGTGGCGACTTCAGCGCCCTCGCGCGGCGACTTGGGTCGGCCGGCATCTGGCATCCCTGAACCTGCCGGTGTGCGTGGTATGTGACGCCTCGCCTTACGGCGTGGGCGCCGTCCTGTGTGTGGCCGTGAAGGGCCCCGACGGCAAGCCCGAGGAGCGCCCCGTGCGTTTCGCGTCCAGGACGCTCTTTAGGGCGGAACGACGCTACTCAGCTGGACAAGGAGGCGTTAGCCGTAATGTTCGCCTGCAAGAAGTTCACGGGACCACGAAACGACAGAACGTTGAGAGGCGAACCAAAGGAAACGAGACCTATAAATTATTCAGAACGACGAAGGAAGCCTACGGCGGTCGAGGACCAAATGAAGAGCTAGCCGACCGGCAGTAGTGTTGTCGCGATGTGATGCGCACCGACAGCTTCAAACACGCAAGGCGCTGCAGGTTCGAGCGCGCTCGCTTGGGCCGGCCCGCGCTGCGCCAACGCGCTCGCCCGGAGCGCTCCCCCCCCCCCTCCTCCCTCTTGCAGTGCAGTGAACAAACACGGAGAGGGAGGGGGCGGGATATGTCACTCTGCGTATTTAAGGCGTCACAACAGTTTAAATACCGATTGGCCTCGCCCGGGTGGTGCTGCTTATTTCGTGAAAACCACAGTTTTTAACGAAAGTCCGCCACTTATTGAATCCCCTTAGGGAGTAACTACCCCCACCCTGATATTTTTTCTTTCATGGGTGACCGAAGACAAGGTCACAAACCGAGTTGGAAAGAGATCCGACCATATCTAGACATTTCAGAAAATTATCGAATTTAGGGCAATTTGTTCAATTTTTCAAAACTTTGAACGCGATGCGATACCCCTAAACGTAATCCGATTTCAATTTTTTTCCTCTTCATTGTCATCGGGAGGATCCACTTTTCCGCGCTATTAAAAAACGATCAGAAAAAAAAAGCGTGCCGACGACCCACCCTACTGTTGGGGGACAATAAGGGTCTTAATTCTGTGTCTGGATTTGTCGAGTGTTTCACTGCAAATTTCTTTTGCAGATTTTGCAAAACACACAGAAATGACACGTACAAGCAAACTGTACAGGGTGATAATTTGTTAAGAAACAAAGACTCATATGAAAGTGATGTCCTTGCTGCTAGCCTTGGTTTGACAGGGGTTAATTTTGAGAGTGCTTTTAATCAGATTCCTAGTTTTCATGTTACAGCCAACTTATCTGTTGATCCTTTTCATGATTTAGCTGAAGGCGTCAGTCACTATGTACTTTTGCATTTATTGAAACACTGTATTCCGAAGTATTTTTCTCTTGAGGATTTAAACCAGCGTATAATAATGTTTGATTTTGGGCGTGGTGAATAGGGTGTTTCACTGCAAACCTACCGGAACCAACGAAGAAGATGATATGTATCCGGTATGAAATTCGCGGCTGGTGCAGACAAGCATTGACCGCCATGTTGGGTTTCTATGTCAACAACGTTGTAAACAAAGGTCGTGTGAGATTCTGTGGACCGTCTAAAAGCAACGGTAGGTGCTAGCGCGCACAATAATGTTTGAACAGAGGAGTTTGTTATACCTTGCGACTCTTTCCCTTTGTATTGGGATGGTAATAATATTTTGACAACTAAATACGGGCATCCAACATGGCGGACTTAGACCGGAGCATAGGAGATCTGCGGCCTCGATTTGTCATATCGGATACGGTTCTCGGCGTCATGATGTTCTTCTTTGGATCCGGTTTGGATGCAGTGAAATACCATATTGTCAAATAAAATTCCTCAAATACCTGGTAACTTTGCTTCCAAGGACAAGTTGAAAATGTCTGGGTCTGAAACACTGTCCTTTGTTCGGTTTCTTGGCTTGCTCATTGGAGATAGAGTTCCGGGGAACAATGCTTATTGGCACTTATATTAAAAACTTTGTGAATTACTAGATGCATGTTTAGCAAAATCCTTGTGTAGGAAGCAGAATGTAACGCTTAAGGTTTTAGTTTAAGAGTTTAATTCGATGTATGTGTCCATCACTAATGACACTCTTAAACCTAAAATGCACTTTCTGGTGCATTATGCAATGGTTTTTGAAAATTGTGGTCCAGTGGATCATATGTTCACTAGGAGATTTGAAAATAAGCATCGGGCTCTTACTGTTCCTGCTCATTCCACTATGTCTCGTAAATGCATAGCATGTACCTGTGCTTTACGTCATCAGCTTGTTCAGAGTTTTCGTTTTTTTGTGTAAACAACCTCTTTCCCCCCGTCTCGGGATGGGCCCTGGTGTTCTTGTCTTTCCTAATGAATTTGACCATTTTGATTAGTTCAAAAATGTTTTACCACCCTCTATGTTATTTGATACCTCCACTGTAATTGTTGATTGGGTTTATGTTAGTGGGACGTTTTACAAACCAGGGATGGTCTTAGTTGTAAGTTTCAATGAGAGTGGACCTGTATTTGGTAAACTTGAGTATATTCTTTGAAACGATACAGATGCTGTTTTTGTCTTTAGATATTTCCTGACTTTGGGATTCAATAACCATATTCATGCATATGCTATTAGTTATAGTAACTCAAGATTTTGTAAACTTGCCAAAGATATTTTTGACCCTCTTCCCCTGTATGCGCATGAGGATCTTTCTGGTGATATGCATGTTGTATTAAGATACTGTTTGTGACAAGTCTGTTATGTGTGCGGATATGACTGTCATTAAATTATTTAGAACTTTTTGAATCCGCGATAACTGCCAAGTGATACTTTATTGGCTGAGCGATAGCGAAGCCCTGGACCGACTGGGTCAAAAATGTTTTGTCTGTCTGTTTGTCCGCGCGATTTCTCGAGAACGGTTAGACGTAGAAAGCTCAAATTTGGACCATATCTTTCTTGCATCATACCAGAGTCAACCTCCCCTCAGGGGCACCGCAGCTCAAGCGGTTTCTTAGATAATTTTCACAAGTGGTCTAAAATTTAATATCCGCCAGTTAGGTGAGGTCAGTACGCGCCATGCGCCTGTCGTGGAGGGGCGGATCAGTGACTCGAGTGGATCACCCTCGGTTAGGTTAGGTTAGTGGGGGCCTGGTTAAGTAAGGTTCAGGCAGGTAAGGGTAGGTTAGGGCTGGTTGAGCGGCATTGATAACGAAAGGATGATGTAAGAAACGTTCGGAAGCCAGAACATGGGCGTGGTTGCGACCGTGCGGAGAGAGTGACGCTCGCAGGGCGTCCTACTGACTGATTTGCCCCGCAGGGTCGTAGTGGTCAGGTGACAGCCACCGGCAGGCCAAGGCAGGCGTGCGCCAGGCGTGGAGTGGCGGAACAGTGATTCGCGATGAGCGAAGCCTGTTACGCCACGACGCGGTCTGGCGTACGCCTACCTTGTTGTGTACTGTACACACAGTAAGTGTTGGTATAGAGTGTGACGCTGAAGGTGAAGGTGAAGCCGTTCATCGTTTGTTTTGGGCGTGTTCTTGATACCGACACTCAGAAAGCCACTATGATTCTTGTGATTTTTGTCCAAATTCACATGGAAAGTAAAATAATCTATGTGGCGCGTGCGGTGTCACCACCACGAACGGACCCAAAACAAGTGATGAACGGCTTCAGCTTCACCTTCACAGTCTGAAGGTGGATTTAGATTCGCATGACGCTGACGCCGTACGCCTCTTGGATTCTTCTGATTTTTAGACAAAAGCGAAGCGGAAACGTAAGAATCCGGTGGGCGTACGGCGTCAGCGTCATGCGAATCTAAATCCACCTTAAATCAACACTAATTAAGTGAATTTGTATTTATTTTGTAATGAATCTGTATGTGTAAATAAATGGTGAAATGTCAATAAATAAAGTAACAACATTTCGTTTACTTGCATTTTTACTTACAGCGCTAGGAAATTATAATTGTAAATCCAATAACAAAAGCCATAAAAAATTAAAAATGAAACAATAGAAGGGTGACACACAGGACCCTATTGAGCAGTTTTTGTAATAAAGTAAAAATAGTTGTTTATAGTGGCAGGCGTTTTTTAGGAAACACTGGCTGTGTTTGTGGAGACTACTCAATTAGTTGCTCATGACGTTAAAGAATGTCATTAAAACAAAGTAATACTGCTCCTGTAATCGGTTTCGCTGGTATGACGGAATGGTTTGAATTTGTTCTGGTAACCATATCGTCGGTCCTGTGTAACAATATTCACCCTCTATGATGACATAAAGCAATAGTTCTATGAGAGAACGCGACGCTTGAAACAACGATACAGTCTATGGTTCGGGTCAGAAGCTCTCAATCGTTGGGGGGACGAACTTAAGTGACTGTCCCAAAATTAACTAAGAAATTAGTTGAGACAACTAATGATTTTTTGGCATGAGTGACGATAAATATTTTTACGGTGCTCATACCTAGAACACGTCAATCTTCCTGGTCTCCTTCCGCCTCACATTCCATGCCCGGATCCGAGGCATCGTAAAGACGGCCCACGAGAATGCCAGTTCGCATTGGATCGAGAGGAGGGGGCAGTGTCGGGGCGAGATGCGGATACGCATTTCGAAAATCGCTCAGCGTGCAACAGTACACGTCTCCTTCCACGTGATGCCAGCCTCTCGTGCGGCACAGGTGCTTGCAGATCCTGGTGTAATTCACACCGTGGTTCTGGCTATTTCCAAGCGGGAGGTTAAGCGAGTCGAACACAATAGTGTTATTACTGGTTGGGTCGTGCACCACCTTCCAAAAGGCCATGGGAACCGGAATGAGCGCCTCCCCCGGAGCGAGGTATATATCCTTCCGCTCTTGTTTTGCGTCGAGGGTACTCAACACACCCCGGGTACCCGTAAACACAATGAGGTCACCTTTCGTTACCAGTTCCTCCTGGACGCCGTACGTTTCGATCCGGTCTTGCCAAGAAGTAGCGCTGTCCTTCGCCAGTTGTTCAGCCTTTTTTCTTACTTCTTTTTCTACAGGGCCCCACACTAAGCTGCAGAGGGGGAAAAAACATTTTTAGGCACGAAGTGAAACGGAGTTGCCTTATAGTCTGACCCGATTGGACTTTTTTTTTTCTTTTAGGCATTGCCCTTATGGCCCTCTATAAGAATTTTCCGAAACTGTGCACGTGGACGCAGGATACTTTTGCAGGGCGCCGTTAACGTGTTTTTACACTTTGAAAAAGCTTCCAAGTGGCCGAAAAATCGATTTAAAAGTCAGCTATCTCACTTCTTATGGCGAAAGAAAGGGACACAACTATACGCGCATCTATGGTCCACAGGGCCAATTGCTGTAGATCGATAACGAGGCAAAAAATCAAAAATCTGTCTAACAGAAATATCGAGGGTGACTGGGCAAGTACAGCAAACCAACTTTTATACTTATAAAATGTAACAGTTAGCGTTAAAACGCATTTGAAATTCAGCTACCTCACTCCATCCAATAGCAAAAGAAAGGGACAGAGCTACCCCTGCTCGGCTCGTCAGCTGGCTGCATCCGCTATTCCATCCTTTTCTAGACCACCACCAAATCTTCCGTCCTTCTTGTTTGTTGCGCAGCCTTTGCCGGGTACCCATTGTCGATGTGCCGAGCCGAGCCGGGGCCTGGCCGAGCCACGGCTACGAGAGCGGCGACTCAAGGCAGGCGGACCGTTTCGGTGGGACCCTGACCCTCCCCTCTACCCTTGAGTACGCACAACAAGCCAAGGGACCCGAGACTCGGAGCGAGGCGTGCATTGTCGGGCCGCCGGGCCAACCCGGGCGGGGACAACACCTTGCAGGCCAGCGCTGGGCGGCCCGCGTATGAGAATAATGCGGTGCACTGACCGTTACTATAAAACTATAATTTTAAAACTGCCCCGTTCCATTACAAAACTAATACAAACCTTCAAATATCCTTTTTTTAAAAACAAAATTAAATAAACTCATAAAACTTAAATAGACGGTAACGTAACCAACCCAAACCCGTGCCAAACCCCGGGCCTGCCAGTGTCTCACAGAGTGAGACAGTATCTACAAATCTACAAAATGCCTAATCATGTGCAAAACTTCGGGCCTACCTGTGTCCCACTTAGTGGGACAGTATTTTTTTTTATTCTGTATTCAGATTGCTCTAGTCAAATGTGGAAAAACGTCTTGAGCGAATAGAGGACGCCGAGCTGAACTGATCGACTTGGGTTCGGGAGCGCAAAACAAGGGCTACGGCGTCTAAATGCGGTACACAAAATCTGAAAAGCACCAGAGTTTACATTGCGATAAAAACAAGCCATTCGGAAACGAGACCAAAGAAAAAGAGAAACGGAGGATTTACGATTTCTGCTGTACGAATGGAGTTTATATGTTACTTGTGAGTCGAGATAGCCCCCGTCGGCAGCAGCGGGTGTCCCCACGTAACCCGACGGCCTCGGCCACTTCCCACCCAGACACCTCGCCGCCAAGACCCTAACTGACCCGAAAAAGTACCGTCTTCCCGCACTTTGCGGGTTGCCTCAGGTCATTAATGGCTCATGCGGGTCATCGATGAACTTGCCATTTTAAAACTGTATTAAGCGTTGTTTTCAAGTGGCCTTAACCATTTGCAGAGCAGCCACTGAATTGCTTTCTTTAAACAGTGGGCATTGGTTTTGACACCGCGAGCCGAAGTACATACTTGTTGTGCGATGTCCATTGCGGAGCCGTATTGATGTAGGAAAAAGTGAGGTGCCGCAATGCTTCGAGCGGGAAGTCGCAGTTGGCGGCCAGATGGCCGCGGTTGAAATCGTCTGATCGTCCAAGCGTCCAACTAAGACTCTCCGCTGAGCTATATCCGAGTAGTGCTTCTAGCCTCATTTTCTGAGACCTTTTTTTGGTTTGGTAACACAATTTTAGGTCTATGCCCGTGAATAGTCCTGCGACCTCCCTGCAAGATGATACACGACGAATTACAAAAGTTTGAGGCATCAACTGAAAAATTTGTTTGTCAAAAGACGAGAATTTGTTTGACGATTCATCATTTATCAGTCACCCGAATATGTCGCCACTTTATGGTGTCATCACATGACGACTTATTCGTACACTGTAAAATAAAGGATCGGATATTTCCGATACATGGTGTACGGGAAAAATCCGAAGAATGTATGGGATTTTACTTTAACGTACAATGTATGGGAATATTCCTACGCTATCACGAAGTTTCACTGTAAAGTATGTTCGATTCCCAACGTTCCCGAAGTTGCGATACACCGATTTTCCTGTACATGTATAGGATTTTTACCATGTCCTGGTGGGACACTTCCGACGGACCCCGCCCGGCACGGTCGAGCAAGCAGACGGCTATGGGGCGGGGCTCGACCAGCGAGGCGTGCGTAGCTACGTGGTCTTAGAGGGGTGGCACGCGGCCAGAAGGTCGCTGGTTCGATTCTCGGTGTCGGATTCCAATTTCGGATTGACGCACCGGTTTGAAAGCCTAATATGGGTGATCACCAATAATTACATAGTCGTAGGATACTCCATTAGATTTTAGTAACATGAAAAAAAATCCCTCTCATGTAATAACACGAATTAACATGCGGCTGTATAGTGAAAAAGTCCCACAGCCAATTAGGAATTTTGCTTCACATGCATGTATCGGAATTGTGCCATAGAAATCTTTTACAGTGAACAACGTTGCCGTGGAACGGCGCAAAGGTGCTGCTCGACATCAACTCGCCTGAAAAAGGGACGCTTCTTGGCGACCCGCTGGGCATCCGGGAGCGATGCCCCACGCACGATGTGCCGCACCCAGAGGGTGTTGGCTGACGTTTGATCGTGGCACACGTCTATTATCGGGATCCAAAGTTTAGGGTCGATCTGGAACCCGATCTGCCAAATCCGGGGCGGACGAACAGGCAATTGAGATCTTGACGAGGAGCTCACAGAATGCGAGGCCGTACGAGGAGGCGCCTGTGTTCTTTTTGAGGGTTTCAGAGGCTGCGGAGGCGCGCGAAGAGGCGATTGGGATCGTGGCGAAGGTGCCACAGGCGGGTCTTTCATACAAGGTATTTGTGTGTCCCTCTCGGTTCCTTGAGGGACATCTGTACACCGTAAATACTCCATGTTAGGCACGGCACGGTTATCCGTCATCAGGAATGCGCCGTTAGAGCACTTCGTCGAAAGTAAGGTGCTCGTGGGGGATGGATTTGAAAGCACGTAAAGACTTGGGTTGAAGAACTGAAACGACAACAAAACCACATAGTAGTGACACCAGAAAAGAAAATGAAGTTGTTCTATAAGGAATGGTTTGCATTCAGACGTTTCCTTGTATCCAGACGGAAACCAAAGAAAGGCATCTGGAACGCCCACAAATCAAAACAAGCGAAACGCCTTGTAAGTCTAGAAACAGTGTTCACTAACCTTGATGGGTTCGTTGTTCTTTAAGCCCAAGCAGTAAAACTTGACCTCCGTATTGGATTCAAATCTGAACTTCCCCATAATCGGGTAGGCGACCCTCTTATCCACGATAATCAGTGGGAAAGCGACTGCTACTTTCTTCACCTCAATCGAGCAACCTGGAAATTCAGATATTCATGCTTAAATACAGTACATAGGAATTTGAATGCATGACCTAACATGATTGGCAAAATCATCCATAATGAACATAATTTTGAGAAAAGGCATTTTATTTTTTTGTCTCTTGGCCGCACGTCACTCTTTCGGAGAGCCGGTTCATTATATGACGAAGGGTAGAGAGCTGACCGGCATTTCCTTCCCGAAGAAGCCATTTTCCTGCAGAGAAGAATAAGCTCCTCCGTCCCACCGTTAAGCCTTGCTTGACCAGCTTGGCTTGCCGGCCCCCGCTTCAAGTCACTCGAGATTTGTTCAGTGACACGAGTAACAATCAAAATTGTTGACGCAGTCCGTGCTAATTCACGGAGAGCGCCTGCAGGCACCACACGCAGTGACCGACTCTAACGTAACAAATTTAACAATTCTTATTAAACGGAAACGCGACAAAATTATAAAATTGTGACCAAAGTACGTTTGTTTACGTCAAAAAAGAAGTCTATGCTACAGATTTGAACTTCCTCCGTAAACGATAAGCAAGGGGTTACCGACTCGTGTATTACTGTCCCCGGGTCTTGTATTCCATGTATTACCTTTAATGTCTTTACCTGAATACCTGTATTACTTGCATTCTCTGTATTATTTGTATCACTTGTTTTACTTGTATATTACCTGTTCTACTTGCAATACTTATATTGTACACAGAAAAAGTCAATGGACAATTTTGTCCATACCTATGGACGATTCTGTGCGTCCATGGGCTAGTGACATAAATGTGACTCCAGATGGACAACATTGTTACTAAATTGTGGACAAATCAATACTTTGTCCACAGAAGGTAACAATATTGTCCATCTGCAGTCACAATTTTGTTACCGGCTTATGGACGCACAGAATCGTCCATAGCCATGGACAAAATTGTCCATACGACTTTTTCCGTGTATTACCTGTAATACCTGCACTATATTACTCTCCCGGCTGAGGCGAGTCGGTAACCCCTAAACGATAAGTCGGCGCACACGCCCCCACCGAATGAACAGTCAAAATCTGTACTCAGGATTTCACCAGTTTCCCCCGGGACTGACGACTTTATATATCCAATTTGGTCACTAGAATGTATAACAGAATTTTTGCGGTAGTTGTTTATCGCAAGGAGAACAGTAATACACGACCAAGAAATACAAAGGGGCACTACCACTAATTCTGTACAATACATAGTTATCGTTCTGTTTGGTTGCCAAATGAATTTCATGCAGTACGGTATCATGGTTATTGCAATTTCGAAAACATATTCGGCCGGCCGAACACATCTTATCACGTTACCCTTTTGTTTTTAATTCCGCTCAATCAGTCCTACCCAAGTCCACGTATCGTAACCTATCCCACAGGAGTCACTGATACGCATAACCTACGCCAACCTCGGGCCAACCGACAGATTTTATGACTTAGACTACCTGTGAATATTATCTAAGAAACCGCTTGAGCTGCAGAGCCCCTGAGGTGAGGCTGACTATGGTATAGTGCGAGAAAGGTGTGGTCCAAATCAAGGGAACTCCGCCAGGTGTCAGTCACCGATTTTGATGATACCTTTCTTTGCTTATTCTACCACATATGAATAGTTCGTAAACCAAATTTTAGCTGCCCAATCCCGTTAGTTACTGAGGTATGAATTTTCAAGACGTTAACAGGCAAAATTTCAAGAAATCGACTTTTATGATGGTTAAGAAGAAAACTCGCAGCACTTTCCTAAGGTGTGTTTGACCAAAGTAAGATCCGAAAGGACCCAAATTGCAAGGAAAACGCCTCAACTCCAGCGGTTTCTGAGATATCGGCGTATTTGGTGCGGGAATACGAACCGCATAACAACGTCTCCGGTTTCATTCCCGCACAAGATACGCCGATATCTCAAAACCGCTGGAGTTGGGGCGTTTCCTTGCAATTTAACGAAAGTGTTTCGAGTCTTTTTTTACCTATCACACAGTCGGTTTAGTGAAATTTTGCCTGTTTTAACGTCTTAAAAATTAGTATTTCAGGAACTAGCAGGATTGATAAGCTAAAATTTGGTTTACATACTATTCACATGTAGTAGATTCAGCAAAAAAGTTACCAAAATGGTGACTTTCAGCTGGCGGAGTTCCCTTGTGAGCCTGAAAAGTTCTTAAGAAATCGCGCGGACACACAGACATTTATGAGCTGGTCGGGTAAGGGCTTCTCTATCGCTCAGCCAATAATTATGGATGCCTAACATCCATAATTATGCAGAATTAGTACACAGATTTTAAGCGTCTCGCCATGAAGGGGCACTACTTTCATGGTCTGTGTGCACAGAGCAAACAGTGTACGAAAAGATGCGAAATAAAATAGCCGAATTCTGCATTAAGGTCCAGCAAAAGTTTCGAAAACTGATCAATATACAGCCTTGCCATTTTAACTGATTTTACACGTCTGCAAGCTCCAAAACAGTCCCGCGAACTATACCTGCTAGGTCTGACAGAAGCTGTGAAAAGCGACAGAGCGCGCTGAACGGTTGTACCTGAGAGGTTTGCAGTGAATTGATCTGAGTCCCCTGCTTCGGCGGCAGCTAGGAGCGTAGACAGCACGAAAAGCGACCACGGCAGGTGCCTCCCCGCCGCATATTTCCACAGCGGGAGCACGGCCATATCGCTAGGGAACCTCACGCCGTGCGGGTAACGGCCCCGTCGGAAGCACGAGCTATAGTGCCGCAGTTTCTGATGTCTGCGGCAGCGTCTGACGCGGCGTTGGTGACGCACCGGGTATCAGTGCGATACGTGCCAGCTCCAGGCCTCCCCTCCGCACCCTCGTGTCGCGCAGGCGGGGCCATGTGGTACCAACGTCAGGCGCGGGCCTTGCAGATTGCCATTCCCAGATACCTGCTCCTGGGGGCCATCCATAATATATGTCGACAGAAATAGGCCACTTTTTGACCCCCTCCTCCCCCCCCCCCCTTTTCGACGTCAACAATCACCCTTTTTTTTTCGAAAACGATGGAAATGCGATATTAAGCAGTGTTAAGTGTATGTAATTGAAGACGGATTTCGTGTTTTGAAAACACTTCAACATCATTTCAAAGCCGAGAAGCGGCGGGATGACTGGCAGCACACGGCATTGCCCGGCCGGCAGGGTCCGGCCGACAGGGCCCGGCTAGCCCGCCGGGGCGAACGGACAGAAAGCCGCTGCGGCAGCGGCGCGGGCGGCCGGGCGGCAGCGGCGCGGTGCCGCCACGTACCGCGCCTCGCCTCTCAGTCGAAGTGTCGACGTCAACAAACCATTTACCCCCCCCCCCCATGTCGACACTCGTCGACAACCGAAGGACTCCCCCCCCCCCTCTTTGTGTCGACAAGTGGTCTAAACTTTAATACCCGCCAGTAAGGTGAGGTCAGTACGCGCCATGCGCCTGTCGTGGAGGGGCGGATCAGTGACTCGACTGGATTACGCTCGGTTAGGTTAGTGGGGGCCTGGGTAGGTAAGGTTCAGGCAGGTAAGGGTAGGATAGGGCTTGTTAAGCGGCATTGATAACGAAAGAATGATGTAAGATACGTTTGGAAGCCAGAAAATGAGCGTGGGTTCGACCGTGCGGAGAGAGTGACGCCCGCAGGGCGTCCTACTGACTGATCGGCCCCGCAGGGTCGTAGTGGTCAGGTGACAGCCGCCGGCAGGCCAAGGTAGGCGTGCGCAGGCGTGGAGTGGCGGAACAGTGATTCGCGATGAGCGAAGCCTGTTACGCCACGACGCGGTCTGGCGTACGCCTACCTTGTATTATGGATGGCCCCCAGGAGCAGGCATCTGGGAATGGCAATCTGCAAGGCCCGCGCCTGACGTTGGTACCACATGGCCCCGCCTGCGCGACACGAGGGTGCGGAGGGGAGGCCTGGAGCTGGCACGTATCGCACTGATACCCGGTGCGTCACCAACGCCGCGTCAGACGCTGCCGCAGACATCAGAAACTGCGGCACAATAGCTCGTTGACAGTAGCTTGTTGACGTCGAAAATAGGGGAGGGGGGGGGCGGGCCAAAGTCGACGAAAGTCGACGGGGGGGGGGGGGGGGGGCAAAAAGTGACATATTTCTGTCGACGTAGATTATGGATGGCCCCTTATCCCAGGGTAGGTCAGGCCACACAGGGCAAAGGCATTGGCCATTGAACTAAATTAGAGGGCAGCATTAAGATGTACAGTTCTGTTGGTGTAACTGGCGACTGGCACTTGTCGACGACGTCGACTCGACGTTCGGAAATCAGCGATTCCACTCCGCTGGATAGTGAGGACCCACTTTCTTATGCCTGTTCAAAACTATTGCAAGATAGATTCTAACTCGCTAATAACTGAAACTCGTTACTATCCATATCACACCGATTCTGTCGGAGAGGAATTGGCTCTGGCGAATCCTAAGCGGCGTAAGGTTGTAGGACACTTTTCGTATGGTTTTTTTTTTCACCAAACGAGAAGTTCGAAAAATACGTACAGAGACCGGAAATTCGGGAGGCCTGCTTCGCGACACCTAAAAATCACAAGTTAGGTGGGCGCCAGACCGCGTCGTGGGTGAACAGGCATCGCTCGTCGGGTGTCCGTTCTGCCGCTACACGCCTCGCGTACACCCGCCTTGGAACGGACGGATCCAAGATCGGCTTGACCTATATTGTAGGCGGCCACACTGTTATCCCTCAAGTGTGTGTTGCAGGACACTCCAGCTGTGATAAAAATCCTGTTTCAGCTGTAGCGGTAGTATTTTTCACTTATCACAGGTAACTGTGATGAGTTCATCACGCTTAGCTGCGATGAAGCTCCATCTGTGATGTTCATTGCAGCTAAATGTGATGAGGCCAACACGTTTGGCTGTGACTAAGGTTCAAGTGCAATGGTCATTGCAGCTGCAGGTGTAGTATTTTTGACTAATCACACTTGGTCTTCATCACAGCTAAACGTATTGAATTTGACACACTTGCGATGGCAGTGTATTAAGGACCCAATGTGTGTGTGTGTGTGTGAGGGGGGGGGGGGGAGGCGGTGAGGACCCTGCGGGTTTTAACAGTCAGTACGGCGCCCTTGCGTGCGCCGCTCTGCGGAGGTGGCTGCTCTTGTCTGGCGTCCGAATGTATCGTGGATTTGTCTGCGGCTTCATATGCCGCTGCTCAGACCATTACCCTCACCTGTCCTATGAAGGGGTCCTGTAGGGTTCCAGGGGTCCCTACAGGGATCCGTGAGCGAAAAATAATGGGTGGCGAACGTGTGGAGTTGACGCTGGCGCCCAGTGTGCCCTGGATTCTTCCACTTTCGAAACAAAATCAAATCGGAAGTGAAAGGATCCACGGGGCTTACGGCTTCGGCGTCAAATCAAAACCCCTTTTTACGTCGTTACATCGCACCCGATTGGTGCACTCGTTTGTTTCTTTTGTCCCATTTGAGACATTTGTTTCTGCCTGAACCAAACGTGAGCGCATGCGACACGTCCATTCCCTATTTTTCGCCAGCACCCTACGGCACCCTTCTCGAGTCGTCCATTCCCTATTTTTCGCCAGCACCCTACGGCACCCTTCTCGAGTAAACTCTCGCTGGGCAGACGAAAGGAAATACGTTCTTGTTGAGCGAGAACTGCCTGTTGGATTGTTGTCCAACATGGTCGGTCTCTGATTGGCCTAGGTCAGTCACGTGGCTTGCCCAAGTCGTTTTCGAGGGACTTTATAGGGTGGAGGAGGAGGGGGGGGGGGGACCCTTACTCACTCCCGGTTTCTCAGTCCTGGTGGACTCTAGCTTGCCTAACCCCAGCGAGCGTCCGTGTGGTTTTGCAGGCCCCGTTCGTAGCACTCAGCCCGTAGCCGCGGTCATCACATCCAGGCCTTCACGGTCAAACATTTTCGATCTGTGATTATAGCAAGTCCCATTTTTGTTTTAGCTTCTTCGAAAAAATGGAAGATACGAGGAAACGCAAGCGAGAGGAGAGTCACAAGCAGCCCACGGCAGTTTCAAAGCAGACGATGGACACCCCCCAACGCTCGCTAAAAGGGAAGGAAGGAGTAAAGGTGAGTTTAAATAGTTCGCCTTTACCGTCAAAAGATCTTACTTAATGAACACTTCCCCCACCCTGCCAATTTAAGGGGTTCACTTCGAGTTAATTTTCGAGTACCGATGTCAGGCGGTCGTCGGGTACGCACTACTATATTTGAGGTTATGTTTCGGTACACACTACTCTACTTCGATATTTTGAACATAATCCTAACGGAGTTCGAAACGACCTATTGCCATTTGTGCTATTCCGTGTCGGGACCGACTGCCTTCTCTTGGGAGATCCGTGGAAACTTACTTCTCAGTTCTTATTTCATGTGTAATCAGCGTCGATTGTCTTTTGTAGGGAATGGAACCAGAGCTTCCAAACAATGGCCGAAACAAGAAAACACCGAAAAGGAAAAGTTTGGACAAAAGTGCTGAAGGTCCATTGAAACTGAAGGGATCCAAGGGCAAGGCCGGCCTGAATGAATCTCTGTCAATAAAATCAGCCAAGAGAAAGTGAGTACCGGACTTTTTTCTTTAATGTAGTCCATCTTACAAGGACTCTGCTATTGTTTCTATTGTGGGGATACCTGCTCTTTGAGTTGGTTGACTGCTGCTAATATTTCATCTTAACTCACAACTTATTTCATTTTATACATTGTCTAATGGGTTTAACAAATTAGCCTGTGATTTGGACAAGTAATTCGAGAGAAGAATGACATGTTTTAAATCATGGAACAGAAATCTTTTCATTCTTTTATTAGAAGCCAGAGACTCCTGTAGGGCTTTAATACTAGTCATGTGGAGCTTAAGTTCCACAAATGTGTAGGCTTTGGTTATTTATCCTGTTTCACTGTGATTATATGCTTGACAATTTTGTGGGTGTCACTGGAATAATTGGAAATTATGAATGATTGAGTATATTGGCCCAAATCGGGCAAATAAAGCAATATCGGATCACGCTTTCTCCGCTCTTGCTGAAGGAGTCCTCTTGACTATAAAACTAGAAGCAGCACCTTATTAAACCTTTACTATCTTTTCCGCCACATTAACTGAAGCCACTGTTGCGATCTGATTCAAATAATTTTGGACTGAGACAGGAAAGTCTAGATTTTTGCACTGGCTTCAAAATAGCCCCACTACTCAGTATAAAGTAGTCATAAGTAGATATGACAAGCTTCCTTTTCAACTAATATTTGATCCATGGTTGGCCTTCTTTCTGAATACCACTCACTTTGTCAACAAACCATTGTTAAATTTCAAATTTTCTCCTCGTGCGTCTTTGGATCCATTAAATTTCAAATTTTCTCCTCGTGCGTCTTTGGATCCATAACCTGTCAGAATTATTGCGATTGACAACTTCTTATTTGTAGTCCTTAGCAGTGGGTTGGGCTTGGCTGATAAATCATACATGGAATGCTAGACTCCTTTTGTATTTTCATAAGTGACACACTTCTCACTCTGGCGACTTTCAGCTGTGACCTGAAGTCATCATTTGCTTCGACACTTCTGACAATGTAGTTTCAGATAGTTATTTCCTTCGTTTAGAAATTTTCTAACAAAAAGCAATTATTCAAAATGTTTCCATTACAGTGGAGTAATTCTTAAAGTCGCTTCACATAAAAAATGTTGCCATAATTTGTGTGTTTGTGTGTCTGTCTCTTGAGCTTCAGATTATTGACCAGTTATAATATCTAAAAACGATTTAACACTTCATGTGAACTCTCATATGATTCAGTTTCAGCGTTGGTGGAACCAAAGCCCGTCTGGGATCGTGCCGATTTTCCTCCCTTTTCGCCTTAACCAAGTCCGCTCGGGCTTCCTGACCGTGCTTCGTTGTGCAGGTTGTGGTGCTCGGACTGCCAGGACGAAGCTACGGACGTCTGTGGCTGTGACGGGCACGCGCGCGTGTCGCTGCGGACGGCGCGCCACGACGCGGCGGCCGCGCTGCAGGCGGCCCAGCAGGCGCTGCAGCGGCTGGACGAGCTGGAGGCGGAGGGTGCGCCGCGCCTCCGGTGCACCGCGGAGCTGCGGGGCGAGGCCGGCGCGGAGATGGACGACTTCGAGGTGACGCTGTCCTCCTGCGACCTGACGGCGGACGAGCGGCGGGCGCTGTGCACCTACCTGGAGGGCCTGGAGCTGGAGCCGGACGACGATCACCTGTCGGCGTCGTCGGCTGGCTGCGAGGCCATTGCCACCAAGTGAGTCGGGAGCATGCACTGTTGTCAAGTATGCGAAGATCGTCACGAAACTTTGCAACGATAATACGTTGCAGAAAGCAGTGACAGTTGTCAACATTTTTTGTTGCGTTCACACTAAATTTTTGTGACAGTCACATCTGGACCGTGTTTTGTGGCGATTATCACAAATTTCTGTGACGATCATCACCGAATTTGTCGGGATCATGTGATCATCACTAAAGTTTTGTGAACGTCACAAAAATTTCTGATGAAGGTCACAAGATTTTTTATGAGAACGTTGCAAACTAAAATACAGATTGCCTGATAGGTGCACCTCAAACGGCCTCACGCTTCTTCTCGGAATATCGGTTAAGATATTTCCAAAAATGCCAAGGCATGATCTTTCACGGTAGCAGGTCATAGTGCTGTTCAAGAGGTACCTGCTATAAATGTATAAATGTTGCCAGAACAGCAGGCTAAAATCCGCCGAAACACGCGTTCGCGAATATTGTGCCCACTCCGCCTCGCCGTCTCACGGTTAGTCAATGGTTTGCCCAGTAGGAATGTGCAAGTCTCAAATCTTGTCGCCCACAGTTGCGTTCGGACCGATTTTTGCCTACTTACACTGTCAAAAAAAAAAAGTAATTCTAAAATGGCAGCTCTGGAAATGGTAAAGGCTATTTGAGAACAGCCTTTCAACGCTGTTTTAAAATTGCAAGATCATTGATGGTTCACAATCCTGAAATGACAAAACCATTTTGAAATGACTTTTTGGCCGATTTTAGTTATTCCAATTTGGTTTACATCATTTTAAAATCACTGACCACTTTCGTTTGACAATGGGTGAGCCATTTTCATTGGTTAGCATCACTTGCTGCTAATTAATGACTTTTTTTTCCAACAGTGTTACTGGCAGTACTGAAATCGTTGCTTGCCATTTTAGCGCGTTCGTTTCCGCCAACGGCGTCTCTCTCATCCCCATCCCTTACCCCTCTCCATCTCTCTCGCTCTGCAGGTGCGCCAAGCTGCCCGACCGCGTCGACGGCGTTGCCCTCAAGCCGGGCGCCATCCTGTTGCTGGGCACCCCGGACACGGCCGAGGAGGAGGACGCGGACGCGAGCTGGCTGGAGCACTGCCAGCCCGCGCTGCGCGTCTACTACGACAACGCCGTACGGCCGGAGCAGGGCCGCGGCGCCAAGGTGCTGGGCTACATCACGCGCAACCTGAAGCACGTGGCCGCCGCCAAGCCGGCCGGCGCCTACTACCTGTCCGGGTGGGGCGAGCGCTACGACCGCGGCAAGTCCATGACGCTTTCCAACGTCATGTTCATCTCGGACTGAAGGGGAGCTGCGGTGGCTTCTCTGTGGCCCTGTAACAGCTGCATGTGTAGGCCTGGCCCCGTATTTCGTTCAGCACCTTACTCAAGGTTCGATGGTCCTCTGTGCCCCTGTAACGGCTACAAGGGTAGGCTTTCACTGCGTATTTCGTACTTCACCTTATTTTAGCTTCGATGGTTCGTTCTGGCTGCGCGGACGCGCTTCCCTTTTGATTCACATGTTATATCACATTTTTATTTGCCGGTTTCTAAGTGTGTAAAATCCCCCTCGGGCATCTATGTGTTAATCGTGTAGTGTGTTCGATTTTCTTTAACGATTTTTAGTGCCTCAGATTTGCTCAAACATTTTAACTATTGCATTCCTGTAGTTGAATCTGTTCTCTCTCGATATTGTATGGTTCTATTGCATATTCCATGGTCAAATAAAAAATTGATTTTTAAAATGCTTGTTTGTGCTAAAGACCTATATCGGAGACCTAGTCCCAAAAGAATTATTTCTGAATTTCGCTATCGCATTCGCTGTAAAACAAATAACTTATGAAAATGCCTTAAATATTTGGCTTTGGAGCCTATACACAAATAAAAATCGGAGACTTGCGCGTGACGCCACTCGAGAACAAACTTAAAAGATACAGGAAGACCCATCTCATTTGCACACTAGATTGGTGCAAGGTCCCGAAATCCCATTACCGTTGTAGTATATCAACACACTCTACCTGACTGCCAACCGGGTGACGCAGAGAACTTCCGTTCTTGCGCGGAGGCTTCCGTGGACGGACACGGACGTTTCCGTGCACGGAATTTCTATGTGCACGGACACGTCCGAACTCATTCCGTGTTTCAAAGTTCTGTGCCTTTTGCTCAGAAAACCACGGAAATCACTTTCGTGAACAGGCAAACTTGGCTGGATAAAATAATCGTGTTTGATTTCACCTTTATTTTAAAGGTCCGATTCTAGGTGAGACTAGTGACTTCGTGTCAAAAATAAGAGAAAATCGGTAGGTTTCAGACCATCTTTGACAGGGTCGGACACACGATATTTTACCACTGCTGTGGTTTTGCACGGAGTCCCACTTAGTGTAACCAATGCTGCTCATGCCGATATGTGGCAGCACGTACATGACGTATCGGAAGTGACATTGCTGGAAATCCTCTGCGGCTCCTGCGTCGCACTGTCACAGGCTTCGGACGCTGATCATTTGTCGGCCACTTCTTGGTGCGTGACGTGTGATCCTCCTACTGTTGCTTCCGATTCTCACACACGTCCGAACTGATCATACCGTTCCTTTTGCACTCCCTTAAAGCTTTGGGATGGTGATAGCCTCGGCGGCGAGGCAGGAATACGTCACGTTGCTGCTCCGGACCATGTAGCGAAAGCGCCAATGTCCGTATGGCATGACCGGCACTTGCGGAAAGAGCCATGCGACGGCCTCGTCGACGAATTGAACTACGAAGTTCTGTAAAATGAAAATTTGTCACTGCACTCCAAAAACACTCCTGTACGAGAATCCTTTGGCTAAAAGCAAATATTCCAGCTCGTACGGCACTGAGGCGCCATCGTTAACCGACGAGTATGCAACTAGTTTATAAACATATGAAATGATTTGGTATTTGCTGACAACCTGCTTTTAACATTGGAATTCCTGTCCCTTGAGGGCCAGTCATTGCTAGTGGCACTGGCCAATTTTTGCTGCGAAGACTACCTAGATAATTTTTTTTGCCGCGATAAATGTAACCTACGGCATGCTGCAAGTCAGATGCCAAATCATTTCATATTTTTATATTTATTAAATTAAATAATAGTAAACCTATGAGGAACACCAATAATGTACTAACCTGTGGTAGAGGGCACTGATGTCCTCCAAAGAAAACTCGGAACGCGTCCGGTATGTGAACTTGGGACATCGTACAGGCCTTATTTTTAAAGCTGAACACGAAGGCATTTTCTTTCCACTGGTTGTTGCTACGGGCATCTAGTACTACCTTTGCCTGTACCTCAAAACAACATTGGTTTAGTGAACAACCATTTACCAGATACAGCCGTGCTTCAAATCGTGATCGAAGTGGAAAAGTTATACATGAAGAAGCGGCAGTAAAATGCCATTCGCGACGCCCGGGTATGAACCCCAGCCCGGGCATGCGCACGCGCCACCGTCCCGCTCGCTACACCTCAGATACGGAGGCGCACTGCGGGGTGTCGCGTCCGGTGGCTAATTGGAGAGCTGTCGAGCGCAGATCACGGCCGGCTGGATTCGCAAGTCGCTCGGTTTACTGTTTTGGTTGCAGAGGTTGGCACCACTATGTTTAACGTGCTGACGTAGCAGCGCTTTGTGTCTCTCGCACTCGCAGCGCTACCGGCCCGCTCAGTTCGCCCCCTTTGGTCTTGGTACGTACACCCAGGACGCACCTCCTACGAAGTCCCCCCCCCCCCCCCCCCCCCTACGCTCCACCAACAACCTGACCCCTCTGGCGCTCCTAGTTGTCCGTCCGGTGGAAGGTCTCATTAAAATCGCTATCCTCAGTACAGCTCCTCTGATTAGGTGCGCCTTGCAGCTGCTCCTCACGCGGTAGCCAACCCACGATGACTAGCCCTAATAGCCAGCAAATGTTCGACGAGATATTCTCATCAAACAACAACGCGACAAAAAGAAAAAAACAAGAATTTGTTGCGTTATTCCTCGTTCAAAATAAGTCTCCTCCAAATTTTGCGATTCTCTGTCAGCATCAAACTGATAGAGCGTCTTCTGTCCGCTTCCAAGGAAACAAGTGGGGACGGTCTAAACGGGTGCCGGCTATCAGCAAGAGCCATCCTCACCCCGAAGTGGTCGCTGAAGGGTGTAGGAAAAGACAAGTTGCCGGTGACGCGCTGCAGCTCCTTGGGCCGAGCCGGATTGAAGTGGGAGACGCGAACGTACCAGCGGTAGGTAGTGGGGGTGCCAATATCGCAAATGGAAAATGCTTTAGTGTACGCAGTATACGCCCCCTGCGGCGACAAGGAAAACATGCCAGTTTTCAAAATCATTATTTTCAGCAGTTTCCATTATTGGCGGTCGTACCTAACGCAGTGCATTTGTGTCAATTTGAGTCCGTCAGTCATGCTTTGGCTACGATTTATCCTACGAACTGCGAGTTTCCTGAAAACGATTCTCTGATTTTATGATGTGTGCTCTTTCGTGATGAAATATTTCAAACTTATTACCAGTTTAGTTTTAGTTCTGCGTAATCAACCAGGAGAAGGTTCCCAAATTCTACAATCTTGCTTTGAACTTGTCCCACAGCAGTGACGGACCTGATGTCGAAGATTTTAGTGTTAAACAGTGTGCCAAGCATAATAAGATGCACGTTTCAATATAACCGAACTTTGCAAGAGGGCAAGAAAA
Source organism: Megalurothrips usitatus (assembly GCA_026979955.1). Taxonomy (NCBI): domain Eukaryota; kingdom Metazoa; phylum Arthropoda; class Insecta; order Thysanoptera; family Thripidae; genus Megalurothrips; species Megalurothrips usitatus. The sequence continues at coordinate 9,695,057 of CM049606.1, forward strand.
TTGTCGCCACCACAGGTTTATCTACACCGGAAACGAAGTCCTGTGCACTAACAAGTTTGAAGTTCCTCTGTAAATGACATTATTCAGTGCACAGACCGGGCCGGGTGCTGCGTCTACGAACAGAACAGCCCGATCGGTTGCCTACCCGCCCGGCGCTGGCCAGAGGCAGGCGCCATCGTGCGGTATGATGCTGCGCGACGGAGATGGGCGCGGCCGACGCTCCGCCTCCACCCTCAAGGCAAATTTGCAAAATTTAAGCAAATCCAAGCAAATTCGCTCAGATTCGAGCGGAAACGATCATTCTTTTTAAAAAAATCGATCCCATCACTGCACAATTTTTTTTAAAAGAGGGGTGTGCAGGTGACGGCGTCGATCGATTGTTTTGTGTGTGCTCTAGCCAATGACATTTCAAAAGCCACGAAGATTTTTCAAAAATATCACAAGAATCTCCGTGGCTCTCTGAAAGTTAGTGGTGGACAAAACAATTGATTGACGCCCCCAGCGTCACTGTCACTTCTACGCTTTAAATCCACCTGAACGAAACCGATCCGAACACAAGAGTTAAAATGCGAGCAAACAAAGTACCCAAGGGAGGCCCAAGGAACCCTCCTAGAGATTTAAAGGCCGGTAAGATTCGGTAAGTTACCGTTACTTACGATAATATTGCCCGATCTCGGGAAATGTGGTATTTTTCGGACCCTTAAAACCCAGTAAATCGGCTGTTTTGGTTGTTCAAAGTGACGAAATATGTACTTTTTCTCGTTATTAACAATGCTGGAAACTAACTTCACCCTCGTGTTCTGAAAGGAAATTTTTGCGAGTTTAACCTGAACCTCGAAATATTTATTTATCTTTCACATGGAGGGCCGCTATGGGGTACGATCCATAACTTTATAAGAATCGCTGTTGGGGCCCTACCGGAGCGAGGAGGACCCCTTTGCATCGACTATTCTACTTTTGTTTTTTCTCCCACTGGGGGTGTCATTGTAGCCGCGCTCGCGCGGCCGCATTTTAGTTCCGCGCCGAGCGATGGCGCCACAGAACTGGGGCAGGAAGATGGAAGGCTTCACAAAAGTGAGGCAAGAACGGGAAGATCGGTACTCTAACACAGCCAACTTCAAAATTGAATATTATTTATCGCCTTAGTTAATTTAAAAATACAAAATTAGGTATGTTGTTTGCATGCACATTTTGCATACAATCGAGCCAGATTTCACGGTCCTAATTAAACTAAAAATAAATATTTTAAAATGGCTGTTTTACCCGTTATTGCCAAGACGTACTGTTGTCAACTTGGCTTGCCGTGCTGTGCGCTCTGGCCGGCTCCCCGCGGCCGCGGTGTGCCAGGGCTTTGTAATAGTCGTTCGCGCGCGGCCTATTAACAATGTCGCCGTGGACGCGCCGTCTGAGAGGTCGAGTCAGCATACAGCGCGTCGTAGGTTCCAATACGAAGTGGTTTCGTAATACTATTTTTAGAATAAATTCGTTTTTCAGTTAACGAGGGCTACTCAGTGCTGTAGGCGCTGACATTTTTTATTTCTGCGCTGTTTACGAATCGTTTGGACAGTGCTTTAGTACTTTTAGTATTGCTAGGAATGGCCACTGCCACGTCGAGAAAGTACCAACACGAACTATTTTCATATTAGCCCGCTGTTCATCAATCTTTCCCATACCACAAATACCGGTACCTTACTTTTATTTTTAAATCCCTAAATCCCACATATGAGACACAACCACTGTTCTTCGCTTTGACAGCTCTTAAACATGGGCCAATTGATCGCCACCGAACACTTTTTGGGAAATTCCTCGAACAGTCCGTGCACGAACGCATCCAACAACAAGCTGGCCCGTCCCACCGTCGACCCTCGATGCCAGTTGCGCTCCGGTTCACCGGCACCTCGGTTCGACAGGGGGACTTGGCCAGCGTGGCCTACCGGCGGCGTTTGCGGGGGCCTCCGGCCCCCGCCGGAAGTCACACGTGATGTGTCCGGTGGTACCTATTTTTGTAACGATTACAATCGCTAACCTCAGCCCGTCCCGACTCGCGACGGAGTGCGCCTTGCAGACGCACCAAATGCAGCGGCCGACCCTAACCTAACAAATCTAACAATTCTCTTAAAACAGAAACGCGACAAAATTTGAAAATTGTTGCCACCGTACGTTTATCTACGTCATAAAAAAATTCTATCCCCTACATTTAAACTTTCTCCGCCGACGATAAGTCAGCGTACACACGTCCGCCCGAACGAACAAACAAACGAACAGTCGGCATGAGACTATAAGCCCGGCCCCTGTCCGTTTCTACCGGAACGTGTCGGGACGGGCTTAAAAGTGTGTTCGGATCGTTCGCGTTCGCTCGAATCCGAACAGGTTTGCACATCCCAGGCGCTGCATAGCACATGCCTGTGGTGCGGGGCAGGTAGGCGACCCATCCGGCTGATCTGCATGAGGACACAGTAGTCCACCATGTACGTTACGTTACGGGGTTTTAGAAAAATAATCAGCACACACGGTTTAATTACAGCATCCAGGTCTAGAATTTACAACCTACAAATGAGAAGGAATTCGGAAATTAGGAGCACGGACCCTTGTATCTTACCTATAGATAAAAACAAAACCCTTCCTCCAGCACAGACGCGTTGCAGCATGTGAGGAGCTCTGGCGAGGAGTTCCTTTAGAGTTTTGTTCATTTTCAAACTCTGGCTTTTTAAGAGTTGAGTTCGTGGTATGTTCACACATGTGCATATTGTCCCAGAGTCGCACCGCAGAGCTCCGTTCTAACCCCGTTCTACTTCCTTTCAAGAGTCTCGCTGGAAATGACTATTTTGAGGAACGGTCCAGACGGATTATTTTGAGTGACGAGTGCGTTGCGCGTCACGCACCGTTTATTAGAGGATAAGGTCATTCGTCGTCGTATCGTGAAAACTAAAAACGTCAACGTTAACCTAGGATTTGCCAGGAAAGTCCATTAGAAGCATCTGCACTAACCGCGAATGTGTTGATATTCCTCCCCGAACAAGTGTCCAGGACAATAAAAACCAAACGCAGCAACACATAAAAGAGAGTGCCGTTGCCCATCCTGGCGGCAGCGATAGGACGAGCGACACACTAGTTTAAACAGCACAAAGCATCTAGCTGGACGTCGTGACGGCAGCAGCAATTCGGCGCAGCTGCCCAGCGTCTGGCAGCCACGCCAACTGGCGCTGCTGTGTGCGTGTCAGTGCCCGTGGGGATGTGTTCGTCGAGTGCACGACAGCACCCACAGCACAATCACTTTTTAAAACAAGCTGGCATGTTCATCCGTCCGCCAAAGCTCGGTAAAGCCCCTGTCCTCGAAACGGCCAGCTATACTGTTAAATTATGACGAACGAAAGTTTTTTTAAAAAAAATAACAAAAATAAACACATATTTTTGGACAAATCACCACAGGGCCCGAAACCGAGGGTCTCAGATTTGGCTGGGATCAATCAGGGTAGCTCAAAGGACCCACAAACCAAAGGAAATCTTAAAAATAAAATTCTGCTGGAGTTTAGAAAACTAACATGTTTTGACATTAAAAAAAAAATCGGTACAACCCAGGTACAAACAAAAATCTTAGCTCGTCATTGTATTGCATTGTTTGAAAGCATTCTAGAATTAACTCCTCATAAATCTATTAGTCTTTTATTTAAAATCACACCAACGTATTAACTGGAAAAATTTCAAAATAGTACTTAGTTTTTACAACTTTTCCAATTTACCAAAATAGGTTAAAGTACACAGTTGTCGGCCCCCTTGAGCGCAGCCGTAAGACGAAACTCCGCTCATCAATTTTCAACTTTTAAAACGCGAGACGCGCTCACTGCACTCTGGCGCCTGCTGTTGACAACTGACTGGCAGCCCGAATTGTTAACACCAACGGTTCGCCGTCAGGAGGTTAATATTCAATACGATGCTGAGCGAGAGCGGGTCGTCCCGGGAAAGGGCTAAACGCTATCAAGCGCGATACCCCCAACGGCCCTTCCTGTGGCCTAAAACATGCAGATGTTTTGCACTTTTTCAATCGGAGGTTGGATGGAAAGGACCGCAGAAGTCAGTTTAGGTACCGGAACATGCGGTCCCCTGATTTCATTTTATAGGGGGGAATGCCGACAACTGGAAGTTCCCGCTTTCGCTACGGCCGGCTACGGCAGTTGTGCCCCCCCCCCCCCTGTGCAATGAAATTGGGGGACCGCGTGGTCCCGGCACGGCCTGAAGTAACCTCCTACCACTACATGACAAACCTCGCAAAAACGTCAGCCGAAAGCGGCTGACGTCACTGGAGGCACATATTGCAATTCCACCTGAGAATTGATCCTTCACGATTCTTTGTTGGGTTTTGGTGGTGAGCATTGATGGGAGCTGCGATTTCTTTTGAGTTTACTTGAAAGTTGCATTTTGGTTAAAACTTAACGCTTTCCCAAAGATAACCAACCGTGCGTTCTGCGATCTTCGTTTCAGTTCTTTAAACCCACAACACCTCAGTTTGCCAATCAAGTTGGTGTTACGATTTACCCCCCTGCATCTTTCTGGAGCAGCCACAACAAGATTATTGCATGGTATGTGATTAAATTCTTATCTATATTGTTTTTGCTTGGTGCATTGCTATATAGTCTCACTTGAATAATTGGTTTACTAGCTGTCAGTAGCATTGGACATATGGAATGTAAAATATTAATTTTACTGTGTTGAGAACAGTTCTAAACACGTAATGTGTGTCCAAAGATTGTTCTATTATGATTCAATGGGTTTTCATTGTTATTATTACTGGGAGCTGTGATTTCTTTTCAAATTCACTTGAAAAAGTTGTATTTTGGTTAAAACTAGATGCGTTCCTAAAGATAACCAATCTTGCGTTCTGCGTTCTTGGTTTCAGTTCTTTAAACCCACAGCACCCCGGCTACCGATTTTAATCGACACAATTGGGCGACGTTTTCCGCTCTTAAACTTCGAATAGTTGTCGCTTTGCTATGAAAATATAAAGGACTGAATTCTGTCATCAATATTACCTCGATATGCAATAATGAATGATAATAAATTCGTTTGGAAAACGAAAATGCGAAGAGCTGAAATAGATGATTGGCCAGTTTAACATTGCAGGCGCGTGTCCCCGGGGAAAGGAGGTGGGGTCACGGGGACCATGGCCGCCCCCCTGCCCCCCTCCCCCACCACCTCAAAAGAAACAAGGGCCTCGGTACCCGGAGGGCGCCGCTTGCTGCGAAGGTAGACAACTGACACAGCATTCAGCCTGTAAGTAGGCAAATGCGCAACAGTGACCCCACCTAAAATCCTTGGAGAAGCGCCTGTGATTGTGAGCGGAGCGCCTCCATGTGTTTCTGGGTCCCCCCGCTAATGCCGCCGACTGGCCAAGCTGGCTCAGTCCCCCTGTCGAGAGGCCGGTGGAGCAGAGCGGAACCGGCACGGCACCCGGCACCGAGGTTCGACGGAGGGACGGCCCAGCTTGTTTATTACAAGCCTGGCCTACCTTCCAGGGGGCGTGCTCGCAATTTTTGGGAAGGAATAAGCAGGCCTGTCCCTCCGTCAAACCCTGGTGGCATATTTCACAACAGTTTCTGATCCTAGGAATAAATTTAACTTAACCGACACTCAGAATCGTATGTTTTTCTATATACTTGAACCCCCTTTTTCTCGTGCCTTTTAATGTCGAAAATAATCTTGTTTAATATTTCAACAACCCATATTTGGCTGTGTGATAGCAATGCCGTACCCGCAGTGTTTACAGAAAAGTAAGCAAAAAGTAGCTCAAACACGATGGTGTCGAGATTGTGCCTTCCTGCCTACTAGGCAACCCCTTGTCACGCGATACGGATTTTATTGTATCGATATCATATCTGATGTAATTTGTCGACATATTGTCTTCAAGTGTCAATATTTCGTTTTAACAATAAACGATAATCAAGGCGACATCAACATGCAACACTGTCCTATCTGAGCCTAGAGTATACCCAAAATGACCGGGGGGGGGGGGGGGCGTTCTAAAGCCGCGCAAGAGGATAGGAAAGGGGGGGGGGAATTTCCTCCTTTTGAAATGTGTGCTATTTCGCAAGTGCTCTGACCTCCTATTTACTATTTTGCGAAATTAAAAGAAATATATCACGCTATAAGGTCCAGAGTTGGTAATAGGAAGAAAAGTACTGCACTAATTATTTACACAACGTACCAGTTGTGGAACACATTGCCGTATGTGTGTACCTGATTTTAACCGCGTTTGTCCGATGCAAGAAACCATAATTGTTGGGAAATTAAAGCTACTTTTTTAAATCTTTACACAGAAAACATTTATTTCACCTTTCACAATACCCGCACGAAACCATCGAAGTATAATTTCTAATTTCCAGTTGAACAAGGAATGTTGTAGCCGCTCAGCAGTCACCCGCCAATACTTTTAGAGCTTCATCTAGGGCCTGCGGAGCAAACAAGAAAGTGATAAGCATGAGGAAAAACATGTGTTAACTATAGGAACGAATATGTCGAATGGTATGTTCTCAGCTAAGGCCGTGTCTCGGCCAGCAAAACCCAACACGAAAACAATATATTGTAGTAAATATCACACAGCTCCGAATGCATGGTTCTGCAACGACGCATTAGCTAAAGCGTGGCGCAAGACAATGCACTTGCACTGATTGGCTGTGGATAATTTTGTGCATAACTAAATGAAATTCTGTGCCTTTATAACTTATGTACGATTTCTTCACATATTATGTAGGAATTTTAACACACTTATTCAATTACTACAGTAGCATATGCACAATTCACTTTGTGCATACACTCAACAACAAAATTAGCGGCCCACTATTGCCCAGGCTTGCTGCAAAGTCTCCAATGCACCTAGGAATGCGCCCTAGGGGGTCTTCTGTCGAATCCAAACAAGTTTGACAACCCCCCCCCCCTTCCCCTCGTAAAGGGGGTTTCGATATTTGTGGAAGAGGGTGGGTTTGAGCGAAAACGCAGGGTGTCTACCAATGTCACAAATGGGTCAAAAAGGAGCCCTAAACCGAAAATTGGGCGTTTCTGACCACCCTCCGTATAACCACTACGATTTTCGCAAAATTTCTACTCTTCCCTACTCGAAGGGACTCTGCGTCGGATAAGGGTGGCGTGCGAAGTTCGCACCTCGGAAGGTTCAAGTAGACACTTGGACGTCTACATTACAAAAAGACGCATTTCTAGGTGCATCGGGGTCTTACCAGCACGCCTGAGCAAAAGTGGGCCGCTAATTTTGAAGTTGAGTGGTGTTATGAGTGCACAAAAATGCAAGTAGTTTACTTACGAATTCTTTAGTATTTTAAGTACAAAATTTTATGTGAGCCAAATTTGTGCATAACTTAGTACATAAACCTTTAATTATTAATAATTATTATCATTATATAATAAAACTTTAAATTGTACATAAGCAATTATAGTGCATTGAAATGCATGGCCTGAGACCACACTGTCAGTTGATAATGCGTAAAGTCATACGTTTGGATTTGCGGTGCAAAACTAAAAATCGAAGATGAACCTTCGTTGCTCAATTTCGGCCCAACGTGATGCTCCAATAGAGCGATATTCCTTTTTTACGTCGACTTTTCAGGGCAACATTTTCAATAAATATCGCTCCCTAGAGGCGACGATTTTTCGCGTGGAGAGCAACGGAGTTGCGGTCAAAACAGCCCTCTTTTACACTCCACGGTACGGTACTCACCCGCCGCCGTTTCTGGTACGTCTCGCGCTGGAACGTGACATCATCGTTCTCGTAGAAGAGCTCGTCCAGGTGGTCATCCTTCATGAGGTGCACGCAGAGCTCGCTGTTCAGAGACTCTTTTACAACGTTGACGTAGAACGTCACCACAGTCTTGGCAGTCGAATCTTGCATAGTCTCCTGAACAATCTTAAAGTAATGCTCGAGCATTTTCCCTGTTGCGAACAATCGAAACTCTGAATTAAAAGTGGAACGAACCGAAACCTATCGAACTATCCGAGAGTGTCCACTGCAGCCCATCACTAAAAACTATTCTGATACAGAGGTGTGCAAACAGGCTTATTCACATTTGAACCGAACATGACCAGATTTTATTATTAAAATTCGAACCGAACACGAACAAAAGATAAACTCAAAATCCATAAGGAGCGCTAGTATAAACCTTCAGAATGACCGAAACATTTAGAATGTGAAATAAGGATGACGTTTCTTACAATTTGACCACACGGTCCTTTCTACACTATATTAACATTTCGCGAGTACGGGTTGTCAATGTGTTACAACTGTGTTCGAGCCCGGATCTGCCTAAAAATTTTCGAACAGTCGGGCCCGGACACTTTCAGCTTGGTTGGCTGAGCGATAGCCCGTACCCGACTGGGCCAAAAATGTTGTCAGTCTGTTTGTCCGCGCGATTTCTCCATAACGGTTCGGCGTAAAAAGCTCAAATTTGGACCACATCTTTCTTGCATCGTAACATGGTCAACCTCCCCTCAGGGGCACCGCAGCCCAAGCGGTTTCTTAGATAACTTTCACAAGTGGTCTAAAATTTAAAAAATCCGCCGGTTGGAGGGTATCTAAGTAAAAGACCAATTGCTATCGAAAGCCGAATAAATTTAGATGTGAAACTGATTTTCTCACCAGCTTGCGACCCCCTGCCCTCCCTGTCAATTAAGTAAAAATATTCCTAGACCCGACCCGGACAATAATACCTTCCGCAAGAGACAGTGTGCAATGCACAGAAGAAGGATGAAATATCTTACGGTCGATAAAACAATATCAAAGGTAAAACACAATCAAAATGCTAGTGAGGCGTACCAAGAATGATGACGTGTTTCTCATCTTTGTCCGACATCTCAAGGAGATGGATCCGCCGCTGGATTTCTTCCCTCGCATCCCCTTTATGCTGATGGATCATAGATCTCAACACACTCTTCCGGTGTCCTGGATTGAAAGGGATCTCGTACTCGCCGTTGCCTTCATTGGACAGCAGTTTCTGGAAGTCCTCTTTCAGGGCATCGATTCTGTAGTATGTGATGTGGCCGGTCTCAATGGCAATCAAGTTTTTTATCTGGAAACATACAGAATACAATAATTGGCTGAGCGATAGCGGAGCCCTTACCCGACTAGGCCAACAATGTTTTGTTTATTTGACTGTCTATTGGTTTGTCCACACGATTTCACGAGAACAGTTAGACGAAGAAAGCTCAAATTTGGACCACATTTTCCTTGCATCATACCAGAGTCAACCTCCCCTCAGGGGCACCGCAGCACGAGCGGTTTCTAAGATAATTTTCACAAGTGGTCTAAAATTTAAAATCCGCCGGTTGGGTGCAGTCAGTATGCGCCATGCGCCTGTCAGGGAGGGGTGGATCAGTGACTCTAGTGGGTTACGTTAGGTTAGGTTAGCGGAGGCCTGGTTAGGTTAGGCTGAAGCAGGAAAGGGTAGGTTAGGACTGGTTGAGCGCCATTGATGACGAAAGGATGATGTAAGATACGTTCGGATGGTTGGCGTGGGTGCGACCGGGCGACGCCCCCAGAGCGTCCTACTGACTAGTTGGCCCCGCAGGGTCTTAACAGTGATTCGCGCTATGCGAAGCCTGTTACGCCACGACGCGGTCATAAAAAGTGATTGTGCATGTCCCTCGACACACACCTCGACAGCGGCGAATAACCCCCCCCCCCCCCCCCCCCCCCCCGCGAGTGGCCGCCCCGTCGAAAGTCGGAAAGAATGGTCATACACAGCTTTGACAATGCGTCAAAGTACAGAGGGGTTGTGCGACAACCGTTGCTAGGCTACACTACGTTCGAAGTCACACAGTTTGATGTTCGAATTTGTTGGCTGAGCGATAGCGAAGCCTTGGACCGACTAGCTTAAAAATGTTTTGCCCGTGTGTCTGTCTGTCGGCCTGTCTGTCTTTCCGCGCGATTTCTCGAGAACGGTTAGTCGTAGAAGGCTGAAACTTGGACCACATCTTCCTACTAGCATACCGGAGTCAACCTCACATTTGGGTTACCGTAGCTTTAGTAGTTTCTTAGATAATTTTTACAATTGATATTGACTTTGAAAAAGATTGATTTAAAAGATGGACTGCGGAGGCGCGGCCCTCTACTTTCCCCTATCACGGCCAAACGGTGGTCCCTATCAAAATTTTCTTCAGGACCGGACCGACCCCCCCCCCCCCCCCCCTGAAATGGGATAAGGAATACTAACGCGTGCATGGAACCCCCCCTCCCGGGGGGGGGGGGGGGCGGGCTCGAAATTCAAGATGGCGGCCATATGGAGCAAACTTTCGGGGAATATCGGGAGAACCGAGCCACTTAGTGAGTTACGGTTTGCGGCGCTGGCCATCGTAGTGGTAGCGATCGATTGGAAATGACACCGGGCTCGAGACCACGCACCCCGTCCTCGAGAGCCACTTTCCATCTTTAAAACGGTACGGCCCAGCGACCTGCGGTTTTTGGCATTGGCCTTCGCGGGCCGCGACTAAGGGAAACAAGGGCACCACACCAGGACCACCTCTCTCCAGACCACGCACCTCGTGCTCGAGAGCCACCTGCTATCTTGCAAACGGTATGAGCTACTGACTTGCGGTGTTCGACGTTGGCCTTTGCGGGCCGCGGGGCACCGCAGCTCAAGCGGTTTCTAAGATAATTTTAACGCCATGCGCCTGTCAGTAAGGGGCGGATCAGTGACTTGAGTGAGTTACGCTCGGTTAGGTTAGTAGGGGCCTGGTTAGGTTAGGTTCGGGCAGGTAAGGGTAGGCTAAGACTGGTTGAGTGGCATTAATAACGAAAGGCTGATGCAAGAGGATACGTTCGGAAGTTAGAACATGAGCGCGGTTGCGACCGCGCGGAAGGAGTGATGCCCTACCGACTGGCCCCGCAGGGTCCTACTCGTCAGGTGACAGCCGCCGGCAGGCCAAGGTAGGCGTGCGCCAGGCGTGGAGTGGTGGAACAGTGATTCACGGTGAGCGAAGCCTGTTACGCCACGGCGTGGTCTGGCGTACGCCTACCTACAGACAGACAGACGGACAGACACACAGACAAAACATTTTTGACCTGGTCCCAGGCTTCGCTATCGCTCAGCCAATGTTATTACATAGTTCATTGTACACAGTTATACGCCGCTAATCGCCTCGATATTGTCCTGTCAGATTTCTACATATCAACCGCCGGTACCTCGAAAATCGTCAGTGTTTTCCGTGAAAATTTAATGGGCCATGAGAGCATTCAGGTACCCGTCCGAGACCTTTTATCTTCGTCCCACCCCACAGCGTCAACACAGGTATCAAATAAACTTTGGGAGCACCTCTTGACAGTGTTACCAGAAAAGTAGGCAAAAAGGAGCCCAAACTCGCAGGTGTCAAGATTGGGCTTCCCTCTTATTGCCTATAAGCAACCCCTTGTCACGTATGTCAATAGCTTGCCTAAGCACGAGGAGGTGCACTGTAAAAAATATATTGGGAATTTCTGAAGCCCTCCGGAAACTTTTTTACCAACTGATCCTTCGTTTTTTCCCGACGTGTGCTATTTTGAGATTCACTCTGCTGAGAGCAAAACTCTGCAGCAGATTCGATAGAGGACACATTACCTTCTACAATAGCCACAATATCATACCACATAGTAACGCACACTCCCAGTGATAAGTGATTTTATCTGGCGAATTCCTGAAGGTTCTCTGGAAATTCCTTAAGGACAGTCGGAAATAAAATTACCAAATGATCCTTCGTGATTTCCCATACATTTTTCTTTCACAGTCTAGGCACAATCTTGACACCTGTGTGTTTGGGCTACTTTCTGCCTACTTTCCCGGCAGCACTGGATGCCCGACAACATTTTAACACTTCGGGACAAAGTACCTTGTCTATGAAATCGTCTGCAGATCAGAAGCAGATCGCGAGAATGCAGCTGCGTTGCTGCTTACCATTTCAATCGCCTTTGCCGCATGCTTTTCGATGACGGACTCCACAACTCTGAGTAGCTCCTGCTTCAGGCTCGGGAAGCGCATACTCAGCTGCCGGGAAATAGCTTTCCGGCAGACTTTGCCGAGCTCGACCTTGACCGCCTCGACGCATGCCAGGGCTGGCTGCTCCATCTTCAAGATCTGAGGCTTGATCAGCATTTCGAAAGCGGGCTCGGACACGAAGAACGGGGGTTTCAGGCCGTTGGATTGCCTGATGGCCATGATGACCTGGTCTTCGTCATACTCTTTGCACGGGTCGAATGACGAGAACGTTTTCTCCAATTCGCTGTGGAGAATGTCACAAATCTTAGCGCCACCGATCCTGTAATAGATACGTCTGTTGTATGAAACAATATAACTACCCTCCTCACTGAGATCCTACTAGTTATGTGAAATTCCGTCATGAAAAGCCATGCACCCAATTCTATGTTCTGATCGCACTTCCAGCATGTACGGACCGTAATTTAGCCAAAAACGGCAATAACGTTCGAAAAACGGGGCGCCGTAAGTTTTTGTCGAGTGGTCTCCCCCTCGGACCTCCGCGAGCACTCTACTGTGGCTAAAGGCTAGGGGTCCAAAACTTAGTATTAAGAACGCGTTACATTGGTTTGTTAAAAAAATAAATTTTGAACCGCATTTTTAGGCGGTGCGTTACGTTGAATGACACGTTACGCACAAGTTATGAAGCGTTCCGCGCTGGTTATGCACAGTCAGCTCACTCAAATGGTAACTCATCGAGAAATGCCAAACGTCTCTGACTTAACTGGGATTCAATTGAGGCAAAATTGACATAACATTTTGCAATGTGAGTCAACGGTTACGACTGTAGCGTTTAACGTTGCGTTATTTTGCAACGGCATGGAAAATTATGGAGCCCTGCTAAAGGAGCGACAAAATCACAGTCGTTCGTGTGCTGTTGCTGGACTTCCCCAGAGAAAAAAAAACCTCTGTGCCAACATTTTTCGACAATCTTGGGGAAGAGCCGTCGAGAACGTCCGAAATTGGACGTGTCATATTTAAACAGCCCACAAATATGTCAATGAAACGGTTGCGGAACAAGCACTAAGTGTAGATCGACACGAGAATTACATCGGACCATAGTGTTTGGGAAGGCGCCGTTTTAGCTTTGTATCTGTTTTGATGTTGTATTGATGATTTCACAAAAGGAACGCAGGTGTTTCGATTTTCTCAGTAACAGAAAATTATGACGCGCGCACAGGAGAGATCTAGGCTGACATCGGCCCACTGAACTTGCGCCAAGAATAGTTATGCAATCGGCTACTGACAGCCACTAGCACCAAACATTGTCGGTACCTATATGCGCGCGTTGAATAAAGGGGTTGCGAAAGGGGACATTTAAAACTGCGCAATACGCCACTTATGACCGGAAACTTACAGCGTCCGCGCCTTCATGTCTTGAGGGCCCGTTTCACATAAGCGGGCGAAGGTCCTAGTGAAGTCATTGATGAGGGACATGAGCGCTGCTTTCTTGTCCGTCACGGACTCTCCGAGGTCAAAAAGCACTTTTAAACACTCCTGAACTTCGCTCTGCATTTTTACCTGCAACAACGGTGAATCGAATTACAAGTCAAGTTTGGCGACCTTGTGTGAAAAATGTCATCCAAGGATGTTCTCAACTAGGAGAACTTTAGGGGCGAAACTGAGACCAACTTAATTTCGCGAATTTCGAACTCAAAACGCACTTTGTCACCCTTTATTTGAATTAAACTTAAGTAATACGATGAAATAGGGCATCCCAGAGGAAACACATACCAAATACTCATCTGAAAATAATACGCTCAACAAATTACGCTATCGAATGGCGTAAAGTGGTGGTGAGCGGGCAGCCGCATATTTTACGGCCGGAGGGGTTGAACGGTTTGGCCACAAAATGGGAAAAGCCAACCTGCTACACTGGACGATTTGAACGCTTTTTGCGGTGCAGCAAGGCAAGCTTTGAAGGTCCCAAGGTCGGCCCCCGCCTAGCCAGCCTGCCTAATCCTGCCCGGCCCGGGCGGAGCACAGCGCACGCCCCCTGCTGCCTCACCACCTCCCATACCAGGCTGGGCATGTCTCGCAGTGTTGCGCTGGGATATTCGGAAAAATGTTCAGTGAAAATTAAACGAACACCGCGGCTCACCTTAACTGCGGGCAGGCAGGTGTTTATGTGGTTTCCAAGCAAATCACTTAGTCTTGATGCTAAGTACGTAGTGCCACTCCTGGATGCCAAGTCTGGGTAGTGAGACTGCAAAAACTTCCTCTCGTCAGCATGGGCATCTTCCATGGACTGCGAAAGACAAAAGAAGCACAAAGAGCAAGATCACTAAAATGACTTAGAACGACGACTACTGGAGACCAAAGCCGCACATAGGCGCCGAAATGCCCAATGTGGGCCCGCCCATCTCCCTCTCCCTCCATAAGTGATGCTAAAAACCCCTAGAGGCCTGCAAGTGACCCGAATTACAGAAGTGTTGTGAATAAATTAAAATGAGATTGAAGCGCATTGGACAACTAACCTTATTAATACTTTCAAGCGTGAACATCGTGGTATTTAAATCGACGACTAACCGCAAACCGGTATAGACATTTTTATTTGACTGTCACTCACAAGCCATGCCCAATGGAGTTTGCTAACGTAGTAAGGAATGCGTATCTGATGTAATGATATGGTGGCATGTGGAATAAACATATTTTTGAACCGTCGTGGGACAGTTTTCAGGTGTGAAGGACACAGCGTGATGATGTGGATCCAGAACAGAAATTATTAAACAGAGGGGAGGAATGTAAATTCGTAGGAACTTCGGGAGGCGATCGCAAGTCAACAATGAGTACCCGAACACGCACCACACGCGGCGGCCACCCCTAACCTACACACTGAAAGTCATGGTACAATTTTATCCCATAAAATGTTTCGTTTTCAAACATGACATAGCTCAAGATACAATTTGCAGCATAATTATGGGACAAATTGTATCTCGCATGTTAAAATTTGTCTCACCTTTACGTTACAAATTGTCCCAATGTCGTGTTTTGTTCAAAAACGTAACATTTCATGGGACAAAATTGTACCATAGTCATTTATAGTGTAACAAATCTAACAATTATCATAACACAGCAACGCAACAAAATTTGAAAATTGTTGCCTCCGTGCGTTTATATACATCATAAATGGAGTCTATCCTCCAAATTTGAAGTTTCTGTGCAAACGAGAGGTCAGCGAACAGACGTGCGAACGACCGAAAAGTTGGCATCAGTGGCATCAGACTATAAGCGCGGCTCCCCCTGTTCGAAACGTGTGAGGACGCGCTAAAAAGAGCTAAAGCCCTTGCAGCGCGGTCTTCTCCGCTCCGGGGGAGGGGCGGCTTAGCGCAGTCGATCAAAGAACCCAGCTCCCAAAAACGTTCCTTTTCGACATAGTATTATTTCAGTTGCCATGACCGCAGATGTCAAGACAAAGAACAAGCTGGCCCATCCCTCCGTCGAACCTCGGTGCCGGTTCCGCTCCGCTCCACTGGCACTTCGGTTCGACAGGGAGACTTGGGCAGCTTCGCCTGCCGGCGGCGTTCGCGGGGGCCTCCGGCCCCCGCCTCAAGCCACTTAATATGTGTCCGGTGGTACATATTTTTGTAACGATTAAAATCGGTAACCCCAGCCCGTCCCGACTCGCGACGGAGTGCGCCTTGCAGGTACACCACACGCAGTGGGTTCTCATAAAACAGAAACGCGCCAAACTTTGAAAATTATTTCCACCGTACGTTTATACACGTCATAAAAGGAGTCTATCCTCCAAATTTTAATGTAAACCAGAAGTCGGCGAACAGACGTCCGGACGAACAAACAAACAGTGTGCATCGGACTATAGGCCCGGCTCTTGTCCGTTTCTACCGAAACGTGTCGGGACGGGCTAAAATTGGCAGGATGATGTGTAGAGCATACGATACCTTGTCGTCTATAATGTCCTGCTGAGATCTGTTTACGACACCAACAATGCCCAGCTCAACTTTGATGACGTCACCCGTAAGGACAGCCCGCGCATCCGTTCCTGAAAATAAATGCAAACAAATCGTAGCATCCATAATACGTACACCGATAGCGATAATCAATAGTGTAGCGGACGGTTTAATATTATGGCGCTCTCTCTTAAATGTATGACAAAGTAAAATTACTATCCTGCAACTCAGTACACTGCAAATGCAAGTGTGGACCACTTTGGTTCAAGCAAGGAAGCGTGGACCACGGATGGTCCACGCTAGAAGGTGTGGACCACGTTTGGTCCACACTTTCCGCGCCTCACCGGCCCTATCCTTTGCTGTGGCTGGTCCTTGTACCCAAATGTGGACCAGCCTGTGGTCCACGCTACCTAGAGTGGAGTTGGTCCACACTTGCATTTGCAGTGTACGCTCTGCAGCGAGCGTACGGTGAGAAATTTTCGGGCACAAAGATAACAATTTTAGGCACTGCCGCTAAACTTTGGCAAACTAATTTTTATAACTGCACTGCCTAAAATATTTGCGACTCTATCTTAAGTTCTTATGAAGGCTCCTAAATTTTAGAAAGTGCAGCTAAAATTTATTTAGTCTACAAAGTTTAGCAAATGTACCTAAAGTAGTTCTCTCCGTGCGTCCTGTGAGACACCACTCTTCCAAGTATCTTAAAGACATTCGGACAAAAAATACCGTCTGTCGCTTGGTCCCAAACCTTCGTATTTTACAATGACACGCAAAAATTTTCACACAGTAGTACTCAAGGAGCGATTCACTCTGAGAATCTGTATGGAGGGTACTACAGCTGTAGTGCGTACTACAAGGTCAAATTCAAATATCTTCCAGTGTTCAGTCATATTTGAGTGTCATAGGCAGTTTTAGATCCACTTTTGGTGGCGCCATGTACAGGGTACTACAGCAGTGAATCGCCCTTCAGTAGCACTTAATATACTCCTACCTTTGTCCATCAAATCTAATTTTGTCACAACGGCAAGCGTGCGTTCCCCTTTGGGGTTAACATTCTTCGCCAGTTTGAGACTCTCGTTTGTAGCCATGTCGGTGTTGGCCGTGATCACAGCCAGGATGATGGCAGTGGGGTTTGCAATCTGCTCGTAGATTAGTTCATGGATTTGATCCTCGATATCATGTGGTTGGTCGCCGACCGGAACCTGGAGAGGAAACCATTGAACGATCATATAGTACACAGCAGAATAACTGAAGCGCACTGTAAAAAGCTTTCAAAAAATCGACAATTTAAAATTTTGCAAGATTTGGAGCTTTTCAAATTAATGTCTCACGAGCGAGCCTTACGACAGCTAAAATTAGGTTTACGGACGTTTCATAAAAGTAAACGTGTAAAGAACCACATAACCATACCTTTGTGATTCCTGGCAGGTCTACTAGCGTCAGATTGACGACGAAAGGCGAATACACCTTGAGTGTGATAGGATGCTTCACAATGCACTTGTCACCTGGAGCCAAAACCTCCGTTTGACGCTCGATCTCGTCACGAATTTCACGAATTTCGAATATCTTCCCTTCAGCATGGTTGAATTCTCCCCACTCCTCCAGTTGGGTGTCTGTTGGACATAATACAGTACACAGTCAGCATGGTTGACGTGGGAAATGCGTTAAAGGGCCCCATGTTCCCGAAACGTGTTGGGAGAAAAGTGGCAAGAGCACAGTGTTGCTGCCCACCTCCACCCCGGTCTACACACTAGGCAACACCACGCCACGGCTGGCGGTAGCTCGCCAAGTACGCAACAACGCGTGGCCCGCAACAACCGTGTTTGGCAACATTATTACTACTTTTCTGGCAACACTGATAATGCCCACACCGTGCAGTCGAATGACTCCACCCATTATCGGCCAGAAGTACACAAGAAGTATTTTAATAAAAACATGCCGTACACATCACCTCTAAAACTTTTCGTATTATACATCATCGAATTTTCCTGACGGCGAATTACTGTGCCACAGCAACGTGTTGTGTACAATTTTTTTGTACGTAATTATGGATAAACATGTTTGTACACAAGCTATTATGTACAAATTAATGCATAATTACGCACAATTTCGCACATAATTATGTACAAATTCAGCTTGTGTACAATTTTGTACATAATTACGTATGAATTCGTACGTTTCCTATGTGCGTTTTTACGCATCCATAATTATGTACAAAAACTATTCGTACACCCTTGCGTACAAATTCATACATAATTATGGATAAATTCGTACGCAATTATGGATGTTTAAAAACGTATATAATTATGTACAAAATTGTACACAGTAATTTAGCGTGTGGATTGACTTCACATAAATTGCGTCATTGACCGTATGCGCGCCGAATATGATTGCCCCCTCCCCCGTCATGAGAAAATAAATGAACAACCTTTGGCCTCGCGCAGACGGTCACCCAGTGGGCAGTTGTAGAGCTGGAGAACCAGGGGGCAACGCGTGACAAGGTCCTTGCCACGGGGTAAGAAGGACCTCTTGACCAGCGACTCGAGGACGGAGCTCTTGCCGGCGCTCTACAACAAAAGCCGGAAAGAAAAAATCGTAAAGTAGGATTCCTTTGTCACAAAAAAGAACAAGTGCGCTTACTGTTCAGCCGGAGCTCGATTTTCAGGTATAACTCTAAAGTAGTCGAAAAAAGAGGCCTTAAGAAACGGTTGGCAAGCCTTCTGGTTCTGTTCGCGAGCTCCCTGCTTGGCGCTCGATACACTCTAAATGTCCATGGGACAAAAAACACGACACTGGGAAAATTTGTAACTTAAAGGTGGGACAAATTGAGTTCCATTAAATGGACAAATTGAATCTCAGTAATGTTTTGCTTAAAAACTAAACATTTTATGGGACCAAAATGTCCCAAGACATTTAGTGTGTACACGTTTCGTAACTGCTTCAGAACAATTCTTTCTCCGTAAATTACATCGTCGGTTGAACAGTGCCGGAGGAGGTCCACTGAACTTCAAATTAAACGGTAAGTAGAGAGAACAAACAATACCATTTTCTAGAGCACAAATCTAGGAAGGTGCTCGAACAAGCGACGTCGACACTCTACCAGCGTCACGCTAGCCTCACTGGTACACTGACAGACTAGCATACCTGGGTACCGACGACCACAATCTTGGGCAGCTCTATTGGTTCATAGCCGAGGGACGAGAACACATCTTGAATCGTGTTCAGTTTTCTGATCAGAACGCTGCTCATCGCCATGGCGGAAAGTCTGCAAAACAAGGAGCAAAGGTAATAGTGGGCTTCACTGCAAAACGACTTTAACAAGTGCGATTGCCTTAAAATGCGAGATTTTTTCGCGCTGATTGGGGACGCCGAACCGAATACATCGATGAAGGGCGCTCGTGGTCGATAAAGTAAAATGGCAGGGATATTTGAGGTAGGGTCTTGCACTTTTGCAAAAAAGTCTGAAAAGTGACGGGGTGTGCTAGCAATCCGGTCCCAGTACCCATAAAACATGGTAGGTAAAAATTAAGAGACCAAATGGACAGCTCTAATTAGTGGCGCAAAGGGCATAAATGCCCCTGTAGAGCGGAAAAATTAACAATTTTCAAATGTGTCCTTGCGAGCTACCATTTTAGTATAACCCCTGCATCTCTAATGGTTTAAGAGATACAACGTTTATAATAAAATTTAAGCACGCAAGTGCACACCTTCGGGTAGATTGACTCGGTCAGAAATTCGCAGCAGCGATTTTTTTATGGGCATAGCAACCGGATTCCGAGTACTTTCACATTTTAAACTTTTCCAAAAATGAAACACCCTTCAGACCCGCGCGCTCCGCTAGCAGTAGGGTGAGAGGACCAGTGAAGGTCATTTTCCCGCTCCCCCGCTTTCAAAATGTTTAGTAAATTATTTTTAAATTTTCGATCGAGTCTGTACCTAATACTGCCAGGTGAGTCAGTATTCATTTTAACCCTGCAGTCTTTTCACTGTATATTTATTTCTATTAGCATGGAGATCGCGATGATAGCATGGCTGCAAACGTAGTCCTCTTGATGCCTTCAGGCCTACTGAAGACCAATTCCAAATGGTCGGGAGATCATTTTGTCTTGCCATGGAACAGCACCGGTCGGGAGATGTAGAGGTGGCCATCACTGTTCCAGGGGGTCTCTTAGGTGGGCCATTACTGGTTCTCGACTAACAAAAAATGAACTTCCTCAGTAGGTCCGCGGTAGTTCCTCTGAAGTCCCTCTTCAAAATAGGAACTCCAGAGGGATTTCGTTTGGGCTGAAATCCCTCCAAAGTCCCCTCACGACGAATTCCCTCCGGAGTACCTTGCCACCGCAAGGGCTCCATTTCTGACTCGGTCAAAATCGATAGATTGTTTATTATTTAGGTTATTTTTGAGCATATCTATGAGTTCTCCCGCTACGTAGTAGCTGTGCTCGCTGTAAGCCATATCTATTGCAATGTTAATGAAGAAAATAGGGTACAAATTGGGCATGCGTGACCCCAGGCCGAGCCGTGCTTCGAGGGACTTCGGAGGGAGTCCGCAATTCCTAATTCCTGTTTTGCACCATTTAGGGAGTTCCGAGGGAATCAGTTTTGGACCTTCGGCGGGATTTCAAACCAAGGGACTTCAGAGAGAGTTCCTTTTCTGTTAGGGACCCTACTGAGCGCCTCGACTCGGCTCCTCGCCTGGCTCGGCTGGACGTGCTCGGCTCCTAGCACGGCCGAGACGGCCGGTCCGGTTCGCCAGCATGGTCTCAGTGGACGTTTGTCCACACTAAGCGACACCACGTCACTTCCGGTCTTCGGGTCATGATACCCGGTT
Organism: Megalurothrips usitatus; assembly: GCA_026979955.1. Lineage (NCBI taxonomy): Eukaryota > Metazoa > Arthropoda > Insecta > Thysanoptera > Thripidae > Megalurothrips > Megalurothrips usitatus. Next base: position 9,715,801 of record CM049606.1, read on the forward strand.
TCGAAATCCCACAAGCGCCTAAAATCTCTCCACCGCCTTATATTTCATGAAAATTTCGACCACCAAAATCACAAATATCGTCCTTGAGAATCGAGTAACCGCCTAAAACGGATAATCGGTCAAGTTTTCATCTATCCGAACACATCCTTAACCCAGAAACGGAATCTAAGGAGCCATACTTTCTTTTTAAATGGCTGTGATCAAACAATTTGACGGGTGCAAGCGAGAAAGCGCTCACTCCGGCCCTTGATAAGAAGAGCGGTAACTCGTTGTGACGCGTAATAGTAGCGGCAACTCGCTGGACGGCCCGACAGAGCGGCAACTCGTCTCCGCGGGCGACAAGGACGCAACTCCGTGTTTTCAGTCGGTAGAAAACGGTTGTTAACTATACTAGAGTCCATATCAGTGAACTTCTGACAAGAAGCCAGCGGCGCATGCGCAGTGGGTCTGCGCTTCTTCTTCCTTTCATCATCTCACCGGATCCAGTAACGTCCGTAGCCACACCGAAATTGTATATTCAAACGGCTGAACGAGTGACGAGGTGCCGCCCGGCCGGTAGGCAGCCCGTCAGGCAGCGTTGTCGTGTCGGCGGTCAGCGGGCGAGGCGGTCGACTCAGATCGGTTTTCACAACTAAAATTATACAGCGGCAGCACCGTAAAAATATGTATCGTCCCGACAATCTTTTGGGAACGAAAATTCGTCACAGACGATGTAACGATCAAGTCGTCACCCAGAATATTTTTGCTCAGAGACAAATAGAAAATTGTTTGTTTCAGTTTGACAATGTATGATGATTAATTCGACAGAAATCCTCGTCATTTGACGAACAAATTTTACGGCGAGACAAACAGCACCCATTTGTTTCTCCCTTCCCGATTCCGCGCAGTTTCTGGGTTTCTTTCGGTTTTCTTCCATGCCTACATAAAAACTGCTAAAAACCATGTAGCAGGTGATTCAAAAAGGCCGCTCATTCTCTAGGAATAGGTGATCGCGCACCGTCTCCCTCTCCCGGCTAAACGCGTAAGACAGCGAGAGACAAAGCTCACTGCTTTGCATGGCTGCCTAACTTTTGAGTAAGAACGAAATACGAGGCTGTCACTTTATCGTACATACTCCTATATCGAAATAACAAAAGCCGGCCTACTTTAACGCAAGGTCATATTATATTTGCGATTCTTGCGGACTAAGCTTTTATTGGGACCCTCTGTTCAGTTTTGAATAGTTTTCACGCACATTATCCATTAAAGAGTCGCGAACGGTAGATTCGCACTCTAAAACCCTTCAGTGGCTGGCAGCCAAATAGCCGGGCGCATCCGAATACGTCTCCCGCCCGTGTCTGCCTCGTCGGGACGACAGAGACAGAATATACATTTCTGCTGATCCGGATGCGTCCGGGTAGTCGCTGCCCGCCTGTTTCGTTTCCCGGCTCTGGGGCAGCGCCGCTGCTGCCGTTGCCGCGGCCCCTGAACAAAATGCTGGTAAAGGGGTCTGCAACTGCGAATTTTCGTGTACGAGGACTATATTCAAAATGAATACTTGTGAATTCCTTGGAAAACCTAGGAATACCAAGAATATCGAGATTTGCTGGAATACCCGAGAATACTAGGGAATACCAGGGATTATTAAGGAATATCAGGGAATACACAGAAATACTACAAGTAGCAGGGGGTTCCGGGGTACTAGGAAGTATCAAGGAATACTACGCTCACTGCAAATTTCGAATAGGGAATACCTTGGAATACGTCGGAATACTTAGGAATACAATGAATACCAGGGAATACATGGGAAATGCTTGATAGGTGTACGAGGAGTACCGAAAGTTGTGGACTCCTCAACGCCGATCGCCGCGATCCTGGTCGACACCCAGGCTGGCCGTGAACTGCAAGCGTTGCTTAGCGATCCATTTTAATTCCGGCTGTGTCCGGCCGCACACGGGCACATGCCAGCGGGGGAACAGGCGCCGTCAGGCGACGCCGCTGAGTCAGCGACTTCGGCGTGGGGAATACGCACGGTGACCGCGGGGAGCCGAGTTTTTCGGCGGCTGCGCGCGGACCCCGCCAACACGCCCAGACCTTAGTAGTACAGTACGCTCTTAGGCAGGCCTAGGGACCGTTCACAAATGACGTAACGCGCCGACATGTGCGCCGTAGCCAAACTATGGCGGCGGCGCGCCGTCGTAACCAAGTCATAGAATCGGCGGTGGTGCCGGCGCGGCGACTGCCCCGATCGCGCCGCAGCTTTCTAACCGAAGACAGCCAAAAATCGGCGGCACGGGTCTACCCAGTCAAGCCTTCGGGGCCATTCTGTAACGCCCCCTCCCATTGAGATGCGGCTGTCACGCGAGTCTCAACGCCACCCCCAACCCCTCTCCAGGACATGACACGAAGAACATGCCTGCTCGCTTGAGACCTGCATGACCACGCCAGCGGGGCCAGGGGCGTAGCCAGGGGAGGGGGGGGAGGGAGTCAACTTCCCCGCGAACCCGAAGACCGGGCTAGGCCACCCGCTTAACACACGGCTGATTGTAGACAATAAGCGCGGTATATCACCCCTCGAAACCAAAGTCTGGCTGGTCCCCTGAGCGGGACACGACACGGCCGTCCGCAGCCGACCAGGTAGGGGGCACACTGCGTTCAGGTCTACGCGACTCGGCTACTAAGGGCTGCCGTAGGGTGGATTTAGAGTGTGAAGGTGGCGGTGACGGTGACGGCGTCGATCAATTGTTTTGGGTGCGTTCTAGCCTATAAATTTAAAACAGCCACGAAGATTCTTCTAAAATATCACAAGAATCTCCCTGGCTTTCTGAACGTCAGTGGCTAGAACACACCCAAAACAATTGATCGACGCCGTCAGCGTCAACGTCACATTCACACTCTAAATCCACCCTTACCGACGGCTGTGTCGCACGCCGCACTCACTTGGTTTGTTATCTGCGACACGAAGAGTAGACGGGACTGGCCTGCTGCCTGCACGCGCTGGTAACTCGCTCACTGGCACTGGGCTGCGGCCTGCTCGGATCTGCCTCTGCCGACGTACTGCCGGCCGCTTCCGGCCGGCGGCTGCTGGCGGTGCTGGCGTGTGAAGAGCCAAGGGGAATAGTCGAACAGCGACGGGACCCTGCTGAGTAAGGCGTTGGGGGAAGGGCGGGGGGGGGGGGGGGGGGGGGGGGGGGGATACTCCGGTGTCAAGGCATCCCCCCCCCCCCCCCTGGGAAATGTTATGTCACGTTCTACGCCAAAATTAGACTATTTCGTTGCACACTGTAACAATATTTATCGTCACTTTCAGACAATCCTCTGGCTAAGTTTGAACAACGAAAATGCCATCACAGCAGGCGATGTGACGAAGTCGTCGCTTAAAATATTTTCGCTGAGACGGGTCTAAAATTGTTTTCTCTTTCAGTTACAAAATACGTCATTCGAATATGTCATCACGTGACGAATGAACGTCGTAAAAACACGAAATATTCGGGTAATTGATGAACCGTCTGAAAAATTCTCGTCATTTGGCGAACAAATTTTACAGTGCAGGCCCACACAGGTGTACACACCGAATACAATCGTGCACCTGCACCACACACGCACACACACACCACTTACACAGCACACACAATCACTTACACCTCCCCCACACACAGCTCACGCACGCACACACACACATTCACATAAGCCCCGTTCCACATACACATCACGGCTGCGCCCTGCTCGTGTAGCTACTCCGCCGTGGTCCCACTGCGGGCCGCCTCAACGGGGGCCGGGCCGGGCACGGCACCCCTCGCCTCCCACCATGTGAGCCTCTCTTTCTCTCTCTTTCTTTCTCTCTTTCTCTTCCTCTCTCTCTCTCTCTCTCTCTCTCTCCCGCCGAGAGGCGCGCGGGCGGCCGCGATGGTGAGCGCGCGCGAGGCGCGTATTTCTGGGAGAGGCGAGGGGGGGGGGGGGATGCCTTCATTTTCTTCGCAGCCTACGAAGACTGTTTTCGTACTACGAAGCCAGGTCTTCGTAGGAGTTTTACTGTGTACTCCCTCGCTTCCTTCGGTGGACCTTTGCGCTTCTGGAGCGTGTAGTACGTGAGCTGAACCACAGATATGCAGCGGGTGGGTCTGGCGGGTCTGACCCGCTGGCAGAGAGGCTTGGGACGGGCCGGGTAGGCGGGTACCCGGCCGCGGACCACGTCATACTCATGCTGTGGCCCGACACCGACTCGCAGCGCCGCCGTTACACCAATTTTTTATTTTCGCGTTTTTGGCGGTTTTAACGATCAACAGACACAATGCGTGTCGTTTCCTACGGACCCGATTGTAAATTAGTAAAAATGTTTAAGGAAAGGTATAAAAAGCGCTTGGCCCTGGCGGGATTCGAAGACGGTTATTTACTGCCTGTAGCCGGTAAGGACAGAGACACAGACGACGCGCGGCAGCCTGAATTCTCCGTCTGTCTCGCACGCAAAATTCGCTGGAGCCCGCAGACCCACCCATTAAAGATCTACCTCTTATCAGGTACAGCGGTGAGGGGGTAATAGGGGGTCCATAAAGGAGTAATTTGAGATACGACAACACTTAGGGTCGGAAGCATACCGTTACGCAGTTACGCCCCTTCAAAGATTTTACTCGGGCGCCTGGAGGGTAGGCAGACTTCCGTGAGCACCTTCCGAACGGTGTTGTCTGGCCCTAGGATATTTGGTTCTTTCTCGAGTGGCGCTTGCTATGCGAATGATAATCAGCGAATTTACTTAGAAGTTCATAGTAGTAGGGTTTATTGATTGGCTCGTGGCACTCACACTCTGTGTCCGTCCACTTACCACTCCGGCTTCCTCTGTCGTACCATGGCCGATGTGCCTCGCCCAAGCTCTCGGTGTGAACTGCAAGGACTGGAGCGGGCTGAAGGCCCAGCAGGGCTGCTGCTGCTCTAGTCGTAGTAAAGGGTGGGGGCAAAGGCGCGTCTGCGTCTTATCAGTTCCAGACGTCCTGCCTCAATCCCTTGATAGGCCTGAGGGGCGTTAAACATTATTTGTGGTTCCCATGCAAGCTGCGCTACAGCGGATGCTAGGCGTGCATGGGTCTGACGATTGATAAGCGCGGGACGGGCGTACGTGTGCGCTAGCCACAACATAGGCGACACCCGGAAAGGCCCGTCCTCGGGCCGTAATTAACGTTAAACGAGGATTTCGAAAAATTAAGAAAAGCAGTAAATGTCAACATGGACGCAAAAATGAGGCTTGGGTGAAACATTTCGCTCACGGTGTACATGGTGGTGGCAAGCGGGGGGAGACAAAAAACACAGAGGAGGAATATATAATTCGGTGGTTACAGGATGTAAACAAAATGGGCAGAACACTGGTGCCAATAAAGGAAATAAAAGTACATACTAATGTGATACAAAAATGTAATAGGTACGCAGCCTTACAAGGAATACGGAGAGAAAATTCACATTTGTAAATTAACGCATAAAATCGAAATGGGTCAGTTACAAACATTGGTGATTGAAAACAAAGAAATAATTAAAATGACAAGGTAACGACACGGTCAGTTGGGACCAAACGAGAGAGGCCACGCAACGGGGACCACGCGACCGGCGCGTCACGCGTCCACGCGGACACGCTGCACACACACACACACACACACACACACACACACACACACACATATGCCGACGAGCGGCGCAGCCTAGTTCAGGAAGATTGAGCGTTCTCGCAAGGCGGGTAGCAGAAAGTTCGCATGTCGGAGACCATAGAGGTGCGACGTTGAGGTGGTCTGCCCGCGGGGCGGGAGAGCGAAGTTGATGAGCGGGCCGGGGCCGGCGGCCGCGCCCGGCAGATAGCGAGGCGCGCCGGGGCTGGCGGCGCTCGGACAGGGCTTGCGAGGGGGCGGGGCCCGGCGGGGCTGCAGGGCTGCCCGCTGCGGGGTGGCCACGGCGAATATTCAGTCGGCATCGTGGGCGACACCCGGAGAAGCTTGGCTCGGCTCATGCGGTGCGTGGCAGGGTCGGGCGGAGCGGAGCGGCGCGGTGCGGGCCGCCGCGAAGCGGGCGAAAATCGCAAGGCCACCGACGGTGAAGCGAGTCGATAGTTGACACCTGGCAATCAAAGCATGCGGTGCAGTATTGGCGGTAAACTTAAGTTACAAAGTAGCGTACGATGCCAAAGTAGAATGAAATATTACAAGAAATATGAGGTTTGTACCGTAACGGAAGCGTTTAATGTGCACACGACCGGGAAAAATTTAAGAAGGTTGTATTCAAAATTGAGCTTAAAACTAACTTAAAATAACACCGGGAGAGGGAAAGAGCCAGTTAAGGGCTTGCGTGCTAGGGCGAAACGGACCATCCAGCAGTAGTGGCGCACGTACAATAAATTTAGAAGTCGAAGCGAAATTTAGAAAATGGGTTAAAATTGTTAAGGATGCGGGGCGTGCACGGGCCATGAAGGTACCCGGGGCCTCCGGTCACTCGACTACGCGCTGAGCGCAAAATTGAGGAAAAGAAAGAGTTTGCGCGAACGACGTGTCACACTGACTGTGGGTTGGCGTGAGGCGCCGGTAGGCAAACCGCAACACTGAAACTTAGCTTCTATCGTCGGTAATCCCAGCGGCGCGTCCTATCAGGACTGCAAAACAGGGAATCGGCAGGAGTTGACGTCCAGCAGCGACGGGGAGGCAGTGGGGCCAGCAGGTCGGCGGACGGCTGGCGCTGTCCAGCAGCGGAGGGCCGGCGCTGGCGGTGTCCGTGGAGGGCTACGGGACGTGTCCGTCATGCTTACAGGCGCGGCGTGGCGGCTCCATGCTCCGGGGCGGGCTGGCCAACGGCGCTGGGGTAGGTTGAGGAACAGCGTCGGGGAGGCAACGCCATCCAGGTGTCGGCTAGGCCAGCCAATCTTTTGCGTAGCTGGACGCGGGAGAGAGCCATGGCGCGCTACGAGGCGTGCCACAGAGTTCACTCGAACTAGGGCCGAGGCGGCCGATACAGTGAACGGAAACAGCAGAGCGCCGATCAAAAATAAATGTAAAAGAGCGTCCGCAGTGGGAACGTAAATGAGAAAACAAATGGCAAAAAAAACACACAGGAAACGCCAATCGCGACAGAATCCAATTAAATCACCCATTATCAGGCCGAACAAGAAAAGTAAAATTGATAATTTGAAATTATAAGGCCATGAAATGAAGGAAACGCACGTGAGAAGGCGCGTGTTCGGTGATTTAAGCCAATAAAAGGAGTAGGAGTAGTCAAAAGTCGTGTGGAGCTCGAGCAGTCAAATGTCAGTAAAAGAGGGCCGTGATAACACAACGGCCGGGCGACTCGGCGAAGCCAGAGTCGGAATCTACGGGGAGGAGCGGGGCGGGGCTCCGTGGTTCGCAACATCTCTACCCGTGAGGGAGCGTGTAAACACTACAGCACGGCGGGCGTACGTGTGCGCTAGCCACAACAAAACTTCTTCCTGCCGGTCCGATGTTCCGACCAGTCGACTTGCCAGGCGAATGTATGACTTCCGCCGACAAGAACAGAGCGTTTCGGAGCAGGGTTGTACCGGACCGGAATGTTCCAAAGAAGCGCCCAACCGAGGGGATGCTCTAATAGGGCGCTAGGGCCAGAAATTCACTATCGCAGATTGAATTCGTACTTTGGTTGCTTGTACAAGACCTGGAAGCAAAAATCGTTTTCACTGTAAGACAAGGTATGCGTACGCCAGACCGCGTCGTCACGTAACAGGCTTCGCTCACCGCCAATCGCTGTTCCGCCACTCCACGCCTGGCGCACGCCTACCTTGGCCTGCTGGTGGTTGTCTACTGACGAGTAGGACCCTGCGTGCGGGGCCAGTCGGTAAGACGCCCTGCGGGCGTCACTCTTTCCGCGCGGGCACAACCGCGCTCATATTTTAACTTCCGAACGTATCTTGCACCACCCTTTCATTACCAATGCCACACGACCAGTCCTAACTTAGCCTTACCTGCCTGAGCCTAACCTAACCAGGCCTACTAGCCTAACCGAGCGTAACCCACTCGAGTCATTGATCCGCCCCTCCCTGACAAGCGCATCGCATGGCGCATACTGACCCAACCCAACCGTCGGATTTTATATTTTTGACCACTTGTCAAAAATTATCTTTAGAAACCCCTTGAGCTGCGGTGCCCCTGAGGGGAGGTTGACTCTAGTATGATGCAAGAAAGATGTGGTCCAAATTTGAGCTTTCTACGTCAAACCGTTCTCGAGATATCGCGCGGACAGACAGACAGACCAAACATTTTTGATCCAGTCGGTCTAGGGCTTCGCTATCGCGCAGCCAATAAGCATTTGATTTCAAGTCAAGTCCATTTAAATATTTTCTATCCCTCCCTTCCCCCTTCCTTCCCTCTCCCGAGTCTGGTCGGGCTTGGGCGGCTCGGCTCTCGGACTCACCCGGCAGGGAAGCCCGACAGATCTGGGACACTTGACACTGGTCTGCTGAGCGTACGGCGCGGACCGGCGGCGACCGCGCGCCGTTGCGGCAGGCAGCCCGGCGCTAGCGCACGCGCCGTGTGCTGCCTACCTCACAGGCGCGAGCCTAGGGTCACGTTTCTGTGACTCTGGTTTTTCACAGTTTTGGGTCTTCCACATCCCGTTTCATGGGGATTTCAACTGAAAATATGGTGCTCTATAACGCTCTTGATCGTCAACGTTACTGAAAAACAGGGGAGAGAATTCCTACATAACGAGGCTGTCAATGCAGCCAAGAAAAAAACCTCGCCCACGCCGCCTGTTTCGTCGAAGTTAAAAGGATAACAATTATGCAGCTAAGAAACAAACGGCGTACTTCTAACGCTGAGAAGTGCAGCCTGTCACTAAGATCCGTCCTTCAAATGTGATTCGTGATGTAAGAGATATTTTAGCACCAGAAATTTTCGTCTAGGTCCTTTGGCACCTAAGGTAAAAGACATGCAAAACTGTGATTTTCTTTCCCTTGCACGGTGTTATTTTATTTGCTGCAGTGACCCTACGTAGGATCCACCCGGAGTAACTGGCGGCATAGATATGGTAAAAGAATAAATTCGCTGTTTTAGCGATTAACTCGCTAGGGTCATTTTTGCTGTCCTACCGCACTTAATTGCCTATTCAGCCAAAATTTTCCCTGATTCAGGTGTAGGTAAGGTTTCTTCCTTCACGAACATTTCTTGACCGACTCTGTTGGTTGATGCACCTTATCATGATCGCTGCGCCAGCAATGGACAAACCAGCGTATGTGGTCGCAGAATGGCAGTCCATCGATTAACAGTGAGTTCTGTCGGGGCCAGAGGTGTGCTTGTCTGATAGGCCTTACGGATACCATGCCAAGCAGCCGTCCGAAGGCCCAGCACTGTTCACGACCGCTGAAGCATCGTGAGTACCAAAGAACCAGAAAAGGGAAAGTTCTTTTTTGGGCCCGAGCGGAGCGAGGACCCCGTTGCATCGACTATTCCACTTTATATTCTCCCGCTAGAGGTGTCATTGTAGCCGCGAGCGCGGACGAGTTTCATTTCTCCGCCCACAGATGGCGCCACACAACTGGGGCAGGAAGAGAGAAAGGCTTCACAAAAGTGAGGCAAGAAGGGGAAGATCGGTACTCCAATACAGCCAACTTCAAAATTAAATATTATTTAACGCCTTAGTTACTTTAAAAATAAAAAATTAAGTATGTTGCATAAAATCGAGCCACATTTCAGGGTCCCAATTAACCTTAATATGAATATTTTTCAAATGGCTGATATACTCTTCATTGCCAAGACGTATTGTTGTCAACTTGGCTAGCCGCGCTGTGCGCTCTGGCCGGCTCCCCACGGCCGCGGTCTGCCAGGGCTTGTAATAGTCGTTCGCGCGAGGTCTAATAACAATGTCGCCGTGGACGCGTGGTCTGAGAGGCCGAGTCGGCATACAGCGCGTCTTAGGTTCCAATACCAAGTCGTTTTATAGTACTGATTTTAGAATGAATTCGTTTTTCAGTTAACGAGGGCCACTCAATGCTGTAGGCGCTGGAATTTTTTTTCTTTTCTGCACCTCTTTATTTGAAATGTGAGCTCTACCGTGTACGCTCAACTTCTGGGGGTAGGAGTTTAGTCCTGCCCAGAGACTGGTCTAAGTTCTCTTGTTTAGAATTTCCTCACACCGAGGAATGCTCCTCATTGCTTGGGGATGGTGGTACACTCGGTAACGAAGCAGGCGAGCGTGACGTCGGTACGTCCGACCAGGTAGCGAAAGCGCCAAGTGCCGTAGGGCATGATGGGCACATTCGGGAAGACCCACGCCACGGGCTCGTTGACGAATGCCTTGGTGTAGTTCTGTGGTGGGAAACACAAATTAGCTTGAGACCAGGGGCTTAGTAAGTCCACGAAGCGATAGCACAGTATATGCCATGCTCTGTCACAGAGACTGCAGTGAAGTACACTAATAAAAGCCTACGATGAAATCCACCTCGTATTCCGCAGGAAACCGCAGTTCTGTCTTTAGGGATTCGACGCAAGGGGAGCACACGTCCCAGTCAGTCCACTCTCAAAAATTATGTCGTTAAAAACTTAAACTTTTTTTTTCATCAAATATTTTGCCTGAATTCAAAAGAATTAATATATCGTCTTTTTACACCGTTTTGCCGCACGAATTATCCGCGTCGGTGCGCGGTCGCGCTACGCGACGCCACTTAGCATTTCTTGTTTCTACACAAGTCGTTCATACTTACTTCCGGTATAGGGCATGGTCTTCCCAGCATAACCCTCCACACATCCGGTATGTTTTCATGTACCGCGCTGCACCCATTTTTCGTTCGGAACACGAAGGCGTTTTCTTTCCACTGGTTGTTGCTGCGAGAATCTAGTATTACCTTCACCTGTCCAACAGAACATTATTATGAAACCCCACGATAGTAGTAACTGTGTCTTGAAGTTTATCCATGGCGTTGGCAGAGAATAGTGGACACAGAGAAACAAGCTGGCCCGTCCCTCCGTCGAACCTCGGTGCCGGTTCCGCTCCACCGGCACTTCGGCTCGACAGGGGGACTTGGCCAGCTTCGCCTCCAGGGCCTCCGCCCCCCCCCCCCCTCTCCAAGTCGCTAGAGATGTGACCGGTGGTACACGACTCGCGACGGAGCAACACCTAAAAATAACTTATATCAAGGGTTTTTGAGGCGTAATTTGGCAAATCCCGTATGCTTAAAAAGTTCAATTTTTAGGTTACTTTCCATGGACATGGCTTAGTAAGCCCTAATAATATCGTGATAGGAACCGTATCCGTTTCTGAGTAATGGCGTCTTTGAATGGCATGTCACGTCGAAAAAATGCACGTTATATGCAAAAATTACTGGTATAGGACATTAAAAAAAAATTTTTGGACAGGTTCTGATGGGAATTCGATGATGATTCCAAATCATCTAAAAATGGTTTTCATAATTTTCAAAATATTATAAAAAAATATTCTCCAAAAATGTTGCGGATATTGGACAAAAATATTTGACCAGGCTTCATCTACACTACTTAGAAAGCAAGAATTGTCGAAATTGGTGCCATTGAGTTTGAAAAGTGTGGTGGGATAAAAAAATAACCCTCTCGCCGTTTCGTGTTATATCACGACGCGCAACGGAATCGTCTATTTTCGTGACGTCAGGAACCGCACAGGGTCAGCCCAATGGACGGTTCACTCGGCAAGCCGGTGTACAGGATACTTCAGTTGTACTCGGTATTACAGCGTTAGATTTCGGCTACTTCGGGTACTACACAAAGGTGTTAGAAGCTCGAAAGTTCGTGTTTTATGGTCCCCCATTTTGTACTCCCCCCCCCCGGAGTAGCCCACTCCTTCCAGATTCAGCACGGTCGCAAAGAAAAGGAACTGTGTCAATCGCGTCCGAGGGGGTATGCAACCGTGGAACTAGTGACCCGACTATCGATCACGTTCTTTTCCGCCTGAAAATTGCCAGAATTCGGCTAAAATCAGCCCGAAACAACCTAAATTCCAGCGCCTACAGCACTGAGTGGCCCTCGTAAACCGAACAACGAGCGCTTGCAATAGACAGCTACGTTAAATGCAACTTTTTTAGAAAGTAAAAATATAAACATTTTCGGTATCGGAACGTCTGAGCTGCACGATGGCGAGGCCCCTCAGACCACGGCGGCATCGTTGGGAGCCCTGTTTAACACCCGTTTAGTCAAAGACTCGAAATCGTGAACTTGATTCCCAACCTTGTTGTAAGTCTAATTTTTCTACGGTTAACTATCGCGTATCAGAAGGTGGCTACGCCCGGGACGAGCCGTGAAGCGATGCTGGCCTTCGCCGTTCCACCGCGAGCCGCGGCTGCCGCTGGCACCGGCCATCACGAAACATTTCAGAAAACCGCGAAAACTGCACTAAAATGGAACAAGGCGGGTATTTTCAAACTCAGAATGAAATTGACGTAGACGCGCACGCATTATTTTCAGATTTTAGACCATTTCTGTTCATTTTACACCCAGATGGAAACCATTTGTACCCTATCCTTTTAGTTGTGCATTAAACTTATAATCAATTACTATCCGTCGACGCTACGCAGTAGAAGTTGCCGTGCTGGCGCCGCGATATCTCATACACAGGGACAACGGTGTGTTGTTGTGGCCGTGTGGTTGAATCTATTCGGAGATAAAGGGCGCTACGAGCGAGCTCCTTCAGTGTCCGTCTGTATGTTCGTCTCCGAATACTGCATCTTTTAGTATGCGCACAATTCGGACCTAACATTATCTGCGAATAGCTGATTGCTGTTTACAATCCTATCCGGAGAATAATTGATGCATGGGCTTCGCCCGTTAGGATACATATCTTGATTCCCAGGTAAATCTATCCCTACTAACCTAACCTACCCAAGACTCATTACAATCAAAGAAAGCAATCTCTACTAATCTAACCCACCCAAGACGCATTACAACCTATCCGATGTGAATTCAAGGTTCATCTCCGAATAGTGATGAGAGTGTCATTCGGAGACACTTTGTCTCCGAATAGTCACTCCCTGGCCGTGTTCCCCCGACTGAGAGCGGTGACGATGACACCTCCAGTGGAAGAACAATAGCTGGCCCGTCCCACCGTCGAACCTCGGTGCCAGTTCCGCCACGCCCCGCTGGCACCTCGGTTCGACAGGGGAATTTGGCCAGCTTGGCCTGCCGGCGGCGTTTCCGGGGGCCTCCGGCCCCCGTCCCAAGTCGCTAGAGATGTGTCCGGTGGTATATATTTTTGTAAAGACTGAAATCGCTAACCTCAGCCTGCCCTGATTCGCGACGGAGTGCGCCTTGCAGGCGCACGATGCAGCGGCCAACCCTAACCTCAAAAACTTAACAATTCCCATGAAACAGAAACACGACTAACTTTGAAAATTGTTGCCAACGTACGTTTATCTATGTCATGAAAGAAGTCTATCCTCCAAATTTGAACCCTCTCCGTGAACGATAAGTCAGCTTATACTTACATGTCCACCCGAACGAACGAACAGTCGGCATCAGACTATAAGCCCGCCCCTGTCCGTCGGGACGGGCTAAAAAAGGTTGAATAGTCGATGCAAAGGGGTCTTTGCGTCGCTCGGGCTCAGTTATAAGGATTTCGGCTAAACCACCACTGCTACTCATACTGGAAGTATTTTTGCCCGCAAAAATCGCGCTCGCGCTGTCGGCTAATTCGTCCCCCGTGAACAAGGCCGATGAGAACACTCGGCCTAGCCTTACCCAATGTTGGTCGGTGAAAGAATCCGTGAAAGTCAGATTGCCCGTGACGCGCTGCAGTTCCTTAGGCCGGACCGGATTGAAATGGGAAATCCGAACGTACCAGTGATAAAGAGTGGGGTTGCCGGGATCACACATGTAGATTGTTTTTGCGTGCGCAATGTACGGCCCCTGCGTAGAGCATAGGCGTGAAACAAGGAAAATATTCCAGCACCAACACCGCTGTTTGGCCCCCCAATGCTCAAAGCAGGTTAATAATTTTATGAACGTGAAAATAAGAAAATATTCGGTATTCGAACCAGCGACTATCTGCTCGACGAATCGGCACTTTACAGCGCGCGGAGACACCGACTTAGCAGAGCATCGCTGCGCTAACTGACACAAGCTTCGGCCGCGACCTGCGGGCCACGCCACGGGACGCCGAACTGGGAAGCCGGGGCAACAATCACAGAATAGTCAGCGAGCGAAGCAAGCTCACGTTTTCGAAACGGGCCCCACGACAACTTTGGTCGTGACTCTGTAACACACGGACTTTTCAGAGACATCATGGAACAGATTTGACTCAGCTTATAGATTTTGGTTCTATAATAATCGACCTACAAAATTATTAATATCCATTAGTCGGTTAATTCAGTTTGAAATATTTCATAATACTAGCACAGGCAGGATATTTCAATGCATGCGGTTGGCACTACCGGTCAGTGACGTCATGGCGGCCGTCCGTCCCGTCCGGAGCTGTTAGTCAGGGCTGGTGGTGTATAGGCGTCTTTTCGTTACCCTACCCGAGTAGTGCCTGGTAGGATGCTGTGACGCCACAACCCCAACCCCGATACGAAAATGAAAGCTGGCGGGCAGAGCCCTGTTTTACGCGCGCTGAACGTAGATATTTGAGATAGTCGTGTTTAAGCTGTTAGAGGAAAAATGGAAACTATGGAGAAGAGTGTGGCTGGGCTGGTGGCAATGCTACTTAACGAGGTTGGGGATGAAGACGGTTTCCTATCGCTGCAATGCAGCAAAGTAGTTCGAATTCGCTAGTGGCTGTGTGTTTGAAGAGGAAAGACCGCAATCTTCGCGCTCCAATCCTCTACCGCGACCACTCAATCCACCTCCGCGAGATCGTAGGGGGCCAGGTCCAACTGCCCCACCTCGTGACGTCACAACCCCCTCCCAACCGCAATCGAAAAGTAAGGCAGTAGCGAGCGGTTGGGAAACGAAAAGACGCCTATTGCTGCGATATGATTTGCCGTCCGTTGCCAGTTCGGCGCGATATTTGGATATTCAATGCAAGTTTTCCTGTTGCTGCGGCTGCGGTGTGGTTCGATGACAGGTATGTGACGAGTAGTACGTCGGCTCCAAAGCAGATCTTGTTCACGTTCGCCCCCCTCTATGACGTAGTGGGTGATGGTAGGGTATTACCGAATCCACAGTTTTTGTCCAAAGTAGCTCAAATTCAGGTTTTAGCACTTATTTCACATGCCGAACAATCCTAAGGGTGGAAAACGGCGATCCGAAAAGATTTTAAATCTACTAATATTCTCTGAAAAACGAGTGTAAGCTAGGTTTGAAGCTTTCTGCAGCAGACGACAAATGACGATCGCTTCGACATGGTACTAGCGCCATCTAGCGGTGAGCGACACCATCACCCCCGAGTGTGCCCCGACACCTGTTCTGCTTGTTCTGACCTGCCTCACTCGTGCAGGGAAGTACAAGTGTTATCACAATGTTGTTGAGTGAAGTTCAAAACATTTCGGATGTGTTCAAGTATTTCGGTCGGGACGAGAGGTTCGTTATCGAAAGTCTACAGAATGAAGGGTTCCTAAAAAAATCGTGCCGCACTATGCAAACGCTCATGAGAAATAGTGATTACAAGGGCAACTATGCAGCTTACTGCAAGAAGTGTAAACAATTTAGTACTCTGTGCAAGGGAACCTTTTTCGAAGGAACTCATTTGAGTTTTGAGAGCACAGTTGTCTCATTATGGTTTTGGATATGCCATGTATCATCAAGAGATACATCTAAAGTGACTGGGATTACCAGAGAAGCATGCGTCCAGTACCATCGCTACTTTCGGTTAATTGTGTTTGCTAGTCTCACTAACAATGGTTTTATTCGAGGGGGGGGGGGGTTACTTCGCAAAGTCATTGTACACCTCGACAAAAGTCCCTTTTTCAGTCAAAAAAGTCATCTGAAGTAAAAAAAGTTATCGAAAGTCAAAGAGTCATTAGAAGTCTCAAAGTCGCGAAAAGTCACAAAAAAGTCAGGTTGATCAGGAGAAGTCACAGAAAAGTCACAAGTAGTCAAAACGTCAACACTCCGAAAGTCTGCCTCAGCCCGTCGTGAAATTTTCAAGCGTTGTTGGCGATCGCTCGGCACCACCCCGCGCGTGTATCTTGTTCCGCGCCGCGATCGTTTCCTTCCTACTTCGGCCACCGTGCTCTACACCTGCTCCACACCTCGCTGAACATCTTCCTTGGGATGAAGAGATCAGTGGAGTTGTCGTGGCGGTGCTCAATGATGCTAAAGTGGCAACAATGAAGTTGGGGATGGATTGCTCAACTTCACTTTGTACCGAACTGAGTGCTGTGCTGATCAGGTGTGATAATGAAGATGATGACAATGAGGAAGATGAAATTGAAGACACTGTTGATTTTAATGACAATGTACCCCTTGACATCTTGGCTGCTTTAAACCTACTGCCATTGATTTGTCCAATGTCTCCAACTGTAATGTTTCATCTGAAGGTGAAATCCATCCAGGTTCTGTCTTTGTTTGTTTTAAAGATTCTAGTTCTAAAGTGATTGTTCTCCGTAAAACAACTTTTTGCTGGTTGCTCAATACAGAAGGATTTTACATTAGCTCTGACCGCCTTGAGAGAGTTAAAAAACTCAAGTGTCGACTTTCAAGCGCAAACTTCTTTCTCACCATCGGGTTAATAAAATTAAGTTTTGTGATGAAATTTCTGTTGGGGACTTTGTAGTTTTTGAAATCAAAGTTAAGGGCCGGTGCAGAAAGGTAGTAGCTCAGGTTTTGGGCTTTAGTTATACTAGGGGGAAGAATAAGTCGTTTTTTTTGGACACGGCCCCAACTAAGCCCCCTTCAGCTAATGCCAGAGGATTGAATTGTTTGTGTACCTTATTTTCTGTCCCTGGAGCCAAGCTTGTCTATTTGAGGCATGAAATTATTAACATGGATTTTTATAAAGTGTCATTTCCTTCCGCTAACATTTCAGTAGATGGTGATATTGTGATTCAGGATTCAGAAACATTACACTTTATTCATGAATGGTTAAAATGTGTGATCTATTATACATTTTTTAAATTTATGTAATGAATAGAAATGAAGTAAATTTCTGTTTTATAGTTTTTAAGTGCACCATTGAAACATGCTGTTCATGTCTTGTATCTTGTATGTGTCTCAACTTTGTATTTGCATTTTTTTCTGTACTTTGTGTATTATCAGAAAACGTATGTGTAGCTGGGTGCATATTAGCACGCTTCATTGTTGAAAAAAAGAAATAATAATGTTAAATTATTTGCATTCTTTCTTTGCCGTTAGTGCCTTACCATTCCCTGCATTATCCACATCAATTTTGTCGTGAAGTCAAATTTTTTTTTTGATAAAAAGTCATCAAAAAGTCAGAAAAAGTCAAAAAAAGTCAAAAGTCAGAAAGAAGTCAGACAAAGTCAGACAAAGTCATCTGAAGTCACAGAGTCAGCTCTGTTTACAAAAGTCACGTGCGAGTCATGAAAGTCAAATGACTTCAAGTCATTGTACAAGTAAATCGGTAGTAGGCCCCCCCTCGGTTTTATTCACATGTTTCATTATTTAACGCAGTGTCTTCCAATTAACAGTGACATTGCATCCTGGAAAATATTGGCTATGCCCAGAATGCAGCAAGGTGGTGAAGGAGTTGTCGTTCAAATCGACGAGAGTGTTGTTACAATCGGGGCAGGGGAGTGCGCAAGACCAGTCATGAAAAGTGGGTGTTGGGCATTTTTGACACTGCCCAGAAGATAGGGGTAGTGTTGTATGTTGTGAAGAGGGACAAGGCCACATTAGTTCCTCTCATCCAAGAATATGTGAAGACAGGAAGTGATATATGGACAGATGGGTGGGCAGCGTATAAGGGGCTTGACCGACTTGGCTACACACACCACACGGTAAATCACTCCAAGGAGTTCAAGAGTGCTGATGGGACATGTACCAATGGTGTCGAGAGATATTGGTCTCGACTTAAGGGGTATTGCCGTCACACTGAAGTGCTCAGGAATAATTTTGGTTGAGCATATAGACGAGTTCATGTACCGTCAATATTTTAAAGGTACCCCTAGCGAAATGTTTGTTTTGTTCCTTTCTTATTTAAAGGAAAGGTATCCAGTGTGAACATACACCCTTCCATGTGCTCATTTCCAATGTTTGTTTTCTTTCTTTGAGGTGCAACATTATAATTTTTTTAATTTCATCTGTGACAATTGCTGAAAATTAGTAATGTTAACATTGTACTTTTTCATTTCAGCTTTGAGCGAAATCCATATAAACTTCTTCTCTCAACCCATGCTTCTATTATCGTCACACTTATTGTCTCTCTGCAGTAATTTCTGTATGACTTTAGTAGACAGACAATAAAACTGATGCAGCCCGATTAGGTTAGGTTATTTTGGTTAGCTTCCTTTGGTTTCAATCTAATTAAATTTAAACAAACAAAATCTTACTAGCCTACCCTAATTAGGCCGCACCGATTTATTTACCTTCCACAAAATTCATGGAGAAATGATCTTCCCTCGGAACTGCCAAAACAGGCCAAAGCTGCAAACAGTGGCAATGGCACGGCTTACGGAACAAGTTGAGTTACTCACTGCTAGGAGGCGCGGAGTGCATTTTGTGCCGGTCGTCAATTGTCTGAACGCGTCTGAAAACACCGTTTCTAGCCTACTAAGTGCCCGTATTTTAGTAATCTTTAAATGTTGTCGGATCGCCGTTTTCCACCCTTAGGATTGTTCGGCATGTGAAATAAGTGCTAAAACCTGAATTGGAGCTACTTTGGACAAAAACTGTGGATTCGGTAATACCCTACCATCACCCGAAGCACCTTTACAGGTGAAAGGAAAATGCGTTTCTTAAAGCAATACCCTTGTTGCAGTGCATTGTTCATGTGGTCATGCAGCAAATATATCGCGAAACCACTTTGCTGTGAAAGTGGTTCGGTTCTCACATGACGTTTCTAATCTTGTTAATTTTGAAAGTGTCTGTTGACCCCATTCTCAGTCATTCGGAACAGTTTTGTTCTTTATCCTGTATTTATTTCATTCATTTATAAACTATCGATGTAACTTTGAAAACTTTGCCTTTATGTAACAACTCTTAATTTAGCTCATCCATCCTCCACAATTTTATTGTAAACTGTTCCCTCAGTCAATTTAGAGACCTCTCAGTATTATTTTATCTTTACTACTTTATATGACTTCTCTACCTGTAAATGGCCTGGACTTGGTCAAGTGTCTAAATGTGACAAATTATTTTGCCTTCTTGTTACTGTTCCGCCACTCCACGCCTGGCGCACGCCTACCCTGGCCTGCCGGCGGCTGTCACCTGACTAGTAGGACCCTGCGGGACCAGTCGGTAAAACGCCCTGCGAGCGTCACTCTTTCCGCGCGGTCGCAACTGCGCTCATGTTCTCACTTCCGAACGTATCTTGCATCACTCTTTTGTTATTAATGCCACTCAACCAGTCTTAACCTACCCTACCCTTACCCGCCCGTGCCTAACTCACCCAGCCCCCTACTAACTTAACCGAGCGTGATCAACTCGAGTCACTGATCCGCCCCTTCCTGACAGGCGCATGGCGCATACTGACCACACCTAACCGGCGGATTTTAAATTATAGACCACTTGTAAAAATCATCTTAGAAACCGCTTGAGCTCGCGGTGCCCCTGAGGGGAGGTTGACTCTGGTATGATGCACGAAAGGTGTGGTCCAAATCCGCCGGTTGGGTGCAGTCAGTATGCGCCATGCGCCTGTCAGGAAGGGGTGTCAGTGACTCTAGTGCGCCTGTCAGTGACTCTAGTGGGTTACGCTCGGTTGGAGGCTGAAGCAGGAAAGGGTAGGTTAGGACTGGTTGAGCGGCATTGATAACGAAAGGAAGATGTAAGATACGTTCGGATGGTTGGCGTGGGTGCGACCGTGCGAAGAAAGAGACGCCCGCTGGGCGTCCTATTGACTAGCCCCGCAGGGTCTTACTCGTCAGGAGACAGCCACCGGCAGGCCAAGCTAAGCGTGCGCCAGGCGTGGAGTGGCGGAACATTGATTCGCAATGAGCGAAGCCTGTTAGGCCACGACGCGGTCTGGCGTACGCCTACCTTGTAAATGTATCTACGCTTCGCTTGCTACATTACGCGCAGCACATCGGAGCGTACCCCTAGTTTTACTCTCACCCCTTTCTTCCGTTCTCTTCCTTTCGCTGCCACCCACCACCGCCGCCCACCATCCCCTTGACGTGACGAAGGAGTGCTCTGTGCGCCTATCTACGGAACTAACTGCATAAGTGTTGAGCGTCCTTCCTGCGGTGCTGAAGGTCGCGAACACCAAGTTCAGCAGCACGAAGACTACACCATATCCCAACATGCTGACATCAGGCGAGCGCGCCAAGTTCCAAACTTCTGGTCGGGCAAACACCTACCAACACCTAGCATATGCCGGCATATTGTTGTTGATTCTCGTGCAAGTCGTTCGCGTGCATGAGGCAACATTCCGTGACCATGGCTGTGCCGCCCACGTATGCCCTGTGAGAATTGAAAGTTAATGTTTCTGAAAACTGGAACGGTAGACGTGTCGAACACGAGCACTGTTAGAAAAAGTCATCAATTTGCAGCAGGTTCAGCTTATCGCTGTAAATGGTAGGCTCATTTTCCTTCATGTTTCAGTCATTTGAAACTTTCTTAAATCAACCGAAAACACCTTTTAAAATGATGAAGCCATTTCAGAGTTATATTATCAATAGACTTTTTTGCCATCTTAAAGCAGATCTTTGGTTCTGTTTTCAGATGGCCTTCACCGTTAAAAATTCCTTTAAAAAAATACTGAGCGAGCACGAAAAACCGAGTAAAACAAGCTGGCCCGTCCCGTTCACAGAGGGACTTGGCCAGCTTGCCCTGCCGGCGACGTTTGCGGATACCTCCGGCCCCCGCCTTGAGTCACCCGACATGTGTCCGGTGGTACATATTTTGTATACATATATAAACGATTAATTTTTGTAACTCCTCAGCCTGTCCCGACTCACGTCGGAGTGCACCTTGCAGGCGCACCACACGCAGTGTCAAACCCTAACCTACTGTAAGTGATTGTCGTTTTAAAACGACTTTTTGAACAAACTAAATTAAATAAGAAAACTTCGTAAAATAACGGCATTTTCCTAAGTACGATATATGGTAATAAGGCTATGTGCAGGATAAATTGACTTCGTCAAGGCTGGGACGAAATGAAGAAAACATTTCGTAGCGTTGCCCTCTAAAATTAAGGCCATTTGCTGTCTGTACTTTGGAAGGCACATGCAAATTTCTCACGGTTTTTTGTTAAAGAAAATAAATAAATCTCAGTAAGAATATTCGTTTAAAGAGAGGTCTTCAGTTCTCAATTAATCAAACAACCTTCGTTTTTAAACGACTAAATTTTTTACAGTGTAACAAATCGAACGATTCTCATATAACAGAAACGCGACAAGATTTGAAAATTGTTGCCAGTCTATCTTCCGAATTTGAACTTTTTCCTTGGAAGATAAGGCAGCGTACACACGTTCGCCTGAACGAAGGAACATTTGGCAATGAAACTAAGTCCGGCCCCTGTCCGTTTCTACCGAAACGTGTCGGGACGGGCTAAAAGCCGCACCCTGGAACGTAAAAAGTAAGAGATGTAAGAGATATTTTAGCACCACAAATTTTTGTCTAGGTCCTTTGTCAGCTAAGATGAAAGACATGCTAAAATGTGATTTTCTTGTCCACTTGCCTGTGTTAGTTGGTGAGTCCAATTACAGCTCACGTACGTGTTCGCAGTAGTGGCAGGCAAAAGATTGAGGAGACGTTAGGCGCAGAGTGGGGGTTTATTCACAGACGTATGGAAATAAACACAGTAGAAAAAGCGACAAACGCAGTGGAGTAGAATAACTACCAACACACGTTGAGAAAATGGGAGCATGACAAAAGAAACGAATATTCTAACACCCCCTTTTAATGCTGCATTTAGAAAACAATTCACAAATACAAATGAAAACAAAACACATCACAGAAGAGTTAAAATAAAAGATCACACGAGTCCCAGTTTAGATTTACAGAAATTAAATTGGGCAGTAGGAAGAGCCTTGGTGAGAATGTCTGCTGTCATTTCATTAGTGCTGACACAGTGGATGGACGTCCACATGTTACAGTCTGCTTCTCCTTGATCCATTTGTTGCAATCAGTCTTGCTGCTTGGTTGTCACAAAAAACGCAAATGGGCCCTTTCCCGTTAATCAGATAATTGAGCAGATTTGACACGTGTGACGACTCCTTGGCTCTTTGACAAAGCGTGACATATTCTGATTCACAGCTGCTTAGGGCTGGACTGGTCTGCTTCTTTGCTTGCTAAAAGACAGCACCATTTGCATACACAGAAACTACTCCAGAGCATGACCTGCGGTCTTAACTGCGGCCCCAGTCAGCATCACAAAAAAATTGAATATCTTCATTACATTTGGAATAAAACAAACAATTCTTTATGGTCCTTAAAAGGTATCTAAGAACTCTCTTTGCAGCTCCCCAATGCGTGAAATAAAAATTGGAGTTAAATTGGCTTAAATAACTAACTGCAAAGCTGATGCCTGGTGTTGTACCGACAGCTAAGTACAGGGTGTCCCACCCACATACAGTGCAGTGCGTTGGGAGGCCTATCCCCCGATCTGCAGGCGCACCGCTTCCCGGCTCACCGGCAGGCTCTCTCGGCCGGCTGCAAACTGCTAAAAGTGATCTTCGACTATCCTCGTCGAGTCGGGCGGGACAAACCGAACAGATTCGGCCACTGCGAGCGGCCGGGAGAAGCATTATCCGATCCTCTTTGCGTGGCCAGTTCGCTAACTCGTCCCCGTTCACTCGCAAAGAATGAGGATTTTCGTCTCTGCCTGACCCGACCCATCAGCTGATCCCCCTCTCAGAGGCCAGGCAGCGTTCGCAATGAATGCAATTAACGCTGTGCAGGGCGGCGGTGGTGCGCCTGCAGATCAGGGGATAGGCAGCCCAACGCACTGCACTGTATGTGGATAGAACACCCTGTACATGAGGGACCCAATTAATACTCTATAAGGAAGATCAGGATTTGTGGATTCGGTCGGAGTACTTAGCCGAGTTCCTGGTTCCATAGGGGTGGAGACCGGGTTGCAATCAACATGATGAAAACGTTCCAGAATCTTTTTGATGTAGGATGACTGGTCTAGCAGAATGGAGTCTCCGAACACGGATTCCATGGTACTCAGAGTTTTTTCCAGGTTACGAATGGCGATCTTGTCCTGTAGGGCCTTGATGATTTCTTCTGCTGCCTGCACACATTCAGTAAATAAAAGAAAATCATCAACGTACAGTAGATTAATTTGGAACAACAGGGGTTATTATTGGCATGGCGGGCTGGAGCTCATAGTTCAAAGAGTCATATAACCTCGCCTCCACATGCTCACTGACTCTATACCTTTCGAGGGAAGTGACATCTCTACTGGTGACAAGTCTTCCTGGATAAACTGGGTCTGCAAGCCTATAAGCCTTCGGGCGCTCTGAATAGCCCACAAAAACATATGGGTGGGCCCTAATGTCAAGTTTTGACCTCTTCTCCTTGGGAGCTACGACATAGCCAATGCTTCCAAAAATCCTAAGATGAGAAACATCAGGCTTTCTTCCGTACCAAGCTTCATAAGGTGTTGATGCAACTGCTTTAGTAGGAGATCTATTTTTAAGATATATAGAACACAACTCCTTTTCACCCTGATATCGAACATCCAGTTTCGAATCAATAAGCATGCACCTTGCTGTCCAGCACAGTACGGTTGCATCGTTCTGCCACACCATCCTTCCGGGTGTGAAGGCTGTTGATGACTGCTGAGTAATTCCGTTTTCTTTAGAATAATCCGTGAAGTCTTTTTTTAAATCCTCTGTCCCACTATCGCTTTTTAAAATCTTGATCTTCCTCTCAGTTTCAGTTTGAACAAGAGATTTAAATTCAATTAACTTCTGGAATACTTCAGATTTTGATTTTAAAATATAACCAAAAGTCATTCTCGAATAATCATCAATAAAATTCACGAGGTATATACCTCCACTAAAAGTATTTGATGGGACCAACAACGTCATTGTGGACCAAACCAAATAGTTCAGTTGCCCGGGTACTTTGACCATTGGAAACCTTCGTACACATTTTCCCTTCAAGACAGGTGCATTGATGGTTTTCAAAAGAAAACTTAGGCACATGTTCTACTAGTCCATTAAAAAGCTTCTTCATAAAACCGTAATTCATCTGGCCAAGGCGACGATGCCATAAATCAAATGGGCTTAAATCAGTCTTTACATCATGAAAGGTTAAATTACAAAAATCTGTACTCACAGGGAAATTGGCAGCAGGATTACAGATAAGTTTGTGTAGACCATTTGCCTCATGTGCCGTCAACAAAACGTTTCCTTGCAAGCCAATGATATCACGGCTGAAGTAAAAAAGTTTACTTAAAGTCCAGTGCTGGCAAGTGCAGATACAGATATCAGGTTTGCAGAAAGGTCTGGCACATACAAAACATCTTTAATTACTTTAAAACTATTTGATGTTTTGATTCTTACATTTTCCACACTTTTGCTCATTATTTTCTGATCGTTTGCTACAATGAATTCCACACTGAAAGGTTTTAGGGTGCTAATCCAATGTTTGTGAGTACACATATGCTTTGTGGCACCAAAATCTATAATCCACTCACCTGAAGTGAGGTTGGCCACAAAAGCCATTGCTAGGAAAACTAACTCTACACTAGCTCTTCTGAGTCCATCTGCTGCAGGTGTACTGTACTCGCATGAGACTAGAACTTAACTGGATTGGAATCTTCAGCCGCCCCGACCCACGCTTTCTTGACAAAAAAAATCTTCCATTGTACCAGCCTGCAAAAGGAACTTAACAGCAGCAGTGAAACCTCTGATTGTCATAGAAACCCCCTACAAAGTTTGGCGAGGCATTTGCTTCACAATTGCTGGATCTTGAGTCAGTTCTTCATCATCAAGTGGTTCGGGGTCATCAACATCATCTTCTTTTGAGCGCTGGTATCTAATGTTGTGTTTGCGGCAGATGCTTACTCGGCCTCTGCTTTCCACTCCAACAAATACTTTTCAAAGTCTGCAAGTTTGGAAAACCTATGATAATCTTTGCAGTACGGAAGTAGGTTGACATTTCCAGATGTAACACCTTGCTGAGAGTGAGCTCCATTTAGCATATCAAAAAAGTCACTAGTGAGTCTTATAAATTTAATAGTCTCCTCCGTGCTCTCCCACTTTAAGTTTTCTAACAGCTGTGCCACAGATCTACTAAGAACGTGTGCTGCGTACTTCACCTTCACTTTGGAATAACCATTGAGAAATACAATATGAACATTAAGCGTGGGACAGAGGCGCAGAGTTTCGTCCCTCTGATGATTATAATAAGGTGAAGTATTGTTCGGCTTTATCTTCTGGCCACAGTTGTTCTGTTGAAAGTTGATCAACAGCATATGAAGCGACTGCCTCTTTCACATTATTTGACACATCATAAATGAGAAAGGTCAATACTTTAGAGGCAATTTGTGGGGTGGTTTAAGCAGTAGGGTCTTCCAAAAAATTTTGAAGAGCAGCTAGCTTTATCTTCTGGCCATTTTTCCCATGTCCAACGATACAGTTGTTCTGTTGAAAGTTGATCAACAGCATATGAAGCGACTGCCTCTTTCACATTATTTGACACATCATAAATGAGAAAGGTTCTGATTGCCCCTAGTGAACATCATCCACACTAACATATCCAATAATTTTACCAGTTGACTTCTTGTGTACAAGATATTTTACTGAGGTACATCTCATCACACATCACTACATGATATTTTGAATACTCCCTGTCATTTAGGACCATGGATTAATAATCTGCGAGAAATCGCGGACACACAGGCAAACCATTTTTGAGCTAGTCGGCGAGGGATTCGCTACTACTCAGCCAATAAACGTGAACCGAAATTGAGGTTGGTAAACATATTTATTGAACGAAACTTTCAGGGAAATTTGGGTAGGGGAGAAATATAGGTGGGAACGTCAGCCCGGACTGCCACGGCCAGGACTATCCTGTCATCAGGGCACCGCGGAACCTGCCCGGATCGGCCCGGAACGAGAGGTGGTACCAGCAGCAGATTCCGGAGCCGTCCAGGAACAGCTCCGGTTCCGGCGGAACACGTATCGCGTTCCGCAGTCCTGCCCGGCATTCTAACCTTCTGGTTTTCAACACCTTACCGCTTCCGGAAAGTCACAGTCGATCCAGGAGCAACTCCAGGGGGGGGGGGGGGTAGTACCACTTTTTGCATACCTACAGGCGGAATGTTAGGCGTGTTGCCTATCTAGGCGCCCGGCGGGTGGCTTGGGAGGGGTGGGTACGCCCTTATCGCCCCCACCCCCCACCCACTTGGATCCGCGCCTGACCGGGATTGTCTATTTATCGGGGTACGCGCCCGGAGCGGTGCCTGCCGTCGTGGAGGGCGGTCGGCTCGCTAAGGGGCCGTGACGCTGTGCTTGGTCCGCGTCATCAGGGGCAGGCAGAAGTTGACGAAGCTGAGCCAGCGCTCGCACGCGCGGAGGCAGAAGCGCGCGTTGACGGAGCCCACGCCCGGCACTGGGATCCGCGGCTGCACACCCTGGCTGCTCGTCATCACCTGGCAGCGCAGCCGCCGGGCCCCGACACCCTCGTCCAGCCACGGCCCCTCGTACAGCCTGTCGCTCAGCGTCAGCGACGCGTCCTCGAGTAGCTGCCCTGCAATCGGAACGGGGCTGGTCGTCACCCCTCCCACGGCCCGGAGTGCGCAAGCCCGTTACCGTCACCGAGGCTGTGCCCACCGGGAAGGAATGGTTCGGGCAACTGAGGCGCCCGCTCAGAAATGACGTTACAGCGTTTAGGTGGTTTTTGAACCCCCCAACCCCTGTCACAGGCCGTCACAAATTCGAAAGTTCCCAAGGGGAAGGGGGGGGGGGGGGGGGGGGGGGGTCGGTAATCCGGCAGACTCACTCTGGGATAATCCCGGAAATCCTTTACCGTAAATGAAATTTCATTCAATCGTCTCGATTGAGCTTTTCTTGGCCAGCATCTTTATTTTGCTATCCCGTTGGGGAAGGTGTCAATTTAATTTGAAATTCCGATTAAGACTAGTCAAAGTTTTTGCCCAAGATAGTTCGATGTACACAATTTTAAGGAGTCGATTTCCTCTTGGAAGTTTCGCCCACCCGGTCATGTTTCTCTTCATTTCTTCATGTGCATCCAGGACGAAGAACCTGTTTTACAAGCCCTCTTTGCACGCAAAGTCTTCGCACTTTGTCAAGATGCCCTTCCGAGCCCCGAATATTGACGAAGTTTAAAGACGCACCCTTAACCCCTCGTTTACGACGTTCTTCGCTCTTCAAAGGGCGACATTTTGCCCTTCACAGGTTAAGAATTTAAAACTTGCCCACAGGGGAAAACATTGTAAAAACTGCCGTCTTGGGAATGAGCGACGACGTTTGCACAGCATTTTAGAAAGTCGCCTTATGTAGGTGGTTCGAATTTACGTTGCCCAACATTGGGGCAACATTGGGACGGATTCCTATTATACGTAATTCGTTCGTTCATAAAAATTTTGTCTTTGCAATTTTTCAAAGCCACCAAAATTAGTCACAAACCAACCTGCTAAACACTGTGAGGGATTGTGTGTATCACGCAAAGCATTGAGCATGTTAGCCTTCGGAGGGGAATCTTCAGCCCAAGCTATACCATAAAAATGAAGTTAAATTGAAGCTTTTGTAAAAAAAAGTCTAGTTTGTAAAAGATTCCGCCCCCACCTCCACAATATCTACAATGAAACAAGTCCTAACTTTAATGCCCAAACTGTAGTTCCACTGCAGCTACTTTGAAGAGTTGACGCGGAAAATTATAATTTTTCTTAGTAATCCAATCCTTTTTCTTCAGTGGAACAACTGTTTTCTGTATTAATTTTACTTAACACTCCTTTCTTCCGGAGAGTGGTAGGGTAGTACATCCCGATGCGGGCACTGACCAGTCATGCACAGCGGCACAAAGACAATCGCAATGGTTGTGGCGGAGGAGAACACGAGCATGTCGGCGTTCTCCGGCTCCATCATGACTTCGATAAAGCACAGCAGAGGCAGGGCAAGAGTCGTGACCAGGACGCCGAAGAGGATGACGTCACTGAGGGCCAAGCGCAGCAGGCGCGACGCCATCACGAGCTGGGAGTGCAGCTCCGCAAACCGGGGCAGTTGGACCGGCGACCGTTCGCCGTCAGTGGTCGGCTGTGGCAAGGTGACGAAAGCAATCAGAACCACGGCTTGGTCTAACCTACAAATCACCCATTTTAATCAAACGACGGACGTTCCTCAGGCAGGAATGTGTGCGCCACTGACGGTCGCTTATAAACAAGGTAGGCGTACGCCAGACCGCGTCGTGGCGTAACAGGCTTCGCTCATCGCGAATTACTGTTCCGCCACTCCACGCCTGGCGGACGCCTACCTTGGACTGCCGGCGGCTGCCACTTGACGAGTGGGATCCTGCGGGGCAAGTCAGTAAGACGCCCTGCGGGCGTCACTCTCTCCGCACGGTCGCAACCACGCTCATGTTCTGCCTTCCGAACGTATCTTACATCAGCTTTTTCTTATCAATGCCGCTCAACCAGTCCTAACCTACCCTTACCTGCCCGAGCCTAGCCTACCCAGGCCCCTACTAACCTAACCTAACCGAGCGTAACCCACTCGCGTCACTGATCCGCCCCTCCACGACAGGCGCATGGCGCATACTGACTTTACCCAACCGGCGGATTTATAATTTTGGTCCACATGTGAAAATTATCTACGAAACCGCTTGGGCTGCGGTGCCCCTGAGGGGAGGTTGACTCTGGTATGATGCAAGAAAGACGTGGTCCAAATTTGAGCTTTCTACGTCTAACCGTTTTCGAGAAATCGCGCGGACAAACAGACAGACAGACAGAAAAACAAACAGACAGACAGACAAAACATTTTTGACCCAGTCGGTCCAGGGCTTCGCTATCGCTCAGCCAATCAATACGAACGTCGCCGGTCGTATCTGGATTCAAATGCAAGTTTGTATACACTGTTGAATTTCTTTCGTCAAATGCCGAGGAATTTCTGTGACGATTAATCAATCACACGAATACGACGTCATTTTACGACGTTTATTGGTCACGTGACGACATATTCATACGACGAGTTAATGATTACATATCGTCGAACTGCACACATAATTTTCTATCTGTCCGAGCAAAACTATTACGTGTGTATGTGTACAGTCGACCCTTGAATTTTGTCCCGTCCGCCGGGAGGAGCATGGGACAAAAATTAGGGGACGGGAGATGCCCGGGCCGGGCCGGGACCCGGCGCCGCCGGACCCTCCGGGCCGGCCCGCCGCGCGCATTAAGGGGGAGCTTAATCCGCCCGGCCAGGAGGGTATTTTAAAGTCCGATTTCCGCTCAAAATTTTGACGGCCTGTTTAGTTGAACTGGTCATAATTTAAATTTTGACATGCCGTTTTTTTTAATCGACTTGTTTTTTAGTCCTCTACACGTTCAACTTAACAGGCCGTCAAAATTTTGAGCGGAAATCGGACTTTAAAATACCCCCCTGGCCGGGCGGATTAAGCTCCCCCTTAATCCGCGCGGCGGGCCGGCCCGGAGGATCCGGCGGCGCCGGGTCCCGGCCCGGCCCGCGCTCCCCATCCGGGCCCGGGCCGAGGTGGTGGGGATGACTGTGTCACAAAAATCAAGGGACAAAACCGGGACAAAAATCAAGGGTCGACTGTATTACATATGTAACGACCTAAATCGTCACATCGTTTTGCTCTAGCTTTAGCCGTGCTTAAATCAAAACCGGTTAAAGCTAGGGCAAAACAGGTGAAATTTTGTCCCTCTGATTAAGAGCCATTATCGGAGGAAAAATTGTTTTGGATCGCAGTGTCGACTTTGATGTTATTCTTCAGAGGCCTAACTTTGAACCAAACTGGCGATCTCTAAATATTGTCCTACAGCGATGAAATTCTTTTGGGGTCGGTTTTATACCAAAACGAACAATGTGGTTACTTTTTAACGAACGGGGGGTCGACACAGCCTAACGCAGGCCTTATTATCAGAGAGCTGCACGGCGCCGTTTTTGACCTAGCCGCGCTATCCGCCTGACCTATCCGCAGGCTGACCTGTCCGCATGGGAGGCGGTCGGAGGCGGTACGGTCGGGGGTCACCCGCACTTTTGGCCGACCGCACCCGTAGCTTTCCGCAGCTGACCGCCTAGCTTCCACCCGGCCGCGTCGGTGTGTCCGAGACCAGCCGTAACTGAGCGGGCCGCCCTCGGCTGTTCCGGGGGTTTGGCTCGGCGCGACAAGAAGCGAAGCAGTGCTACCGCTGCACCGAACGTGTCGAAGCCAGGGGGAGTGGGGCGAGCGAGCCGACAACGGAGACAAGTGTCATAGGCTGTCTATCTTTGTCAACGATTCGCACGCCACAAACCCTGTCCGCCGCAACCCGCGCGCGGTCAGCGAGGCGGTCTCGGCGGCTCTTGTGCAGCTCTCTGCTTATTATATATATGTTATGCCAGTTGGCACTCCTGTGAGGTACATGTAGGGTGGCAACACTGCCCAGGTCACGGGCCCGGCCTAGGGGGTCTAAGGGAGGGACGGCAGTCCAGTTCAGGGAGCGAGCCTGTAAACTCACTCTGAATAAACTGTGACTCCAACACCACTGTCGGTCCTTTCAACCCATCCGAACCCCGGCACCAAAATATGTTTACCGTTTATTGTGGCTTCATTCGGCAAAACAGAATCGTCTATTCATTAGATTTGCGTGCACACGACCAGGGTGTGCACTATTTGAGAAACTTTTGCACAAACATGGAGTGAAAATCTCCCAAACTGGAGTGAAACCCACAATTTTGGGCAATTTTGAGGCTTCTTCACCTGTAATATGCAGTTTTTTCAACAACGTCCGAATCAACACAATTCGCTACAATCAGTGTTAACTTGTTGGATATGTTGTGAACCCTTCGTTTCATACCACGATAATCCTAGCTTGTTTGTTGCCGACCCGCACCCGGAGTTCATACACGTCCAGCATGGCACGCCACAGCGACGCGCAGCCCAACAGCAAGGTGTATACCGTCGCCAGCATGAAGTAGAAACCTATGTGGATGAACAGCGCTGGGATCATCTGCTGACAAAAAGGAAACGTCGCTCACTTACTGCAATCATCGCTGTGGCCTTCGCATGGCACTTTTTATTGACGTCTAATGTTTTAATTTTATAGTTAATACTTGCCTACCAATTTAAGCATGCGGAAGCCTTTGCGCACTCTTATGCACATTTTTGTGCGTTGTGCCGTACATTTATGTATAAAAATGTGCATCAGTGTCCGTGTGCTTAAATTTGTGCGGAACTGCGCACGTAACTGTTGGGTCAGTGCAGGTAAAAAAATCACGAGTTTGCGACTTTGCTTATCAACATTTTCGACAACGTAATTGCGTGTAAACATGAGTTCCTGTTACATGGGGTCGGATCTTGACGTGTAATGGCACTAAAGCACTAGTGTTCAAAATGCATTACTTGTAAACAACCGAGGGAGAGACAATTTCATGGGACTCGACAATGCAGAGAAGAAAACACCGCACCCCCGCCAGCTGCATTATTAAAGGCAATAAAATAGGAATGGTGCAGCTAAGAAAATTACACCGTGCTTTTTACGTCGGATCGCCACTGATCACCGAAAACCATCTTGAGTTGGTTTAGCTAAGAGGTTTAACTCAAGAAAGACTTGCCAACTTTGCTCGGTTACTTAGGAAATAACGTTTCAAAAGTGTGATTTTTTATCCACTCCTTAAGTGTGATCTTAGCCTAAACTGACCGCCCATATAATTAGGGTGTGCACAAAAACGACAGAAGCAACCTGTACCTCCACTGCAAAGATCGTCCATTTCAAAACGGGTGACATCTCATCCAACCGCTTTGACACCGCCGAATCCGATTCGTTGAGGTACATGCTGTGAACAGCTCCCAACGCCTGAATAACGCCGAACACACCGTAGTAACGCACCGCCCGGTGCAAGCGGCGCGCAACACTGCGCATTGATTTCTGAAACTCACAACCATTTCGTAGATCTCTTTCCAAGCAATTGAATATGAATTGTCAATTCCGGAACTATTTTAGGGACGGTGCTAATCCAAAAATAGCCCAACATGATCTAGCTAACCCAAATGACCCTAAAACGTCTCTTAAGCAGGCCAGACAACACTTTGCTGCAAAGTTAATTAAATGAACTAACTGCGAGTATTCCGTAAAGCTGCTTCCTCTTTTTATGTATTTAAGTAGCATTTTTCTGACTTCAGAGCTTGTACAAACGGTTGACAAAGAATAAGACGCTTGTAAGCGTTTGACCGTCAGACTCTTCACTGTTCAAAATATATTGGGAATTGCAGAAGTCCTCCCCAAACTTTTTTACTAATTGATCATTCGATTTTTCCAACGAAGGTTATATTGAGGTTATATTGAGATTCGCTCAGCCAAGAGCAAAATTCTAAAGCAGATTTAGTAGAGGACACATTACCTGCTACAATAACCACAATATAATACCTCAAAGTAATGCCACCTCCCTGTGAAAAGTGATTTTATCCGTCGAATTCCTGAAGGTTCTCTGGAAATTCACAAAGGACAGTCGAAAATAAAATTACCAACTTATCCTTTGTGATTTCCTAGATATTTTTTTAAGATTGATTGTACGCAATTGTGTGTATACGAATTCAAAAGGCACTTTTGCATTAAATTGTACATAAGCATTTAGTGTCTTTGCTCACCTTGGTGGTGGCGCTGGCCGACGTCTCTATTAGGACGGTCACGTTGGCGAGCCGGGCGAGGGAGTCGGCGGCGGTGTGCGCGTACGACGTGGAGTAGAAGAGGCCGCCCCACATGATGCCGTGCGCGCCCAGCAGGTGTCGCAGCGGCAGGCGCCGGGAGCCCCAGCCCTCGGCCAGCACCACGTCCAGCATACAACGCACGAGCCAGGCCACGGCCGCGGCCATCGACAGCTGCCAAAGCAATACGTTGACATTTAACGCGGCGGTTAAAGGAAGGTATCTCGTAATAAGTAAAATTTTCTTAATGTAACGCTAGGCATTAAACAAAGCAAATAATATTGTTGAAGTGACGCCTAAAAAATGCCTGGATCCAAGAAAAAAATTCTTCACACAACACACACATACTTCACTCAGGAAATTATGTTCTTACCTCGTTGCTTAAATTGTCAAGACAAATGGCATATTTTAAACAAGAAATTATTTTTCGGCGTGTGTTTGATGAAAGTGATCTCATTGACTTCAAATTACGCTCTCAAGTTTCGGCGACTGGAATGCCAGCAAGAGTACTTTAACTTGGATGTGCGTGCCAAGTCAACATCGTCTACCAGTGCAAGAGGGAAACGACTCCTGAGAGTTGTGTCCGCTGCTACCTGGGTCCTCAATTGAAATGATGTATTTAGTCTCTCGTAACAAATCGATGTTCTTTGTTGGAGAACAGGCATTAGCTAAGATGCCTGATTCGCATTTTAAAACCCAAAAAAAGGCGAAAATTACTTTCTGTGCCAACAATTGCACCTCGTCTCTCCCCGTACCCTTGAAAGTGCTAGTTCTTTACACGCAAAGGGTGTCTATTGGCTAGAACGGCGTCTAAAGGTGTCTAGAAATGGCTCCGAAAAGACCAAATATGGTCGAGGGTAGTGAATGCAATGCAGGGCAAAAGGGGCTTAGATTAGGCAGAGAAACGTGGAAAATACCACTATTCAGCTTGATTCTTAAACGAATCATCGTACCCTGCATCTCCATATGCGGGAAATCCGGCGTTGCCAAAGGGGGCTGGTTGGCTTGTTGGCGGTGACATCCCAGTCCAACAGGAATTGCGACAGAGGCAGCACCCTGGCGCCGTCAAGCTGATGACAAGTGAGTGGCGAGTTGTTAGTGCAAACACCAAATGTTTGTGCAATTCTTTTTTGTACATAATTTTTGCACAATCCATCTGCGCATTACGCACACGATCTAATCCGTAATTACGAACAATTATGTGCATAGTTACGTACAACGTGCCGGACGACGTCTGAGATAGCGATGACCTCTACAGCGCATGCATCGCTCATTTGTTTCATGAAAGACGGAGTCTGGGTGGGTCAAGACTTTAAACGCGACGGTGGCTGATTAATTGTTTTAGGTGTCTGGCCACTGACGTTATGGAAGCTTCTAAATTATCACAAATGGCTTTTGTTGCACTTTGTGGCTTTCAAGAACACACACAAAATGGCAAGGCACACCTTTCGCGATTGGGGCCAGATTTAAGCACATCTTGTGTCCGAAAAGTACAAAATTGTTCAAAAGAAAACGCAATATTGTACTTAGATTTAGGTATGCTCAAATGTGATCCCAGCTCAAGGACAAAATTTTCCTTTCAGTGCATATCGTCACCAGCCGTGACTATTAGGGTGGATTTAGTTCCGTGCGTGATGGCTGTGTGGAGGACACGTTTCAGTGTGATGGCCGTGGGTAAATCAGTCACGTGCCCCCTTTTGCACAGAACTAAATCTACACTGCGGACGCGCAGTAAGGCGTGCAATGGCTTCGTCACACTAAATTTTTATGCATTTTTTTCGGTATATTCTTTCTGCTCAGTCCCTGGCGCAATTCGTTCATGCGTAAGCTTAGCACGTACTATTTTAAGAGCAACCACGTAAAATTGTGAACGTAAAATTTTCTTGCGAACACTTTCGTACTAACACTTTCGAACTGAACAGAAAAATTTGTGCGTGTAGCTATAGATAATTTTTCCGTTCTGAACAATGTCATTGGTGGTACTTCGGTAATTCGTGTTACGCCAAAGTCAAGATGGCGTTACGGGGGCATCAAAATCATGTATTTTCGTCATGAGTAAGTTGTGTCAAAGGCGTTGACATGACGCGTTGACTCCCTTGTTAAAAAGCGGTTTTTCGCGACTTTTTTTAATTTGACATCATTTTTAAGCTCTCCACAGGAAACGTCATTTCAAGTTATTTTAGAAAAATTCACTCGGTTCGTCATTTTGACCTCAAATGGACGTGATTCTTTTGAAGAAGATAGCCGTGTATGTTGTGACTGAGTTAAATACAATAAACACATGTGTCTTCTGTGGGCCTGTACCAAGCCGTCATTACCAACCTGTAGACTGAAAACTACAATGCAGGTAATGCATCACCTGTCTTTTTAGAAGAAAATAAAGGAAATTGTAGGTATTGGTAGGTATTTAGTTTTTTTAAATAGCCGCAAGTGGCTACAAATGGTGGAATTTTTATTTATTTATTTATCCATGAAATGTCAAGCTGGCAGCACCTCCTTCTCGTGTTTTATGCATTTCTATAAAAATCTCAAGTGGAAATTGCAGGATGTCTATGCAGGTATGCTTCTCATTCACCGAAGTTATATCATATAATTTATTAAGGAACACTGAAAGTTTGTGTAGAGATTCCAGCACCTCCGCACGGAAAAAAATACTCATCTGCGGCAGAATAGCATTAGCTGTGGCAAATGATATGTCAACTGCCATCTCATTATATAACAAACCCAGCATTGGAAGCGCCAAGCTCACTACCACACCTAATATACGTCGTATTGCATCTGTAATTACAATATTCGTTGCGCCAACAGACGAGGAGTTAGCTGGTTGAGCCAGGAATGTTTGTTACCACAAATTGCTTGTACTGTACCTTTTTGGGTGTGCCACTGATGACGCGATGTCTTCCGCATGGAAACGTCATGCGGTACCTATCGCACATAACTGGACGGGGCAGATTTTTGACATCAGGAGGTTGTCGATGATGCTGCGGTACAACACCATAACGCACAGCTCTGCAGCCTAGCAGAGGTAGAGCCTTAAACGGACACCGGGAATCGGCGTTGGGGACTAAGGGAAACTGCCTGCGCGACGCCAGGCTCTTTTCCGCGACCTTCGGCCCTCGAGCTCAGTCCGTGTGGCGTGTCGAGAAGTAAGTTGCTGTAACTCGATTTCCTGCACGCATCAGGGCCTTCGAGGCCCTAATTGGATTATTCGGACGGCCTCCCCGTTCTGGGCGTCCGCACATCGGCATCGCTGGTGCCACTCCGTGCATTAAAAAATCGTTAGCCGGCCGCCACAGGGCACGCGTTGGCCTTAAATTGGCGCGACGATGGTGTGGGTTTGAATAGGCGATTTCGGTGTGCATGCCCAGTGGGTCTGCGCTTGTTCTTCCTTTCGTCTTCTGACCGGATTCGGTGACGCCAGGGGTCACAGTGGAATCGTCTATTGAATACGAATACACCTTCGTGACGACACGATCAATTGAGTCTGAAGTACCTACAAATTCGGATTGAAACGTAACCGTGAAAGTCAGGCAACAATAATAATAATGCCCAAAATGCCTAATGCAATAATTTAAACTTTTTAAGGTTTTAATAGCCTGTCCCGACTGGGTTATTATCGACAAACATCCTTTTTTTTTTAAATGTCACATATTAGTCCACTTAATTTTTTAAAAATCCAATTAGAACTGTTTTAAAACATAAGCAGAATGAGGATCTCCAAACAGTGGATGCTGCTGTCTGCCAGGTGGGCCTGGCTGCTGGGTTTGCTGGTTTTAAAGTCGGTGCCCGGAAGTCTGACGCATACAAACAGCACCTGCTGTTTTAGGGAGCCTGCTGTTTAAAGGCGTCCTTTCATGAGAACGTCTCCTCACTTAATGCTATGCGTGAAAAATGGTTTTAAAGGGCCTCCCTTGTCTTCATAGGTTCTGCTTTGTCGCGAGACCGCGCTACGTTACGCCGGCGTCTTATCTCTGCTCTTTCAACAGGGCCATTGCTCATGACAAGTCTTTCGACCTCTTTGAGCTCCATCGTGTCGATTTGTCTAAATCTAATTGCCGACTTACCTTTGTGGGCGGTAGAAAACAGCAAGATGACGATAATAAATCGCTGGCACCTCCTTCCATAAAAGATGATGGTACTGCTGGCTGAATCGAGCACTGCTCCTCGTGGAGGCTGCGGCCCAGCGCGCAACACGAGATTCTCTCTGCGGGAGCCGGACGCTGGGGCTCGCTGCCGGCGCGAGGCCCGCACCAGACAGGAAGGCAGGCGGAGGCGGCGCGGATGACCCGGTCTCACCCGTCCAAAAGTAATCCATCTGGGAGCATAGATGCGACTATAAGAGGAAATTGGGTAACAGATGTGGCAGAGGGTACTTGAAAATATGTGGCGCATAGTGCTTCATCTCGCCGTTCATTGGGCACTTACCTTGGCTCGAACGTTTAGCACTCGCAGAGATCACAGTAAAGTTAATAATTTGTTTTGTTATGCGAGGGGCGATTCACTCATGCCCCTGATTATCTGATAAAATCTGACCTTTCCGTCCTATATCATTCCAAAGTGGAATAAATATTCCTGAAGAACAGCTGTATTGACTTTGTAGTTTTGTTCTAGTTCATTACGTTTATTCATTACCTTCTGAGTTTGTCCACAGCTCTCAACAAAAATTGGTCGTCAGTTAAAACCTGAGTTGGGTCGTTAAGTAATAACGTAACACAGGGGAAACATGACCCCGGATATGGGCGTGGCACAGATTCTTTAAATTTTCACGCACAGAACTCCCAAACAAATCACTTTCATCGCTCACTGCGTTCCCTTTGTCGAAAACGCTTCACATAATTGCAATATCACTTCTAGTTTACAAGATGATTAGTTACTGTTGTTTGAGCTGTGACTAGTTGAGGCCCTTTAAATAGTTGTTGACATAATTACGCTTTAGTTTACAGAAGATAAAAGGGGAGAAGGGTCCGTTTTGAGGAGCGCCTTGTCCATAACCCCTATTGTATGGTGGTGCTAACCACGAAACTGTTAGTCCATAGGTTCCGAAATACCTACACGCAAAAAGTCGATGGCCGTGGACGATTCTCGACGTTCATAGGCTAACAACAACAGCTACCAACTACACCAGCCAAACTTTGCCACTACTTTATCACAATTTTGGTACTAGTCGATGGACGCAAAAGAGTCGTCCTCAGCCATGTGCAAAACCACTGTACTTACGACTTTTTCGGCGAATTTGAAGTCTATTCAGGAATAGCAATCGCTAGACACATCAACCCTTGGCTCACTCGCCCCGAGAGAGGCGGACGATATCCGGGCAAGACCCGTACACACTGTAAGAAACTTTTTTGGAAAATTCCAAACAATTGCTAGGAAATTCTGTGTCCCTAATTTTTTCGAAATGTCCAACTTCTTTTGGAAAAATTCAAAACAGGTTTTTTATGCGTTTTATTTGATTACTTTACTAAAAAAAACTGTTCTATGCATAAAAATTCAAATTTCAATTTTTGGAAACATCCAAACTGTTTTTGGTAATTTCCGAACAATGATTAGGAAATTTTATATCCCCGATTGTTTGGAAATTTCCAATAAAGATTCTAACAGTGCAACGCCCGCACAACTGAGAACACTCGGGCGCTGGACGTACCTCTCGCTGATGCGCCTGCCGAAAAGCGCCGTCCACTTCGTGCGGTACCCTCGGTCCTGTCTGCTGCACCCCGGCCGGCCGTCCGTGCAGCGTGCGTGCCGACCCGCGCCCCCCGGCCGTGCGCGGTGGCGGCACTCAATACTTGATGCGCGCGCTGCACCGCCCTCGTGCATTATGCGCGCGTTGCGTGTCGGCTGCAGGCGGCAGTGCGTGCTCCCGGCCGCCGCCCCCGCAGCGTGTCTCAGTGCGTTGCAGCCCGGTCAGGGCGGCGGAGGTCCGGGGCGAGGCACGCGGCGCCCGCGCAGGTCGGCCTCTGGGTATGTTCCTTTTCCTGTGGGAGTTCGATCGATGGCTTCTTTATACGAAATATTGAAATAACCGACTTTCACCGAAGGATACACTACCGAGCACCGGCCTGGACTCGAATCCTTCCAGTGAGAAATGCTACATTTAAATAATGCCAAATCGATGACGAACGGACAACAATCTCGACATCTTATCGTATCTCATTGAATGAACTCCCCCAAATATTCTTTAATATAAAAATAACAGCGTCGATAACAATATTAATAAGGGCGATAATAAAACAGGTAACGTAACAGGTGGTACCCATTGGATCGCCGCCAACCTGGGCGTCCGTCCGTCTTAACGCTGCTCTTCTGGCACGCCGCTACGCTACGAGTTCGAGTATGGCGGGGTGGACGCAGCACGATGGTCTCGCGTGTCCATTAATAACACAGGCCGAGAACATGGAAATTAAAAATTGCTTTCTATAAGAGGGGGGGGGGAGGATTCTACCGAAACATGTCGGGACTGGCGAAAAAGCGTTCTCTGGATGCGTGAAATAAAAGCGACACGTCTCATGTTTTTCAGCGATTTTCTTATGATATTGCGTTTTGGAAGAGGACATAAGATCCCTTACGGTGCACTTTCAGCGCCTTCCATGTTTGGGAGACGAATGGACTTAGCCGTTGCTCTTACAGCTCTTCACGTCAAGCAATGTTCAAATTACAGAGTGTGGTAGAACATTGTTTTTTATTTAATAAATGCAAATTTGCAAGTCATTTTGTTGCTTTTAAATGGCTGGCTGAGTTCCAGCCGTTGCCGTATTACACGACTTAATTTCGGAACAGGGAAGTGAGGTGTTTGTCATCGCACGCACGCCCGGCGACACACATTGGCTTTGAAACCCCTGAATAGCGAAGCTCAACATCCGGAGCTGTACAGCGCGACCTGCGAGGACCCGGCTTGCCTTTGTCAACTTCATACACGGAAAAAGTCAATGGACAATTTTGTCCATGGCTATGGACGAATCTGTGCGTCCATAGGCTAGTGGCAAAAATGTGACTCCAGGTGGACAACATTGTTACTAAATTGTGGACAAATTAATACTTTGTCCACAGAAGGTAACAATATTATCCATCTGCAGTCACAATTTTGTTACCGGCTTATGGATGCACAGATTCGTCCATAGCC
The DNA here is from genome assembly GCA_026979955.1 of Megalurothrips usitatus. Classification (NCBI taxonomy): domain Eukaryota; kingdom Metazoa; phylum Arthropoda; class Insecta; order Thysanoptera; family Thripidae; genus Megalurothrips; species Megalurothrips usitatus. The sequence continues at coordinate 9,755,755 of CM049606.1, forward strand.
ATGGACAAAATTGTCCATACGACTTTTTCTTCGTACGGCAAACAACCTCTATAAATTGGCTTAACTGCCGGCTTACAATTTCTTTTAAATTGCGGCGAGTATTTGAATAGCCCTGTGAGCGTGTCACCGACGCCCCCGCTGATTTGTGGGAAATACCGAGCGGCTGTCCAGCACCGTACGCCATTCATACAGCGTCACCGGCGACACGCGAGGACGAGTGCAGGGACAGGAGCCTTGGCCGCCAGGCGCAGGGAGGGGGAATTGGCGCGCACACCGGCGGGCACCGCGACAGCTGGACCGGGCTGGTTTCGGGCACATTCATCATGGAGGGCAGCCGTACTGTTGCGGCGGCGCTGACCGGCCTGCTCGTAGCGTCAGGCGTTGTCTTCGCTCAAGTACGTATTCAACGGGCAGTGTATGCAATTTCACAAGAACAAGATATGTGAAATATCGTGATAAGTCCTTTCACACTTTCATAAATTAACATCCAAAAGTTATAACGAGACAGGACTTTTCGAGCACTTTTTCATTGTGATACTACTTAAAACCGTGAGGCTAGGGCTCATGTTACAAAAGAAGAACTTCAAGTTTGGAGAATAGACTCCTCTTCACTGTCGTCGTAAGTGTGACGAATTCAATACGTGCAGCTGTGATGAAGAAGAAGTGTGATTAGTCAATAATACTGCACGTGGAGCCGCAATGGCCATTGCAAATTGGACCTTCATCATGGCCAAACGTATTGGCCTCATCACATTTAGCTCCAATGAACATCACAGATGGAGCTACTTCGCAGTTAAGTGTGATAAACTTATCAGTCAACTGTTATTAATGAAAAATACTGCAGCTGACATAGTTTTATCACAGGTACAGTGTCATGTACATCACACTTGGGATTTCAGTGTGTGTCGTAAAGAACTGAGGAAACAATTTTTAAATTCAAATGTCGTTTTTCTGTATTATGAAAATTTTAAAATTTCGCAAGTTAGCCCTGATGGTTGCTTTGAATTTCCTCCAGCTTCCCGCCAGTTCGCGACTCGAAGCATCTCCTGGAGGACTGCCATACCAAATGGACAAACAAGCTGGCCCGTCCCTCCGTCGAATCTCGGTGCCGGTTCCGCTCCGCTCCACCCACACCTCGGTTCGACAGGGGGACTCGGCCAGATTGGCCTGCCGGTGGCGTTTGCGGGGGCCTCCGGCCCCCGCCTGAAGTCACTCGAGATGTGTCCGGTGGTATAAATTTTTGTACCGATTAAAATCGCTAACTTTAGTTAGACTCGCGACGGGGTGCGCCTTGCAGGCCTTGCAGGCGCACCACACGTAGCGGCCAACCCTAACCTAACAAATCAAACAATTCTGATCAAACAGAAACGCGACAAAATTTAAAAATTGCGACCACAGTACGTTTGTTTACTCCACAAAAGAAGTCTACCCTCCAAACTTGAACTTCCTCCGTCAACGATAAGTCTGCGCACACAAGTCCGCCCGAACGAACAGTTGGCATCAGACTATAAGCCCGGCTCCTGCCCGTTACTACCGGAACGTGTAGGGACGGGCTAAAAAGATATAGACGGGAATCGCGATCGCGAAAGTGGCGCTTCTCAGATGCTGTCATTTGGCTGCTTATGAAAGAGCAGGAATCGTCCCCACGGCACACCTAAGGCGACTTGTGAGTGTCGCCACCTGTCGCCCAGATGTCGCTCTCAAAATTGTCACCGAGCGTGAATCCGCCTGAAGGATTGATAATGAAAATATAATTGTTTGAACATTAATGTGTCTCACTCAGCAGACAAACCCCTTAAAACATTCGAAATATTCATACAGGAAAATACACGAGGGAAACCGATAAAGTGCGAAGACGTCTTTTCCATGAATGTAAGATTGTTGTCTTAAATTTCCATTCAAAATGTGTTTCGAGGTATAATAAGGAACAGAATTAGAAGCCGTCCCAAACTATTAAAAAGGGTGTGAGCATCTCCACTTACAAACTTCAAAGCAACCGTTTAAATGACAATATTTACGTCAAAGTGGGAGTGTTTGAAAATTTCAGCATTCTTGCATGATCATCTTCACAATTTACTATTTTAATACGTTACTATTTTCAAATTGCATTGTTTGTGAATACGTTAAAATTACCTGCTTTCAAATATTTTCCGCACTGTGTTGTCTAGGTAACTAGCCCCGATGGGGCTCGCTATGCAGAAAAATGTGCAGCAAAGTTCCCAGAAGTCAAGGGTAAGGAATCTACCACACCCGGGATATAATTACGAAAAAGGAGGGGGCCTTAACTTGCTACGTAATGTAAAGAAAGAAGTCAGTTACCGCGTTTAAGGACAGCCCTTGCAAACTCTCCTGGCTTTTCAAGTGCGAGTACTGGTAAAAGTGGCGTAGTACTACGCCTTCAACTGCCTTACCTGGCTTACTAAGAAGAGGGAGGTGGGCAATTCGCGAGTACCCCTTACGCGGTCATCACAATCATAGGTATTCTTATCTTGACATCGACGTTTTCTGAAGTTTTCGGTGATTCCCGGCCTATTTCCCAGGCATAATATGGATTATGCGGCCAATTAAGACTTTAAATCAAATGGCAATAATCTCCATATTGTCGCCTGGTAATCACAAGTAATCGGCACTTATGTGTTCACTTTAACAGGATTAGGTAGCTGAAGTTTGGTTAACAGACTATTCATATGTAGTAGATTGAGCAAAAAAGTGTCATCGAAATCGATGACTTCCATCTGGCGTAGTTCCCTTGTTAGTGCCCTTCGCGCGTTCAAGCGCAACACCAATCCGCACGTTGACAGACGAAACAGCATGTATTTCTGATAGAGTTGTGTTTAAAGCGTGTGGGACGTTCTCGTTGCTCGAGGGCTTTTCCCGTACGTGACAAGGACAGTGTGATGAATGGAACTTTGCCACGGCCAGAGCGGCCAGAGTGGCAACTAGTGCTAACATTATGTTGAAATTGCAGCTGAGGCTGCAGCGTACGCCACCACCGGCAATTTCACGAGAAGCATGAAGGTAAGCAAGGCGTTATCATTCACAAAGAGTCTTCAGAGATATTTCACAACTGCTCTTTGCGATTTCAGTGCGTTTACGCCTGTATCTTTCAAGAGAGCGGCAAGGTGAGTAATCTGCGAGAGGCGGGTGTCATACTGGTCGTTGCCTGCTCACCTGATACTGAAACGGATAGGCTTCCCTCGTTTCAGATGACAGCGGACGGCAAAATGGTCCTCGAGAAAGATTTAGACTCGACGGTTCCGTCTTACGCTCGCGAGATACTCCAGCCCTGCTACAGTGCGGGTAATATCTCATAAACACGCTAAACGTCAAAGGACAATTTTGTCCCTTGGCTGGGGCCAGATTTGAGCACATCCCAATCTAGAGACAATTTGGTATCCGTAAAGTACAAAATTGTTCCAGAGTAGATGAGATATTGTCCCCAGAACAATGTTATGAGATGATTTTGTCCAAACTGATACCTAACGTGCCAAACAACCTCGAAAATCGCCACGCGTATACTTTCACGCTCTTGCATCGCATAATATGGGTGTCGCTGCACTGCTCTGGTGATTAATTCTTGAAAAGCACAAAGTTTAAAGTAGCATGCTGTTCGTTATATTAATAGTTACTGGGCTAAAATTGTTTATCCCACAACACTTTTCAAACTTCATGTCACCAATTTCGACGATTCTCGGTGAATCGTTATTAAGCAGAGAGTATATGAAGCGTATAAAATATTTTTGTCCAAAAGCCAATACTAATGGTTTTCGAGAAATTTTTTATATTTTGAAAATTATAAACACTAACTCAGCCATTTTTGGTGATACCTTAAAAATCGAAGATGATTTGGAATCAGCATAAAATTCCCATCTAAACGTAATGTGCCAAATAACGCCTCAAAAACCCTTGATTTCAGCTGTTCCTGGTGAATCGTATCTAACACTCTACATATAAACAAATCACCAAGAAGCGACGATATTGGTGACATCGAGTTTAGAGTGGGATAAAAAAAAATTAACCGTACGGTTAAGTTTTGGTGCTGAGTCACCTTGACAACCAAGGACCTTCCTCATCTTTCTTTGAGTGCGCTCTAAAATGTACGACCGTGGCCTTCCCTGGCCTTTCGCGTCGACGCAGTTTAATTATTAGGTCACCGTGTTGACGCAACAGGATCGAGGCCTCTCACTCCCTCTTTCCTGACCACACTCAAACTGTTAGTGCCGCAAATGTTTCTGTTTTAAGAAAATTCGAAGTCTCCTTGTTCTCCGATTACTTTTTTAATTTCTTTTTTATGCTTTATGGTGCAGACTCTTGTTCTCGAGAAAGTTTAATTAATAAGATGTCAAAATTTCAGCTTTGGGAATTTTTAAAATTTTTTCGGTGATCATTAACACTTTGTGCTACAAATTTTTATTTCAATTTGTCGGAAATTTCCACGAGACGTTGTTTACGTGTATGCGCGTGCCACATTCTTAGTCACCTTGTACTAGGGGATGCCCCTAAATCAATGTACCGACAACGGCCTATCTGCAAAGTGGGTCGTCTTAAAGTGGTTCGGCCGCCAGGGGGCCTAGTCAAGTGTGGTCCTCTGGTATACTTCAATTTCGTATTTCCTAACACCGAAAAAATATAAAAACCAATATGGCATAGTCAATTTTTGCATTTCTGATAGGGTACTTTGGTTTTAAAAAATATTTTTATATTATAATCAGATTAAATTAAGTAGTTAAGTTGTGTGTTTGACTAGTTTTGGACCTGCCGCAAACCCAACAAAACTGATGCGTCTCATCCGAGACGTGGAAAATAAAATAACTTATACTTTTAAAAATGCGTTTTAAATATCTTTTGCGACGTAATGGATATGTTTCGTTGTGTCCTAAGATCGGATGATCGTGTTCAACCAAAAATAAACACCGTCGTGCCACTCGCGTTCAGCGTCCAGAGGTTGGCAGCGCGGCATACCGGTAGTACTCTGTCTCGGCGGCCGGCTGCCATTCCGTGTTTACATCTTGTTGAGGGTTCACGATAAAGGCTCAATGTCCCAGATTTCAAATTGTAATGTTGGGAACTGTTGGCGATCGGCAATCGGGTTCGAACGGTCATAAGCATTCGCTTCGCTGTCGCAGCTCGCGCGCGCCCGGCAGCCGTTTGAAGCGAGTCCGAGTGCGCGCGCCGAGCCGCTTCCGCCCCAACATGGCGGCGGGTCCCCCCTGGTAGCCGCCCGGCTCCGCATTGAGCTCGATAACTCCGAATATCTCTTCTATTATATCAATGACCCCCAGATATCTTGTTATTCACGGATTTGCAATAGAACAACGCACCCGATGATATGTGTGTGCGCGATCTGTATCGTTTGAGTTTTGGAGAAAGTCGATTTATCTGCGACGGGACCCCGTTTTTCCATAAGAGCCCATGTAAAATTGGGTCATTTTTAAACGCCAATATCTCAAAAGTTAGTCCAATGACATGATATTTTGAAGACACCATTGTAAAAAACGCGATTTCGTGCTTCAATGAGCATACTTTTGAGGGTTTTCACCGTTATCACCTCTGGCGGACGAACTACCTTAACTTCGCTTCGCCCCTCACCTGTCCCAAACAGAAGCGGGGTGAGGACGTCACACTTTGCAGGTTGGCTGTCGTTGCACTGACTCATCTAAGGCGGTATTCACTCTGACCAAATGCGCCCCGAATACTTCCCATCACCGGCATTGCGGGAAGTGATTGTATTCCAACTCCGTTCTAGTTACTATCATAACCCACACACTAAATGCCATGGGAAGATTTTGTCCCATAAAATGTTTCGTTTTTCAACAAAACATAACTGAAATTATGGGCCAAATTTTATCTCACATGTTACAATTTGTTCCATCTTTACGTTACGTGTTGTGATTAAAGACGTAACATTTCATTGGACAAATTTGTCCCATGGACATTTAGAGGGCACTTCCTCCTTCCTATTACTACTACACCGTCAAAATTGTAGGCTTGAATCAGGAATTTGTCCCCGAGAATGCCGGAATGCATGGGTCAAGCATACGCACTTAACGTGATACAAGGCGTATGCTTAAATCGTGCATCCATATTTAAGGTGATGAATAATTCACGGATACGCGGTATTCTCGGGGACATGTTCGTGATTCAAGCATACAATTTTAAGGGTGTATAAAAGCTATTACAGCTTAATTTAAAGCTTCGTCGCACATATTCCTGTTCATTTCTGTTCATTTCAGCCATCACCAGGTGGTCGAGTACCTCACCTTTTCTTATTCTCTGTGTACAGATTACACCTTGGGAAAACAAAATCGTACTCTAGGTATCGCCGTCACCGTAAACACGGACGCAATGTCTGAAAAAAAATTATTTTAACTTGCACATCATCAATCATTCCAGGACCAAACCCAGACGTATGCGAGGCGGCCTTCCAATGGGTGCAATGCGTCCGCGAGAAAGAGCCAGAGATCCAAGCACGGCAGTCATCAGAGGCCAAAGTCAAGGAAGAGAAGGGCAACACTCCAACACGCCCCCACCCTCGCCAGAAACCATCCAACGCGGTCTAAGTGCCCCTATTCGATTTGCACCTTCCGGCGCTCAATGAAAGCTCGTGTTTGAAAATGTCGGGCAAATAAAAACGTATTGCATAGCTCGACCTCATGTTGTATATCTTATTATGAATTGAAAGCGGAGTGAAACTGGCGAAAAGCCTAGCACGAAGCACAGAGGACATGTGAATGCCAAGAAATACGCGTGCAAAAAAGAATGCTTAAACCAACGCAATAAAGTACATAAAGCATAAAGCGGATTGGCGGAGTTGCACACACCGGAGGATATGATCCCTGTTGCAAGAAGCTTCGTTGGTGTTAATTGGACGATACCATAACCTAAATGTTATAGAATCTAGCACAGTTGCTGGGAATAGGAGTGTCACGTTGTACTGCCAACTTACGATTACCTACTGATTTCTAAGACACCCTCGCAGCACTCGCCACATTACGCGCATAAAACGGAGCAGATACACAAAACACATTGTATTCCCGAGACAAGCATACAATATGATTGGTCCCAAGCATTTCATGTTTAAATCAGGTAATTATTTATGTGCGTGCATCTGCATCTGCCTTATATATTTCGAGATCTTCGGACATCGTAGAAATTGGCTGATTGTCGCTCTAAAAAGTCACTATTCAATGCTGGGAATTAGAATAAAAATTACCTCGCATTTTGATGCCTTCGAACTATTTTTGTCATTCTTGTTTACATATCACGTTCCGAGTATCCATCGGCTGAACACTCATCCAAAGCTGATATGCTTGCCAATAAAATGAGAGCCGTGCTTTGCTCAAGGAACTGCATTTCAACTGTCGTAAACCTTCAGTTTTGGGAACTGCAGAGTGGATATTGCACCTAAATGTGCAGTTAAGAGCCTTCCACGCGGATGTTGGCTTAGCATCATCGCGCCCTTGCTGCTGTAACCGCAGCTGTGTTCCTGGTCCACAGCCCCCCGCCCGCCCCTGGCTCACTCCTTCACGCGCATTATGGAAGACGCCTTGCATGATGGATGCGGCGTGCCTCGCGTCGCGTTTACCCAAGTCTTCGCCGCGAACCAGCCGCATGCATAATCAAAGGGAACACGACACGCACCGTTTGGTCCCAAACCGCAGCCCTGCAGAATGGCCGATCGTCGCCGCGGGACCAAAGGTTTAGACGGACACGGACAGCCGTCGGCAGGAAGACGGCTCGCCGGCGCAGGTGAGCTGCCGACCGACACCGAGCAAGAGCCGAGTACGCTTTTAAAGCGAGCTGCACGCACACGCACGCTCCTCCGTCTGCCGATTATGAACACCAGTCTAACGTGAAATGGAAACAATAGGCTCACACACAAGAGTATAGGTGGCAACCTTTTACTTCGCAGGTGCGTCGCTCAACTGCACTCACATAAAAGATTAGTTGGCAGAACGAATTTCGTAGTTGATGGGCACAAAATTTGGTTTCGACTAAAAAGTTCCTTTCATTTTGTGATGCGATTAAGAACATGTTGCTAGTTTAAAGGGAACAGTTCGCGAATCTTCGTTCGGACGCCTGTTTCCCGACTCAGCCGTATTTTTCAAAATTTGGGAAGCCTCACTTGTCCTCCCTTCTATTTGTCCTTCCTATATTTGCATTAATAAAAGCATTAATAAGTATCAATACGGATAATGGGTGCCATTTGTTCTACCCTGAATATTTTTAGTGCCGCGGAATAACAATATTCACATCAGGCACATGTCAACCATGAGGAGGACAGACTTCTTTTATGACGTACACAAATATACGGTGCGGCGGCCACTACATTCGAACTTCGTTTCTGCCGAAACTTGCCGGGACGGGCTGAAAAGGTATGTCCGCCAAATTTGAAGTATCTGTCATCGATAAGTCAGTGAACACACGTCCGCACGAACGAACACCCGGCTTAGGTCCTTTACTTTTACCGAAATGTGTCGGAACGGGCTAAAACAAAGAGGGGGGGGGGGGGGGGGTCGCGTTAGTCTACCTTGTTGTCCATACCAGGTTGGCCTTGTTGCGAATGACGCGGTGACGCGTGTTTTAGCGCATGTACGTTGCGTGCGAGTAGCAAGGCTCATTTGAATTTATTCTAGTTAGACAATCATGGAGAAAGATTGGGCTGAAACGTGGAACGAGGAGGACGTCTTGGAAGGCCACCTGTCGCGACAGTTGGCATGGTGGCTTCGTCACATTTCGCCGCGCAAGGACGCTGGTCGGTTCCACCGCCTGTTAGTCCTCGTGCGAGGCACCAAGGTAAGGACAACACGATGCCCGTTAGCTTGGAGTAGGCGATTCCGGTGCGAATGGTGACGTTGCAAGAGGGCCAGCTAATGAAGGGAATAACGAGGTATGGCGTCGCAGTTGTCACTGCCCATGCAGTGGCAGCCCTCGTCGTGGTCACCTCAACTCACTTTCCCGATGCATTTATCAAAAGAGGTCATGTGACCTTGGTCCCACATTTGGAATCCTGGGATCAAGCCGAGACTAACTCTGGGCTCAAATGTGGAGCCTGAGGTGGCGTTCTTTAATAGCCTCCCCCTGTTGCCCAAAATTGGGCAGCGATTATGACTCTTTCATTCTCAGCACAACAGCAGCTAATAACAGAGTAAAAGTGCGAAACAGGGAGTAGTCAACACAGAAAAAGTCGGATGGACAATTTTGTCCATGGCTATGGACGATTCTGTGCGTCCATAAGCCGGCTACAAAATCTGGACAACGTTGTTACTAAATTGTGGACAAATTAATACTTTTTTCCACAGATGGTAACAATATTGCCCATCTGCAGTCACATTTTGGTCACTGGCGTATGGACGCACAGAATCGTCCACAGCCATGGGCAAAATTGTCCATTGACTTTTCCCGTGAAGTCACGGTTTTCGAGAGTGTACGCCGCCTCAGTCGTTCTCCTGCGGTCCGCGTCCAGGCGGCCATTGTCTCGGACGCACTGTGGCTGAGCGTGGGCATCACCATCATCGTGCTGGCCGACACGATGCGCAGCGCCCAGCCGGGCATCCTGTACGCGTGGTGCGCGCTGTGCTCGCTGCCGCTCGTGTGCCTGCTGGCCCTGCGCATGCCCCAGATGCAGCTCTGCCTGCGGGCCATGATCGCCGCCGCCGAAAACGTCGAACGGTACGCCGACGACGAGTCCAAGGTGAGCACAAGCTGGATTCGGCTATACGTGTTAAAAAAAAATAAGTAACTTTAAAATGGCTGCTCTGGTGGTTAAGGCTCTTCGAGAACAACGTAAACTACTGCTTTAAAATAGCAAGATTCACGTTAACTCAAAATGTGTGGGGGAGGTATCACCATCACGCTTACATTCAAAAATTTAGCGAGCGAAGTGGCGCGTTTCTGTTCGACGTGAATTGTCATATTTGTCAGGAGAGGGTTGGCCGATGCACGCGCGGTGCGCCCGCAAGCGGGTCGGACTGAGGTTACCGATTTTAATCGTTACAATTAAAATTCCTACGGGACATTGCTCGCCTGTCTTGAGGCAGGGGCCGCGGGTTCCGCATTCACCACCAGCATGCGGAGCTGGACAGTGGGACGGACGGGCCGACGGGCTATCTAGTAGGAGGATGTGTTGATGTGAACTGATACGCACCGGAGGGTGCTCGCTCCCCAGTAAGAAGCTGGCCCGCCGGTGTTCGGCGGGAAGTATTTTTGGAACGATTAAAATCGATAAACTCAGCCCGTCCGGACTCACAACAGGCGCACCACACACATCGGCCAACCCTAACCTAAAAAATTTAACAATTGTCATAAAATGGAAATTTGAAAATTATGACCGCCGTACGTTTGTTTACGTTACAAAAAAAGTCTATCCTCCAAATTTGAACCTTCTCCTTAAACAATAAGTCAGCGCACACACGTCCGCCCGAACGAACAGTCGGCATCACACTATAAGCCCGGCTCCTGTCAGTTTCTACCGGAATGTGTCGGAACGGGCAAAAAAGCTTACGAATGCAGTGAAGGCTTCGCAGGCTGCGAATCAGCATTTGCTTGGCAATACAAAGGATTCCTTCGTTGCCTACGCAGAAATTGATTTGCACGCCACGAAGGCGTCATTTCCTCCGCAGGATTTTTACTGTGTCCCGTACACCCAGATTAATGAGTTCTCGGTTTGAGACCAGAATGAGATGTTCTCAACGATATGGAGAGCATTGGGATCAGGTCCAGACCATTCCTCTCAATCCCGATGCTCTTAAAAACGTTGAGAACATCGTATTTTGAAAACTTATTTTTCTGTGTGTATATACTTGCCGACGGTCGGGACGCTTTTTGTCAGGCCCGCCTGGAGCGCTATGCGCGGTTCGATCGACGGCGTGCCCTCGCCTACCTCATCGTCTTCTCGCCGACGCCGCTCCTCGTCCAGTTTGACCTGGAAGTCATCGACTGGGTGCGCGACTACCCGTGGCGGCGGTGGGTGGTCGGCCTCACCATCTGCGTCGGCTTCACCACGGCGCTCATGTCGTTCTACCTGGTGCTGCCGCTGGCTATCACGCTCGGCACGTCGGCCTCCGAGATGCATCGGATCATCGCGCGAGCTCTAGAGGTGCGCTGGGCGGTGCAGAACAAAGCCAGCTATACAATGGTTAAAACTAGGGGTACGCTCCGAAATGCTGCGCGTAATGTAGCGAGCGAAGCGTAAAGACATTTCAAACTTAACATGAAATAATGGCTGATCGCGATGGGCAATGCTTGTTTGAGTCGCCTGCCTGGGTGGGGATAGGCCAGCCCGCAATACACCCACGCGTGCACTTGCCTATGCCCCGGGCGCTCGTCAGGGTCATGCAGCGGGGGAAAAAAGTAAGGTGTGTGTGGGGGGGGGGGGGGGGGGGGGGGACTGAAGTAAAGACTGAAGTGGGTACTTCGTGCTAAACTTTTTGTATTACGTACTAGGGTAAAGAACGAGACTATGGCAATCCCACTAATGTGGGTTGATTTTCTTCTTGTTTTACTTGCGCCGGGGATGAAGAGGTCTTCAGGTAAACGAATGATCTACGTGTTACGTAAAATATGAAAATGTGTCAATTGGTTGAGGGGGGGGGGGGAGGGAGGGTGAGGTGCAACCCGATGCGTGCGTGTCGGTGTTCTGCCAGTTGCGTGGTATGTGAACGGCGTCGATGCCATAGGCACGACTGCACCCCTCTCCTCGGCCTAACCTAACCCATAGCTTCCTCTGATCCTTTCAACTACTCAGTGCCTAACCTAGCCTCAGATTATATTCCGATGAGTACCCCACCCGACCAAAGCCACCACCAGGAGACAACCCATCCACTTTTATCCTTATTGTAAGTTTTGCCCTGTTCGGTGATGTAGGGTCTCTTACAACTCGTATACCCCCCCCCCCCCCTCCCCTTGGCCTTCACTGTTGCCTGGATTATTCTCCTTCCTGCCCCAAAAAGTGATGTTGTAAGACTGTGCGTGAAAGAAATGATAATTTTTAAAGAAAGAGAAAAGTAGTTTTTGTTGGGTTCAGACATAAAGATGATTTATTGCAATTTATAATTGCTTTGAACTGAGCAGAGTTAAAGTAAGTCATTAATAAGCATTACATAAACAATTTACAAATCGCATTGATGCAAAAACCCATGTATAGAAGCCCAAAATAATTTCAGAGTCCTAAACGAAAGTAAATCAGGCACAGCTAATGTGCGCATACTGTGAGCATCACTGATCTAGGGAAAAACAATGCATAAGTAGCAAGAAGGTAATTTTATTTATCACATTTAGACATTTTATCAAGTTCAGAGCATCTCATTTACAGGTAAACAATTCATAGAGATTGGTAAAGCCAAAATAACACTGAAAAGTCTCTAAACAAATTGAGGAAACGGTTTACAATACAACTGTCGAGAATGTTTGAGCTAAATTAAGAGTGTTACATAAGGTCATAGTTTTCAAAGTTACATCAACAATTTATGTTCTATGAATGGAAAAAATACAGGATAAAGATCTGAACTGTTCCAAATAATTGAGAATGGGATCAACAGACACTATCAAAAGAACCTTTTACACAGGGATCAGCTGAGCGCTTTCACGAGGAAGCAGTGGTAACAGGAGTGGACAGGAACGGTCTACCATTTCCATGAGGCACTGGCACTATATATCATGAACTTTCGTACACTGCCGCCTGATGTTAGTAACAGTTGGAATGTCTGGAAAAAGGAAAAGCATAATAATGATACATCTAACATATCAGTCTAAATAGTCATCTGAAAGCATTTCCATATTCGCATGAAGTTTAGTGGCAACTTACATTAGAACTTCAGGTGCTTGACAATAAAGATTGCGGACTCAAACACCTGAGAGCATATGGAATGCCCCTTTTGATGAGTCGACATTGATGTGCTCTGAAACAAAAAGAATTAGATACTAGTTTGGCTACAGAAGCATGTTGATGTCAACGTAAAACAAATCAATCAGAGATTGCTGTAGGCGTGTTACAGCCACACATTCCCCCCACAAGCAAAAGAATGTTTATAGGCAAATGAACTACTGACCAGGTTCAGCTCAATACGAGCCCAGCATAAATTTACACTCGGGTACAACAATGTGCTCAAAGCTTGTCCTCGTCACCTGAAAGAAGAACAGGACTTTGAATGAAAACAAATAGGTGTATGAACAGACTACATAAACAATATTTAAATAGATGCTTACCTCATAATATTTGAGATGGTCTTGACTTGAGATTGGAAACATGTCACATGAGAACCGAACCACTGTCACAGCAAAGTGGTTTCGCCATACATTTGCATCATCACCGCAAGAAAAAAGCACTGCAACAAATTGAAGACATGGTTTTAGGAAACGCACTTTTTCTTTCACCTGTAACGGTGCTTCCAACTCCCTCTTAGTTGGTTGCGACAAGAGTATGCTACTGATAACTGAGCGCAAACAGTACAGTAAGAACTACTTCCGAACAGTTTAAGGTTATGGCATGTAGCACATGAGTAGAAATGCGATTAAGAAAGAATATATTTGCAAGGCTACGAAGTAGTCCAAATCGTGAATACTATTGCTGTTTCAACAATAGCCAGGACAGGCACAGGGGAACATAACCTCTGAACGTTGTTTGTAAACAACTGCATCTTTAACTTATGTAACCATAACACAGCGGTCTAGTGAGTGTCCGCGTATGCGAAATTGCTTTAATAACGAAACGCGTAAACGAATGAAGACAGTCAATCGACCCCCACTTCATGATACATTTTATTCCGTGTCGTAAAAAATTACGTCATGGAGCGGGGAGACGTACGTGAACGCAAACTGCTTTGCAGCCGACGTACTACTTGTCACTTACCTGTCATCACACCACACCACAGCAACAGGAAATCTCGAATTGAATGTCCAAAAATCATGTCGAACAAGCAACCGGCGACATAATATATCGCAGCAAAAAGAAACCACCAGCCTGCCGAACGGCGCCGGACGGCTGCCGTGACGTCACTGAGTTCCGTCAGTGTGCCAACCGCACGGATTGAAATGTCCTACATCTGCTAGTACTACGAAATATTTCAAACGCAATTAATCGAAAAAATGGCTCGTCATTTGGTGGGCCGACTATTATAGAACCGATACTTAAAAGCGGAGCTAAAACGGTTGTGTGGTGTTTCTGGAAAGTCCGTGACTGACAGACGGACAGACAGACAGAGTCACGACCAAAGTTGTCGCGGGGTCCGTTTTGAGAATCTGAGCTCGCTTCGCTCGCTAAAAAAGTAATTTGAAATAGGTTGCCCGAAATGGTTACAGTTATTACAGAGCAGTATAAAATATTGTTTTTAAATGGCGAGATCATCGATGATTTGCATTTCTGGAGTGACAAACCATTTTGATATTACTTTTTGACCGACTTTAGCCATTCCAAAATGGTTTTTAACATTTCAAAATGACGAACCACTTTCGTACAACAATGGGTTAGCCATTTTCATTGGTTAGCAACACTTGCTCCTAAATGATGATTTGTTATTCTAACTGTGTTCACTACGGCGTGTCGTACAGAATAAAAGAGGGGTAATTCACTATCAAAAATTGATGCTGAAACAAACATGTTATGCATATTTTACGGTTAAAATGCAATATGTCTGCTCCACATGCTAAACATAACATGCTTACTAGTACCCACAATAACGCGCGCTAAATACAAGTGGATGTAGATCCAAGTACCAACATTTCTTGATTCGATTATTGACGAGATTCTTGCCAATATTCTTGTGCGAAGCTGCCTCATCCAATAAATGCCGCCAACGCCTCGTTTAGCGTGAATTTCTTTTGATCCATGCATTTACTGGTAGAGCCGCGTGAAGCCCTTACCCGGCTAGCCAAAAAGTGTCTGTTTCTCCGAGTGACTTTGTGTCCGCGCGATTTCCTGGGTTGTAGAAAATGGCTCGATTTTGGACCAAATATTTCAGGATCATACCAGGGTCAACCTCGCCACAGGACTGCAGATCAAGCAGTTTCTTAGATAGTTTTCACAAGTCGTCCTAAATTTGAAAGTCGTCGGTTGGGCGAGGTACAGTAGGCGCCTGGCGCGGAGATGCGGATTGGCGACTCGAGTGGGTTACGTGTAATGGAGCTTAGGTTAGGTGGGGCATTTTGTCGTATGGTTGGGAGCGTAGTTGCGTCCGCGCCGGCAGACAGGCATGGTATTAACTGCCTGACCCTGTAGGGTCCTATTGTCAGATGGCACGTGGGTGACAGCCGCAGGCAAGGTAGGCGTGCGCTAGGCTTGCAGATCTCCACCTTTGATTCGCAATGAGCGAATTCTGTTACGCCACTACGCGGTCTGGCGTATGCCATACTTGCTTTTGTTGAGTGAACATCAACGGTTGTACAAGGTAGGCGTACGCCAGACCGCGTCGTGGCGTAACAGTGTGAAATACACACTCAAAAAAGTCGGGTCTCGGTCCGAGACCATTCCGCACTCAACTTTGTCCAGTAGGTTTTGATCTTGGTCCGAGAACAATATTCGTGACTTAAATCCAATTTCAATGGGCTCAAGTACAGAATGTACTCGGGTGTCACAACTCCACAGAGACAAAAAAAAGTGGAGAGCATGTTCTGGACAAAGCTAAGAGCGAAAATGCGCTTGAAATTTCGAGTGTACTGGTGTCTTCTCGAGTATTCTGGATACGTTCGTTGAATAAAATGGCGTCGGCCCGACCCAGATTCGAACGCTTGAGCTCTAGGCTGAGAGCCTCACGGTATAGCCGACACGCTACAACTCTGATCCAGGAGGCTGCAAACCGTGGCGACGCCACATCAACTTGTTATAGAACCAAGAGCATTGCCCGATAACATGAAATCGAGTGATGTTCTGCACTCGGATGGAGAACTGACTTTTCTGAGTGCACTAGAATTTTTGTCATTTTTTGTTAATGCGCCTCCGTTAATGAGATCTGCGCTCCTGAACAGAGTGGTGCAGCGACACCGCGCTGGGCCGCACTGCAGAGCCAGGTGCTACGGGCCTCACTGCACATGAACGTCGTGGTGCCCATCGTCCTGCCGTGCGTCGTGCTGGGCTCCGTCATCATGCCGGTGTTCGGCATGGCCGAGGTAACCGCTCGCAACTTCCCAAGTGGAAAAAGTTGTCTGAAACCAAGCTGATTCTTGTCGATACCCACCGGTTTACAATTAGACCAGCCTCTAGGGATGCACGATACGTATCGATATTATCGAAATATCGATATTTTCTCCCGATATTTCGATATCGGTATATCGATATTTTTAATCGATATATCGAGCGATATTTAAAGAGAATATGTAGAATATTTTTAGAGAATATTTAAGATATTTGTAGATATCAGCCGCGCTTCCGCTGTCCATATAAAAATGGCATCGAAAACAGTAACTTTTGTACCGCCAAACTACATTGTACATCCTCTGCAATTGCTTTTGGTCAGGTCGTACCTTGGTTTCCGAATGGCTTCTTTTTATCGCAATTTCACCTTTACCTGGCGCCATTTTTAGATTTTGTGTATTGCGTCAAATACCAGTATTTATTTTGAACAATACGTTCTTCTGTCCACTTTCTGTAACAGTTTCTCGGTAATGTCCGAAAATATCGATATATCGCAAATATCGATATGTTTTCCCGATATAATCGATATTTTATCGCAAGGCATTTGATATTATCGATATCGATAATATCGATATTTTTTATTCGATGTGCATCCCTACCAGCCTCAAACCTTCGGTGAACGACTTGCAGACGAGCGTTGGACTGAAGCTCAGACAAGAAGTCGTACCGGGATCAGATACGGATCCGCAGTCTTAGAGCAGACACGATTCAGAGATACAAACTCTAGTTTGATTTCGTACCAAAATCTCTGAAACGTGACTGAAAGATGTCTGAAGATAGCACTAAACTCGAGAAAGAAAAGGCAGACCTTTCGCGTATGATATGATGCACAGAAATGACCATTTTTATTTCTGTGCATCGAAATATAGGATGTGAGCACGATTTGAACAATTGGACAATGCTTCGTAGCCCAACAGGAGATCAAAACATGGGTGATTCTTGGTGACTCAGAATATGTCGGTAAGAACAACCCGAAGGACCGGAAAACACCCTTAAGAGTTGATTTAAGTTATTCAGGGGTAGGCCTTGCGATTGCGTAAAATTCCAGTAGCAAGAACCAGGCCGTGCCGCGTCATTTGTGCATTACGTGGTTCAACAAATGGGTAGACGCGAAAGGTTGATGAGGCACACTGTCCTAACCAGAAGACCGCGAGAATCCATTACGAGTTCAGAGCTGCGCCATGAGTTCAGCCGAGCGTATTGCCTACCCTCGGGCGTCAGAACATTCGCCCTGGAAGCCGTAATTTTTATTGCCGACCGTAAGTGTCTCGTGCCAAAGTACTCCCCTAGAAGCCCTCAACACGCTCCGGAAGTAGTGTACATTCCTAAAATGCACCCTGTGCAGCAACCAGCAACGCCTGAAGGAAATTCGACAGGGAAAACAGACCACTTCACTAGCTTTTACCAAGACGCCAATCTCTGATGCAGCTGGTGATAAACTACCGGAACATCGACTGGCTTTCGGTCATCGGCACGCCGACCATCCTCTGCAACTTCATACCGGTGTGCGAGGTAGGCCGAGACGGGAACAAACTACTTGCCATGAGCCGACTTCCGATTAGCGAGGCAAGACGATTTCGTTGTGCCGGATGACGTCACAAGGAACACTGCGACGATAAAAGGAATATCATGAGTAACCCGCACAGCGCATGCGCACCCCAGTGGTGGCTACGGTGTTCACCTCTTGTTATTCATCTCATCTTCTCACTGTTTCTTGTGACGTCAACGGTCACACCGTATCGTCTGCTTAAACTGAATTCACTTGGTTATTCGAATGATCTTCCATTAAATTCCGCAAAAGTTCGTATTAAATCCAATTGGAATTCGATTGAAATTGCACCTACAAATGTTGGTTTTAAAGCACTTTCACATTAGCTTTCATGTTTCACCTGAGCTGAGTAAAATAGCAAGGCATCTTCATGAGATGTCAAACTGAGGGTAGAACTTTGCCGCCCCAAATTTCCAGCTCCTTTCCCCCGCAGGTGGGGGACAAGCTGCGGCGGGCCCGGGCCGGCGTGCTCACCTCGGCGTACAACGGGCCCTGGCTGGAGGAGACGCAGGACCAGCGCATCCTCCGACTGGCCATCATGCGAGCGTCCACTGGCCACGGCGCCATGATGCGCGGCCGGGCCGTGGGCAACATGAACAGGGGCACCTGCCTGCGCGTGCTCAAGACGTGGTTCAGCTACGTGCAGACCATGCTGCAGATCCGGACTTGATGCGGCTGGCAGCCACGCGCACCTGACGCGAGGCCCCTTTGGCGGACAGGCGTCACAATCGGACAAGCAACAGCGTTCATTCCGGGGAGGTCAATCGGCTTACCGTTCGAGCGTCTTGGCATCGCAGGCACCCGAGCAGGAACACGTCGGCCAACATCTCAACCGGGGCTCATGCGTTACGTTCGTGATAAACAGCATGCACGGCCCAATGTCTACACTGTAAGGGATTGTCGTTTTAAAACGACTTTTTGAAGAAACTAAATTAATCAAGAAAACTTCGTAAAATAACGATATTTTCTTACGTACCATATCTAGTCATCAGACATATGTGATATGCTAAATTGACTTCCTCACAGACAGAATTAAATGAACAAAACATATCGCAGCGTTATCCTCTAAAATTAAGGCTATTTGCACTCTGAATTATGGAAGGGACCTGAAAATTCATTATATTTTTCGTTAAAAAACGAAGAACGCTTCGTAAAAATATTAGTTTAAAAACGAAGGTCTTCAGTTCTCAATTAATCAAACAATCTTCGTTTTTAAACGACTGAATTTTTTACAGTGTAATCCTTTCACGTTGACGTGCTTCACGTAGACGGTGCGTCAATTTTGAAATTTAATATGATAGGCTAGAGCTGCTAGAACAGTAGACAAAAAGCTGCCCCGTGCCACCGCGAGATGTTGCCTGCTCGTCTGTAGGGCAGCTCTAGCAAGTAAACGAATAGGCGGAACATATTTATCTCGCTAATCTCGGCCCATCACAACTCACTGAGTACGACGCTGCGCAGGCACGCGTCAGTGGAGGCACACGCGGCGCGGGCCCACGGGTCCGCAAGCGGACGGACGTGCACACACCCTGCACAGCGGTTGCACTGCAAGGGTCAGCGCAGCCAATAAAATCACGTTTTTGTGACTCTGGTTTTTCAGTTCTAGGTCTGTTACTATTCCCTTTCTCGTTTTTGGGAGGTTTTAAATAGAATAAAGGTAAATAGACATGCAAAACTGTGATTTTCTTACCCGCCTGCACGGTGTGATATTATTGGATGTACTGACCCTAAAACATGTGTTTTAAACGCGCGTCGTGCAGCGTCTTATCGTCAGTATCTTACGCGGGGTCTGCATGCGAACTTCCCAGATCCATACCCAACCCAATCTAGAACTGGGTAGTGCAGGGCAATAAATATTACTACAAATCGTTACACTTATGTGTCTTAGGACAGCGAAGTCCAATTACGAGGCACCACAGGGGCGTAATTACAAAGACGCTTCTACAATACACAAATTCATACTTTATTAGACTGAGATTAACAGGACACCTTTGAGACCCCAACACAAACCGGTTTTCGCATATTAATAGGCGTTGACGACTGCCCGCGCTGCTGCCTTGGCGCCGGCGACGCTCGTGTTGATGCTCGGCACGGCTTTGTAGGAGAACAGGCGGATGGACTCGTAGGCGTCAGCAGTGGCGTAAGCGTCGTTGTTGTCCCTCAGATTGGCCAGGTCAGTCTGGACTTCCCTGAGTGATTTCTGTCGGGCAGAGAGCAGAGTGTGAGCGGCGGCTTGTTAGAGCCTCACGGACCGCAGCATCTCCGGATGTTGTAGGCACCTTGATCACGGCGGAGGCCGTGGCCTTGGAGCTGGCGATGACCGCGGTGTACAGGTCGGACACGTTGCCGAGGGCGTCCCCAGCAGCATCCAGGCGGTTCACTGCAATCTGCGCACAAACGCCGGTTAACCCTCGCCGATTCCGTGAGTGCTTTCACACTTGCGCCGTTCCGTTTGGGCGTTTGGGACTGTTTCCTCACCTTATCGGCGGCCTGGCGCTCGTCCTGGGCTGCCTGGGCGTCGGCGCTGGCCTGCTGTGCGGCCTGGATGGCGGCGTCCAGGGCGTCCAGAGCTGCCTGCCTGGCCTGGAGGACCTCATCCTTGAGCGTGGCCAAGCGGTTCTGTCCGGCAGCGGTCACCTGGCTAACCTTGCAGGCGGCGGCTCCCAGACTAGACTCGAAGCGCTGCGAAGGAAAGCGTCGGCGTTACTCCTAATTTGCTATAACCACGCATGCGCACTGCACGGGTTGTATTAACAGCTATTGTGGCGGTTCGTCGGCTACCACAGGCGGGTCTACCTTAACATTTGTCTGAGGCACTGCCTAACTCCCCACGTACCTCGTCGGCCTTGCTGGCGAGATCCTTGCAGTTTTCGACGACAACGTCGACGGCCGCGGTTATGTTGTCGCTGTTTTCTACGCTGTCGACTTGTGCGATGAAATCAGAGGTCGTTCTCCAGATCTGTGCCGTGGAGACCTCGACTGCCGGCGTCAGGCTGGCCACGACCTGGTCGTTGGAGTCGGCGAGGAGTTGGCCTGCACAGAGCACTGGCGTCAGCCCCGCTCAACACCCCGCGGAGCTCCACACGGAGCTTCACACGCTGAGCGCGCTCACCAGCCAGTGTGATGGCGCTGTCCAGCGCGGTGGCTGCCTGGCCGCCGGCCTGCAGCCCCGCCGCGAGGGCCGCCGATGCCGCTGCGGCGGTGGCGTCCGCGTCGCCGCTCGCCACGGCGTCGGCCACGGCCTGGAGATCCTGCAGGGCCTGCTCCTTGGCGGCAACGGCGGCTGCCAGGGCCTCGGCCACGGCGTCATCGGCCTCCCCGAGCTGGTGAGGGCGGGCGGAGGCTGCCTGCGGACACACGAGGAGGCGGAGATATCTAACGTTGTCCTCGGCGACGTGCGGGCTCCGGCGCACTCCGATGTGCCTACCTGGAGGGCGCAGAGCGCGAGGACGAGGTAAGTCAGCTTGGCCATGGCTGCAGGCTGCGATGGACGATGCTCGGTGCTGGTCGGGGCGCTCCTTATATACCGCTTGTCCGTAGTGTTGTCGCGTGCAGCACCACTCGATTCCTAATCACAGAGATAATGCGGGCGGCGGGGACCCCGTTTAACATATGGTGCCGACATATGGCGTATGCGACCTGCACACTCTTGATTATAATGTGGAGGGTGAAGGCGCAGAGATATTTTGAATATGGCAAACCAAGCCGGGAGCCACTCAGCCACTACTTTTCGGAGAAATAGCGTGGGTGACTATCACAAGGTGCGGCCGCGGGCCCGCAGGACACGGCGCCGACCAGATTACTAAAGGAACGTGGATCTCTTTCTCCGAACCCTCCGGAAAAAATCAAATGTCCAGCTCAGGTATTTGCACGCCGGTGAAGATACCGTTAAGATTCGGTAAGTTTTTGTTACATAACGTAATATCACCCGATTTCCCAAAATGTGGTACTTGTGGACTTTTGAAGTGGTATTGCAAGTTCAATCACTTTGAAAGGTTTACTCTACTTTTGGCCGGACAGGCGCCATAGGGAAGTGCAATCCATAACTCTTTGGGCCCGAGCGGAGCGAGGACCCCTTTACATCGGCTTGTCCACTTCTTTTTCTCTGACTGGGGGCGTCATTGTAGCCGCGCTCGCGCGGCCGCATTTTAGTTCCGCGCCGAGAGATGGCGCCATCGAATTGGGACAGGAAGAGAGATCGCACCACAAAAGTCAGGCAAGAAGGGGAAGACTGGTATTCCAATACAGAAAACTTCATAATTGAATATTATTTACCGCCTTACTTAATTTGAAAATACAAAATTATGTATGACGTTTCACTGCACATGTTGCATACAATCTCAGATTTCATGTTTCTAATTAAACTAAATTAGAACACTTTTCTAATAAATGTTTTACCCTTTACAGCCAAGACGTATTGTTATCAACTTGGCTAGCGGTGCTGTG
Source organism: Megalurothrips usitatus (assembly GCA_026979955.1). Lineage (NCBI taxonomy): Eukaryota > Metazoa > Arthropoda > Insecta > Thysanoptera > Thripidae > Megalurothrips > Megalurothrips usitatus. The sequence goes on from CM049606.1 coordinate 9,777,876, forward strand.
CGCTCTGGCCGGTTCCCCGCGGCCACTGTCTGTGATAGTTGTTCGCGCGAGCCCTATCAAAAATGTCGCCGTAGGCGCGGCCTGAGAGGCCGAGTCGGCATACAGTGGGTTCCAGATTCTAATGCGAAATCGTTTCATATTTTTATACAATAAATATTAAAACTCGTGTTCCGGTTAACGAGGGCCACTAAGTGCTGTAAGCGCTGGAAATTTTACGAATCGTTTGGGCAGTGTTTTAGCACTTCTAGGCCACTGCCTGAGCGCGACATGGTGGGCGCAGCCTATTTGCAAGAACAATTATTGTCAACTACGTACGTTTAGGGGCGCCTGGAAGAGCTCGCATGTAAACCGACTGACCGGCCACAAATGTTTTACTTAAAAACGTGACAAACGGCGTTATATGGGGGGCGGAGAATACAACAAATTTTGGCACACCCACCGTTGCCCAGACGTGGTAAACCTCTCATTCCGTAAAGAAATGGTGCCTGATCTTTTACGCAGTTCTGAGAGGTGAGAAGTGCTTCAAGGCTTCGAATCTTATTGGTCGGATAGTGTTCCCATTTTGAAGGTTGTATAACTGCTCGATTTGTTCGATTGCACATATTGAACCTGTTCTCGAATAAGATGAACATTTTGCCATATCACCAGCACATGATCGAGGTTTTGGTCGGGTATTATTTCTAGTCCTTTGATGAGATTGTTATTTTCCGGTGTTACTTCAATGTTTTCATGTACCTCATTCTCAGTTGCAAGTCCATTCGTTATTCGTTTTCGACGTCAGCACGGCTTGATTTAACATTCTGTCATCTGCAGTAATGTTTTCATTTGATCAATCTATTTCATGGTATAGTAGGTGTTTGTGAATAAAACATGTCCGGAGACAAATATTTTTCTGGTAATACGATCTGAGTTAATAACCACTCAAAGTGTTACCCACGAAGATGGACATGTTAGCTAATTTGTCTAATTGACTGAGCGATACTGAGATCCCCACCCTCTTTGAGCGCGTGAATCCGCAATATTACTTGAGGCGTAACAGTCTTCGATCATCGCAAAGCACTGTTCCTCCCACCACTTCCCTAGGCCAACGCCTATCTTGGCCTGCCAGGCCTTTTTTCTGACGAATAAGACCCTATGCGCCCAGTCAGTAATAACCCCTGTGGACATAACTACGCAGGCATTGTGGCGGCCGTTTTTTTCAATTGGCGCTCAACCAGTCCTATTCCCTTATCCGCCCAAACCTAACCCACCCAATCCCCAAATAACCTAACCTAACCCATCCTCACCCACTCAAGTCATTGATCCGACCCACCACAGCTGGCGCACTCTACGGAGCCGCCTTCTTTGTTCGGCTCTGGGAATGCGCACCAATTCCAGCTCCACCCCCGCGTCACTATCTTCATCGCTGAGGCACCGCAACTCGCCACCGCGCGCGGCCTGCCCACGCCGGTCATCCGAACGGACAGCCTATCGGTGCTGCAGGCCCGCAGCAGCCACCGACCATCTCGTAACAGACGTCAGAGCAATGCGGCACATGTTGGCGGCAGGCAGCTACTCTCGTATGCAATAGGTGCCGGCCCTCGCAGGGGCATGGGCCCTAAGAGCGGGAGGATCGGCCGGCCAACCAGGCACGGGAGGCCGACGCCAACGTCTGTCCTTCTACTCCCGGAAGTGTTTTACGCCGCACAGAACAGGCTCCCGACGGCCGCCATCTCTAAAACCTGTAGCCAGCGCCGCTGCGAGCAGCGTGGTTCGCCACGGTCAAAGCTCCACAGTCTCCATCCGTCTCCACACAGGCCACATCCAGACCCCGGCCCACCTCCACCGCTGCGCGGAGCTGGCTTTCCCAGGGCTTCCCCCGCTGAACCCTCTGCGGCAACGGTCTGGGAGTTACCGCCTACCTCATCACCCATTGCGTCTTCGTGGACAGGGACAGCCATCTCCGTGTATTTTCCCTCCGTAGTCGTTTAGAAACGAAGATTGTTTGATTGATTGGGAAATTAAAGACCTTCGTTTTTAAACCAATACTTTTACGAAGATATTTCTTCGTTTTTATCGAAAAACGTGAGGAATTTGCAGGTTCCTTCCATAGGACAGGGCAAATGGCCATAATTTTAGAGGACAACGCTACGAAATGTTTTCTTCATTTCATATTGACTATGACGAAGTCAATTTAGCTTGTCACGTAAGCCTGAATACTATAAATCGTACTTCAGAAAAGGTCGCCAATTTTTGGGTCCGAGCGGAGCGCGGACCCCTTGCAGCGGCTTTTACGCTTTTTCTCTCCTCCTCCCAACCATTGTTGCCGCTCATAGCCTATGAGTTCGCTTCCCATTATAACTATAGCTAGGTTTCTATTTTTTCCATTCGCCGTTAATAACTATTGCATACTTTATAAAATAATATATTTTCATCAAATAAATTACAAACCCTCATTCAAAAAATCCTATAAGCTCAGATCCAAAAATGCAAAGTTTAAATTACAAGGGGTTCCCACTCTCAAGCCTCTCTAGCTTCTACATCCCTCCTCTCTGCATATTTTTACTTCTCCGTACCCACATTACCATCACTGTATCTGTATGAACTAAAAACTATCAAAAATATATTTATTTCATACGCCACCTTACAATTACATCAGGTACAAGTGTTAAAATCATAATAAAAATAACATCAGTTTCTCCCCTCTGCGTTCCCTTCTGAAACCATTGTTGGCAAGTTAGCAGGCCCCGCGGGCCCCGCGCGCGTCGCGGCAGGCCGCGGCCATGCAGCCGTTATTGTCTTGTGAAAACCAAATGTGGTGTCGTCGGTTAAAATATCAGAAGGTTCATAACTCCTAAAAAATTGCAAATTTGTGATCTGCATAAACGCATTACCAAGGTTAGTTGTATCGCGTTTCAATATCGTTTCAATAAATTTTAATTTTCTGTTATTGTTGCCTCGGCTTCCCAGTTCGGCGTCCCGTGGCCCGCAGGCCGGCGCCGCAGCTTGTGACAGTCATACGGACGGCCTTTTCCTACAATGTCGGTGTAGCCGCGCTGTGTAAAGCGTCGAATTGCCGGACAGATAGACCCCGGTTCGAACTGAATATTTTCTTATTTTTACGTTCATAAAATCGTTAACCTGCTTTGAACATTGAAATCCTGGCCCCCGAGGACCACTCAGCGGTTTTGGCGCTGGAATATTTTAAGATTTCTTATATAACTTAGTTTCTTCAAAAAGTCGTTTATAAACGGCAGGGAACCAGCGAGATAATTTTATTGAGTGAAGGCTTCACAAGAAACTGGTTCCTAGTGTTAACGCGAAGAGGGGCAGTGCAGATCACAGTTGATGAGTGGGTTAAAAAAATCACCCTTTTGAAACGTTAAATCTTGAGTAACGGGGCAAAGTAGGCAAATCTTCATAGTGTTAAAATGTTTCATTCTCTTATTCAAACCAATGCAGGATGGTTTTCGGTGGCAAGCAGTGCTCAGCGACGTAAAACCGCGGTGTAATTTTCTTAGCTGCACGAGTGATTTTATTGCCTTCAATGGTGCAGCTGGTGGGGATGATTCTAGGCTGGGCGATAGCGAAGCGTCCACCCGACTAGATGAAAAATGTTTTGTTGTCTGCGCGATTTCTCGAGAACGGTTAGACGTAGGAAGCTCAAATTTGGACCGCATCTTTCTTGCATCATACCAGAGTCAACCTTCCCTCAGGGGCACCGCAGCTCAAGCAGTTTTTAAGATAATTTTTACAAGTGGTCTAAAATTTAAAATCCGCCGGTTGGGTGAGGTTTGCATGCGCCATGCGCCTGTCAGGGAAGGGCGGGTCAGTGACTCGAGTGGGTTACGTTAGGTTAGGTTAGTGGAGGCCTGGGTAGTTTAGGCTCGGGCATGTAAGGTTAGGTTAGGACTGATTGAGTGGCATGGATAACGAAAGGGCGATGCAAGATACGTTCGGAAGTAAAAACATGAGCGCGGTTGCGACCGTGCGGAAAGAGTGACGCCCGCAGGGTCCTACCTGTCAGGTGACAGCCGCCGGCAGGCCAAGGTAGGCGTGGCGGAACAGTGATGCGCAATGACCGAAGCCTGTTACGCCACGACGCGGTCTGGCGTGCGCCTCTTGTTAATTATATCGTATTGAACACACTAAAACCATCAAGAAAAACTAAAAATACGGCTCGATTTCACTTCTTCAGGTCTGCAAGATTGGCAGTGAGCAGCTGACTTCCGGCTTCCCGGCAGTGACGCTTCACCGGCATTGCTTCCTCGTCTCTGGTGTATGCCTGGTCCTGGTCGTTCTGTCTTGTGCCTGCCCTTCTGCTGTACCTCATGACAGCCGGAACCAGTAAGCATTGCTTTTCCCGGTTTTGTTGGTTGATGTGCGGTAACGACAACTGCGGCACATGCCTCAGCAGATGGGTTATGATTGCTTACCTACAGTGTCCGACAACCTGCAGCCACGGGTCGCGTTGCCGCGCTTTGGCCGGGGGGCGACTGGTAAGTCCTGTACTGTTCACTAGTTTCGCCACCACATATTAACACTTAACCGTCACACCAATACTCTTTATGGCATATGAGGGAGGAGGGTGTTATCAAATTTATACATTTCACAGGGAGAGGGGTCAGCTAATAGGTGGCACGATACTTGTCTTGTACTTTTGGCACATTCACTGCATCTCTGATGAATGGATCCGTGAAGCGGAAGCAGGCGACTCAAAAACGTTAAGTTTTCATAGGAGAACCAAAAAACTGATTTCATGTGGTTCCATGAAAATTTAACCAAACTTCTTTACGGGACTGGACTTCTAAGGAAGAAACAGAGTTGTTATAATTGCGTTTAGACGTGTAGCCCGTCGGGTGACGAAGTGAGCGGAGTTATCCCCTCAGTTTGATTAGCAAATGGAGACAACTCGACACATCCCCTTTTACCACTCACCTAAAAGCGGTATATTTAGGGCTCCCAGCACAGTAGAGTTAAAATTTAAGTCGTGTTTCGTATTTCGAAAGTATCTGCGTCCACTGTACTGACTGCGGGGCTAAAATACGCTGGCGGGAAAAGGCACGGAAAAAGTCAATGGACAATTTTGTCCATGGCTATGGACGATTCTGTGCGTCCATAGGCTAGTGACAAAAATGTAACTCCAGATGGACAACATTGTTACTGAATAATGGACAAATTAATACTTTGTCCACAGAAGGTAACAAGGTAGGCGTGCGCCAGACCGCGTTGTGGCGTAACAGGCTTCGCTCACCGCGAAACACTGTTCCGCCACTCCACGCCTGGCGCAGGCCTACCTTGGCCTGCCGGCGGCTGTCATCTGACGAGTAGGACCCTGCGGGGCCAGACGGTAGGACGCCCTGCGGGTGTCACTCTTATCGCACGGTCGCAACCGCGCTCATATTCTTACATCCGAACGTATCTTGCGTCACCCTTTCGTTATTAATGCCACTCCACCAGTCCTAACCTAACCCTACCTGCCCCAGCCTACCGTCCAGGCGCACGGTGAACAGCAGCGACCCTCGTAACGCCGTAACGTTACATTTGCGCATATGGGTTCCTATCCCAAAAATGCTTCTCAGGGTGTCCCCAATCCACCCTCAAGTGGATGACCTCACCAGGAGAAACACCCTGTATAACAATACTTACCAGAAGCAGAATGTCGTTTGACTGCCTGCAAACGCAGACAATCATATATAGGTAGACTCCGCGGCTGTGAGTCGCACCATAGCTTCTTGCTCCCGACGCAGAGGTTCGCCCATGGGTGGAATTGGAACGGCCTAGACCTCTACAGTCGCTACCAAGGCGTGCTCTTCCTCGGCATGGGGTCCTGTGAGGGCAAGGACGCATTTATCCGTGACGCGGATAATTCAGATTCCAGCATAAAAACGTTCTCCATGTCAAATTTTACTGGTTTCTAGAATTTTTCGCAGAATTTTTGTCTGTGTTACGAGATGCAGCGTTTGGAGAAAGGGTACAAGTACATTAATTTCCTTTGTAGCAGTTCCGCTAAACGGAAAAAGAGGACATATCGAGTTAACCCCCACAGAAAAACGTCGTATAGACAATGTTGTCCATGGATATGGACGATTCTGTGCGTCCATAAGCCGGTAACAAAATTGTGACTGCAGATGGACAATATTGTTGGCAGAGCGATAGCGAAGCCCTGGACCGACTAGGTTAAAAATGTTTTGTCTGTTTGACCGCGCGATATCTCGAGAGCGGTTAGACGAAGAAAGCTCAAATTTGGACCACATCTTTCTTGCATCATACCAGAGTCAACCTACCCTCAGAGGCCCCGCAGCTCAAGCAGTTTCTAAAATAATTTTTACAAGTCTTAAATTTAAAATCCGCCGGTTCGGTGAGGTCAGTATGCGCCATGCGCCTGACAGGAGGGGGCGAGTGAGTTACGCTCGGTTAGGTTAGCGGGGACCTGGGTAGGTTAGCTGGACGGTAGGCAAACCACCGAGCCTGCTACGCCTCGCCCACCCTCCTACCGCACTGCAGCCTCTTTTCCCCAGCTGAAATGAAGTTTCAAGGGAATTTTTGTCACTCTTAAGAAGTTTGCGTAAAGCTCGATCTCTGCGGATAAGTTGCCAGTTGTCCGGATCGTGCTGCCGTGCGCAATGGGTCGCGTCGTCGACTGATTTTCTTTTACTGTTACTGACATGGTCGCGCGATTGAACGTGCCAATCCTGTCGGTGGCGATACTTGCGCGGGTAGACAACAATCCAGAACCAAGCATTGCGCCCGTCGACAGTTGCGACTGCTGGCCGAGGCTGTACACCCTTCCTCCAAGACTGCACGGCAGCGGGTATTCCAAGGGTTTCCCCCGAGTTACTCGATGAAGTGTGCCCCTTGCAGACCGGAACGGGATGTGGTTTTGGCTGTGACGAAAGATTTGTATTCGTTTTTGTTAATGACGTTGTCAAAAACTGATTTAATAGGAATCGAAAATGACAAACCATTCCCGTGAAAACTCATTTCAGCTGGGGAAAAGAGGCTGCAGTGCGGTAGGAGGGGTTGGCAAGGCGTACCAGGCTCGGTGGTTTGCCTACCGTCCAGGCGCACAGTGAACAGCAGCGACCCTCGTAAAGCCGTAACGTTACATATGCGCCCATGGGTTCCTATCCCAAAAATGCTTCTCAGGGTGTCCCCAATCCACTCTGAAGTGGATGATCTCAGGAGGAGAAACGCCCATGGCCTGCGGCCCGTGGGACCAGTTAGTCAGCCGAGCGGTGAATTTGCCACTCAGACCGGCATCCGTTCGTCTGCTCGTAACGTCAACACAATTGAAACTCGGAAAGACAGGTTCGAATGCCGAGGCGTCGTATGCTTCTTGCTTTGACGAAATCTACATATGTGATCATTCGGATCATGCTGCCTGTGCCATTCGGCGTAAAATTTTGAGGCAAAAAATCGGCCCACTCGCATGTAGGGTGTCTGACCGCTCCACAACTCCTAAATAGTGAAAAGACGAGGCGGCGGAGCGGACCAGAGCGGCCGCGAATGGCGTTTTTGGGCGAGGGGGTAAGCACTCTGAGTTGGTGGTGTACGCCCGCATGAGTTGCCGCGATTTGTGAGTTGAGTTGGCGTTGAGTTGGCCGAGTTGGTGTTGAGTTGGTCGAGTTGGGACTGAGTTGCCTTTGAGTTGGCGCTGAGTTACCTGAGTTTGCGTTGAGTTGGCATTGAGTTGGCCGAGTTGGCGTTGAGTTGGTTGAGTTGGCGTTGAGTTGGCCGAGTTGGCCCTGAGTTGGCGTTAGGTTGGCTGAGTTGGCATTGAGTTGGCGTTGAGTTGGCCGAGTTGGCTCTGAGTTGGCACTGAGTTGGCTCAGTGAGCATAGAGTTGTTTGAGTCGGCAATGAGCTTATCACCTTTTTTTTAGCATTTTACGTAAATTGGTTTCACAGGTGAAGGGGGAAAGCCGAATAACATCGGACTCGTATCAATTATACTTCTAGTTGCGACTGTATAACGGTGTACGTTGTTCCAATCTGTCAGTGCATTGATTTTCATGCAATGCATTCATTTCACCACTCAAATACTAGGCAAAGGCGGTAAAGTAAATGCAGGATTTTTTGTAAAATAAGCATGGAACTTTATAGACATTATTACAAATTTTGAATCGCCACCTATTAATTTGAAACCCATCCCATCGTTCTTAACGCCTTGCGATAGTGCAGTTGCGTCTGTGAGGCGTGTCTGTACTATAATTTAGAGCCCAGCTGGTTCGCGTAAAATGGAAAAAGAGGCTCCCGGGTCTCGGAAGACTCCGGAGGAAGGTCCGCCAGAGACATCGGCGGCGGCACCGGCCCGGCAGCGTTGCCACACCACGTGCACTAACTGGCATCCCTCCTCAAAACTATGCAGCGCGGCCCGGACCCGCGCCGCCCTCCTGCTCAAGCCGCCGGCAGTACCGGCAGTACCTCCGAGATCGGCGGCCGCGTCCGAATCGGCGCGAATGCTCCCGCGCTCCCCCGCGCATCGCTCCCGAGCGTTCGGCCGTCTACTTGATATCGATACGCTGAGTACCTCAGCAAATCTTAAGGCATTCCTGGAAAGCCTATGGCATAGCGCATCCTAGTATATTAAAATGGTACATTAATCTGGGATTTTCCCTTAAAAAATCTAATATTTGTGAATTTAAAACGTTTTGGGGCATGCACTACACATCTTTTTATTGAGAAGGTTGAAATTGTGATCAATGGCAGTTCAGGCCATGCCGGTTCCAATACCGTTTTCACGGTGACGATGTATCTTTTATGGAGTAAGGTGGACTTGTGCTGGCAGCGCCGTAGTGCGGCGCGCCCCCTTAGAGAGGAAAGAGTCCGCTCCGAAACGCGCAGAGCTCGTCTCTCCTTGTTCTTCAGCCGGGAGGGAAAGAGAGAGAGAGAGCACCGCAGTTGGGATGCGGCCGCGCTGGTCCGGGCGTGGGAGGTGGTGGGGGGCCAGCGGTGCCGCCGGCGGAGCGTCGCCCGGAGCGGCGGCGGAGCCCTGCACTGAAATTTTCCACGTCGAATATCTGACGAACCTGAAGGCTTGTTGACAAGGAGAATATACCGACACACTCAGAATGAATGAGGGAATAGCGTTTGTGGAAGCTCATTTTCCGTAATAACCGCTCATTCCGCCCCTACGGCCAGTATAACACAAAAGTGGAAAACGCGAAAATTTGACAATCGCATTCGGCACCAAATTTGAACTGGTAGATATTCTCTGATCCCAATCGGAACAAGTGCGTTGCATTTGCTGTTCTATTCCGATCATTTTGACACATTCCATATGATTCTAGGATCTATAGTTTCGGAGATGCGAGTGAAAACAAAGTAAAAAGCGGAAGGCGTTCAAAAAATGTTTTAACGTTAAATATCTCGGAACGCTCAGAGGCTAGCGCGGTAGAAAAAAAATCTTCGTACTCAGCGCATCGAGATCTACCAGAAACGCTATTTTGAATTTCTCCAGAATTTTTTTCCAGGGCTATTAGGAAAAATGTGGAAAAATGTTGACTTGATTTTCGACATACTTTCATGATGCCGGTGCCAAACACGAATACATAGACCACGTTTGCGGTTCTTTGGCAGGGCCCTACTCCAATTTTCAATAAAACAGCAATATCCGGAGAAACCTGTTCTCCTTCGTAGCTCAGCTCCTGATTGGGCCACAACCTTGGCTCTTAGACCACTGTTCAAGATATTTTTACGCGATCAAAATGATGATCAAATGGATGCGATATTTTGATCTTGAACGTCGAAAGAAGGCGTTGGAATTTTTTCTCTCCCACTATGTGTCTGTTGGCACAGGCCCCACCCTATGCGCCCAGTGAGTTGGGGCTAAAGTGGATTTGAGTTGCCTGAGTTGGCGTTGAGTTGGCCGAGTTGGCGTTGAGTTGGCCGAGTTGGCGTTGTGTTGGCCGAGTTGGCGTTGAGTTGGCGGTGAGTTGGTTTAGTTGGCGTTGAGTTGGCGTTGAGTTGGCCGAGTTGGCATTGAGTTGGCCGAGTTGGCATTGAGTTGGCCGAGTTGGCGTTGAGTTGGCATTGAGTTGGCGTTGAGTTGGCTGAGTTGGCCATGAGTTGAGTTGAGTTGGTTGAGTTGGTGAGTTGTTAGTGTACACCCAGAACCGGAGTGCTTACCCCCTCGTTTTTGGGCCCGTATAAAATAGATATCGTCCTTTTTTCGAACAATGAGCGGTTTAGACAGGCTCATTGGAGTATTTTCTTTCGACCGCTGCCCGCGCATAATTGAAAATGACGTGTTTTAATAGAAATACGAGCATTTACAAGTTCAGTTGTCGCGCCCACCCCTCGGACACCGCTCCGAAGCTACTCGGCGCGACATGGAATCAGCCCCGCCGTAGCAGTTGCCACCCGCTGGGTTTACATGTTTGTCAGGCACCATGTGCAGAGGTCTTAAACATTTTCTTCTCTTTAGGAACAGCATGCTCCTGTCAGTCTGCCCAACCCACAGTGTCACCACTACGAGCGGGTACGACCTCGAGGGGTTTCAGCTGCTGCCCGAGCGTCCGGCTGGCCTGCGGGGACGAAGGAGGGTGCCTAAGGATTCTGCCACGGCGAAACCAAGCCGTCACGTGTCTCATATATATTATCCTTGTCCCTGGGAACAGCGCTCTCTGCCAGCGTGCAGCAGCACAGCCCCCCTGTGAGTGCGTCCCTGTACTGAGTTGTCTTCTTCAGTTTCCACTGGTTACATATTGCTGTAATTCCAGCGTACTTTGTTTTATTTCACTTTAGTAGTTCTTTTGGTTCCGCTGAAATTCCAGCGTAGTTCGGCACTGTTTCATTGTTTGATTGTTCAGCTGCGATTCCAGCATTCTTCCTTTCGCTAAGCGTTAGCGAAGCCCTGGACCGACTGGGTCAAAAATGTTTTTTGCCTGTCTGTCCGCCCGATCTTGCAACCTCACATTTGCGGTACCGTAGCTTAAATAGTTCATAAGATAATTTTTACAATTGTACTGAAATACAAGAATGATAAAAAAAGACAGCGGAAGCGCAGCCCTCACTTTCCCCACTCGCGCCCAAACGATGGCCCCTATATAAATTTCCTATAGGACCAACCCAGCCCCTCATGGAATAGGACAAAGAATACAAACACGTGCATTGTCCCCCCACCCCGGAATCGAGATCCAAGATGGCGGCCATTTGTAGCGAACTTTTCCCTGCCTGGCCCCGCAGGGGCCCTACTCGTCAGGGGACAGCTGCCGGCAGGCCGAGGCAGGCTTGGCGCGCGCCAGGCGTACAGTGGCGGAATAGTGATCCGCGATGAGCGAGGCCTGTTATGCCACGAAGCGGACTGGCGTTCGCCTACCTTGTACTTCATAATCTTAATCGTTTAATCGTTAGGTAACGTTAACCAAACCTAAAATATGTACCACCGGATGCATCTCAGGTGACTTGAGGCGGGGCCCGGAGGCCCCCGTAAACGCCGCCGGCAGGCCAAGCTGGCTAAGTCCCCCTGCCAAACCGAAGTGCCGGTGGACCGGAGCGGAACCACCACTGAGGTTTGACGGAGGGACGGGCCTGCTTGTATTGGCTGTACTGACCCTACTCCGCACTCTGCGACAGGATAAGGCCAGAAGAAGGCAGGAAACTTAGTCGTTTGCATCAGTGGCGCCAAGAAGGGGGTCACGCTGCAGCAAATGCTGCACCGTGAATCCGAATAGGGAGGGAGGTTAGAGGAAAAAAGGAAGGGAGGAGAGGGAGAAAAAAGAGGAAGGAAAGGAGAGAACGGAAGGAGAGCACAAAAATTACGGAGGTTTTTGGCACAATAGGGAGGGAGGTGAGAGCACTTGCTGCAATGCGTCTTGGTTTGCATATCCAAAACCAATAAGTTACGGAGCCCTACGGCGGACAGGCATGAGTGGGCAAAAATGCCGGATCAGATAGTGGCCATGCCTAAGTGCCCATTCAAGATAAAGCTCTATAAGTTGTGGGAGGGCCTGAAAGTAATTGCAAACAAGATGGCCTAATACCAAATGTCAACCAAATGTCCAAATTTGGTGACTGCCTGTTCCAGGGGTGGAACCCCTCTTCTCTGGGTGACCACGACCTCGATCTGGCATGTAACCCCAGGTCTGCCGGTGTCGCTAAGGAGAAGGGACTGTTATCAGGAGACGAGTCTGCATGAACTGCAACTCTTATAGACGAAGCAATCGAATGTGTGAAGCTAAAGAAGAAAAGGTCAATACAGCCAGTGCAGTGCATACATCCCTGTATTTGCAATGAGCTGTGAAATATCAGGTGCCGAGCGAAGTCGGGCCAAAGCTACGGTCAGCTGTTTTAAATTTATTGGCTGGGCGACAGAGAAACCCTTACCCGACTAGGCTGAAATGATATGTCTGTGTGTCCGCGAGATTTCCAGAGAACGGTTACACGTTAAAAGCTTACATTTGACCACATCTTTCTTGCAGCATAGCTGCGCAGTGACTGCAGCAGCTTGGCAAACTCTTCCTCCTCCGCTGCCAGTTTGGAAATCAGTTTCTGCTGTTCAGTAACTGCTGCTTCACATTCTTTGACCTTCTAAAGAGCAGGCTCATTTTCACAGCTTACTTCAAAACAAGTTGGTTTGCTGTTTTCTTTGGGCATAGGTACCTTAAAGGAAACACAGGGCAGTAAAATAAAATAATTTATTGCAGACCCCAACAAATAAAATGCTCGTGGAAAAAATAAATAAATTTAATAGTCACATGTTGCGACAAGGCAGGTGAATCAGGTGGAGTTTCAAGGGAATAATCATGACAAATCGAGGATTGAAAGTGCTCCTATCAAGAAAAATGTCAGAATGAGACACCATACAAGGTAGAGGATACCGCACAGTAACTCATACACTGACATGTTAGAGATTAGCCATAACACCCAAAACCGTTGGTTTGTTTACGTGTACAGTTGGGAAGCACGAGTTCGCACATGAGACACCATTCAAGATGGAGGATAATGCACAGTAACTCATACACTTACATGTTAGAGATTGGTCATAGGACCCAAAACCGTTGGTTTGTTTACATGTATAGTTTGGATAGAACTAGATTTAAGCTTCTTGCGTCCATCAACTCTGATTCTCAAACATTGGTTCAAAGTGCTTCTAGTCATTCAAAAAAAAATATGAAAAAATTGAATGAACAGTTGGATGATTAGGGTACAATAAAAAATAACTGGATGTTAGCCTTACTTCACACACAGCGGTGACTCCAAGGCCGAACCAACATTATTCGTTGGAGCGTTATTCGTTGCAGCTACAGATGGATCTTTAGGAAAATAATTGAATAAAAGACCTCTGCGAGGTTTACTAGAGCAACCCGGCGACAAACACTTCGAGAGAACCAATAGGAAAACGCGACACGCATCGCGTTTCTCTCCCACTATCCAGCACTTTAGTTTAGGTTATTTCAGGCTTGGGTAGTTTACTGTCAGGCAATGAAGGGTATATTAGGACTGGGATTAAAAACCAAAAGATAAGGTAAGATTCGTTAGGAAGCCGGAACATTAGCGAAGTTGCGTTCGTGCGGAAAAAATAACGCCTGCACGGCGTCTTACTTACTGATTGGTTCCGCACGGTCGTACTCGTCAGGGGACAGCCGCCGGCAGGCCAACGTAGGTGTGCGCCACGCGTGGAGGGGCGAAACAGAGCAGAATCATTCAAGATCAGCCAGACCTGTCGCGGACCCTCTCTGATTTGGCTGATTCTTTTGTGGGTGGTTGACCCACCCATTGGGGAGGCATGCAAACATCCGGAACTTTTTTTTACCAAGTTGTAGCCATTTTTCACTCCCCCCCTCTTTTGACTTAAATTTGGGCGTTTTCTCCTATTTTCAGAGTTTTTGTTCCAGGTAGCTGAAATGTAGTGACCTTGTGTACAATTGACCAAGGAACAAGAATCTGGCTTGGGATTGGACCGACGACCTAAGACGACAAGTTGCGTTTTTTTTTTGGGGGGGGGGGGGGGAGGAGTAGGAGGAGGAGAAGAAGAAGGAGCAGAAGAAGAAGAAAAATTCCAGCGCCTACAGCACTGAGTGGCCCTCGCTAACTGAAAAACGGATTTACCCTAAAAATAGTAACATGAAACGACGTGGTATTGGAACCTACGACGCGCTGTACGCCTCGGCCTCTCAGTCCGCGCGTCCACGGCGACATTGTTAACAGGCCTCTCGCGAACGACTATTACAGGCCTTGGCAGACCGCGGCCGCGGGGAGCCGGCCGGAGCGCACAGCACGGCCAGCCAAGTTGACAACATTACGTTTTGGCAATAAAGGGTACAACAGCCATTTAAAAAAATTTCATATTTAGTTTAATTAGGACCGTGAAATGTGGCTCGATTTTATGAAAAATGTGCATGCAAACAACATACCTAATTTTGTATTTTTAAATTAACTAAGGCGATAAATAATATTTAATTTTAGAAGTTGGCTGTAGTGGAATACCAGTCTTCCCCTTCTTGCCCCACTTTTGTGGCGCCTTCTCTCTTCCTGCCCCAGTTCTGTGGCGCCATCTCTCGGCGCGGAGCTGAAATGCGGCCGCGCGAGCGCGGCTGCAATGACACCTCTAGTGGGAGAAAAAAAAAGTAGAATAGTTGATGCAAAGGGGTCCTCGCTTCGCTCGGGCCCAAAAAGAAGAAGAAGAAAAAGGAAAAAATTCAGCGCCTACAGCGCTGAGTGGCCCCCGTTAACTGAAAAACGAATTTATTCTAAAAATAGTAATATGAAACGACTTGGCATTGGAACCTACGACGCGCTGTATGCCGACTCGGCCTCTCAGACCGCGCGTCCACGGCGACATTGTTAACAGGCCTCTCGCGAACGACTATTACAGGCCTTGGCAGACCGCGGCCGCGGGGAGCCGGCCGGAGCGCACAGCACGGCCAGCCAAGTTGACAACATTACGTTTTGGCAATAAAGGGTACAACAGCCATTTGGAAAATATTTATATTTAGTTTAATTAGGACCGTCAAATGTGGCTCGATTTTATGCAAAATGTGTATGCAAAACAACATACCTAATTTTGTATTTTTAAATGAACTCCGGCGATAAATTATATTTAATCTTGAAGTTGGCTGTATTGGAGTGCCGATCTTCCCCTTCTTGCCTAACTAAGAAGGTGGTGATCCGTAGACTTTCCTGATCGGGCAGTTTCTACACCTTTTTCATCCAATCCCAGGGCGCGGCACACTTTTGTTTGAACTACTGCCGATGCTTCCTCAATCTTCTCTTTGCCGCCTTAACTCTAGATTTTGTGACCTAGAACACGTGAAAGTTACGCGGTGTCAACAAAACTAACGCACCTGACGACTCAATGTCGGACCCCGACTACAATATAAAAGGCCAGACAGCAGAACCGATGCAATCGGTAGAGAAACAGAAGGGGGAGCTTCTCACACTTCGCACCAAAACGGACTGCTGCAGCTGCAGCGGCGGTGACCGAGGGCGGCCTAGGTGAGGGGGAGGAGGGTCCGCTGGGGGGGGGGGGGGGAACGAGAGAACGCTCATCCTGCGAGGGACAGCGAGGAGACGGTGGGGGCCGGAGCGCAGGGGAAGGCAACCCAATCTACGAGCCCGTTTGGTGGGTTTGCCAACCTTCAACTTTCACGGCGCTCAGGTCGGCGGTTCCGGCGCACTTTTCCAGCCCTTCATGCCCCCCTCTGCCCCCTTTTCGGGGGGCAGGGTCTAGGTAAAAGTAGGTCTGTAGATCAGCCGTCGACGCGCGATGACCAAAATCGTCATTTTTGGCACCCCCAGAAAAACATCAAACTTCGACGACACTCAGATTCTAAACGGTTCGTCCTTAAAATCTGGGTGGGGGTCTCATTTGATTTCTCGGGTCTTTCAGTACAATATAGCATTATCGGCGGGTGAAAAAAAAAACTTCTCTTGGGCATTTCCCCTTGTTTTGGTAATTTTTCAGTGTTTTGGTCAATAGATCCGAAAATAGGTAGGTCAAATCATAGGCCAGATTCGTGCTCCTTGGTCAATTGTACACAAGGTCACTACATTTCAGCCACCTGGAACAAAAACTCAGGAAATAAGAGAAAACACCCAAATTTAGGTCAAAAAGAGGGGAAAAACGTTAAAAATGGCTTCAATTCGATATCTCCTAATAACAAACACGTACTTGCGATAAGTGACGTCACAGCCCCACCTCACTTCTCACCTGTGGTTCACAGGTGAGAGGCGATGTGGGGCTGTGACGTCACTTATCGCAACTACGTGTTTGTGATTAGGAGGTGCCGAATTCGGTCAAAAAAATTTCCGGAATTCAATATTTTGGCATGAGTCTCACCAATAGGTAGGTCAACCACCCACAAAAAATCAGCCAAATCGGATAGGATCCGGGACAGGTCTGGATGATCTTAAATAATTCTGCTCGCAGTGATTCAAGATGAGCGACGGCTGTTCCGCCACGACGCGGCCTGGCGTTCGCCTACCTTGTTGGTTGGGCGATACGGGAGCCCTGGACTATCTGCGTTGGGCGCAGAGACCTGCAACGGGTGGGACCAGCGGGTGGAAACTCCTACGGCGGCGCTGATCCCAGGCTCGGCACAGGTTGGCTGGGCTCGCCACGGCCGCGGGCGGCTGCGGGCGGGCAGCCGCTGAGGACACTCGTCACTTCGCACAATTATTAAATATATTTACGGGTTCGATCCCGCGAGGAGACACTGGCGGCGGCACGGCGGCATCTTTCCTGAGTGCAACGCTATTTTTGTTTTTCCCAAACACTCACCCGTTTTTGAAATCCAAGAGAAGTCCGTTGGCGATGCGGTCGGCGACAAGATGGATGCGCGGCGCCGGCGGCGGAGCCCGTGCAGGCCTCCGGGCCTTTGCTTCGTTTGAGAAAACCACAACAGCCAGCAGTGTTCCGTGCGTCGCCAAACAAGCTTGAAACAATGCGCCGTGCCACTGTACAGGTTATGTTTCACGAACCGCACCAGAAACTAATTAATATCCGATTGGCGCTGGGACACGTTTGAACAGCTAAGGGCCGGGGCCGAGCCGCGGCAGAGCGACGTGAGTGAGAGCTATCTCACTTCTTATGGCGAAAGAAAGGGACACAACTATGCGCGCATATATGGCCCACAGGGCCAATTGCTGTAGATCGATAACGAGGCAAAAAATCAAAAATCTGTCTAACAGAATTATCGGGGGTGACTGGGCAAGTACAGCAAACCTACTTTTAAAGTTATAAAATGTAACAGGAAGCGTAAAAACGCATTTGAAATTCAGCAATCTCACTCCATCCAATGGCAAAAGAAAGGGACAGAGCTACCCCCGCTCGGCTCGTCAGCTGGCTGCATCCGCTATTCCGTCCTTTTCTAGACCACCACCAAATCTTCCGTCCTTCTTTTTTGTTGCGCAGCCCTTGCCGGGTACCCATTGTCGATGTGCCGTGCCGAGCCGAGCCGGGGCCTGGCCGAGCCACGGCTACGAGAGCGGCGACTCAAGGCAGGCGGACCGTTTCGGTGGGACCCTACCCCTCCCCTCTACCCTAGAGTACGCACAACAAGCCAAGGGACCCGAGACTCAGAGCGAGGCGTGCATTGTCGGGCCGCCGGGCCAAGCCGGGCGGGGACAACACCTTGCAGGCCAGCGCTGGGCGGCCCGCGTATGAGAATAATGCGGTGCACTGACCGTTACTATAAAACTATAATTTTAAAACTGCCCCGTTCCATTACAAAACTAATACAAACCTTCAAATATCCTTGTGTGAAAAACAAAATTAAATAAATTCATAAAACTTAAATAGACGTTAACGTAACCAACCCAAACCCGTGCGAAACTCCGGGCCTGCCAGTGTCTCACAGAGTGAGACAGTATCTACAAATCTACAAAATGCCTAATCGTGTGCAAAACTTCGGGCCTACCAGTGTCCCACTTAGTGGGACAGTATTTTTTTTAACCTAAGAGGTGGATAGAGAATGATGCATAGAGATTATCAGTTCAATTTGCAATTTTGATACAAACGATGATTATTGACCTATTTAGCAAAAAAACCAACTAGGCACTAGTTTTAAACATATCTCCCACTGAGCAGACAGATGCATACGCTCCTACATCGGCAGGGTGGACCAAACCGGAGCCACCCAGACCCGGCTGGAAAACCCGCGTTAGTAGCCTCCGCGTATATCGCAATGACGGAGAAATTTGTCGCACCTGCTTGGAGGAGGAAGCGGAGACCGCATGGCACGGTTCTCGGAAACTAATTTTTACGCGTCCGGGATTTTGCGGAGAGGCCGTCAGATACACAACAATATTGGAGGTTAGGATGGCCGTATCTCAGTCATTTTTTCGGTCTGACATGAGGTTTTTGGATCACTGGCCGTCATAATGGGGCAGCTCTCTTTGCATCCCGGCTTTCCAACTTGATTTTTGTGCCGGCGGCCAGTCGTGTGTCGGCAAAATACGTTTCAAATGTGATGTGTAAACGAAAAATGAACACATTCTTTTGTGTTTGCATTACGTTTACTTTCAGTTTGAAGCAGTCAGCAAAATGTGTTTCAAAAGCAAAGGAAACGCAAAATAAACACATTATTTTGCGTTTATTTTGCGTTTGAAAAACGTGATTCAAGAGCCATCTGCAAACGCAAAATGGACTTAATCTTTTCTGTTTGCTTTCCGTTAACTTCGAGTTCGATGCAGTCGGCAAAATGTGTTTCCAAAGCAATCTGCAAACGCAAAATGAACACATTCTTCTGAGTTTGCTTTGAGTTCGGAATAGCTCATACGACACATTTCGAAAGGTGTTTTCAGAGCACAAAATGAATGCATTCTGAGCACAAACTGAATGCGTTTACTCAACCAGAAAAAGGGATACTTGATTTTTCTGATACTTGGTTTTTCCAAGTAAAATTTACTTGCCTTAAGTAAAATTTACTTGATTTAGGTAAAATCTACTTAATCTAAGTAAAAATTACTTGTAAACCAAGTAAATGCAATTTGAGACTAAAATCAAGAATTCATTTTTCTGGGTGCTCTGTGTTCATTTTGTGTAAGTGTTTTAAACGTGTTTAAGAAGCCAAAGTAGACGCATTTCCATTTTAATGTGTTTACGAACACAAAACAAACACGAATAATTGGTTACCGTTTTCGCCAGGGTATAATCGATTTATCGAAATCTAGGTTTCCAACCCTACGCGAGACAGACGGTGCAGCCCCAGCCAAAGACTTTGAAACTTTGGAGAGGACGCCGTTGCCTCCGTCCACCAGACCGTGGGCGCGGCAGTTTGGCTCGGCAAATCCGACGACTACAGCAAGTACAAGAGCCTGCAAATGCAGCCGCGCCAGTGCTGGAATGTTGCGTGCCTTAAAAGCAACAGGTTTCGTCCACCAGTGCGGCAAGACAGCCCGTACAAGAAAAGTTGCATTGAGGATGTCTAGATGGTGTCCACGACGAATACACTACCGAGACTGCACAAAGACCTCGAAGTGTCTCCACAAGAGCTCCTTTTGTATCGGTCTTAGACACTCTGTAGCCACTCTCCAGCCGATGCTGAGCCCTCTGGTAGACATTTGCTAATAAGACATCGCCAAGACGTCGCCGAGCAATTTGAAAGACGTCGGCGAGACGCTCCAAAAACGCCCGCAAGACGTAGACGCAAAAAAAAATTGTCAAAAATAGAGACAATAGTGGAACAACATTCCGTCGGCCCGCGCGCGAGCGGACTCGATCCACAGACCTCGGACTCCGCAGGCTCTGTGATACCGTGGATTGCTCTATGCGCTCGTGACCAAACGCTTGCAGACGGGTGTGCCGGGCGACGGCTTGTCTTCAACAGGGCGCCGCCTGCGTAGCTGCCGAGCGGCGAGCGTAGAGTGGGACATCAGATCCCTCGGTGTGTGCGTTCGCTCCTGGCCGGTAGCCCTGGGCGGTATATCGATATATCGATAAATACCGCGGTATTTTTTTTTTACCGCGGTGACGGTATTGAGATTTCAAAATATCGATATACCTATCCGGTATAATACCGACACGATACCGATATACCGCGGCATCGAAATACCGCGGTATCGAAATACCGCGATACCGAATACCGCGATACCGATATATCGCGAAAATATCACGATATTTGCATTTGCAACAAGAGTACACTTCTTTTTGTGTTTGCGTGACGCTGCTCGCTGCGCGCCGCGACACACTGAACCACATGAAGGAAGACCGAAGACAAGCTGGGACGGGATGTAAAAGGAAGGGCTGGAGATGAGTGCGGCGCGCGCACGGTGTGGGAGACGGGAGAAGCGCGGCGCGTCGCGTGGCGCGGCTCTGCTGCTCCTCGGCACGGTATTGCGATATTACCGGTATTTTACCATGTGTCATGAACCAGGAAGATTGTCTTAGTCTCAAGCTGCATTTTCTTTTGTTTTGCAATACATATTTTGAATGTAACTGATTTTGGTGTCATTTTATCCTTCCCCGCTTTTTCCGCGATACGACTCTCACAAGGTAATTTAACAGTTCAAATATTTTTACACTACACCAAAAATTACAACATATATACTACCTTCGCACGACATGGAATAGGGCGGAATTTATCTCTATCTGCTCCATGGACGTTTTTAAAAAAGTATCGCGATATTACCGGTATTTTAACCGGCCGGTATCGCGATATTGCTGGTATTTTCACCGGCCGGTATCGCGATATTGCCGGTATTTTTACCGGCCGGTATCGCGATATTGCCGGTATTTTTACCGGCCGGTATCGCGATATCGCCGGTATTTACACCGGGCCGGTATTGCGATATTACCGGTATTTTACCGGGCCGGTATCGCGATATTGCCGGTATTTTACCGGAATGGTATATCGCCAATACCGCGAATAACTTTTATACCGTACCGCGATATCAAAATTGGGATATCGCCCTGGGCTACCTGGCCGGGGCGCAGCGAGCGAGAAGTCGGGCTCGCAGGTTGGAATCCACCCGGGGCCCGCCAACGTATCGCATTTTTTTAAATTCAAAAATCTTACCATTTTCACAACGTGTTGTCCCGGTCTCGCCGACGTCTGGGTAACGTCTTAGCGAGGTCTCAACGATGTCTTGAAAGTGTCCTCTCCACGACCACAGAGTGTCTAAAACCGACACGAATAAAGGTTTCCAAGAGATGCGGCTTCGACTAGCCCTGGGCGATATCCCAATTCGCGGTTTTGGCGATATACCGTTCCGGTAAAATACCGGCAATATCGCGATACCGGCCCGGTAAAATACCGGTAATATCGCAATACCGGCCCGGTGTAAATACCGGCGATATCGCGATACCGGCCGGTAAAAATACCGGCAATATCGCGATACCGGCCGGTAAAAATACCGGCAATATCGCGATACCGGCAATATCGCGATACCGGCCGGTTAAAATACCGGTAATATCGCGATACTTTTTTAAAAACGTCCATGGAGCAGATAGAGATAAATTCCGCCCTATTCCATGTCGTGCGAAGGTAGTATATATGTTGTAATTTTTGGTGTAGTGTAAAAATATTTGAACTGTTAAATTACCTTGTGAGAGTCGTATCGCGGAAAAAGCGGGGAAGGATAAAATGACACCAAAATCAGTTACATTCAAAATATGTATTGCAAAACAAAAGAAAATGCAGCTTGAGACTAAGACAATCCTCCTGGTTCATGACACATGGTAAAATACCGGTAATATCGCAATACCGTGCCGAGGAGCAGCAGAGCCGCGCCACGCGACGCGCCGCGCTTCTCCCGTCTCCCACACCGTGCGCGCGCCGCACTCATCTCCAGCCCTTCCTTTTACATCCCGTCCCAGCTTGTCTTCGGTCTTCCTTCATGTGGTTCAGTGTGTCGCGGCGCGCAGCTTGCAGCGTCACGCAAACACAGAAAGAAGTGTACTCTTGTTGCAAATGCAAATATCGTGATATTTTCGCGATATATCGGTATCGCGGTATTCGGTATCGCGGTATTTCGATACCGCGGTATTTCGATACCGCGGTATATCGGTATCGTGTCGGTATTATACCGGATAGGTATATCGATATTTTGAAATCTCAATACCGTCACCGCGGTAAAAAAAAAAATACCGCGGTATTTATCGATATATCGATATACCGCCCAGGGCTAGCTTCGACAACCTGTAGATCATTGTGTTGTCTAAATTATGTCTCCGCGTCCTCCAGCGTGTCTTCTCGCTGTCTACGAAATAGACATCCTGGAAAAGGCGAGACCATCGACACTACTCGACACGCACTTCGCTCCAGGTTCTGACGAGTCAAAAATAAAAACAACATGAAAGCAAGGGCTCGTAGGCCGTAGTACACAAGCAGCGCTACCATGGCTTTTATAACTACCGCAGGAAATTTCCCCCAATATCTTTGAGAGTTGGCAGCAAACGGGAACGAGCGGGGACCGGGAAAAACAATAGGCGGTTGGGGTTTAGATAGCAGCGGCGTGGCCCAGGTAGGATTGACGCGTGCGCGAACGGGCCAGACAGGGGATGCCACCGAGTGGGCCTGAAGTACTCGACTCCTCGCCCCCATCCCTCTCCCATGCTGTAGTAGCGCTCCCGGTGGACGATAGCAGGGCGAAAAGCACCGCTTTTCGAACAACTCGGAAGAAAGGAAAGCCACGGAGCTTATTTCACGAGGTCTCACAGCGCCTACCCCTCCTGCCCGATAGAGAATATTCGTACGGATTCTAGGGATCCAACGACTGCATGAGACCCCACACACCCAAGTGCCGTCCTGTTCAGACCAAAAGTAACAGAGTATCAACTCGAATCAAAAGTGCCTGTTATTTTTGGAATCATCCGAGCTAGACCAAACACGTTCTTAAATTCTGCATACCTGCGGAGATTGTGCGCAAACTGAAGAGCCATCCCAAATAGGCACGGACCAATTGTAGCGAAACCCCTAACCAGTGCGAAGTGAGGAGCCAACCCGCGTTAAAACAACGGCAGCGTCAAAGTTTTTGGAGTTGTTTATGTTTCTCTTTCAAAAAACTCCAAATAACATTTTAGGTCAAAGCTTTGTGGCCGACCGTTCAGTCCACATGCCAGCTCTCCCAGGCACCATTAACGTACGCACTTGACAATAATTGTTATTCCAAGTAGGCTGAGACCGCCAAATTGCGATCACGAGTGCGGATTTCTATAGAAAGCGCGTACGCCGTGACACCCTCCACATTATAATCAGGAGTGCGGCACCATATGTTAAACGGGGTCCGCGCCGCCCGCATTATCTCTGTGATTAGGATTCGAGTGGAGCTGCACGCGACAACATTACGGACAAGCGGTATATAAGGAGCGCCCCGACCAGCACCGAGCATCGTCCATCGCAGCCCGCAGCCATGGCCAAGCTGACTTACCTCGTCCTCGCGCTCTGCGCCCTCCAGGTAGGCACATCGGAGTGCGCCGGAGCCCACACGTCGCCGAGGACAACGTTAGCCATCTCCGCCTCCTCGTGTGTCCGCAGGCAGCCTCCGCCCGCCCTCACCAGCTCGGGGAGGCCGATGACGCCGTGGCCGAGGCCCTGGCAGCCGCCGTTGCCGCCAAGGAGCAGGCCCTGCAGGATCTCCAGGCCGTGGCCGACGCCGTGGCGAGCGGCGACGCGGACGCCACCGCCGCAGCGGCATCGGCGGCCCTCGCGGCGGGGCTGCAGGCCGGCGGCCAGGCAGCCACCGCGCTGGACAGCGCCATCACACTGGCTGGTGAGCGCGCTCAGCGTGTGAAGCTCCGTGTGGAGCTCCGCGGGGTGTTGAGCGGGGCTGACGCCAGTGCTCTGTGCAGGCCAACTCCTCGCCGACTCCAACGACCAGGTCGTGGCCAGCCTGACGCCGGCAGTCGAGGTCTCCACGGCACAGATCTGGAGAACGACCTCTGATTTCATCGCGCAGGTCGACAGCGTAGAAAACAGCGACAACATAACCGCGGCCATCGACGTTGTCGTCGAAAACTGCAAGGATCTCGCCAGCAAGGCCGACGAGGTACGTGGGGAGCTAGGCAGTGCCTCAGACAAATGTTAAGGTAGACCCGCCTGTGGTAGCCGACGAACCGCCACGATAGCTGTTAATACGCCCCCTGCAGTGCGCATGCGTGGTTGTAGCAAATTAGGAGTAACGCCGGCGCTCTCCTTCGCAGCGCTTCGAGTCCAGTCTGGGAGCCGCCGCCCGCAAGGTTAGCCAGGTGACCGCTGCCGGACAGAACCGCTTGGCCACGCTCAAGGATGAGGTCCTCCAGGCCAGGCAGGCAGCTCTGGACGCCCTGGATGCTGCCATCCAGGCCGCACAGCAGGCCAGCGCCGACGGCCAGGCAGCCCAGGACGAACGCCAGGCCGCCGATAAGGTGAGGAAACAGTCCCAAGCGCCCAAACGGAACGGCGCAAGTGTGAAAGCACTCACGGAATCGGCGAGGGTTAACCGGCGTTTGTGCGCAGATTGCAGTGAACCGCCTGGATGCTGCTGGGGACGCCCTCGGCAACGTGTCCGACCTGTACACCGCGGTCATCGCCAGCTCCAAGGCCACGGCCTCCGCCGTGATCAAGGTGCCTACAACATCCGGAGATGCTGCGGTCCGTGAGGCTCTAACAAGCCGCCGCTCACACTCTGCTCTCTGCCCGACAGAAATCACTCAGGGAAGTCCAGACTGACCTGGCCAATCTGAGGGACAACAACGACGCTTACGCCACTGCTGACGCCTACGAGTCCATCCGCCTGTTCTCCTACAAAGCCGTGCCGAGCATCAACACGAGCGTCGCCGGCGCCAAGGCAGCAGCGCGGGCAGTCGTCAACGCCTATTAATATGCGAAAACGAGTTTGTGATGGTTTCTCAGAAATGTGCTGCGATTCTTCGTCTAATAAACTGAGGGTTTCGGTACCGTCAAAACGTTTTACACCTTACATCCGGACATAACTGTCTGCATAAAAGTCTGCATGGCTTTCTGGGTCATCAAGCCTCCCAAGACATGGGTCAAATCGTTTCGAAATTGCACGGGATAGGTAGCGTTGGCCTCAGGGGTTTCGAAAATGAACGCGGCAACCCGGGACGCTGACCTCAATGCTCCGAAAATTGAAAAAAAAACAAAAAAAAACTGTAAAGCTCATTCTAACGTTCACTTCACTTCGTCACGTCGTCGTTCCCGATAGGGGCCGAAACTTGTGCGTGCCTGGTTTTTGTGGCTCTCCTCTGCAACAATTAAGCCCCAAACGAAAAACTCGGGAGAGACAAAACCTGACTACAGATATTTGCGCAGGTGAGTGACCTAATAAGTGCTGCCAGATCGGTCGTGGCGACACCTGCCGCGCTGCACTAGGACAATCTTCCTCTCCGACACAAACTCAGGAATCGTCGTTGATTCAGTTTCCGGAATTTTGAGTCTGTGAAACCCCTTTTCTTGACTGTTTGCCAGACGCAGCCTAGAGTGCAAATGTTGTAAAGTGTCTGTGCAGCCAATAAAATCACTTTTCGGTGACTCTGGTTTTTCATCCTTTTATGTCTGTTACCATTTCACATCCCGTTTTTTGGGGATTGTAAATGAAAATATGCTGCTCCCTGACGCTCTTGAACACATCGCCAACTCAAATTACTGAAAAACAAAGGAGAGAATTTCTATATCGCGGGAGCTATCTATGCAGCCAAGAAAAAACCGCACCAACGACGCCTGTTTTGTCGAAGGCTAAAAGATAGCACTTGAGCAGCTAAGAAACAATCGGCAAACTTCTAACGTTGGTGAGTGAAGCTTGTCAATAAAATCCATTCCTTATGTGTTGTTATTGATGTAAGAGATATTTTTGCAACATAAAATTTTGTCTAGGTTCTTTGGCAGCTAAGATAAAAGAAACATCTAACATTACAGATTTTATACTCATTAGTCCCCTCGCCGTAAAAATAAATTGTCACGTGACATATTGACGATATATATGATGAAGCTTACTTTACACCACCTGCGAGGGGTGGTTCACTTGTGTAGTACCTGTACACCCCTTCCTGTAATACTTTTGCAGTCTCGTAGAGGCACTGTAATACCACCCAGTAATACTGTAGTACACGAATTGCTCAGCGTGTGATGCTGTTGTAGTATCTGTAGTATAATGTGTATAATGTAGTATAATCTGTAATACTCGTATAGTACCCGTAGTTCCTGAAACCCTATGCTGTAACACTTAGTACAACTGTAGTACCCTGTACCTTCGGTGCAAAAAGAATTGTGCAGCCGCCAGGGTGAACAACTGTGGTGCAAAAAAACCAGGACCTAGCCTCGCATGGGGTCCCTCCAGAAGCGGCTTAAGCTAAAGCTAACATTGCCACAGCCGGGCCGGGGGAGTTGCATGTGCTACCACGTCACTCTGTTCGTGCTGCGGTGCTGAACAGGGCAGCGACGCTTGGCGTTAGTACGCGGTCGCCACGTTACGAGCTAATCCAAATTTGCAACTCACCTCAGAACTTCAATTTGCAAACTGGTGCTTAGGGCTGGCACGATAAAAGGCACATCGCTCCATTAATTGCTATTCAATACTTTCCAAATCAAATGCCCTTGGAAATAGCTCCTATGCCGAGCGGAATCTTATGAGGAATCCGGATCTGTGCTTGTTTTTTCGTATCATTTAACCGTTTCTGAGAAGTTTCGAAGTTAAGATGACGCGGCAGCGAGGAGGTGGGCTATACGCACAACTTTGTTCACCGCTGCCGGACGAGTTTTGTTCGAAGACAGAAGCACAGCACGGTACGAAAAAATATACAGAAAGGTACCTTAAAGTTTTTGACGTAGTATTTTACACCATTCTTGAAATTTTAATTTTGTTTTCCTTGAGATATCACGATTATAAGTGACGAATCCGCCTTCCGTCCGCCGGTCACAGCCAGGCTGGGGGAGTTGCCGCTGGCTGGCGCGATTCTTCGTCTAATAAAGTGAGGGTTTCGGTACCGTCAAAACGTTTTACACCTTACATCCGGACACAACTGTCTGCAGAAAAGTCTGCATGGCTTTCTGGGTCATCAAGCCTCCCAAGACATGGGTCAAATCGTTTTGAAATTGCACGGGATAGGTAGCGTTGGCCTCAGGGGTTTCGAAAATGAACGCGGCAACCCGGGACGCTGACAATCTTCCTCCCTGTCATAGATTTAGGAATCGTCGTTGATTCAGTTTCCGGAGCTTTAAGTCTGTAAAACGCCTTTCCTTGACTGTTTGCCAGAAGCAGCCTAGAGTGCAAATGTTGTATAGTGTCAGTGCAGCCAATAGAATCACGAGCAATAGATTGTTTATAAAAGTCGTGTTTCTCATTCATTGCACTGAAAACGCCCAAAAAAAATGACTGCCTAAATCAAGGCTGAAGTTGTTTTTCTCATCCATTGCACCGTAAGAGATACTCTGCGTTTATCTCGGCATTTTCGCCCTAGCGAATTCCACTTTAGCCCGACTTCTCTTAGGACTTCTTGTCGGACGTTTCTTGACACATTGACTTACACCACTATCAGGGGTCACTTATGATTGTTTAGGAGTGTTGCGCGACCCCTAAACATGG
This sequence comes from Megalurothrips usitatus, assembly GCA_026979955.1. NCBI lineage: Eukaryota > Metazoa > Arthropoda > Insecta > Thysanoptera > Thripidae > Megalurothrips > Megalurothrips usitatus. The sequence goes on from CM049606.1 coordinate 9,805,322, forward strand.
CCAAAAATTTCGGAGAAAAAAATCTACATAAACGGCATGATTAGCATAACAATTTTAACCACCCTAACATTTTTGGCTTCCTCTCCTCGTGGGGCACCCTAATGAATGGTGGACCTGATACCAGCGTTCCAGTAACGTTGTATGCGATCGGCATTGAAGTGGTGGTACGATAACACCTCTCTCCGTGTCCTACCTGAGCGGCCCCTGCCCGAGGCAGGCAGGGCCTAACATCACAGATATAACACTCAACAGTCCCCTCGCCGTAAAAATATTTTGTCACGTGACAAATATTGATGATATATATGATGAAGCTTACTTTACACCACCTGCGAGGGGTGGTTCACTTGTGTAGTATCCGTACACCCCTTCCTGTTGAATTCGCTAGGGCGAAAATGCCGAGATAAACGCAGAGTATCTCTTACGGTGCAATGAATGAGAAAAACAACTTCAGCCTTGATTCAGGCAGTCATTTTTTTTGGGCGTTTTCAGTGCAATGAATGAGAAACACGACTTTCAAAAACAATCTATTGCTCGTGATTCTATTGGCTGCACTGACACTATACAACATTTGCACTCTAGGCTGCTTCTGGCAAACAGTCAAGGAAAGGCGTTTTACAGACTTAAAGCTCCGGAAACTGAATCAACGACGATTCCTAAATCTGTGACAGGGAGGAAGATTGTCCTGGGGTAGCGCGGCAGGTGTCGCCACGACCGATCTGGCACCACTTAATAGGTCGCTCGCCTGCGCAAAGATCTGTAGTCAGGTTTTGTCTCTCCCGAGTTTTTCGTTTGGGGCTTAATTGTTGCAGAGGAGAGCCACAAAAACCAGGCACGCACAAGTTTCGGCCCCCATCGGGAACGACGACGTTACGAAGTGAAAAGAACGTTAGAATGAGCTTTACAGTTTTTTTTTTTCAATTTTCGGAGCATTGAGGTCAGCGTCCCGGGTTGCCGCGTTCATTTTCGAAACCCCTGAGGCCAACGATACCTATCCCGTGCAATTTCGAAACGATTTGACCCATGTCTTGGGAGGCTTGATGACCCAGAAAGCCATGCAGACTTTTCTGCAGACAGTTGTGTCCGGATGTAAGGTGTAAAACGTTTTGACGGTACCGAAACCCTTACTTTATTAGACGAAGAATCGCAGCACATTTCTGAGAAACCATCACAAACTGGTTTTCGCATATTAGTAGGCGTTGACGACTGCCCGCGCTGCTGCCTTGGCGCCGGCGACGCTCGTGTTGATGCTCGGCACGGCTTTGTAGGAGAACAGGCGGATGGACTCGTAGGCGTCAGCAGTGGCGTAAGCGTCGTTGTTGTCCCTCAGATTGGCCAGGTCAGTCTGGACTTCCCTGAGTGATTTCTGTCGGGCAGAGAGCAGAGTGTGAGCGGCGGCTTGTTAGAGCCTCACGGACCGCAGCATCTCCGGATGTTGTAGGCACCTTGATCACGGCGGAGGCCGTGGCCTTGGAGCTGGCGATGACCGCGGTGTACAGGTCGGACACGTTGCCGAGGGCGTCCCCAGCAGCATCCAGGCGGTTCACTGCAATCTGCGCACAAACGCCGGTTAACCCTCGCCGATTCCGTGAGTGCTTTCACACTTGCGCCGTTCCGTTTGGGCGTTTGGGACTGTTTCCTCACCTTATCGGCGGCCTGGCGTTCGTCCTGGGCTGCCTGGCCGTCGGCGCTGGCCTGCTGTGCGGCCTGGATGGCAGCATCCAGGGCGTCCATAGCTGCCTGCCTGGCCTGGAGGACCTCATCCTTGAGCGTGGCCAAGCGGTTCTGTCCGGCAGCGGTCACCTGGCTAACCTTGCGGGCGGCGGCTCCCAGACTGGACTCGAAGCGCTGCGAAGGAGAGCGCCGGCGTTACTCCTAATTTGCTACAACCACGCATGCGCACTGCAGGGGGCGTATTAACAGCTATCGTGGCGGTTCGTCGGCTACCACAGGCGGGTCTACCTTAACATTTGTCTGAGGCACTGCCTAGCTCCCCACGTACCTCGTCGGCCTTGCTGGCGAGATCCTTGCAGTTTTCGACGACAACGTCGATGGCCGCGGTTATGTTGTCGCTGTTTTCTACGCTGTCGACCTGCGCGATGAAATCAGAGGTCGTTCTCCAGATCTGTGCCGTGGAGACCTCGACTGCCGGCGTCAGGCTGGCCACGACCTGGTCGTTGGAGTCGGCGAGGAGTTGGCCTGCACAGAGCACTGGCGTCAGCCCCGCTCAACACCCCGCGGAGCTCCACACGGAGCTTCACACGCTGAGCGCGCTCACCAGCCAGTGTGATGGCGCTGTCCAGCGCGGTGGCTGCCTGGCCGCCGGCCTGCAGCCCCGCCGCGAGGGCCGCCGATGCCGCTGCGGCGGTGGCGTCCGCGTCGCCGCTCGCCACGGCGTCGGCCACGGCCTGGAGATCCTGCAGGGCCTGCTCCTTGGCGGCAACGGCGGCTGCCAGGGCCTCGGCCACGGCGTCATCGGCCTGCCCGAGGTGGTGAGGACGGGCGGAGGCTGCCTGCGGACACACGAGGAGGCGGAGATATCTAACGTTGTCCTCGGCGACGTGCGGGCTCCGGCGCACTCCGATGTGCCTACCTGGAGGGCGCAGAGCGCGAGGACGAGGTAAGTCAGCTTGGCCATGGCTGGGGGCTGCGATGGACGATGCTCGGTGCTGGTCGGGGCGCTCTTTATATACCGCTTGTCCGTAGTGTTGTCGCGTGCAGCTCCACTCGAATCCTAATCACAGAGATAATGCGGGCGGCGCGGAGCCCGTTTAACATATGGTGCCGCACTCTTGATTATAATGTGGAGGATGAAGGCGCAGAGATGTTTTGAATATGTCTAATTAAGGGGGGAGCCACTCAGCCACTCCCTGCTTTTCGGAGAAATGGCATGGATGAGATATCACAAAATGCAGGCGCGGGCCCGCAGGACACAGTGCCGACCAGACTATTGAAGAATCTGAAAAATCATCCGTTCAGCCTAGGGATTTAGGCCGGGAATATTACCGGTATTATTCGGTAAGTTTCTGTTACAGACCGTAATATTACTCTATCTCGTAAAATGTGGTGTTTCTCGGTAATTTTTAGAACCCAGTTAATCGGCTGTTTTGGTTCTAAATGATGAAAAAGTGTACTTTTCCTCGTTACTTGCAATGCGAGGGAACTTACCGAGTTTGGCCGTATCGAAGCAGCCTACACGCATTTATCGCATGAGGCTTTGATCGAACATGCCGATTTTTTTGGACGCCCGTACGCAATCAGGGTACACTTTTGGTAGGAGGTGCGGGTCCCTCGATTTCCCCTAAAACGTGGCCTGAAAGACTAGTTCCTGCAGTTCCAATCACTTTGAAATATTTATCTGACTATGAACAGGAGGGGCGCCGTAGGAATGTACAATCAATAACTCTGTAACAATCGCTTTTTCGATTTTACGGTTCGCCTGGACGGTGCTTTAGCACGTTCAGATTCTAGTTATGGCCTCTGCCACCTGAATAGGGTGTCATAACGCGCAATTTTAACATGAACCTGATCAATCTGTCCTATTATCACCAGAAGTACTTACCAGTCTTTCCGTATACCTTTAGATTAAATCTGATCTGTATTTTTAAATTCCAAGGCTCTCGCTCCGCGAAAGCCCAAAGAGAGACGACGGAATGTTCGAACGTACCTCTACTCGCAATACTTTGGAGTCGCGGCGATGATTTATCAAGTGCATTAATACGTGGGATAGAAACGATAAAAAGTGACCTTACACATAGTCTTGTCGCTATTGGGGTATTCATACCATTTCGGTTCCCATAAAAATGGTTTATTTTTGTCTTTGATATTCATTGCGCCTTTCCCTCTTATTCGACGCTAACTTGTATTTTGTAGATTTCTTTAAATAGAAGTTACCGGGCAACTACCCCGGCCCGGCTGTGACAATTGCCCGGACCAATACCATGGTGACGTGGCGGCTATGGGCATGGGCTCTATCGTTCTGGCCTTCCTTCAACCGCGTCCCGGTCTGGCCTACCATCTCATCACAATATCGAGATGGAGCGGACGAGCGGGAATTGGACCAGCCTTCTTTTCTTCCGTCTCCTGGCGCCAGCCAGCGGCAACTCCCCCAGCCTGGCTGTGACCGGCGGACGGAAGGCGGATTCGTCACTTATAATCGTGATATCTCAAGGAAAACAAAATTAAAATTTCAAGAATGGTGTAAAATACTACGTCAAAAACTTTAAGGTACCTTTCTGTATATTTTTTCGTACCGTGCTGTGCTTCTGTCTTCGAACAAAACTCGTGAACAAAGTTGTGCGTATAGCCCACCTCCTCGCTGCCGCGTCATCTTAACTTCGAAACTTCTCAGAAACGGTTAAATGATACGAAAAAACAAGCACAGATCCGGATTCCTCATAAGATTCCGCTCGGCATAGGAGCTATTTCCAAGGGCATTTGATTTGGAAAGTATTGAATAGCAATTAATGGAGCGATGTGCCTTTTATCGTGCCAGCCCTAAGCACCAGTTTGCAAATTGAAGTTCTGAGGTGAGTTGCAAATTTGGATTAGCTCGTAACGTGGCGACCGCGTACTAACGCCAAGCGTCGCTGCCCTGTTCAGCACCGCAGCACGAACAGAGTGACGTGGTAGCACATGCAACTCCCCCGGCCCGGCTGTGGCAATGTTAGCTTTAGCTTAAGCCGCTTCTGGAGGGACCCCATGCGAGGCTAGGTCCTGGTTTTTTTGCACCACAGTTGTTCACCCTGGCGGCTGCACAATTCTTTTTGCACCGAAGGTACAGGGTACTACAGTTGTACTAAGTGTTACAGCATAGGGTTTCAGGAACTACGGGTACTATACGAGTATTACAGATTATACTACATTATACACATTATACTACAGATACTACAACAGCATCACACGCTGAGCAATTCGTGTACTACAGTATTACTGGGTGGTATTACAGTGCCTCTACGAGACTGCAAAAGTATTACAGGAAGGGGTGTACAGGTACTACACAAGTGAACCACCCCTCGCAGGTGGTGTAAAGTAAGCTTCATTATATTTATCGTCAACATGTCACGTGACAATTTATTTTTACGGCGAGGGGACTGATGAGTATAAAATCTGTAAGGTTAGATGTTTCTTTTATCTTAGCTGCCAAAGAACCTAGACAAAACTTTATGTTGCAAAAATATCTCTTACATCAAAAACAACAATTAAAGAATGGATTTTAGAAGTTTGCCGATTGTTTCGTAGCTGCTCAAGTGCTATCTTTTAGCCTTCGACAAAACAGGCGTCGTTGGTGCGGTTTTTTCTTGGCTGCATAGATAGCTCCCGCGATATAGAAATTCTCTCCTTTGTTTTTCAGTAATTTGAGTTGGCGATGTGTTCAAGAGCGTCAGGGAGCAGCATATTTTCATTTACAGTCCCCAAAAAACGGGATGTGAAATGGTAACAGACATAAAAGGATAAAAAACCAGAGTCACCGAAAAGTGATTTTATTGGCTGCACTGACACTTTACAACATTTGCACTCTAGGCTGCGTCTGGCAAACAGTCAAGAAAAGGGGTTTCACAGACTCAAAATTCCGGAAACTGAATCAACGACGATTCCTGAGTTTGTGTCGGGGAGGAAGATTGTCCTGGTGCAGCGCGGCAGGTGTCGCCACGACCGATCTGGCAGCACGTATTAGGTCACTCACCTACGCAAAGATCTGTAGTCAGGTTCTGTCTCTCCCGAGTTCTTCGTTTGGGGTTTAATTGTTGCAGAGTAGAGCCACAAGAACCAGGCACGCACAAGTTTCGGCCCCCATCGGGAACGACGACGTTACGAAGTGAAAAGAACGTTAGAATGAGCTTTACAGTTTTTTTTTTCAATTTTCGGAGCATTGAGGTCAGCGTCCCGGGTTGCCGCGTTCATTTTCGAAACCCCTCAGGCCAACGCTACATATTCCGTGCAATTTCGAAACGATTTGACCCATGTCTTGGGATGCTTGATGACCTAGAATGCCATGCAGACTTTTATGCAGACAGTTATGTCCGGATGTAAGGTGTTAGATGTATAACGTTTTGACGGTACCGAAACTTTCAGTTTATTAGAGTAAGAATCACAGCACATTTCTGAGAAACCATCACAAACTGGTTTTCGCATATTAATAGGCGTTGACGACTGCCCGCGCTGCTGCCTTGGCGCGGGCGACGCTCGTGTTGATGCTCGGCACGGCTTTGTAGGAGAACAGGCGGATGGACTCGTAGGCGTCAGCAGCGGCGTAAGCGTCGTTGTTGTCCCTCAGATTGGCCAGGTCAGTCTGGACTTCCCTGAGTGATTTCTGTCGGGCAGAGAGCAGAGTGTGAGCGGCGGCTTGTTAGAGCCTCACGGACCGCAGCATCTCCGGATGTTGTAGGCACCTTGATCACGGCGGAGGCCGTGGCCTTGGAGCTGGCGATGACCGCGGTATACAGGTCGGACACGTTGCCGAGGGCGTCCCCAGCAGCATCCAGGCGGTTCACTGCAATCTGCGCACAAACGCCGGTTAACCCTCGCCGATTCCGTGAGTGCTTTCACACTTGCGCCGTTCCGTTTGGGCGTTTGGGACTGTTTCCTCACCTTATCGGCGGCCTGGCGTTCGTCCTGGGCTGCCTGGCCGTCGGCGCTGGCCTGCTGTGCGGCCTGGATGGCAGCATCCAGGGCGTCCAGAGCTGCCTGCCTGGCCTGGAGGACCTCATCCTTGAGCGTGGCCAAGCGGTTCTGTCCGGCAGCGGTCACCTGGCTAACCTTGCGGGCGGCGGCTCCCAGACTGGACTCGAAGCGCTGCGAAGGAAAGCGTCGGCGTTACTCCTAATTTGCTACAACCACGCATGCGCACTGCAGGGGGCGTATTAACAGCTATCGTGGCGGTTCGTCGGCTACCACAGGCGGGTCTACCTTAACATTTGTCTGAGGCACTGCCTAGCTCCCCACGTACCTCGTCGGCCTTGCTGGCGAGATCCTTGCAGTTTTCGACGACAACGTCGATGGCCGCGGTTATGTTGTCGCTGTTTTCTACGCTGTCGACCTGCGCGATGAAATCAGAGGTCGTTCTCCAGATCTGTGCCGTGGAGACCTCGACTGCCGGCGTCAGGCTGGCCACGACCTGGTCGTTGGAGTCGGCGAGGAGTTGGCCTGCACAGAGCACTGGCGTCAGCCCCGCTCAACACCCCGCGGAGCTCCACACGGAGCTTCACACGCTGAGCGCGCTCACCAGCCAGTGTGATGGCGCTGTCCAGCGCGGTGGCTGCCTGGCCGCCGGCCTGCAGCCCCGCCGCGAGGGCCGCCGATGCCGCTGCGGCGGTGGCGTCCGCGTCGCCGCTCGCCACGGCGTCGGCCACGGCCTGGAGATCCTGCAGGGCCTGCTCCTTGGCGGCAACGGCGGCTGCCAGGGCCTCGGCCACGGCGTCATCGGCCTGCCCGAGGTGGTGAGGACGGGCGGAGGCTGCCTGCGGACACACGAGGAGGCGGAGATATCTAACGTTGTCCTCGGCGACGTGCGGGCTCCGGCGCACTCCGATGTGCCTACCTGGAGGGCGCAGAGCGCGAGGACGAGGTAAGTCAGCTTGGCCATGGCTGGGGGCTGCGATGGACGATGCTCGGTGCTGGTCGGGGCGCTCTTTATATACCGCTTGTCCGTAGTGTTGTCGCGTGCAGCTCCACTCGAATCCTAATCACAGAGATAATGCGGGCGGCGCGGAGCCCGTTTAACATATGGTGCCGCACTCTTGATTATAATGTGGAGGATGAAGGCGCAGAGATGTTTTGAATATGTCTAATTAAGGGGGGAGCCACTCAGCCACTCCCTGCTTTTCGGAGAAATGGCATGGATGAGATATCACAAAATGCAGGCGCGGGCCCGCAGGACACAGTGCCGACCAGACTATTGAAGAATCTGAAAAATCATCCGTTCAGCCTAGGGATTTAGGCCGGGAATATTACCGGTATTATTCGGTAAGTTTCTGTTACAGACCGTAATATTACTCTATCTCGTAAAATGTGGTGTTTCTCGGTAATTTTTAGAACCCAGTTAATCGGCTGTTTTGGTTCTAAATGATGAAAAAGTGTACTTTTCCTCGTTACTTGCAATGCGAGGGAACTTACCGAGTTTGGCCGTATCGAAGCAGCCTACACGCATTTATCGCATGAGGCTTTGATCGAACATGCCGATTTTTTTGGACGCCCGTACGCAATCAGGGTACACTTTTGGTAGGAGGTGCGGGTCCCTCGATTTCCCCTAAAACGTGGCCTGAAAGACTAGTTCCTGCAGTTCCAATCACTTTGAAATATTTATCTGACTATGAACAGGAGGGGCGCCGTAGGAATGTACAATCAATAACTCTGTAACAATCGCTTTTTCGATTTTACGGTTCGCCTGGACGGTGCTTTAGCACGTTCAGATTCTAGTTATGGCCTCTGCCACCTGAATAGGGTGTCATAACGCGCAATTTTAACATGAACCTGATCAATCTGTCCTATTATCACCAGAAGTACTTACCAGTCTTTCCGTATACCTTTAGATTAAATCTGATCTGTATTTTTAAATTCCAAGACTCTCGCTCCGCGAAAGCCCAAAGAGAGGCGACGGATTGTTCGAACGTACCTCTACTCGCAATACTTTGGAGTCTCGGCGACGATTTATCAAGTGCATTAACACGTGGGATAGAAACGATAAAAAGTGACTTTGCACATAGTCGTCTCGTTATTGCGGTATTTAAACCATTTCGGATCCCATGAAAATGGTTTATTTTTGTCTTTGATATTCTTTGCGCCATTCCCTCTCACTCGACGCTGACTTGTATTTTGGAGATTTCTTCAAATGGAAGGCACCGTATATTTGATACTACTTACCTTGAAAATTTTACCTAAAATTCATTATTGGGCGCGTTATGGGAATTACATTTGGGAAATGCAAGAAGTTTAATATTTCCAGGAAGATATGCTGTAACATTTATTTTTAAACATTCAATTTAATTTTACAGTTTGGACTGAAGTTGTCTGGTTACTCTAGGATTCTCTGTTGATCCCCACAAGAGGCCCCACCTCGTCCCGACGGCTCGAACTCACACCTTATATTTAGTTCCGATTGCTCCCAAAAGGCGCGTTTGGGTTATTTGTATTTTAATTTAGTAAATGTATGCGTCTTTATTTAAGTCAAAAAATACTTCGTACTCTCGAGGACATAATTGAACAATTCTGGTGGCAGCTTGTCAGAGTACATATTAATTTTTTTGTGGATTTCCGCTGTAAATTCCCTTTCAAAATTAAAAAATGCTGTTTTCATATTAAGTTCTTCAAAAATAGCAAGGACTGCAGCCACTTTGTCTTCGTCGTAATGGCCGTAATTTTCCTGAAAAACAAAAGGATTTCACTCTAAGTTCGAGCTGATCAACTCAAGTTGGAGTTCACTTTGCAAAAGCGACCGACTGGCATTAATGTCTACCCGTAAGACTTGAAGTTGTTTCCTGTTCGCCCTCGTTTTGGCCTCTGCAACGATCCACGAGCATTTCCCTTCAGCGATATCTGTTCCCGGTTTTCCCGTTTTGTCGGCACTGCCGTAACAGTCCATGTAATCGTTCTAAAACAGAATAAAAGCATGGCTGTGACGAGGTTGCTTTAGTCTTAACAATGTTGTATGCTCTTAAACGTAACTGCACCTGGACTTGGTAAAGATAACCAATATTCTCTCCTATTTCGAGCGCCACCTTCAGCACGTCCTTGTCCATGATGCCGTGCTGAGGAATGTTAAAAGGCGTTTGAGAACACAGCCGTTGATGAGCGGTCTAAGTGTCAGTGCTGCTGCAAGGAGCGTGTCCCATCCACATACAGTGAAGATCGTTGAGCTGCCTATCCCCTTATCTGCAGGCGCACCACCGCCGTCGCGCTGCACAGCGTTAATGCAAGCGCTGCCTTGCCCCTGCACACTAAATGCTTATGTACTATTTTGTACATAACTATGAACAGATATAAACAAAACCAGCTGTATACAAAATCGTACATAATCATGCACAAAATTGTACATAACTATGTATAAATAGTACACAATTGCGTACAAATTTATACGTAAGCTATGAAAGTTTATGTCTGTACATAATTATGTTCGAAAATAGTCTAGAAGCATTTAGTGAGTAAGGAGGGGGGGGCGGATCAGCCAGAGCCGAAAATCCTCATTCTTTCACGAGGACGAGTCAGCGACTGGCGACGCCAGAGAGGATTGGGTAATGCTCTTCCCTGCAGCTCGCAGTGGCCGGATCTGTCCGGTTCTGACCCGCCTGAATCGACGCTGGAAGTCGCAGAGCACTTCTGGCAGCTTGCAGCCGGCCGCTAGCGCGTGCTGGTCCGGTGCGTTGAGAAGCAGTGCACTATATGACGATGGGACACCCTACACTCTAACGGGGAGGGCACCGGGTGTAAGTCTCCGATTCTGTTCAAACTTAGGTGGTCGACAAGGGTGTTTGGTAGGTACGCGTACGTCAACACGCCTGAAGCGCAGCACTGTAAAAATTTCGGTCGGAAATTTCCAAACAGTTTTTTGCGGCAACTTTTCTTATCAGTTTTTTTTTAGGAAAAACAAAGGAAAATCGGAATTTTCTAACACATTTAACTTGTGATTTTGAATGCAGAACGTTCTTTTCGAGTAAGGTTATTTCACAATATATTAGAATTTCCGGTTTGGAGATTTTCCGAAATTTTGTTGGAAAATCACACACAATGCGTGCTTTAAGTTATCCTATTATTTTGTTGGAATTTTCCAAAAGAATTTGCGACAGTGAGCACGCTGTGTCCTAGGTCTCCCGTCTGGAATCGAAAGTGGGGCGGACCTGGACAGTTTTTGGTGCGTATACATCCCCCCCCCAAGATGAAAGAAATGAGAAAACACGGGCAGTTTTTATCTGTGCCAAAAGAAGATATTGATTGGACCTTCGAATAGCATACAATCGTGCGTTCTAAGTGCCCCTATTTCCAAACCGGTGAGAGACATGGGAAATCGGACTAAATTTTCAGCTTCGTATCTGCTTTGAGGTGACTGACGAGGGTTTTTTCCCCGAGTATCTAGGCGATTTTCGTCTTGTACCACAGAGGTCCCAACTTAAGGGCATAGAAAGGGATGACGAATAGATATTCCGCTTTTGGGCAATTGGCAAAATCGGAGACATGTGCCTGGTGCACTCCCCTTTGTCAGCAAAGCAGGCAAGCCAGTTTCCAGACACTTGCCGTCCATCAATGAAGAAACATTTGCAGTTGGACGGCACGAGGCGCTTATGTTAAAAGGAGAAAATGAAATGTTTTTCTATGGGGGGGGGGGGTAATGAATATCCTATAGCGTTCGATTTTTAGTTGTGTTTCTCCTAAATGCCAATTTCTGTATTTGTTGCTTCAGCATCCACTTTATCGCGGTACTTTCTTGGTACAGGTCTCTCTTTAAAACTCAAATCGTAGCTGGATTGATAACGTTGGAGTGATACCCCGCGCAGCAACACCCCTTACACGTTTGGTCCTCTGCGTGTTGTACCTACCATAACTAGAGCCGCGGCAGTTGGCAGGTAGAATGTATACTCGCCGCTTTTTAGCTCACACGCACGTCTGTGCCTTAGTATGGTAAACTCGTCGAAGTTAGCGCCAAATTTTTCTAAGCAATGATTATCTAGGTTTTGGCCAAAACTGACTTTGAACATGGTCTGGGTAACAGAAGAGGTACCATGAAATTAGTGTGCGCCGAGTGGTAGAGGTAGAGTTCGCCACTGGCCAACAGCGCCCCGGTTAGCCTCGACTCACGTTGAGGTACAGTTGGAGGACGCGATTGTAAAACGGTGACTCGCTGAAGTGCAACTTGAGCAGCTGATAAGACGCGTGCTCAACCAGAACGGCGTCTATCACGGCCCCTGGACCGGCGATCATGTGCCAACTGGGCTTGCCACGGCGTACCCGTCCACCGTCGGAGATGTCGTCCATGATAAGCTGTGCTGCTTGCAGCTGCAAAAAAAAAAAAAAAAAAGAAAGCCGGTCTGAACTAGGGGTGTTTCCAGGTCAACGACTCGTTAACTAACGGTGCGTGCCTGAAAACACACTGGCGGTATTATTTAGCGGTCCACCTATTCGAAATCTGCCCCGCACCACGTAGCAGCCCCCCCCCCCCCTTTCCCCAACTGCTGGTAAAAGGCGATAATATACGATATATAATATATAATATACTAAAGCGTGCAAATCCTAAATCTCAACCCTGCTGCGGCCTTTGTGGTTCCGGAAATGCCCACCGCGACGAAAATCGACCCCTGAAAAGTGCCAAAAAACTGTCGAAACAGAAAATGTAGGCGCGTTTTAACGTCTGATTTGATACGAGTTTTCGTTATTAACCCGTAGGTAGGTGCTGAAAATGTTGCGCACCACTTAGCGGTTGTCCGAAGCTTTAATAATTATTGCTAACTCTCGATATATCACACACTCTATCATTTAAAACTGCGATGACGCGTACCTTTGCGTGACTACATTTCGGAAAATACGAATTTTTAATGTTTAAAATTGGGTCATAAATATGTACCAAAATTAGAGCAGTCGTAAGACGCATCGGGAAATGCACCGTGCCTGCATTCCCAAGCGTTGCCTCTCACTTACCTCTCAACATTGGCGTGCAGTGGTATCGGACACGGGGGGGTTAAAGGGGAAGTCTGTGAGATGTCGATACAAGTCAAAGGGGGTGGATGAGTGAATTAATCTAAGTGGACCGCTAGATGAAGCCGCCAGTGCATTTTAGGGCTTCATTGGCAATTTCGAAAATTAACGGAAATGAAATGGTCAACCATATTAAAAGTGCAGGTAACACTATCTTAACTGACACAAACCGTAGACTGACCATTTCAACGCTCCACGCAAAGGACTTAGCCTTGCGCATGTAGTCATCGGTCAGCTTGTCGGGGCCAGCCAGTTGTCGCATAGCGTTAAATGTTGCGATGCAGCGGACCATCTTTCCTCCGGGTACGGTGTGCTCCAAACACTGTGATAACCCACATGTGCAGACAAGTAACGTTAAGGGGGTTTGAAAAATTGGTTACAATTGTGATCCAACTGTGGGTCATTTTATGCCATGTTAAGAGAAATTTGTGGATAGTGTCAGTTTGCTCGAAAATCACCCGTTTCGATCAAGAGGGTTATCCCAATAACAGACTATTCATCTGTTGCTTCTTGTGGCTTCCACAGAAAGTGACCTAAAACTGATATCTGATTCTCAATTTATTTTACACTTCAAAGCAAAACCGATCCGGGTGCCGGTTGGCGAAACAGGGTCTTTAAGGACAAGTGGATCGGGAGGGCTCCCTCTTAACCCATGCATCGAACATAGGAGAACTAAAAATGATCCGACACTTTAGCTACACTGCTGAAATTGACCCCTAGGGAATTCACACTGGCAGGGTGTACCGTAATACTTTGTAATACTTCTACGACTTTTTGGACTTGCAACAACGTAGAACACTAAGTAAGTCATTCAAAAATATTCGCGTCGGCGACCCTGTTATGCCTGCTATAGCTGAAGTACCCCGTCAACAGATTCTGTGTGAAGTGCCTCTTAGGGGCCGTCCATAAAGTACGTCCGGGTCCGAAGGGGGGGGGGGGGGGGGGTCCCCGAGAACGGACGACGACGGACGGCAGGGGGGGGGGGGGTCGTGCAATTCGGACGTCCTTCAATTTAATTGCAAAATGAAGCATGGTTGAGCGATGGACGAAGCGAGACGTCGGAGCCGTCGCTACTCCGCGCAGCCGCCGGTGCGGCCCGAGCCGAGCGTCCCGGCAACCGGTGACGAGCCGAGCTTGCCGCGCCGCTACAGGGTGGTCGCTTGCCGCTCGCCGCCCACTGCCGGTGCCAACTCCAGCCAAGCCGAGGCACACAGCGGCTCAGCGTCAAGTATGTAGCATTTTGGCCTTTTTTTGCGAAAACAGACGTCCAAGGGGGGGGGGGAGGTCTTGGAAAACGGACACGAGCGGACGAAGGGGAGGGGGGGGGGGGTCAAAATTCACGAAAATGAGCGGACATACTTTATGGACGGCCCCTTAGGCTGTGGTCCAGGTCCATTCGTCAACGCATGGTCTTCTTGGGCAGGAGAAAGAACTGCTGTGGTGGGTGTGCATAATCATACACCTAGTTTGCAAGAATACTTCGCGTTTGTTTACCTTTCCGAACCACTCCGTCTCGCTGGGAATGCCGCATTCTTTGGAGTGCTCCTTCAGTTCCTCGACCACACGTGGGAAATAGTCGTTGAGGTCTTGTATATCCTCAAGCTGCTGCAGCCGCAATGCACTTGACCTTGGTTCCAGTCTGAAATTAACATTCTGTGGAAGTGTATACTCGACTTGTATACTGTACTGATTGCGTTAGGACACAAAACAGTATTGGTATAATTTATTATGCGTGACCATACGTTGCAGAAGATAAAACTTGTCACCCCCCCCCCCCCCTCTCTCAAATCCGCCAACACCGCACAATAATTTATCAAGCAACATTAACATTGTGGGCGTACGCCAGACCGCGTCCGTGGCGTAACAAGCTTCGCGGGCGCCGCCGGCTGTGGTGACTGCTCTTCTGCTGCCTAGGCCGCCGGGTCCGCACCCTAGCCCACGGGCCGGTAGCGCGGCCTGTCTCAACTGTCAATATTCTTGCTAACAATACATGATGCTTTCGCTGATTGATTCAACGAACTCCGCAAAGCATCCCCATTTAATCCCATGTTTGCGTAGATTCAAGTATTCATTTTTGAGGGTGTAAATGAAGTATATTCTGTGCATTTAAAGTTTCTGTGTGAACGATAAGTCAGCACGCATACGTCCACCCGAACACACAGCATGAGAATAGAATAAGCCCGGCTCTTCTACGTTTATAAAAAAAGCCGGGACGGGCTAAAAAAAAAGAAACCGGCGTTGTTGTACAAAGTCTGTCCCCCTAAATTTAAATCTCATTTTAGTTTGTAAGGTCAGACCGGCTCCAGTCTGCTTTCAAAGATTCGTGTTGGGACGGGCAAGAGGAAGGTTTGTCTTACGTGCGTCGAACATGCAGCAGGCGCTTGGTCGCGTTGACGACTTGACCCCATCGTCCTGTGGCGCGAAGGCTTCCTTGAAGCATTGCTCGGGGAAAATCTCTGCGGTTAGCGACAATGGCGCGTTATGAAGACGAGCGTTGTCTCGACGTGCTATGGAACAGGGAAATGCGACTTTTATGAGGCCATGCCGTTTCTAGTCAGTTCAATGAGGACGTTCGTGAGGCATGCCTAACAGGGGGCATGCAACAAGTGTAAGTTACACTGAAAACACCTGTGGTACCGTAGACGACACTGGTTCTAGTTAGATGACCGTCTGCAATTACTAAGATCTCAGATCCGTAACAAAGAGTTTTATATCTGTAATTGTCTGAGGCATTGTAAAGTTAGTCGGAAATCTAAATTTGACGGGGACTGGAAACAGTACAATACAGCAAATGACCTTTAATTGGAAAAGTGATCTTGTCTCCATTCTAAAGTGCACTCACAAAACATCAACTACAAAACATCAGCAATCGTGTCTATAAAAATAAGGCAGAATTTGCGACTGTACTTGTGGGTATAGTTTGAAATCTGACACTTTGAAAAAAGTGCACGGGGAATGCACATTTCGAACTGTAAATAGAAGCTACGCTCCCAACTCATCTCTTAAACTTAGGTAAAACTGTAGTTTGAAATACATTATGGTTAGAGTTTAAGATTTATTACGGAATTTCTATACATCGAAATGAGGTATGCCAGCTACAGTTTAGCAACAATAGTCAAAACTAACACACTAAATGTCATGTGACAATTTTATCCTATAAAATGTTTTGTTTTTAAGCAAAACACAACTGAGATACAAATTGTTGCATAACTATGGGACAAATTGCATCTCGCATTTTACAATTTGCCCCACTTTCACGTTGCACATAGTCCCAATTTCGTGTTTCGCTTGAAAACATTTCATTAGACGAAATTGTCGCGTGGGCATTTACAGTGAAAGATTTTCTTTAAATCCTTCCACCCCAGGCTGATTTGTGGTCACACACCACACTGTTACTGATACGGTAAGTCATGGATTCGGGTTTTTAGACTTAGACTTTCATATGTGGCAAATGCAATGCCCCTGTTAGATTTGCCTAACTAGTGGACAGACCGAGCTGAACCAAATGTCGTTACTAGTTTAAATTTTAAAGCGTCATAGAACCATTTTTGTAACCGTCGGCATCGGGTCACTTTGAAATTAGCCTAATATAACTCTGTTATTATTCTTTGTTTTTATTTTGCCAACTCTAACTCTGTGAACCAAAACTATTTTCTGTGCGTAATTTTCCACTTTGATCTTTTGAGTTTTCATACGGGCATTGGAATCTCGTCCTTGGCAACTCTTATGAAAATCGTACAATTTTATTCGAAGGCGTCCATACAGAACCACAGGGAGGTTAGACGTGTGGGCGAAAATATCGTAAAACTCATCCGTGTCATGTGGGCTGTAAACCCTTCGCCTGCCTGCAAGGCAATACCTTGTCGGCTATGTACTGATTGCCGAGCAGGGTTGGGAACGATAATGCCATCGCGTTAGCGCGATAAGATAACGCTAATGTGAATCTTTATTAGCGCTAGCGCGCTAACGCTAACGAGTTTTTAAAACGTTAGCGCGCTAACGTTAAGATAACCGACAAGCGCCGCTAGCGCTAATGCGAATTTAAGAAAAAAAATATTAAAAGTGCCAGTGGAACTAAGCGGGGTTGCATGGAAATTCAATTAAGTTTAATTGACATTCAGTGAACATTCAGTAGATAAAAACAAACAAAAAAACAAGCACTAGAAATGTGAAAAATATTAAATACCTATCAAAAACCTAAAAGCGTACACACTCCAACTACTGTTTGAACCAAAATGATTGGTTCACTTTAACCATAACTTCGATTTCTAAAGTTAAATCTGACAGCATGGTTCTCAGATCAGAAAAACTGCGGCCCGAACGTGAGAAGAGCCTTTCTACCGATGCAATCGACCGCAGCGCCGTGTTATAGGGTAAGAGGACCATAAGTGACAATCCTACTTTGAATACGGCGGAGAAAAGCCGGAAAAACTACCGCCGGCCAGTACCATTTGTATCGTAGCATTCATTAATTGAGTCACTTCGGTTCAATACAAGTGCTTGCCACTGCGGACGTCGGCGAAAATTCTCCCTTTTTAGCGGTAGCGGCGCTTATGCGTTAGGGGCTACCACTAGCGCTATCGCGCTAGCGCTACCCGTAGCACGAAGTAGTAGCGCGATAGCGCTAACGCTAATCTAGCGCTAGCGCTATCGCGGTAGCGCCGCTAGCGCTAAAACTGTCGTTCCCAACCTTGTTGCCGAGTGGGCAGGCGCAGTGTGTGCCCACTTGGCACGTGTGAGTTGTACGATCTTATTGTCTACGCGTCTAACATCCTTGTGGACCCTTGTGATAGAAGACGAAATCCGAGTAACAAGAGAATTTTTTACTACTTCGTGCCTAAAACAGACAGCGATTTTAGTAGGTACTCACTCCCCGATGTTGTTCGCCTGAGGCCGGGTACGCGTCTGTCCGTGCGTCGCGTCGGGCTCGCCCGCTCGCCGCCAGCGCTAGCTTAGCGAGCATGTCGCCATTTCGTCTCTTCGCGCTGGCCCAAATGCCGGTGCCATGGTAAAAAAAAAAAATGCTCTCCTATTATGCCGTCGAAAGCGTCGGAGCGGTACATCAAAACAATGAGGGCTGTTTCACAAACAAGGAGGAAGGCATGCCTTCTACAGTGGTGTGAAATAGGAATGACGACGGACAGCCGCAGTTGACGAGAAACCATCCATCTCTTTCCCTGCAATGTGGATGGAGTGAAAAAGCTGAGTTTCTACTCGGTTTTTAGAGAATTTGTGAGGTTCAGTGAGGTTGAGTGTAAGCACAAGACAGGCGTATTTGTGGTAACAGTTCGCACAATTCAGTTAAAAAAACTTTTGAAAATTTTATGTCGTTTCAATTTTGGAATACTTTGGAGTACTTGCTTAGAAAAACTTCTGGGTGAAATGATATTAGCACCTACGTTCAACATAGTGCTAAAAATGTAGACATTGACATATAGCATCGTCTGCTAGAATTGATCCGTATCTTGCACTTGTCCCGTCTTTACGTTACGAATCTGCATAAAGTGGTGATTTGCGTATAGTCGCAACGAGTGTTTCTCTAGTGATTTCCCGTTGGTTGGATGCACTTGTCTGTAAAGACTTGTACCAGAACTTCGGTAGCGCTGATGCGGCACGTACAGAACACCTTTAGATGCCCACGCCCAAAATCTTGTTACCCAGCTCGAACAAGTTTTCTCGCTGTGTCAGAAAGTCGCCCCCCCCCCAAATCAACCTACCAAAAGTTCAATTCATTTTGCAGCAATCAAAACAGACGGAATCTCACCAAACACGTGTACCCGAGTTGGAAAAGCACCACGCAGTGTCTAATAATTCCAACGAATAGTGAGGGATTTTCAATAAGCACATGTGTGTCAAAATGCCATACACGATGTACAGCACTATACACATACTTGTAAAGAATATCGACAGCAGATTTTCTGCTTACAGTGCACGTTTTTGCGACGCGTGTTACGCGAGACAATGTGTACAATTGCACTCGAGGAAAATAAACAATAAGCAAATAGCATCCGACAGTGTGGCTCGAGAGTGAGCATGTTAGTGGATTAATAAAAGATTCGTGCGGTGTCAGCCTGAGCTCAGTGCGACAAATTGCGACACAGTTGGGACCAAGGTACAAAGTGCTAAGATACACATTCACGTTTTATTAATATCACGTGGAAGGCGGGCAAAAGAGGAACATGCCGGCGCGGCATAGAACTCCAGGACCTAGGCGCATGACGGCCCAGGGGATCTTGGCCGTGAGGCCGCGGATTCTGATCGCGGTGGAGTGCTGCTTGTTGTCCTCTTTGATGAGGTCCGCTGCGGCCTCCGCGACGGCCACCACGGGCGCGAGGGTGTTGCCGGTGGGGATCTCGGGCAGGACAGAAGTGTCCACTACGCGCAGCCCGATCACACCCTGGGAGTGAATAGTACAGACGTTAGGCTGGGTAGAAATATCTTCCAGGGTACAGAGTCGAATAGTCAACACGACGCACCGCGGGCGGCGGTCTATCGGCGCGGACGCAACTACGCTCTTACGGCTGGCCACCTCGGTGGGTGGTCAACTTTGTTCACGTACGGGTAGCTGGTAAAAGCGTACCAAGAACAACACTGCATACCCTTGCGTTTCGGTGCGGTCTTGTATCATTTCTGCACAAAATACGTTAATATCTCGGAAACCGCTGGAGTTGCAGCGTTCTCCTTGAAATCAAAGATCTTAAGGATCCTGAAGTCAATTTGACCTTCAAACAGTGTTGCGAGCGTTTAAAAGCATAGACAAAGATTTTTTTTCAAATTTTCCCAGTTTTAAAGTCTTAAAACGTCATCGCAGGCGCTACTTAATTTGCACAGCTAAAATTTAGTTTACCGCCGTTCCATAAATACTAGATTGAGCAAAAGGTGTGTTATTAAAATCTGAGATTTACACGTGGTGCCGTCCCCTTCTGGGATGAAGTTGACTCCGGAATGATGCAAGGATGATTTTGTTCCAAATATAAGCCTTCTACGATTAACCCTTCTCCAGAAATCGTGCGGACAGACACAGATCGACAGAAACACATTTTCCGGCTAGTCGGGTATCGCTTAGCCAACAATGTTGTGTTTTCAGGTTTGGCAAGGTAAGTGGAGAAAATTGCTTTCTATTTCATCCCAGTCGTTTCTACGACAAAGTATGCGTACACCAGACCGCGTCGTGGCGAAACAGGCTTCCGAGAAATCGCGCGTCCATACACACAGACAAAACATTTTTGGGCTAGGTGGGTAAGGTCTTCGCTGTCGCTCATCCAATAACGAAACCCTCGTCCTTGATTGGACGATTTCGTTGTGACTGGTGACGTCGCAGAATCCGGAAGGAAGATGAAAGGAAGGACAAGCGCAGACCCACTATGCATGCGCAGCCGACAAAAGAAACAAGCGGCGCATGCGCAGTGCTCTTCTTCTTTTCATCTTCTTACCGGATTACGTGACGTCGGCAGCCACACCGAAATTGCCTATGAAGTCGATGTCCTCGCCTGACAGAATCAAGGCAGAATCGTGCACACATTTGTCAACTATGACGCTCATATCCGCGTTTAGAACGTTCCGTCATGTCGTGCTGCCTTTTCAGTTTTCACGCACCTTGACACGCAGGTGTGAGTCGACAACTGCAGTGGGGTCGTTCCAACGCCCCATCCGGCACGCACCGCTCCAGTGCCACTCGGTCTGGGTCGTGGTGCGGGCCAGGCAGCGCAAGAAGCCGTCCGACCCGAAGACGAATTGACTGAGGAAACGCGTGTCATATCGCTACGAGTTAGAAAGCTGTACACACCTGCGAATCTTACCACCTTCTCTGCACGCTTAACCTGGCAACTGCCTAAGCGGCAACGCTTCGCTGTCGTAACATTCGACTGTTCATGGGGGAAGGTGCTTCCAAATTGAATCCATAATTTCGATATGGAAATCGATTTCCTCATAGGGGACGGGGAGGTCCAGAATTTACCTTACTCGCTCGGAGGACATTTCAAAGCGAACGTATCAATGTGAAAAAACAGGGTATTCTGGAGAAGTCTGGACCGGACGTCAAGGAGATGACAAGAAGAACACAACAGGATCCAGATCTCAGTATCATGGGGGGTACCGCAGCATAGAGTATCTCCGCCGCGGGCGTCGGCCACGAGCCGACTGAAAAATTTAAGGGCCTCAGCTCTCGCTGACGATGAGTCACGACTACACGAGGCCACACGACACAGATTGTCGCCGCGCGGCCCGCAGAGATGTCTTCTACAAACGGTACATGATTGCGTACGAAAAGTGCATAATTTTGTACAAATTTATACATAAGCTATGTCGGTTTATTTCTGTACATAAGTATGCACAAAAATAATGCATAAGCATTTAGTGTGCAGCTTTCCTTCAGCGTGGCGCCCATTTCGCCTCAGGGAAAGCAAGTTAACACCCGCTTGCGTTTGTATACAATGTTTGAAAGGGTAAGTGGTGTATACTGACACCCTATACCATGTCTGCACGAGTCCAAATCAGTGAGAGCCCCTCGTCCTATGGGACCGGAAAGCAATGGGACCCAGTACTCAGCAACACTTACGCGCATTGAGGGTTGTTGTCGTGGTCAAGGCTGAGACCCAGCTTTCCGACGGTGGACTCCATCTTGATGACGGCCTTGAGTCCTTCCACCGCCCGGGCAAGATCCCTACCACGACTGTCGCCAAAGTAGTTGACCTTGACAAGCGGCGGGCCCTCGGGGTCGGACGCGTTGAGCCGCACCCAACCTCGGCTCTCGGGCTTGACGACCGACACCCACGCATTGGCACGGTCAAATCGCCACGAGCTGAACTTGAGGCAACTGGAAACGCGAGTACAAACCCAGTTTAACGCACTGTCACCTTAATGTGAATCTCATTCATAAATCGCTTTTCCTGTTTTTACGAAGAGATATCGGGTAGTGTCGAAGAGTATTTCGAAGTGCGATAGGCAAAGACCAGCGCCTACAGCACTCTGTGAGTTAATCGCGTGTTAATCGAACAACGAGCGATTGCAATAAACAGTAACGGTAAATGCGAGTTTGTAGAAGGTAAAAATATAAAAATTATCGCCATTGGAACCGCCGACTTGCTGCGCGATGGCTCGGCTCGGTCACTCAAGCCGCCTGGTCTCGCTTGTTAGTAGCGCCAGTGTGGGCTATCATAAGTTGGGTCGAGGGGCGGGGTGCCAAATCAAGCGCGGGGCGGATACAAAACAATGCAAAGGTTAAGGTACGAAAGCGGTAACAATGACACATCCATTGGGTGAAAAGAAGGGGAATAGTCGCTTCGAAGAGCTCCTCGGGATCGCAGACTGAACAAATTCAGAGATTGTCGACTGAGAAGAGTAAACAATTTTTTCCCGAGGAAACGGCTTCACACGTGGTGCCTCATTTGAGTATTTCTTTGATTTGGAGGCGTTCGGCGTGGTTAATTTAGTTTTCTTAATTTACAGAAGATCCACAATTTTAATATTATAATTTAAATAATTGTTCTTGTGTGTGAATGTGCCTGAATACCTGCGTGACCAGCACATTAGCATCTCTTACCCCATCTGCGGGCTCTCCATTTTCCCAAAGAAGAGAAGCTGCAGGTCGGGTTGATTGCCCTCTGGGGCTAGGGAGCTTCTCAAGAAGGCCGTGAGCTGAATGAGGTTCGCAGCGGACAGAGGGCCTGTCTTATGCTCCTGGTACTCTTTAAGGTCCGCCTCGTGGCTTTTCCAGTCCGTTGCACACAGTGGATCTTGGCACGTGAATTGGAGGCCCAGCACCATGCCGTGGTCCTCCAGGTTCTCGCCTACCGGCAAGTCCTTAATCAGCCGGATGTTGTGCGCCTGTCGGACCAGTCACTGCCTCATTGAGCATTTTTCCGTGCTTACCAAACCCCAAGATTGACATTTATTTATATACCTTGAGCTGCTCAGTAGGACCAATCCCTGACAGCATCAGAATCTGGGGGCTGTGAATGCCTCCTGCGCTCAACACAACTTCTCTTTTGGCCTTCACCACGATGCTCTATAATCCAAACAGTGGCTTTTCAAAAAGAGGTCACGCTCATTTAATTATTATTAAGAATGTTTCTTCAATTAAGGACCAGGAGACGACTGCGGTTTCCACCAGAAAGAAATGTCGAAAAAAATGTTCTGATATTATTTTTAGCACAACACAACTGTAAGACAATTTGTAACGTAAAGGAGGACTAGGAGGGCCTAAATGAAACGTGTGAGATACAACTTATCCCATATATATGCTGCAAAATGTATTTCAGTTGTGTTCTGCTTAGAGGTGTGCGAACAGGCTTGTTCAGATTTGAACCGAACACGAACAGATTTCAATCTGAAATTTCCGAACCGAACATTATTAAAAATTTCCCGAACCGAACCGAACAGTTCTTGTTCAAATTCGAACCGAACACAAGAAAAGCAAAAGAAACATACGCATTCACAGGAACATAGGGCATTATTTAACTTATCGCAGTTAAAAACTAGATTTCACTCTTTAAGTTCGACGTAGAACCAAAATTTTAATTAGAGCAAGTCACGAGTAGAAGTAAAGGTCCAGGGGACTATGCCGTTGATAATTGTCTATTTACTCACCAACAAAACTTTCACCGAAAGTTAACTAGAAAAAAATATCCAATGGTGCATTGCTTGCAGGAATGGAGAAAAAGCAAGTAGAAGGAGTCCAAGCATGACATTTTCTTGATTCTATTTGGAGATTTTCTGACTGACATTTTGATCCGTTCATAAATTTGTTCGGTTCCGAACGGATTTTTTCGTGGTCTTTCGAACAGTTCAGGTTCGGACACTCGTTGTTCGTTCCCGATCGAACAATAATGCGTTCGGATCGGTTCGTGTTCGTTCGAACATGTTCGCACGCCTCTAGTTCTGCTTAAAAAAAAACACTCGAAATGTCAATGAGACAATTTTGTCCCATGAAATGTTGCGTTTTAGACAATTTGACGATTTGTAACGTAATGGTAGGACAAAGTGTATCTCGCATGTTACAATTTGGTCCATAATTATGCTACTAATGGTATCTTAGTTATGTTTTGCTTAAAAACGAAACATTTCATGGGACAAAATTGTCTCATGACATAGTGGGTACGTTGGTATACGCGCATTGAAAGCCCCACTGTCCGAGCTCGCAACATCCATTATATATTGTTGGAACAATGAAATTTTGGAAAACCTCGAGGTGTACACACTTAATGTCATGGGACGTATTTGTTTCAAGAAATGTTTCGTTTTTCAGCAAAACGTAACTGAGATACAATTCGTAGCATACATATGGTACAAATTAAATCTCGCATATTTTGACTTGTCCCACCTTTACGTTACAAACGGTCCTAATATCGTGTTTTGCTTGAAAACGTAACATTTCATGGGACGAAATTGTCCCATGGGCATTTAGACTAGTCATCGAGTCACAAATAGCGCAACGTTAGGAATTTTTTATGCCGTACGTCGCGTGCTTCCTCCTGACACGTACTTTCCCGGCTGCGTTCGTGTACTGGACTCCTGTCACCACGGGCGTTTTGGACTGAGTGTTGATGACGACCTTCTTGACCGTGGCGAAAGTCTCCACTTTGAGGTTGGGCCTTTTAAGCACGGGCTCCAAGTATCCGCGGTAGGTGGACCAGCGCTCACCCTTGACGGACGTGGTCTGCACGGTCGTGTATCCGAGCTGGCTGTCAGCGTTTATGTCCGGGTTCTCTTTGACACCCGAGCTCTGTAATCCTTTGCTCAGCGCATCCAGGACTGGGTGCCGGAACGGAGGCCAGGATACCTTCAAGGGGCCCCCTTTGCTGTGGTACTCTGAGTTCAATTCAAGAGGGGAAAAAATGCTGAAACCTGAATTTTTGAAGCACTGCGATGGTCTCCAGGTGCGAGATTGTGGTGTGAATATAACCAGTGCATATTTTAGTATTCAGAAGATATCGAATCTCAAGTACAGTTCGACGGGACCACTGCTTATCTTATTGGGAAAAAGTATCTCAAACACGCAGGTGTCAAGATTGTGCCGACCTCCACCTGCCTACTAGGCAGAGTATTGACGTACGTGACAAGGTGTCGCCTAGTAGGCAGGCGGAGGTAGGCACAATCTCGACACCTGTGTGTTTGGGCTACTACTTTTTGCCTACTCTTCTGGCAACACTGTTACAAGGGAACGGCACCAAGTGTAAATTTTAAATTTCGATGAGTTCCTGAGATATTAATTTTTAAGTCTTAAAAAAAGCCAAAATTCAAAGAAAAAGAAATCTTGATGATTTTTTTTAATGCGAAACACTTTCCTGAGGCCACTTTGACCAAAGTAGAACACTAAAGGGCGGTATTTCGACAAGACCACAATAGCAGCGTCTCCGGTTGGATATCCGCTCAAAATACGCCGATATCTCGAAAACCGCTAGAGTTAGCGTTTTCCTTGCAATTTGGGTGCTGTAGAGTTCTTCTTTGGTCAAAAAGACCTTACAAAAGTGTTTCGCATTTTTTTAAAAATGTCATAGAGAGATGGGTTTTTCGAAATTTTGGATGTTTTCAAGGCTTTATAAATATTGTCTCAGGAACTTATGAATTTGGGCAGGTAAAATTTGCTTTACGGATTTTTTGTAAGTACTAGATTGAGCAAAAAAAATTCATCAAAATCTGAGATCTGCACATGGTGCCATCCCCTCCTGTGACACCATACAGGAAGTAATGCGCAAGTCATGCATTTCGTTTCACACTGTGGGGACACATGTATGCATCAAGCACACGTCTTTGAGTGTTTGTGAACTGCAGACATCATGAGCTATGTTTCACACTTACCCGTGTTGGCGTTGATTTTGGGGTCCAGGTTGTCCTCGGCCTTCTTGAAGTAGGTCAGCATGCTCTGGAAGCCCCAGCGCGCGTCCCCGGTGAGCGCGGCCCACGTGTCGTACGTCTCCCGGCTGCCGCGCACGTACATCATGCCGTTGATAGTGCTGCCGCCTCCAAGCACGCTCGGCACCTTCAGCTCACAGCCCGTGTTGTTGCAGTTGTGGGCCTCCTGGACCGACTGGACATCCAGCGGGGGAACAAAAAGGATGTGAGTCTCGTGCGGCCATTCATAACCTCTGATCCCGCACTGCAAAGCTAACACCCTAAATGTCTATGGGACAATTTTGTCCAATGAAACGTTACGTTTTTAAGCAAAACGTGACATTGGGACAATTTGTAACGGAAAGGTGGGACAAATTGTAACACGCGAGGTAAGATTTGCCCCATAATTATGCTACAAATCGTATCTCAGTTACGCGTTTAAAAACGAAACATTCTAAAGGACAAAATTGTCCCATGACATTAAGTGTGACGCGTCTGAATATGAAACGCATACATGCGTGTTAATGTTTTTCGGATGCTTCAAAGCAGCTTCATGTAATTCAAATGTTTCCAAGCATATGAAAATCTATTCAGACGCCCGTATGCATCTGAAAAGACGTTCAGACGTACGTCAACGTAGGGGAAACCCGTGTCTAAATACTTTTCAGATGCTTGGAAACATCTGAATTACATCGGGATGCTTGGAAACATACGAACTGCATTAAGCCTTGAAGCATCTGAATAAAAATTTAGAAGCATGTATGCGTTTGGTATTCAGACACTTGACTTTGCAGTGCAAGCATGAGGCACTCGTTCTGCCAAGCTGGGTTCGCTCTTTGCTCAACCCGTAATAGTCGATAAAGCCCTTGCCCGAGTAGCCCAAAAATATTGTAGTGTGTGTACGTGTCTGCGCGATATCTAGAGAAAGGTCAGTCGTAAAGGCCGAAATTTGGACCACATTCTTCTTGCTTCACACCGGAGCAAACCTCAAACTCAGAGGCCCCGCAGTTCAAGCGGTTTCTTAGCTATTTTTTACCGGTAGTCTAAACTGTAAAATCCGACGCCCGGCCGGTTGCGCCAGGTAAGGGTAGGGTGGGGTTGAGCGGCATTGGGAACGAAAGGATAATGTAAGATACGTTCGACCGGCCGTAAACAAGCGCTGTTGAGTGAGCGCCAGAGGGGCGTCGCCCACAGGGCATCGTGCTGACTGTTTGACCGTGTAAGATCCCGCTCGGCGAGTGGAAGCTGCCGGCACGCCAAGGTAGGTTGATACTAGGCGTGGAGTGGCCTAACAGTTATTCGTGATGAGCGAAGGCCCTGTCACACCACGACGCGGTCTGGCGTACGCCTACCTTGTTCATTACAGTAACACCTTTACAGAAATCTTCGTGCTGTAAGCCATCCTTTCTATTCAGGCGAGCACACCTTTCTCGTGAGCTCACGTTTATCGTTTCAGCTGCCACGCTGTAGACCCCGATCGCAGTGTTGGCCGGCACCAGCGACTCGCTGGGCGGCGGGCCACCTCTTTCCAGTAGCAGCACCTTGATGGACTCATCTTCCGAGAGACGATTCGCCAGCACGCAGCCGGCACCGCCGCCACCGACGATGATGAAGTCGTACTCGGCGCCCGAGGAAGACCCTGACACACCGTACAGGGAAATAAAGCCCCTCCGCGAAGGGCCTTGTTTTGCACACTAAATGTCATGAAACAATTTTGTACCATAGGCTGTTTCGTTTTTAATCAAAACGTAACTTCAAATTGAAGCATAATTATGGGATCAATTGTATATCGCATGTTACAATTTGTCCCTCCTTTATGTTACAATTTGTTCAAATGTCGTGTTTTGTTTAAAAACTTAACATTACATTAGACAAGACAAAGTTGGCCCGTTGAGATTTAGATTGTTAATGAGTTCACGTTACAATTGCACTCATATTTATGTTATTGGCAGTTAATGTAGGTGCCTACATTTTATCATTTGACGAATACAGCACTGTTTAATGAAATCGCGGAGCTTTCCGAGCTATTAGGCTGGGGGACATTCATTCTAGGGGGAGGGAGGGGTGTTATTACATGGCTATTGCTAGCCGCCTACCTTTAAGGTGGGTTTAGTTTCGTGAGTGCAAACCTCGCAAAGGGCGTGATGTCAAGGTGGATTTAGTTTCTTGAGTGCTGGGTGAGCGCTAGCCTCGAAAAGGGCTTGATCGTCATTTGTCTTCCCATAGGGTCTCACTGGAAAACAAATAACGACCAAGCCCATTGCGAGGCTAGGCGACGCAATTGGCGTATTTACGCACCTTTCTCCGCCTGGCTCTTCCGGGCGGCCTCCTCCTGACTGGCTATGGAGACCAGCACGGCTGCCAGGAATGTGAGCAGAGGACTCGATGCAGGGCACTCCAGGGCCGAGGCCTGCGCCGCAGCGGTGGCCATGGCCTGTTACGAACGCTTGAGAAAGAATGAAGGCTCAGAGGCTCCCGGAGAGGCAAACTCAGCGGCAGGCCGATAGCCATGCCTTGGTGCGCGACAAGAGCTAATGGCAGACGTGAGGCAGCGAGGCACGTACCAGCCGCCTTCGCCCAACCCTAACTAACTGTCGACACGGACTGCCAACACGGCAAAGAGAGCCCCGACATTCCAAGGATTCCAAACGCGTTTAAAGCTGCTGTCAGCGACTAACCCGAGGACTTAACAATTTCTGATCCTAACATATTTGTAGGTGCCGTAGATCATTACCATGGACAAGCTCAAAAGTTGAACAAGGAATTCTCGATAATAAATTTTGTCTTAAAGTGGTTAGCACCACCGCTGCTCGAGCGTGCCAAAACGCCCTTAAATTCCACGTCGCCAATCCCGGATTCTTTCGAATGGCGCTTTGACTCCACGAATTTAATTACTTTGACGTGTGGCACGAAACCGCACTGACAAGACTCTGCGTGACTTGCAAGTAAGTAGTTAGTAGGCTAGTTCACATTCAGTCCGTTTTCTTATTGTCAGATATAGGCTGAACATTTTATTATTTTCAGTACCACCTACACACAAATTACCTTTAAGGACATAAACTGTTTTTATCATGAGGCAACAAGTGACAACGGGCATTTAACAAACAGCTAATACTAGAGTACAGCAGGAAGTAAGATTGGAGGTAAAGTTACAGGGACACGAATCCAACCCCGTTCTTGCAGGGCGATGCACACAGAAGACGACAACTTCGCTATCGCCGACGTGTTGGTTCGCTTAGAAGACGCCGTAGTCGACAGAGTCGCACTCGGCGCACAGCACCGCGGCGTGCGGCGGCAGCAGGCGGCGCACACCGGCCAGCTGCTCACGGCAGGCCGCCACCCGGTGGGAGCGCAGGTACCTGCGGCAGGGATGAAAAGGCACGTGAATCGGAGCAGTCAGCAAACACAAAAATTATTTGGCTGTGGTAGCCAAAACTTCATTTATTTTTTTCAAAACGGCTATGACAAAATCAGATGATACTTTTGCTAAAATAGCTAGTCATTAGCTGCCACCGCTAATTATTTTGTTTCCGTGCACTGAGTGAGCAAGTGTTACGTCGGACACGTTAGGTTTTGTATGTTTCTCGGAAACCCGAGTCCATTGGTTCGGTGTCGGAACTACAGAATGTGAGGCCGACAATCCGGTCATGTTACTCATGGCGGAGCAGAACTCTTACTGCCCAATAGTCTTGACAGACACTTTGTTAGGCCAGGGACTGGCAAACACAGTAGGGACCGTCCAAAGCGATGCTGGCGGACTGCGCATGTGTCGAAATAAGTCGAATGCCTTTGCTTAATAACGTCTCAACCAGATGGCGCAGTGTAGCAGTTCGTATTTTAGTTTGAAGTCCGGATTACTCGGTGTACTAGGTTACTTGTCGACGCATGCGAAATACGCATGCGTTGCGTTGCAATGGAATGGGGCCAAAATTAGCGACTTATTCCATTTTGTGAGCTACAATAGCTATCGCAGAAAGTTTCAAACACGAAGGCTGAAACATTGTTTGCAGATGTAACGTGTTTGAGTACATACGCCCGGCCTCCAAATTTTATGAAAAGACCGAGCAGAAATATTTCGAGATTTGACATAATAGAAAAGCACAGATATGGCCAGCATCGCTTCACTGCACACTAAATGGCATGGGACTTTTTTTGTCCGATTATTACATGTCAATTTTGTCTCATGGCACTGGTTACAATTTTCGTTTTGTCCCAAATTATGGGACAATTTAATAGGACTCAGGGTAACCGTGGATAGACATGGAACATCGGGAACATCGGGCGACTAAAGAACGAGCGAACGACCGAAATTGTCCCATACAAGATACTAAAATGAAACAAGAGTAGTTTTGACAATTCATGACACGTTCATGAGACAATTTGTAGCATGAGATGTTTTACGCGGAATCTCAACGTGTCATGGGACAAATCTTTAACAGTCTATGGCACAAAAACGTTCCATGTCATTTAGTGTGTACTCATCACTCCGCTACCACCTCCACAGTTAGGCCCTTACCTCCGCAGCACGACGCTCCTGAGCGCGCGCAGGCCGCAGCGGCCCAGCACGGCGTCCAGGTCCCCGCAGCTGTAGGGGTACAGTCCCTGGCAGGGTCCCTCGCCGGCCGTGCCCACGTACAGCTCCAGCTGCTCCAGGCTGTCCGCGTGACAGCGCAGCAGAGACTCCAGCGTCTCGCAAGGCAGGCGGACAACGCGCAGCCACCGCAGCCCGCCCTGTCGGGAACACCTGTGTCATCTTCTCTTTGTTTGCAGGAGTTGTTAAGCGCACTGCGTGCCGAGTTCACGGTGTAAGGACAAACAGAATGCCACCGGGAACCATTTAAAACGGTCAGCAAAAGATGCCATGGCAGCAGGTAGTACATTGTTAGGAGATTTTATGAGGGAATAATTCATCGTTACAATCCTTTGGGTGTCCTGCAGCACATGGTTTTTCTTCCGTGCTGTTGCTGTGTGCGGAGGCTGGCTGGGAAGGCCCTGGGAACGCGGGGATGGATGGGGGAGGAGCATAGTGCCACGTGCGCCCGCCTGTGCGGCGGCGATTGGCGCGGTGCAAAGACGTTTTTTTATGTGTTTAGGGCCGATTTTACAAGAATTTCCTCCGTAACTTAGGAACCAGAAAGAAAAAGTAAAATGTACGCAGGCAACCATAAAAGGCGGCTGTCTTCATATCAATAGGTCGCTCACAGCCCCTATGCCCAAAAGTGCCTAAATGGTCCTACACGGCCTATTCTGGTGTTCACCGCACTGTAAGAACCTTCTTTGTGAATTTTCAAACAATTAGGGCTAGAAATTTTCCATATCATTGTTTAAAAATTTCCGTAAATAAGTTTGGATTTTTCCAAAACTGGAAACAGGATTTTTGTGAATATAGTTATTAATAGTGCGGTAATCAAATAAAGCGTGCTAAAAACATATTTTGTATTTTTATGGAAAATGTTACAAATTTACCAACAAAAGATTGGGAAACAGATTTTCTTAACAATTGTTTGGAATTTTTCAAAAAATTTTCTCACAATGCGGTATATTTAAAAAAACCTCTAATGGTCCGAATGGCTCCATATTCATGTGGAACTCTCCATACGATGCCTCACTAAAAAACGAAGGGTGAGGTTCATCGCGTAATTTGGGCGATGCAGGTCATGCGTCGCCTGCTTAGAGCGATGGACTTACTTTCACTGTATTAGGGAAACGAACCTCGCCCTACATAAGAAACGTCCCCCATACATCGCCCTGTTAGGGCAACAAGACTGTTACTATATAATAACATCGCCCAATTGGAATGATCATTTTAGACCTTGCCCCGAGAAGGTACAATATGAATGAGGAACCTAACCCTAGGATTTACTATGCAAATCAAAACAAACCACCGTTGAACAAATTCGGAGCACGTCGATCTCAAGGGCGCCCGAAATTAAATGGAATGTCTCAGAGGACACCGCACCTACCGCGAGGCCGTCAACAGGTCCGGCGGGCTGCAGTACCGGCGGCTGCCGCCAGAGGTCAGCGTCGTACATGCGGGAGCGCACGGAGACGCACAGGCGGCGCAGGCGGGGCATGGCGGGCAGCAGCGCCAGCAGCGCCCGGTCGGCGCTCAGCACGTCCAGCTCCTCCAGCAGCGGCGCCGCGGCCTGCACCAGCCGCAGGCTCCAGCCCGGGTCCTGCTCGCACGACACGTTCACCAGCCGCCGCACCTGCCACAACCAGAAAAATTGATTATTGATTCTCGTATCATATTGCATATACTTGGTTTTCACAAGCAAATTTTACTTAATTGAAATAAATTTGACTTGGTAGAACCAAGTATCAGTAACCTTTATCATGGGTGCAACGCAAAACCGCAAAACACTTTAAATGTCTATGGAACAATTTGTAACGTAGATGTAGGACAAATTGTAACATGCAACATGTAACAGTTATGTTTTGTTTAAAAAAGAAACATTTTATGGAACAAAATTGTCCCATGACATTTAGTGTGAAGAGTACATTTTCGTCGAGGCGTGCTCCGCCCATGACAGCAGGTCCTTCAAAACAGCATGTTCGGCAAGACAACAGGTCGGCATGCGTGTGCTGTTCGCGTGCGCCGCAGTGTGGATCCACCCGTGATGCCAACAACGCCCTGAACTGGCTTAAACTATTCTAGCCTAGCCTCTCCTAGCCTAACGGGCAGCTGCTCTGAAGTTCCCACAATCTAACGACACCTGCTGCTTAAAGGATCCACAATCCAGCGAAATCTGCTGTTTTGAGGAACCTCCTATTTGACTGGGGCTGGGGTCCCTTTTCGGCGTATTGTCGCACTAAACGAACCTTTATAGCCATCCTAAAAAATACAGCACTAAAACACAAAATATTCGAACACGGAAAAAGTCAATTGACAATTTTGTTCATGGCTATGGACGATTCTGTGCGTCCATAGACTAGTGACAAAAATGTGACTCCAGATGGACAACATTGTTACTAAATTGTAGACAAATTAATACTTTGTCCACAGAAGGTAACAATATTGTCTATCTGCAGTCACAATTTTGTTCCCGGCTTATGGACGCACAGAACCGTCCATAGCCATGGACAACATTGTCCCTACGACTTTTTCCGTGCACGGTGGTCCCGCCAACGTCGCCGCGGGCCTCACCCCTTGCTGGCGTGCCGTCGTCACCAGGGCGGCCTTCTCGCGCCGCTTGCTGCGCGGCCCCTTGCCGCTCAGGTCTTCCACGTTGAGCTCCGGGAGGCCAGCTGGCGCCTCGGGCTGCTGTGACGTCTCGTACGCGGCGGACACAACCGGGGACGGGTGGACCACGGCAACGCGGGCACCGCCGCCCGCGACCTGCGTGGGTAAGAATGGTTCTATGTATATTTATGGTCCGTGTACCAGGTGATGCAGAAACGCAGCATTTTCGGAGGCAATCCCGCAACGCACAATCCCTGTCTCTCTCTGGCTCGGCCGGACACGTGCGACAGAAAAGGGATGGAGCTAGTGCTTTGTGGGACTGCCTATCCTTGGAAATGCACGGCGTTTCTGCCTGAATCATTGGTATGGTCCGCACACACAGGGTGGTCATTTTCGAGCCGTCGCTACTTCGGGAGCGTGAAGAGGACATTGGGATAGTACACTGTAAAAATATATCGTCATGTGACGATAAATATTGATGACGAATATTCGTCACCCAAATATTTCGTCACTTTACGATTTTCTCGTCACGTGACGAGATATTTAGGTGACAAAATTGTCGTCACTTTTGTGCTAAACGTTTTAAAAAATATTTTCTATCATCCCCAGATACAACAGTATTTTGTGACGATTTTTCGTCACAGCATGTGTGACGAAAAAATCTTAAACAAAATTTCAGAGCAGATTTTTTGTAAAGTGACGAAAATTATTTTTACAGTGTACTTTGATATAGGAGATGGACATGAAAATTGATATTATTGACATAATTACCAGCAATGCCTTGTATCTGTATGGTTTCGCAGTTCTAAAGTGGTCCATGTACACATTAATACGGGCCTTATATGGACGATATGGCATTATACGATCGATTGTAGCGATACGTTGAGTTTGTCAAAGGCTGCTCGTATATAGACATGCGTAGATCCTCCGTACAGGGCGAGTCTTTCCCACACGGTAAAAGTCGGTCCTGGAAAGCCGAGGACCAACTCGAGCCCGGACGCCGTGTTCCAGGACCATCCTGGAAACTGGTGACCAAACGGGTGGCCAAAGCGGCCCGTTTCCAGGACCGTCCTGGGAGTTTGGTCACCAGTTTCCAGGACGGTCCTGGAAAAGGGTCCTGGGTTTTCCAGGACCGACTTTTAGCGCGCACTTCGCTGATAATTTATGGAAACGGAAGGCATCCCTACGGGATCAGTTTCCACTAGTGAACTAATGGGCGCAAGCGTCCCGATTCGGAGATGAGCGACATCTTTAAACAGGCTCTCGCGCCTGTGAGTTAGGCAGCACACGATCCGTGCGCGTACGCTGGGCTGCCTGCCTCACGGGCGCGGGCCCGTACGCTTTGGAGAAAACAGCGTGCGCAGTGACCGGACCAGCGGAAACGACAGCAAACACCACCCGCACACAAGTAACCCGGCAACGCAAGTAGCTGTGAACCTTCACGATCTCCTCCGAGGGGAACTCGAGTACGTTCGGCCGTGTACGTGTTTGAAAATCAAACCGGAGACGTTTCCTTGTGGTGTTGTTTAATTTCCGTACAATATCTCAAAAACCGCAACAGTTACATTGTTTTCCTTGAAATTTCAGCCCCAGGGTCCTACTTTGACCGAGTTCACCTTAGAGAAGTATTCAAAATTTTCTAAAGAATTCGTCGTTCATATACGTTTTATTTTTACAAATTGTACTCGATTTAATGCTTTAAATATAGCCTAAGTGGGCAGCTAAAATTTGGTTTCCAAGGATTTGGCAGGCAGTAGATCCCGCAAAAAAAGTTACATCAAAATCGGAGAGTGACACCATGGCACGCCCCCTTGTGAGGTATTTTGGTTTGTGCCGATGCCGGCAGGTACCAAGCTGTCACCGTAGAAAGCCGTCTGCTGCCGCGCTAGCGTACAGCACGGCGTCGTCCTTGGGCGCGCTCCGGCGACACGCCGGGGAGGTAGGCAGCCCGGCGTACCCTCATGCGCCGTGAGCTGCGTGGCTCGCAGGCGCGAGAGCCTGCTTAATGATGTCACTTAGCCCCGTATAGAGACGTTTACGGCCACTCCCTCACTGATGAAAAGTGATCCCCGAGGGATGCCCTATCTATCCCCAAATTAATGACTATGTGTAAAGACTCGCTATACGGTCACACATATGTTTGCCTATACATTAGTGTATAAAAACATGTAAGGCAATAAACGGGGGATAGACAGTGGGACAGACGGATTAAGATGTACATCTACCAAATAACCCAAACTTGTTTGGAGGTCTTCTCAAACATGTTTACCCTTCTAAAAAAAATTAATTAAATTGTGGTTACCTGGACTGAGTTAACAGGCAGCACGTCAAACCGAGATCCCCGTGGTGTAACTGGTGGAACTCCATCTCTACGAGCCTCCTCTGGGATGGCGGCGTACTCGTCCTCCGTGGACTGGGAGTCCGTGCGAGAGGGTTTTGGGCGTGATGGGTCACCGTCACCAGCGTCCCGACACGAACGCTCCTGCGGGCACAAAAGGGGATTTCACCTTTGTTCACACTTTATGTCATGGAACAATTTGTACCATAAAATGTTTCGTTTTCAAGCAAAACATAACAGAGATTCAATATGAAGCATAATTATGGGGCAAACTAACACAATGCGGAAGGATACTGTACTTGCGGTTAAACTGTAGTTTTTGTAGAGTAAATTTTAGGTTAACTAAAGACAAAGCACCCCTTTTTAGCCCGTCCCGACACGTTTCGGTAGAAACGGACAGGAGCCGGGATTATAGTCTGATGCCGACTGTTCGTTCGTTCGGGCGGGCGGGCGGACATAAGTGCGCTGACTAATCGTTCACGGAAAAAGTTCAAATTTGGAGGAGAGACGTATATGAACGTACGGTGGCAACAATATTCAAATTTCGTCGCGTTTCTGAATTATGAGAATTGTTCGATTTGTTAGGTTAGGGTTGGCCGCTGCGTGTCGTGAGCCTGCTACGCGCACTCCGTCGCGAGTCGGGACGGGCTGATGGTTGGCGATTTTAATCGTTACAAAAATATGTACCGTGTGATATATCCCGAGTGACTCTAGGCGAGGCGGGGGCCGGAGCCCAAGCTGAACAGAACAGACACCGAGGTTCGACTGAGGGACGGGCCAGCTTGTTTTCGAACAAAATGTACTGCAACTGCAGTTATACTACAGTCTTGTGAACTACTGCCGCTTGTACGACGATCTTTCAGCCTGGGTTGTATCTCGCATGTCACAATTTGTCCCACCTTTACGCTACAAATTGTTCCAATGTGGTATTTTGTTTCAAAACGTACCATTCCATTGGACAAACGTGCCCCATGAACACCTGGGTCGCAAACCAGTAAGGAGCCCCGAATTAGCCCCTAATACACCGCAAAAACTCCGCTACGAAATTACGACAAAGAAAATTAATCAATAATTTTACGACTGGTCTTGTAATTTTACAAACATTTTACAGGATATGTCACCATTCTCACTTAACGATTTTTTTTTTATCTTAGGTCTGTTACCCGCGTTGCTCACCTGCTGCAGCCACCCCCTGGCGGCCAGCGCCACCACCAGCAGCCTGAGCAGCGTGTCCTCTGGGGGAGCCGCCTTCGCCGCCTCCAGCCGCCAACGCGCGCCCACGGGGCCCGGACCGTCGGGACCGTGAGGGCCGGTGGGGGGGCAGGAGCCTCCAGCGTCGGCCGCTGGCAGCTCCAGCACCAGCGAGCACGCCGCCGGCACCGGGCCGCTCAGCAGCTGCAGCGCAGCCATCGCCTGGTCCGCCTCGCACTCCTGCAGCACAAGCGGCGGGAACGGGCATTAAAGCCAGAAAACGAGTATACACTCTAAATGTCCATGGGACAATTTCGTCCAATGAAATGTTACGTTTCCAAGCAAAACGCGATACATTAATTTGTAACGTGAATGTGGGACAAATTGTATCATGCGAGATAATTCCGCTACAAATTGCATCTCAGTTTCGTTTGGCTTAAAAACGAAACAGTTGATGGGACAAAATTGTCCCATGATAGCTAGTGTGTTGTAATGCGATTGTAAGTTGCGTTAAAAATTTTTTAATTATTATTGGCTACGAACAAACGATCCAGAAAAACTGCGGTTCGGCCTTCATGAACAAGGGTTAAAAACGTGCTTTCTGTTATTTTAGACACTTCTCTTTACAATATGCCATCGTGGGACGGAGAAGTGTGCGAAACGTACACTCTAGATGTCTGTGGGACAATTTTGTCCTATGTACACAACTTTAGGACAAATTGTGTCATGCGACATACAATTTGTCCCTTAAATACGATGCATGTTGTATCTCAGTTACGTTTTCTTAAAAACGCGATATATCCTAGGACGAATCTCCCATGACATTTGGCGGGGCAGCCTTACCTGCAGGTTCTCGAGGGCTCGGAGGTGGTCGGCCGCCTGGGGCAGGATGTCCTGCACGGTCCGGCGGAGGGCGGCACGCAGGCTGCGGACCGTGTGGTCATCCCTGCAGCCCGAGGTGGCGGCCGCCCCGCAGTCCACGCACCACCACCCTTCCGACCTGCCAGCATAACCACGCGCCAGTAGGTGCGGTCCACTCGCTAACTTGAGTACGAATGGTGCCACACTAAATGTTAATGTACTTTTTTGTACATTGATCTGAGCATACATTTTAATGTGCATTTCAATGCACAAAATTATACATTGCAATGCACAATAATTGTGCACTTCCTTTACCGTACGTTTATTGTGCATTACAATGTACAGTTTTAAAAATCTTGTGCATTACCATGTACAAATTTATACATTCTAATGTAGAGTATTCTACATTATAATGCATGCTCAGATCTGCAAACTACATGTACAAAATTGTACATTGACATTTAGTGTGTGGTATTTTAACTCAAAATGAATATGGGGCAATTTCATTCAATGAAATGTTACGTTTTGAAACAAATCACGACTTTGGGAAAATTTATAAAGTAAGGTGGGACAAATTGTAACTAACATAATAATGCTACAAATTGTATCTCTGTTGTTTTGATTAAAAACGAAACATTTTCTGAGACAATTGACATTTAGTGTGTAGTGAAATCGAAAGTTTACCCGGCCAGTGTTCTGCATCGGGCGGGTATAGTTTGTCTTGGCTCGGACTTGGTCCGATAACCGAAATCCTCTGTCTCTCTCCACTCGTAAGAACCACGCGAGTGCGAGAGAGACAGACGCGCGCTTGGTCATGGCTTGGCCGTGCCGAGTCCGCCCGATGCAGTACACTAGCTCGCGCGCACACATGAAGGCAAATCCGAGAGGATAACCTCTTATTGAATCTTGAATGTTCTGAAATCCTTTCCTACACGTTAAAGAAATGCACCCAAGTCTACGTTCTGACCGGATCTCTACTTAAGATTAAGCATTTACACAAGGAGAAGCTTCTCCTTGATTTACAGATCGTCTTTACGCCAGAACTGCCACAACAGATCCAGATTTCCACAAATAGGGGCCGCATTCCGGGAAGGTCGGGAAAATCACCAAATCTGTTTTGCTTGGACAAAATTGTCCCATGGACACTTAGAAAGAACCCAACCCTTCGCGAGAAAGTCAGTCCTAATTATTTCCAAACATCATGACCTCAACTTACATGTCAGGGCCGCGCTGTTCTCGACGCTGCCGTTCCAAAATGGCGACGACATAGTGAGAGTCGGGAAGAGATGATCCGTCGACTGCAAACTCCTGTGAACAATCAAGTGGTCACAGTTTTCATACTTAACAGTGTCGTATCACCTCCTATCTTACCCTACCAAGTCCGTAATCCCCTAATTGCGTAAAGGGTATTTTACTATATCCAAACCGGGTCCGAAGAAAAACACCACGACACCAAAACTGCATCCAATATGACAAATCGAAAAAGTAAAACTCTGATGCTCTGGCGCAATTCCGCCATGTTGGGTGCCCGTATTTAGTTTTCAGAATTTAGTTTTTAACAAAACCTAGAGGGTACGAGTCCCGAGACTTTAAAAAGTCCTCTGTCCAGACCGAATGTGCGTTAGCACCCACAGTTGCCTTCGAGCGGACCACATAATCAAACGGACGGTCTATGTTCGAAGTATGGTATTCGAACTTAGCGCATGTTTCCTGTCGATGTTTCTCTGAACCCGCCGCGATTTTTTATGACGGATATCGCCTTGCGAGTTACTGTCTTCCTGTGACAAAGTATGCATGACGAACATTTCGCCACCTAAATTATTTCTTCACTTTACACGCTAAATGCTTCTGTACAATTTTGTGCAGAAGTGCGCACGAATTTGTGCATACGCAGCTTACGTACAAATTCGTACGTTGTTGTGTACAATATTGTACGCAATTGTGAACAAATCTTGATAATTGTACATAATTTACGTACGAATTAGTACGTAAGCTGCGTATGCGTAAATTCGTACGCAATTCTGCACGAAGTTGTACAGAAGAATTTAGTGTGTACGATTTTCGTGTCATTTGACGAAATTTTCATCACAACTGAGCAGAACACGTTAAATGAATTCGTATCTTGAGGTACATTTCTTCAGACATCAACAGCAGTCGGACATCAACAGCAAGGAGTTGTTCCCACACTCTAGATGTCCGTGGGACAATTTTTTCCAATAAAATGTTACGTTTTTAAACAAAAGACGACATTGGGACAATTTGTTACGTAAAAGTGGGGCAATTTGTTACATACGAAATACTACTGTATTTGTTCCATGCTTAAAACGAAACATTTCATAGGACATAATCGTCCCATGGCATTTAGTGTGCACTCTCTCCCTGTCTCGCGCCTACCTTCAGGCACTGGGGGCAGCGGCGGACGTCGTGCAGGCAGTGCAGGCAGGCGGTGTGGCCGCACGGGAGGCTCTTGGGGCGGCGCCGGTACATGTCCAGGGGCTCCGAGCACGCCGAGCACTCCATGACGGCCAGGCGCGATTGTAATGCAGTCCTCCGGTGGAAGGCTAGACCCGTTATGATAACTGTAGCGACTGTTTCTGCCAAGCGTTACCGAATGCCACAAGACGTGGAAATTAGCATGCATAAACAGTCCGGAGTAGGTAAATGTGTCCGCAATGTCAATACCTCACTATGCGACACCTCGCCACGGAAGTCAGTAGTTGGCGGGCAAGTGAAGATACGCCTCCCCCGACAGAGTATTTCAGATCTAAGCTGCGGTGAGAAGAATGTACCAATCAAAATGGGCAGTACTGCGCAGTATGAAAAAACCGGGCGTGCGGGCCAGCTGCGCTCGTCAAAACCTCCGGTTTCGTGATTTTAGCTCCATTGGCTGAGCGATAGCCAAGTCCTTACCCGACTAGCCTAAAAACATAGTCCGCGCGATTTCTCGAGAACGGTCGGTTGTAGGGGGCTCAAACGACAGCTTCATGCGACATGCCGGAGTGGTACATGTTTTTGTAACAGTTAAAATCGCTAACCTCATACTGTCGAGCCGCAACGGAACACGAAGGGGCCAACCCTACCCCAACAAATCTAGCATTTTTTTATCAAACATAAGAAGCAGGTCAAAATTTGAAAATTTTTGCCCCCGTTGGTTTGTCTACGTCTCAAAAGAGGTCCATCTTCCAAACCTGAACTTTCTCCGCCGAGGAACATTCCACCCGCCCGAACGATCAGTCGGCATAAGACTAGCGGCCCGTCTTCCGTATCTGAAACAGCATGTCGGGACGAGCGAAAAACACGCCCTATATGGCACGCCCCACAGAGAAACATTCACGAAATCATTTCTCTACCTCCAACGTTTTGACTAGAATTGTCTCGCATTGTCGGTTAGGGATTGAATAGACGATTTCGTTGTGGCCTGACGTCAATGAATCCGGTGCGTAGATAAAAGGAAGAATAATCACTTTTTTTTTACGTCGGCAGTCACAACGAAATCATGTATTCGCAAACTGCTGCTGTTCGGGTTCAGCATCTCCCTTGCTGGCACCCGACCCAGAATTTCGCTATTTCGCCGACATCTACCTACCGACAGGCCAAGGTAGGTGATCGCCAAGAGGAGACCGCGTCGCAGCGTAGGAGGCTTTGCTTGTCGCCAATCACTGTTCCGCCACTCCACGCCTGCCGGCGGCTTTCACCTGCCCAGCGACACGTCCTCGAGGGCAATGTGAAACGACCGCTGAAACTCGAGAACTAAGCGACACAGAAATGCGACTTGCGGCACTGCACAAGACATCGTATGGATATGGCGAATGAATACAGCCACCGGTCTTGAGACCAGGGACCCCGTCCTCAAACGTCGTGGAGCAACAGATCAGTTACTCGAGTGAGTTACGCTCGCTTAAGATAGGCTAGGCAGGCAAGGGTAGGTTAGGAATAGTTTAGCGGCATCGAGCACGAAAAGGCAATGTATGTAAGATACGTCCAGCTGCCAGGACATGAGCGTGGCGGGAGCCCGCAGGGCGTCCGACTAACAGATTGGCCCCGCAGGGTCTTACCCGTCAGAGGGCAGCCGCCGGCAGGCCAAGGTAGATGTGCGCTAGGCGTGGAGCAGGGTTGGAAGCCTCCTGCGAATAATCAATTACCCGACTACACAAAAATCCGCAATCGATCGGACTCGAATAATCGATACAGAATAATCAATTTTAATCGAAATTTGCATTTTTTTTTTCAAATTTTAAAACTGAAATATCTTAGTTGAAGGTGGGAAAATGTGGTAGATGCATGCAATTCTTTATTCGAAGACTGACACATAACATCTAACAGTAAAAAAGACTTTATTAGACTAGTAGCATGACAATAGAGTAAAACTAGTATCATTTACGCCACTGCTCGAAGCTGCACACTCATAGAATCGACATAACACACAAATACACTAGTTGATTGTCTCGGATTACTTATTGTTTGTTGCCTAAATCGCCTGCAACGGCCAAACTTTTCTGCTCAACTCTAAACCAAATCAGCCGACTGATGTCTTGGCGAACTCCGACGCCAAGATGACAAATCCCGGTAGCAGAGGAGCGCCTGCAGGGCGCCCTTTGAGCGCCTTTTCACATGCGCCTTGAGACTGCGCCTATGCTCGTGCGGTTATGTGGCGGCCAAAATAAAACACACCCGCCCACCGCCTTCATAATCCCTGGCCAGGTGTGTCTGTGCACTCTGTCAAACGCAAACCTGTCGAACAAGTTCGGACCTGCTGTTGCTGATGTTAATCTCTGATTGTAAGTCAGGTGACAGCGGGGTGTACTTTCGGCTTTAGATGTTGGAGAAATTATAATGTTTAACGTTGCGGTCCCTCGTTCGTGTTCGGTTAAATCAGCAGGTGGTTCTTCATTTTTCCCTTTAATGTTTTTTTTTATCGATAATTGATTTTTACATTAACTTGTGTTTGGCAAGTATTGTAATAACATGCTTAATGTTGCCCTTGTGCATGCTGGATTTTTGCTGTTGTGGTTCGAATATTTTGTGTTTTAGTGCCATGCCGAATAGAAAGGAAATCCATGGTGCGGGGTACATCAGGAATGTGGCCGCAGGCAGGTTGTGGCAGCAGAGTTCGAGGGACTTTTCCCTGACTTGCCACCCCGGCCAGCCCCTCAGCAGTTGCAGCAAGCCGAGGGAGGTGTTGAGCCAGCAGGACAACTTGTATCAATACATATCAGCCGTATGTATCAAACACCACCTCTTAAAGAAACGTGTCCAGTGTGATTCCCATACATAACACGCCGATGTCTCGAAAACGGCTGATCTTATCAGTTAGTGAACGGTAGCATGTCTCTTCAACATCTGCACCAACAAGAAACTAATTATACACATTTTGCTTATAACTAACAACCTACCTGTTCATACGTATATTATTTGATGTATATTTTTGCAGCAGAAGAGAGTGAGTATTTAGCCCGCAAAGAATTGGCTTTTGAATAAGCGGTCCCGGTATCCTGGTTACTGTCACTGAGATCTTTAAAGGCCAAAGAGTTCAAGTAGATTCCTCAAATGAGAACTAGGATGAGTCGCGTCTTCCTCTTTCACAGACTTGAAAACGTTATAGCTGGTGTTAGTGGATATGAGCACTGCTACTCTATACAGTTTTTAGATGTAAGAAACCACTGCGTTCCGTTTTAATCGATGAGAGAGAACTGCTGAGCTCCTCTTGAAGTTTTTGTTGGAAAATCATGATGTCAAATCTATCAGCTTCAGCTTGATAGTAGGATACTGAGTATTTCAATTCGTTCAATCAAATTTATTGAATGAAGACCTTTCACACTATCCTTCACAGTTGCCAGAAAGTTTGGAGAATGATTTGATTCAACTTCACGATACAGTAGCTTATCGATCCTTAAATGCTCTTAAGTTCGCTATCGCTTAGCCCTTACCAGACAAAATAATTTGTGTGTCTGCGCGACTTCTGGAGATTGGTTAGTCGTAGAAGGCTCAAATTTGAACCGCGTCCCCCTTCCCTTCAATCCTACCGGAATTAACCTCACCCCAGGGGCACTGCAGCTCAAGATGGTTTTCACACGATCCAAAACTTGAAATCCGCCAGTTGTGCGAGGCAGGTAAGCGCCAGGCATCGTAGAGGGGCAGATCAGTGACTAGAGCGGGTTACGCTAGGTTAGGTTGTTTATGGCATTGGTAGGTTGGGCGCAGGCAGGTAAGAGGACTAATTAGGACTAATTACGCAGAATTGAAACCGAATGATAATGTGTGTGATAATGATAATGTGTGCAGTGCTGTCAGAAAAGTAGGCAAGAAGTAGCCGAAGCACACGGGTGTCAAGATTGTGCCTCCCTCCGCCTGCCTACTAGGCAAACCCTTGACATACATGGCAAGGGGTTGCCGAGTAGGCAGGCTGAGGTAGGCATAATCTTGACACCTGTGTTGTTGGGCTACTTCTTGCCTACTTTTCTGGCAACACCGCGTAAGATACCTACAGCCTCCCGAAAAGGAGCACAGTTATGAGCAGATAGGGGCACCGCAGGGTGCTAGTCGTAGACCACAGTAGCCAGGAGGCAGAGCCAGGCGTGAAGTGGCGGAACAGTGATTCGCGAAAAGCGAAGCCTGTTACGACGCGGAACGGAGGAATTGCGGCTGAAACCGAGTTTCGAAAGGGGGACCAAGTGAAGCATGTACATTTCATCAACTAATTGGTGACAGCATAGTTTTTTAGCGTGTACGGACACTTTTCGATCTGTTTTTCGAAGTCTCCCTGTCGAACCGAGGTGTCGGTGTAACGGAGCGGATTCTATGCTCGACGGAGGGACGGGCCAGCTTGTTGTTTAGAGCTTCTGCCTTCTGTATGTCTTAGTGATCTCGGCATGGAAAGGGAGAGACCCACAAAGGCCGAAAAACAAGTGCCCTTTTCTTTCCTATTTTCCGACTCGCGACGGAGTGCGGCTTCCAGGCGCACCACACGCAGCGGCCCACCCTAACATAACAAATCTAACAATTCATATAGAACAGGCAATAATTCTTTTATTTCGATGTCCGACGATTAGAATTGCACTGCACGGTGGCTCGAGAGGGGTGGCGACATGTGACCGGTTCCTTTAACGCATGAGTTTTTAATTTTTGTATCGTACCGTGCCAGATGTTTTCTGCAATGTTAGGCGCGTGCTGAAAATCGCGAGTAACAACGGCATCTGCTGTGCAGTTTCGCGTAAAACTTGGTCCAGACTGGTTCCGGGAACCGAACATACGATGGCCCGGTGTGGGGCGCGCCGGGCGTGACGTCACGCGGGCGGCAGCCCAGGCGGCAGCCAGCCTCGGCCAGCCGCACGCCCCGGCGATAGCCGTGCCGCACGGGCGCCGCGCACCGCAGGCTCTCCACCCAGCTCCCCCATATAAGTCGGCGCCCGCGCTCTTTGAGGGGAGACAGGCCATCATCTCACTGGACTCCGGTAAGTTACTCGTGTCCGGGGAGCACTCGCGAAGAGCCTCGCACTTACATTAGCTCCAATGTATCAAAGTGAAATTACTAGTGTCCACACTAAACGTAAATGTACAAACTTGTACATGATTATGTACGGACTTG
The DNA here is from genome assembly GCA_026979955.1 of Megalurothrips usitatus. Taxonomy (NCBI): domain Eukaryota; kingdom Metazoa; phylum Arthropoda; class Insecta; order Thysanoptera; family Thripidae; genus Megalurothrips; species Megalurothrips usitatus. Next base: position 9,849,989 of record CM049606.1, read on the forward strand.
CACTTGCATAATTTATTTACAATTTTGTGCATAGGTATGTACGGTTTTTTTTACAGCAAATGTACAGTTTTGTTCGTAAGTTATGCATATGAATTCTGAACACAATTAAGGACAGTTATGTGCAACTGGTTATGTTCTATACATTTACATTTAGTGCGAATTCGCTACTAATAAGAAGAAACATACAAACCGTTTGCAGTGCACATCAGTTTATCGACCCTACGCGACTTTGTTCTTGTGGTTGGCGTTTCAGAGGATCCAGTAGGTGATAACGTCTGTTGGTTGTCATGATGAATTACACATTTTATGTATCAATTCGATGCGCTATTTGATGCTGAATCCGAATTTGTCTCAGTGACTCTCAAATCTATCCAAACGCCTGAGATATACGAGTCTTTCTGAACCTCTGTAACTCGCTTTTTTAAGATGGCGTTTAAAAGCGAAAAGACAAAATCCCTATATCTCCGGAACCCTTTGCGTTAAAACAAAATCGCTTAAGAAGCTTCCACAAGACCCCTTTTCGTTGCCGATGTACATTAATTACGTAGGCGCAACATAATTCTGTTCAAATATGTACATTTACATTTGGTGTGCACAGCCGCGAGCGCAGCTTGGGGTGCGAAGGGCCTTGGGTAGTTACACTCTAAATGTCCAAGGACAATTTTGTCCTTGAGCTGGAGCCAGATTTGAGCACATCTAAATCTAGGGACAGAATCTCATCTACTTTGGAACAATTTTGTACTTTCCGGATACAAAATTGTCTCTAGATTTAGATGTGCTCAAATCTGGCCCCAGCCTAAGGACAAAATAGTCCTTTTGACATTTAGCGCGTAGTGCTGCGAGGAGGGGCACTCGCTCCGGTGTTTACGTTTGCCCATCTGGTCTCGTTCCAAGGCTGCCATCTCTGCCGCCATGCAGCTCGCCGCCTCCGCCCTCTTGCTGGGTCTCGTCGGGGCGCTGGCCCAGCCGCTGCCTCCGCCGCAGGTGGTGACCAAGACCGTCACGACCGAGGAGACAGTGATCCAGCCGGCGCCCCCGCGGGTCGAGACCGAGGTCGTCGTCACTCAGACAGACAGCCTGCCGGTGTCCACCCTGACCGAGACCGTCACCGGGACCCGGAGTTCGGTCGGGACTCAGACCGAGAGCATCCTGTCCCTGTTCGGCTCTCTGCCGCTGTCCCGGGCCGAGATCCAGACTCTGCTGCAGAACCAGATCTACCTCATCCCCATCCTCAGGAACGCCCGGACCACGACCGCCGAAGCCGCGTGGGCGTTCGAGGAGGCGGCCCAGCGGCTGAGGCTGGCCAGCAGCATTGTCAGTGGGGTGGCTACTGGCGCCGGCATCCCGTTTGATCCTCGGCTGCGACAGCTCTCCGTGAGCGACTTCCAGCTGGTGGACCGAGAGGGGAGTGTCCTCGCTAGCACCACTCTGGGCAACACTCTTAGCAGCAACACTGAGACCCTGACCGAAAGTGTCCTGGCGCGCCCGACACTACAGAGTACTCTAAGCTTGTAAGAGTGGTCCACATTCCACACAGCGTCATCTGCCATTGGCACGCGTTCCGTTATGTGTGACAAGCATGATGGGAAGCTGTCAAAGAGCGTCACGTTATATGTGGACGACACCTAATGGCGTCAGACCCAGCCCCTGTCTAGAGTTTCACTCATAGGCGTCGCTTGCCCTCAGCACCAGAGGAAAGTGAAGCCCTCATCCGTAAATTTGTCATCACAATTCATCCAAGGCATTAATACTGCAGTAACATCTGTTAGCTTAAGGCAGATCTTTTTACGAGCGCAAGAAGCTGTCGTCAGTGGGATACTTCCAATGTTAAATCATGTCCTGTGCGAATAAAAGTATTCTTAGATATGGTTTGTGTTTCTAATAGCTTGAATAATTGTTGGGTGTTGGTTCCCGACACCCCGCATGCAAAACCACAATATCTCGCAAGGACAAACGGTCGTTTGTCGTAGGGAATACATTCCCAATGTAATTTGTATGCTGTGTTATGGGTACCATTTATCTAAAGCTATTAAACTAAACTCAATTAAACACACTGGTTTTTTGGGGGTCCGAGCGGAGCGAGGACCCTTTTGCAGCGACTTTTACGCTTTTTCTCTCCTCCTCCCAACCATTGTTGCCGCTTATAGCCTATGAGTTCGCTTCCCATTCTAAATATCCCTAGGTTTCATATTTTTTTCATTCGCCGTTAATATCTATTGCGTAAGTTTTAAAATAATATATTTTCATCAAATAAATTACAAACTCCCATTCAAAAAATCCTATTGGCTTGGATCCAAAAATTCGCAATGTTTACATCAAAAGGGGTTCCCACTCTCAAGCCTCTCTAGCTTCTACATCCCTCCCCTCTGCACATTTTTACTTCTCCGTATCCACATTACCATCACTGTATCTGTATGAACCAAAAACTATCAACAATACATCTACATCATATGCCACCTTATAATTACATCAGGTACAAGTATAGGTTGTATTCGTGAGGTTGGGTGGCGGTGGGCGGGGCCATGACAGTGGACATCAGGCCCGCCGCCCCTGCACCGCTAATGGCCCTAGGGTGCTTTTTCACGCGGTTTTACGGCTTGGCAAGTACTGTTTGAAGCCAGTTAAGGGGGACGTAGCGCTGGCCGCGCGGCCCGCTCCGGCCGCTGTGCGCAGCGCGCTCGGAGCGCTGTGCAGGCGTTTACTATTTTAATGATATTTCGGGCGTCATTTGACGGATTGTCATGAAACTTCGGCGACGGGTTCTTGAAACATGCATCTCGGCGCCTATATCAATAAATCGTTTAAAATTTATTTAAAAATACCTTTTATCGTTACGTACAGTGCTCGTCACCGTGACTGACTGGTAATTAAGTTTGCGGCGAGAAAATGAGAAAAATCGCTTAACTAGGTTGTAGATACATGTTTTGTCTATCCGTCTGCCAAACGGGGTACACCTAGAGCCAACCGTTTGTTCATAATGTTTAAAACGCCGAGGTACTGCACACGCGGTTTTGCGCGGTCTCCGGCCCGCAGGGCTAGGCGCGGCTCGCCACGGCCACGGCGTCCCCCGCACCGCGCCTCCACCCGCCCCGCCCTGCGGAGGGTCCGCCTGTCCTCCGTCACGCGTCTGCCTGTCTTCCACCCGCACAATGCGCGGCGATTGCGGCCGGACCGTCACCGTCTTGGCGGTCCTGGCCCGCGGCCGGCCGGCCGGAGCTCTGGCGACATGCGCGTCTCCCCTCCAAATAATGCTACAAATACGATTCAAAAACGTATCTGTGCCTCCGCGAGGCGCTGGGAACAGCGGACGCGGTTTCAAAGTTGTAAAGTCATAACATCAAAATTTGGCTATCGGTACTGAGGAAAGGCCCGCCCTATTGTCCCTTTGTATTGCCTTCGCGACTCGCACTGCTATTGTGTGGACCTCCGAACCCTCACCGCCACAACAGAGAGAGAGCCTTTCCTCAGTACCGATGGCCAAATTTTGATGTTATGATTTTACAACTTTGAAACCGCGTCCGCTGTTCCCAGCGCCTCGCGGAGGCACAGATACGTTTTTGAATCGTATTTGTAGCATTATTTGGAGGGGAGGCGCGCATGCCGCCAGAGCTCCGGCCGGCCGGCCGCGGGCCAGGACCGCCGAGACGGTGACGGCCCGGCCGCAGTCGCCGCGCATTGTGCGGGTGCAAGACAGGCAGACGCGTGACGGAGGACAGGCGGAACCTCCGCAGGGCGGGGCGGGTGGAGGCGCGGTGCGGGGGACGCCGTGGCCGTGGCGAGCCGCGCCTAGCCCTGCGGGCCGGAGACCGCGCAAAACCGCGTGTGCAGTACCTCGGCGTTTTAAGCATTATGAACAAACGGTTGGCTCTGGGTGTACCCCGTTTGGCAGACGGATAGACAACACATGTATCTACAACCTAGTTACGCGATTTTTCTCGTTTTCTCGCCGCAAACTTAATTACCAGTCAGTCACGGTGACGAGCACTGTACTTAACGATAAAAGGTATTTAAAATTAAATTTTAAACGATTTATTGATATAGGCGCCGGGCTGCATGTTTTAAGAACCCGTCGCCGAAGTTTCACGACAATCCGTCAAATGGCGGCTGAAATATCATTAAAATAGTAAACGCCTGCACAGCGCTCCGAGCGCGCTGCGGACAGCGGCCGGAGCGGGCCGCGAGGCCAGCGCTACGTCCCCCTTAAGCAACGCTATTGATACTTTTGTCCTTCCCGTTGCTGTTAAACTGATTTTCATCGTCCTGTTTTGTTTATATCCAGAAATATGGACCTATGAACATGGCCCTCGAGGTCTTCGTTCGCTTATGAGCTCTCGCATGTTTTTCCTCCCTTTTTAATCGATATTGAGGGGATTTTAGATGTTTTGACGTTTTAAAACACGATTTGGACTTTTGTTGATGTGTTTAGAAGTGTCTGTTGTTGCTTGAAATGATAAGTTTTACGAATTTATGCCCTTAAAAACGGATTGTGAAGCACCCCGTCAGCGCCTAGTTTGTTATGATTTTGCAGGGAATTTTCCCGTAAATTGTTCTGGGTGTTGCATGGATTTAAGGTCTTCGAAAAATCTTTGGTGAAGGACTTTTGCACTCCTGGAGGTAAAATTTTATTTCACAGGCACCTGTATATTCAAAATAGATCATGAGATCTGGTGTCAGCTCTAAACTTCTTCCTTTTCAAACATTGGCACAATAGGAGGGCACAGGTTGCACAATGCACAGCAGATTATGGCAATCTGGTCCACTGGTGCCTGCAGCTGGTTTTCCTTCACCTTCAGGCTGTCGGTGGGCAGAAGCTGCGTGAGGATCCTGTACTTCCTCCTGACAAGTCCGATGAGGTGCTCAACATGGATCCTGCAGTAGGCGATTCTTCTGGTGCTGTCGACCTCTTCACCAGAGAGCTGTACCCGTCCATACAAGTACGCTGGCTGGACTATCCTGACCCTCAGCACATCAGCCGAGCTTGTATTCCCTCGGAAGCCCCTGTCAGACAAGATGGCATCTCCGGGGGTCATCTTCTCCAGAATACCACATTCATCTTCTAGCTTGTCATCATGGGTTCGGCCAGGGTCCGCTTGTGAAATATAGCATATTGTGCCCTGTGGTGTTATGCCAATTAGAAATTTCACTGTGTTGTGGTGCTTGCAGGAAGACCATGTACCTGCCTTAGCCAGGAGGTTTGATGGCCTCTCTATGAATAGTTCGAAGCAGTCTATTATGAGAGCCACAGTTGTACCAAAGTCTTTTTTGAAACACTCTGGCATTGTTTTTCTCAGGGTCTCTCTATCTGGCCAAACAAGCAAACTCTTCAGTCTCAGTGACATGACCTCCAGCCACTTTGTCATGATCCTGGAAATGGTTGGCTGAGACACTTGGAATCTATAAGCCAAATCTTCGATGAGCAGGTTCAGTCGCAGCCTCAACATAACCACCATGAACTCTTGGAATGGGGTCAGCTTGTTTCTATGGGAGGTGGGCACATAGTCCTTGCAAAGATTGAACACATGCAGAAGAAGAGTGAAAGATGGAAGGCCTGTGTAAAAGTCCACTTTGTTGTTATCCTGCTCCAGCGAGGATTCAGCAAACTCGAGGTTCCTCAGCCTCTGGTTTTCTTTGGTGATTTCTTCCACCCTCTGCTCTAAACCATTGACCTTTATTTTGAGAGTATCTCTCTCCTGTGTCACAATTATTACCTTGGCCCTCAGGGTTTCAGTGTCCTCGATTTCTTTATTGACAGTGCCATCTTCCATCAGGATCTCATCATCTACCTCCGCGACCGTATTTTCCTGCTGGTGTACCTGGAACACCCTCCTGTTCTGGGCCCGCTGGAATCTTTCAGGGCCTGCAGGTGGATGATTTTCATTGGGCCTCATTTTAATGGACGGAACCCAATCAGGGTTTGTATTGTCCATCAGACACGCTGGTTTCCCTGCAATCAATTTGAGTTATTATGAATTACATAGGACAGAGCAATGGTGGCAAAGATGTATATGATGTTGCAGTGGATGTAGAAAACTGCAGGTACCTGAGTGAAAATGAGCACTGCAGACTCTAGTGTTGGGTGTGACCATGTTTTCAGTCAGATCCTGTCTGCCTATTCTGGCCAGCCATAGCGTTCTGCGCCCTCGAGACAGCTCTAGAGTCTTGCTGCACTGGTTGCTGATGACTTTAGGTATGCAAAAGTATGAGAGGTGTTTCTCTCTATTGTTGCGGTTGTGGCAACCAACCACAGCACAAGCCACAACCATTTTATTGCTGCACAATCTGTGATCTAGTTAGGGAAATTTAGTAAGTGGTTTGCTTTTGTGAAAATTTCTATTGTAATGTGATTTGTGCTGCTCATTGTTTTGCAGGAGGAAATCAGAATTCACTCTACTCTGCTGCATTTTTCTGTGCATAGAGCAAGGTACCCAGAGGACAAACATCCAGTAGCCCCACAATAAATGGAGGTATGAAAACATAATTTTCTTTTAAACACGTTTGGGGCGTATTGGTTTATTGGTATACTGATAGAGCAATAAACATAGGCGAAGTATGTATCAAAAATTACATTCCTACATCTGCACTACAGATGAACATAGGCAAACTGTATATATGTGGATACAAAATGGCACAAACTTACTGCTCTTAATTAGATTGTGCAAACATGAACTAAGTTTGTGTCTTATAATTAAAAATACATTCACACGTGTGCACTACAGGTTCAACATTAGGTCACACTGTGACCGAAGTGTGCACTGGGGACACAACCAGCCGTTCCAATTCTTCCTTTGCCGTGTAATCCCTACGCAGCTGAGGTGAAAGTACGTGAAATCACATAAGCTATTGCTGCACTTGGCCATGGGCATACGCACTGGCCCCATGCAATAACACACTATCACTAATGTGCTGGTGGTGTTCATCAGGTGTTTGAGGGAACTGTAGTAGCGCCCCAACAGTTCTGGAAGAATGAGACGGATAAACCGCTCTTTCCCATCTTCAGTGATTTTACGCTGGATACTCTTGTCCGGGTACACCCGTTCGATGTACAATGGCTGATGGTCCCTGTAGATTGTGTAATCGCAGTACACTTCCTGGAGGTCACACAATGTTGCTACTATTAGCATTTGCTGCTGCATCTGCTTCATGTGACGCTCTTCTATTTCATTACTTGCTCTCTTTCTTGTTTTGATCTCAACCATACCTTTCCCACAGCAGTCGCACTTTGTGAGCCCATCAGGACTGGCCCCAAGGTAGACAAATTGTGGGATGTTGAAATATCCTACTTCCTTCACTCTAAAGTTAGCATGAGTTTTTCTCATCTCCAGGGTGTATGCCTCACGGGCCAGAGGTTCCTTTTTTTTGCCATTCTCTGTGTGAGGGGAGAAGAATTGCGTAGCTTCTGGATAGCACGTTTTTTTATTGTTGTTATGGACGGTTTGTCAATGTCGGTTACCAATATATCATGCACCATGTGAGCATTGATTTTTCCAGTTCTTTGCTTGAACCATTTTCTCTCTTTAGACTGACCAACCGTTGCCATACGTATCCGATGCGACTCATCATCTGTCAACTTAATCTCCATGAATTTCTTCTCACACTCCTTCAAAAGCTCTTCATATGTCATTGTTGTGAACTTTTCATCATAGAAGGTGGAGAAGGAAGGAGGTAGGTCATCTTCCACTCTGGAGGGCTCCTCACTGTGCTGGCTGCTGACCCTCAAGAGAGCACAGTTGACGTCTGACACCTTCACTCTTCCCAGCAGCTCCTCTACCTCTTCTGTTGTCAGCACCATTGCATTCTCTCTTTCTGTTTCAGTTGTCCTTCTGGGGGGTGGGTCATCTGCATCTTCATCTGATTCAGCTTCCCTGAGGAGACGCTTCCTTTTGGCTTCTGGAGTGGACAAGTCGTACTGGTTGACTGGTATGTATGGTACATCTCGAAGTGCTGGGGGCAGCCAGGAGTTTGCTCTTGAGGTGCATCTTATGCTCTCCTTTTGCAGGCCCCGTACTCTGCGGCGTATAAGATGGCTCCAACATGTGAGCAAGCTTCACCTCTGCCTGCTACGCACGAACACCAGCCTGCGAGGATTACTCCACTCGTCTCGGCCAGTGTCCATGCCCTAGCTGGTGGCTCATTAAGTCTGAATGAATGCTTGATCTGAAATTAAGAGACGAGGACCAAATTTACTATTTAAACATGAATCCGTGTGCACAAACAAACAGAATGTCTTTTCTCACCTTGCCCAGTACAAGGACCTTGTCATGAGACACTGGATGGCACCGTATCCCTTGGACCCAGCCATCGTTGAGGAAGGTATACGCTGCAGTTGCTTTGTAGGCTCGGATTTGGGCCATTGTATGTGACTTGACACCATACACAAGATATTGGAGGATGTCCACAATGTTGACTTGAGGGAGCAGTTCTATCCCATCTGACAAGGCCTTCCAGTCAAGCTCGAATGGATCTATGCCTTCACACAACTGCAGCAGCTGCTCATAACGCAGAAGATCGTTGTTCTGCAGCGTGTCTTTGTACCCTTTCCAAAATATATCTGGCATTTTAATAATACTGTACATGTTAAGGAGCCTCCATTATTATTTTGAAACTGTTGTGTATAGAAAAGGGCTGGCCTACTGGCATGGAAGTCAGTGAGTAATAAAGTTTTCTAAAATATTATGCTTTTATCAATTTTATAACTATCCCAGTACTGTGCTCTTAGACAATTACCTGAGACCTGTTGCCTCCTCATTATGGTCTTTTGTGAGCTTTTATTTCATCAGATTTTCTGCCAAAGTTTTCTCCTAACTCTGCGTTAGAGGTGTTAGTCATTTAGTTTTTCAAACTGTTTTGGTTTTCTAATCTTGTATGATATTTCAAAAAAATTATTTGGACCTTTCCTCCTAATTATATTATGTATTGTTCTGTGTAAACGATCAGTAATTCATTGTCCGATTGAATGGGATTGCATTTCTCTGAATTTTGTTATTTGTAAATGAGTGGTAAAGGCATTGTGGTCCATTGGACATCCCTGAGCGGATTCCTATTGACACGCATTGTGTAGGCCTGGTCCCGGGAGGTGTGGATCATGGCGCCTGGAGGATAGGCAACACATTCGACACCACAAGAGCCACAGCGACAAGGGGTATCCCTAAGTATCCTGGGTCGAGGAGTATTCACGGGGCACGACGTTGTGCACGGGTTAGTTTTGAAGTGTACGGCTCGCTCGACGCAATTGTCCCGACCCGTGTTATTTCAGCCCAGCCAGTCTCATGAGGCTTGATGGCAAACTAGACAAGAAGGTAGAATACAGGTGGGTGACCTGTACTATTGAATAGTGTCCCACATTTGATTTAAAACACGAAGGTTAGTGGTTGTAGAAATTACAAAGAAACGAACATTTTGTGGACTTTTATTTTATTTCCAATATTGGTCGATGTACAATGATGTAATAGAACTGGTGACGGGGAAAAGGGAGACAATTACAGTATCTTTGGTGGAGGGTAATCGGGAGCACGATCCCTCTTCATCAGTGAAGAAAACTGAGCAAGCTGAAAAAAATAAGAAAAAAAAACTGCAGAACAATGTGTGAGCAAATATGAGAAAAGAGGAAAGAGATATGGCATACCCATGAAGAACAGCTGCATGGAAGGCAGTGAGAACTGGACAGCAAGTGGCTCCATCAACCAGGCAGCCAAGGAGGAAGGACCCTTCTGAGAACCTGGGGGGATAGTAACAAACACAACAGTTTCCTTCACCCAAACACCTCACAACAAACAGCAAACAATAACTTGCTAGCTACAACTTTATATAAAAGAAGATAAAGAATTTAATAAAAGAGGAAAAAGAATTCCCATGCAAAATCACCGGCAATCAGTAAATCTACATTTGTATGCAGCACCAAACCCACAGTTAGATTTTGAAACGTGAAAGAAACCAAAGGTAAAGGTACAGAGAAACAAGAACATCAACTTGATGATGTGGACAAGTTAGATCAATGCAAAATTTCTATGCCACTATATGTTTGATCTAAATGATGGTTAAGTGGTGCTGACGGTACACAATTATCCTTTATACTTACTGACTTACCAGGTACACAGAGTCAATGACTAAGGAGGGGGGTGGGGTAATTCCTGACGATATTAGAAGAGGCTTCTTGAGTTCAGATGATGGGGTTAACTGACACGCTTGCAAAGGGTGATGATAAGTATTTAAATTGGAGGAGGTGAAAACATCCTTCGTATAAAAGGATGATGTTGTTGCAAGTAGTGAGAACAATAGGACATATGGATGCGGCATGTACGAGCTCGGATCAGAATCGCTTTGACAAAGTGGTCTTGTCTACGACATTGAATGAATGATTATAGATAACTGGTGAATTCTTTGGATTAATTCCAGAGCTACCGCAACTCATAGAAAGATGGATTGATTAGATGGATTGATAAACGTGAAATTCTTATTGGTAATATCACCTGACGTCCCAACCACCAGTAACAGCTGCCAATCCATTCCCACGCACGTTAACTCTCTACTGGTTCTCATAAACCCTCAACCACCCTCACCAAAATACCACAGCTTGTGTTCTAAGTCGGGCGGGGGAAGTCCTTGCATGGAAGTCTTCCATCTCTTTCTCCTCATGAGGATGGGACGAATGCGATGAGAACATCACCCACAACAGTCTTCCCTGTTCAACATGCCTCACTACATTAGCTGTCTCGCATAGTTCTAGCCAAGATCTCCACGGAATGTTCTGGTGTGTTAAAATTTAACAACTTGACAGATCGCAAAAACACAGCCACATAAGAAAAGAGACGAGCCACACCCCACTCAACAACCATGCACATCTTTACAAATCTACAAACAAGCCTTTGACTGAAAAGGATACGAAGTGTAGCACCACAAGTCCGAAACAGCAGCCTGCACAACACCACACGTCTCCGAATGAACAGCAGCCTGCACAACACCACACGTCTCCGAATGAACAGCAGCCTGCACAATCAAAAGAAAACATGGTTTCAAAATCACACATAACATGACACAAAACGCATAGCAGACGGCGTCCTCTAAGGGTGGCAAACGACTAAACAGAACAGGAAATGTTCCCGCAAAATCATAACCAAGTATGTGTTTCAAAGACTATCTTATGGAGCGTAGATTTAAGTTAAACATTTCAAGCAAATGAAAACAGTTTAAGACGCATTAGAAAAGAGCCAAAGATCATTTTCGACACCCGAAATATCCAAAACGGCCATGATTATCACTAAAAAAGACGGGAGAAGCTCAAGTACGCCAAGGGTTCTGAGAGTTCCACCTCAAGGACACTTATTTGCAGAAAAAAAAACACTACAGAACGGTCTTGCAAAGGCTCAACGAGACCATGATAACATTTTATAACGTCAAAATGTACGAAATCACCTTAATATCCATTGGCAATAGAACAGATAAAGGCGCCAAAGCTCATAGGCTACCCGGGCCCCAAGGCCCATACTTCGACGCCATTATTTACGGATATAAACAAAGCAGGGCCACAAAAATCAGCTCAATCGCATCGGTAGAGACCAAAGTACCGATAGCGACGCTTAACTGGCTCCAAACAACACTTACCAAGGCAAAAACCAGCGAGGAAAAACACTACCGGGCCATAAGCGGAGTACAGGGAGAGGGGCGGATGTCCACTGTCATGGCCGCCGCCCACCGCCACCCAACCTCACGAATCTGACCTTGCGCAAGGTGGTGCCCCGCTATGATGGCACCATGAGTTATGACGCTTACCGTCATGACTTCAATGATGTCGTCGGGGACTACCCGCAGGTCACTAACCAGCAGAGGTTTCAATTGCTGGCATCTGCGTTGCACGGAGAGCCGCGCTCTCTGCTAGAGGACCTTGGTCTTAACAGGTCCTTTGAGGCTCTGGATGCGGCCCTGCATGTTGCCCATAGCAGGCCTATCCATGCCTGGACTGAGGTCACCAACCTCGGGTCCATGCGGCAAGCTGCAGAAGAGTCACTCGAGGCCTGGAGCACTCGTGTGACCCGCACAGCGCGCCGAGCCTACCCCGACATGGCTCCACACCGTGTTGAGGAATTTGCAATCCAGTACTTCATGACTGGCCTCCATGCTCAGGAGATCAAGTCTGGTACTGCCGGTCTTGCGTGCCGCAACATGCAAGAGGCGTTAGACGCTTGCCGTTTGGCGCGCTCTAGATTGCATCCCGCAGTCAAACGCAATGTGAGGAGTGCCACGGTGACCTCCGAGGACGCTGTCGCCAGCACCTCACAAAGCGAGCCCAGCCCAGTATGTCTGCTCGTCTAGACACCCTGACCAAAAAGTTTAACGAGGCTATGGTCCGGTGGACTAAGCCCGCCTCCAACTCGTCCAAAGGGAGGGACGGAGGAGGAAAGCGTGGTTATGGTGGTCGTGGCAACAACAACGACAACAAGAAAGCAGACTACAGGAAACGCGGAGCCTGCTATGTGTGTGACAAACCTGGGCATTTTGCTGCCAATTGTCCGAGGGCCCCACAGCCCAACGCTGTTTCGCACCAGCCGGGGACGTTGGTCTATTTCAAGCCCGGCGACATCGTCATGCTCTACAATCGTAGACGACGAATAGGCAAGAGCACAAAGCTCTATGGTTCGTGGGAAGGACCCTACTCCATAGTCGACGTGCTCAATGACACTGTCGCTAGGATAGAGGAAGTCCGCCCAGACCAGTTGCCAGTTCGTGGGAAGAAAGTGCGACCTCCTAAACGTCTAATAGTGCACGTTGACCAATTGGCGGCTATTGGTTCTCATATGATGGACCACAATGGCCAGTGGTTGACCTTCCACAGTGACCCTAACACTACCTGATCCCTGTCCGTCCCTTCCCTTGTCCTGTTCCCAGTCATGTCCCAGAGGATCAAAAGCATGATCTTTAGGGCCAAGCCGCGGAGTGACCGAGACCGGTCGCCCTCGGCTGAGTCACCTGGACGAGGAGTTCCGGTGGAAGTCCACCAGGAACGACTGTCTCCGGATCGACGACGACGCCCGGTCCAACAGAGACTTGGTAGCAGGCCCCAGTCTAGTGATCAGCTGCCTAAACCGAACAGGCACAATCCGAGACGCAGGCGTCGTGAGGCGCAGAGGCGTCCGCACGAGGGACAGCAGAAGCGACCAGCCCGCCACCCTGGCAAGTCGCAACAGCCCCAGCAGCCTCGGCAGGCTCAGCAGCCGCGGCAGCCTCGGCAGCCTCGGCAACCTCAGCAGCCCCAGCAGCACCCGCAACCGGCAAATCAGTAGCCCTGCTGACAACCAGGTGGTACAGCGGTACCAACAACAAGTGGCCATTATGCAGGCCCAGCTGCAACAGCACGAACTAGAGAAGGCGCATCTGCAGATGCAGTTGCTGAGACTGCAAGTGCAGCCGCCATCCGTGGGGCCTCCTCCAATGTGGTACCCCTATGGGTACAACCCCACGCCTTATGGCGTTGACATTACTTTTAAAGTGACAAGTGTTTATTGCTCAAGAGTGCAGTTTTGTTTTTCGTTTTTTTTTGTTCGCGTTTTCACGCCATGCATTTACCAATACATTGGTTCAGTTGTAAAACCCCTTCTTTCTTTTGTTACAATCCCGTTCCTGAGAACGAGGGAGGAGTGAGAAGTGATGTGCAGTGTTCCCTCTTTTCATCCTACTTGATCCAGCCCACGTCCCTATCCCTATCCCGTTCCATGGAGCAGGTTCGACAGTACCAGGCGAGTATCGTTCCAGTTGGGTGTCTATTACTCAACTAACGACGCAATTTAAGTTGCAGTGTTCGCAGCAACACCATCTGCTAAGACGTGGCCAGCTTCAGAGCTACCAACGGAGGGTGCTCCCTCGTTTATTCCGTTTCGTTCGCGGTTAAAGGCTTTGTTGCAGGGTGCATCTTTTGTGAAACAAATGCCATGTGGTTCGTTGTTACAGTACCGAACTACCCCCCTGTTCCAGCCCCGACCTGCTGTCCTGATCCCGATCCTGTGCCGATCTGATCCCGCCCCGACCTGGTCCAGGTCATCCCAGCATCCTTCCATCACCCCTATCCTTCGCGTCACTGTGACGGGTAGCGCTGCAAGAGGGAGATTCGGCCCCGATGGACGAGGTGTCCGCTTGCGCTATCGTCCTGATGGCGGCACTTCAAGAAGGAGATACGGCCCCGATGGTTGAGGTGTCCGCCCGGTGTCGCCATCAGTCGAGCCATCTCAAGTTTGGCGAACATTCAGTGAATTGTGCATCTCAAACCAGAGGCGTTTCGTTTTCTTAAAGTCTGAATGCAGTGTGAGACCTTGATTTGCTTTGGGGTGGTTCCACTCCTTCCAAAGGAAGAGAGGAGTAGTTGAGTGTTTAGGGCCTTGCAGCGTACAGCTGCTATTCTCATTGGCTACTCTAGCTAGTCTCGCTCAGGGTCTCGACTGCATTCCCAATCCGTAGCCAACAACGCGGCGCGGCCTGCGCTGTTGCTACAACAGTTCGGTTGTTGTGGCTCAGTCTGTAGATGGCGCTTGCCCAATAAAGTCCTCTGTGTTCTGTTCCCACTTCCGTGTGCTCTTCTTCAGTCCGATACCTGGATATTACAATATGGTTGAGGGTAAACCGCAAAATCAACACAATTTCGTGCCCTTGTCGGCACAAATTCGTAATTTCCCGGGTAAGGGGTAAAAGTTAAAAACTGTAGTTTGGGAACTACAGATAAAACAACAATTTGTGTAAAGATCCTCCCACCCGGGAGTCTTTGTGTGGAGTGGAGTGTTAGGCCGAGACTATGTAACTCAACTTTCTATAACTCATTGTTGGCACGGCTTATCACTAAAAAGTACCTGCAAAATGTGTTTTTTGACATGAGGGGCATGTTCGCACAAAAATGGAGACCCGCAAGGACGTTTATTTATTGATCGCCGAAACGTCCTTTGCCGGCGCCCGTCCCCGCCAGCCACGCTCGTCAGTGCCGCATCCTCAGGTTAATCAGCACCTGCACGAACTGGAACCACGAGCGCACCACTTTGCGGCACGTCGGCCTGTTGAGGGCGCCCAGCCCCGGCACGTCGAAGGAGGCGGGCCGCACGGCGGACTGCGTGACGATGAGGCGGCAGCGACGCGAGGAGACGTCCTCCTCCAGCCAGGGCCCCTGCCGGCAACACCGCGACGCCCACTCAGAAAATAGCAGCGTCTCGAATCGACAACAGCTGCACACTTTGTGGAAACGAAACGGACAGGACCATTCCGCACTTAATTACACTTAATCGTCTAAGGACAATTTTGTCCTTGAGCTGGGCCCAGATTTGAGCACATTAAAATCTAGAGACGATTATGTATCCGTAAAGTACACATTGTTTTCAAAGAGATGAGATATTGTCCCCAGATTTAGATGTGCTCAAATCTGGCCCAGCTCAACGGCAAAATTGTCTTTAGAGTGATGCACTAAAATTATACAGTACTCCGACAAGAGAATTGTCCTCCACATCCTGTAGTGAACAAGGGGGGGGGGGGGGTCACCGGCGCCCCTATTTGAGGGGTTCACAATTCGAGACGATCAGCGTAGGCTATTCGATCAATAATGCTATCGTGAAATAAAATTCGAAAAACCGGGAGTAAAACTAGAGTTTTTGAAACATTTTGGGCTTTCTCACCTAAGATATGGTTGAAATATGCCACAATCAAGTCTACCCTCTTTGGAGTTGTGGACCCCTTGCCCCTACCTCAACAAGCTTTTCTTCTTCGGCAGAAGTTTAGCTGCTGGCATAGCTTCGATCCCCCCCCCCTCCTCCAGCAGAACAACACATCAAACAAAAAAAATGACAATACTTTGTAGTCTGCTACTCTGCCGCACTCACGCGGTACGCCCGCGAGGCCACGGCCGCGCTCGCGTCTTGCAAGCGCTGCCCGGCGACGCACATGGGCACGAAGAAGGTGAAGAGGTACGGCAGGCAGGAGAGCGCGAATATGTCGGGCGGTCCGCTCGATACGACAACCGCCACCGTGCTGAGCATGGACAAGACGACGCTCTTGAGCAGGTACTGCGGCAGCAGCAGGCCGAACAGGTCGTTAATGGCGCGGCACGTGGCCAGCAGCTCGAGGTGCAGAACCACTGTGCGGCTGGTGGAGTGCGACCCCCGCTGCGGCAGCGCGGGAAACGCACCGTAAGAAAACAAGTGCAAGACAGGTGTCGCCGCGTACGTCACGAAAAAAAATGGGTTAGCTGAGACAGTTATTACAGAAGCTCGCAGCAATTCATCTAACAGTAAGGGAGCTCCGCCAAGTGAAAATCACCGATTTTGGTGTACTTTTTTTTGCTCAATCTCTTACCTTTGAAAAGTCCGATAACAAAATTTGAGCCGCCCAATCCTGTTAGATCCTGAGATATTAATCTTTTAAGAAGTTAAAGCATCGAAAATTTCAAAAAGTTGACTTTTGTGATGGTTCAGAAAAAAAACTGAAACTTTCCAAAGATCAATTTGACCACATTAGGACCCTCAAGGGCCCATACTTCGAGGAAAACGTCGACGTTGCTTTGCTGTCTTTCGCATTGCCGCACAAAATATGACGATATCTCGGAAACCGCTGCAATTGCAGCGTTTACCTTAAAATTTGGGCCAGTCTCGTCACATTCACCTTAACAAAGTGGTTTGAAAGGTTTTCTTCTTAACCATAATAAAAGTAGACTATTTGATATTTTGCCTGTTTCAAAGTTTTTGAAATTCATCCCTTAGGAACTAAGAGGATTGGGCAGGTAAAATTTGATTCGCGGATTTTTCATAGGTAGTAGATTGAGGTAATGACGTGTTGTGTGCGGAAATATAACAAAGCCGAATGAAAACGTCTCCGGTTTGATTTCCGCACGTGATCCGGCGATATTCCGAAAGCTTCTAGCGCTGCAGCGTTTTCCTTCAAATTTCAGTCCCTTTAGATCCCATTTTCGCCGATTTTACCTTAGAAAAGTATTTTGAATTTCCTAAAAAAAATAAATTTGTGAACATGAGCTTTTTTCGAATTGTACCCGTTTCAACACTTTAAAACTCCACGTCTCAAGCACTTGCCTATCTATGTGTGCAGCTATGATTTGGTTTTCCGAGGGTTTAGTGGAAAGTAGATTCCGCAAGAAAAGTTTCAGCAAAATCTAACAGTAACGCCTCGGACGGTCGAATACACTTTCCAAAGCAATAGCCCATTCCGTCATGATTGCTGACGTCATTGAATCCTGTGTGAAGTCATGAGAGAGAACAAGCGCAAACCTATACAGTCGACCCTTGAATTTTGTCCCGTCCGCCGGGAGGAGCATGGGACAAAAATTAGGGGACGGGAGATGCCCGGGCCGGGCCGGGACCCGGCGCTGCCGGACCCTCCGGGCCAGCCCGCGCTCCCCAGCCCGGCCCGGGCCGAGGTGGTGGGGATGACTGTGTCACAAAAATCAAGGGACAAAACCGGGACAAAAATCAAGGGTCGACTGTACTGGGCATTCGCAGCGGACAAAACTAACATGCAGCGCATGCGCAGTGGGCCCGCGCTTGTTCTTCCTTTTATCTTCTTGCCGGATTCAGTGACGTCAGCAGGTACACCAGAACCGTCTATTACGACATAAGGGTCGTATACAGTTTGGAGACGGACCACGGACCGTACAAAGGTGACGAAGATTGGAATCACCGGGGGGGGGGGGGATACCTCCGTGGTGGTCGTCGTGTCTCCGCTGGCCTCGAGGCGGCGTCCAACCTCGTCGAAAAGCACTGCGCAGGTGCCGTGCACGGACTGCTCCACCAGCAGCACCGTGAAGAGGCAAACGTTGCAGCAGGACACAGCCCACACCTCAAACAGCCACTTGGCGTAGCGCGCTGTTTCCGCACCCCACCAGCCCAAGCCCTGAGGACAGCTCGCGCTGTGAAATCCACAATATGCACTGAGCGCGTCTTTGCAAAAAATAGAAGAGGGTTTTTAGGCGAACAGACCCGACCCCGAGTTAATGTCAATAATTTGAGGCACAGTAACGCATCGCACGGCTTGCGCAGACGTTCGCCTATGCGAACTGTTGAATACTGGTTTTTGAATGGTATTCGCTGTTATGTTTACACTCACTATATAGCTCACGTTCTTCGCGGTTTTTATCCGAAAAGGTCATGTGACCCCATTTTTGGGATCAAGCCACAACTAGCTCTCATCTTGAATCTGAGATCGAGTTCTTAAGATAGCCATGCCAAGTGTCTCAAAGTGCCAAAAGTTTGGCGATTGTAACTATCATTCTGTGCCACCCTACCTCACCCTGGCTCCGCACCCAGATGTTGACAGGCGTGTCCAGGTCGTGCAACATGGTGAACAAGACGCCGACAGTCACAAACATGGCATAGGTAGGCGTAAACCGCTTTAGAACCACGCGGACCCACCGACACTGCGCCATAAATGCCGCCTGCGGACAAAGTGCAATTGAATTTCCGAAGGGGCAGGCGACGTTTCAAGCCCGCCCGTGCTCTTAAGAAACAGACATGATCCAGGGAAATAGTCTTTTGCCGACTGTTCTTGAGGATAAACTTCTTTTTAGCCCGTCCCGACACGTTTCCGAAGAAACGGATGGGAGCCGGACTTAGTCTAAGGCCGACTGTTCGAGCGAACGTATTTGAGCTGGCTCATCGTTCTCGGAGGAAGTTCAAATTGCAAGGTAGACTTTATTTAAATAAGTATTTAATAAGTTAAATTTTAATAAAGCGTGGGCTCTATGTTAAAACTGCACTTTTAAGTGCACCGTCCAAACCGCAGTCCCACTTTAAATAGTAGTGTGAGGATCCTTACCCTTAGAAGGGCGAGCAATTTGACTCAAATTTCTATACTTTTTAAGAACGAGGTTCAAAATGATCACCCCAATTGGGCGATGTTACTAGAGTTGTCGCCCTAGAAGGGCGATGTTTGGGGGCCCTTTCAGGGCGAGGTTCATGTCCCTAATACAGTAATGGAAAGTCCATCGCACAAAACAGGTGACGCACACCTGCATCGCTCAAATTACGAGATAAACCCCACCCTTCGTTTTTCAGTGACCCCCAAACTGCAGTTTTACGACAGTTTTAATGCAGTTACAGTGCACTCACAAGGGGATGCCCCACGTGTCAGACTCAAAATTCGATTAAACTCTAGTCGCTCCTGAGATATCGGCGTGCTATGTACGGAAATCACACTGGAGATGTTTCTGCGAGGTATTGTTTGATACCTTGAATACATGACACCTTGTATGTATTGGAAAAAAAAAAGTTCCATGGGATTCTGACCTCGGGGTACGAAAAACAATAGTGCGCTCGAGAAAACTACTACTTTTCATACATTTACAGTACTTTTTACTCAAGTTCCATAGTGTAGTTTTGACTGTACATCCTCCCAACCGGAACGGCTGATCCTGAATCAATATCCACGAAGGCCCCACGTGGTGCGAACACAGCAGACGCACATTCCGTACCTCCCCTTCTCGCGTCGCCTCCGTTTCCAGCAGCCCGGCCGCCGCGCTCAAGCGTCGGAGGGCGTCGAGGAGTACGGCCTTCCGTGTGGTCAGGATGTACCGCGCTACGCAGCACGAGTAGCCGGCCACGGCGCTGCGCACGGGGACGCTCGTGCTGAGCGGCGCGCCGTGCGCCGTAAGCACGGCCGTGTCCACGCAGGCCAGCGCCGTCAGCGCCACCATGGCTGACCACGCCACCTGCCGGTAGGGACGGGCAAGGGTTTGTGGTCAACCGATCAATGCTTGTTCCCTTCATAGTGGACCTGAAACTAATTTCGTAAACCGTACAAAGATTTCGATTACCAACTTAAAAGGAACAAGCTGGCCCGTCCCACCGTCGAACCTTGGTGCCAGTTCCGCTGCACTCCACTGGCACCTCGGTTCGACTGGAGGACTTGGCTGGCTTGGCCTGCCAGCGGCGTTTACGGGGGCCCCCGGGCTCCGCCCCAAGTCACTCGGGATGTTTGCGGTGGTACATATTTTTGTAACGATTAAAACCGCTAACCCCAGCCCGTCCCGACTCGCGGCGGAGTAGGCGCACTACACGCAGCGGCCAACCCTAATCTAACAAATCTAACAATTCTCATAAAACAGAAACGCGACAAAATTGAAAATTGTTGCCACCGTACGTTTGTATACGTCATAAAAGGAGTCTATCCTCCAAATTTGAACTTTTTCCGTGAACGATATGTCAGCGTAGACGCGTCCGCCCGAACGAACAGTCAACACGAGACTATAAGCCCGGCTCTTGTCCGTTTCTACCGAAACGTGTCGGGACGGGCTAAAAAGCGTGAACGACACATGATTGGGCGGGAGGCTAGGTTAGGAATCTTGGTTAAGTTGAGCTTGGTCTTGTAGGGTTAGTTGGGTTGGTTAGGGCTGGTTGAGCGTCCGTGCAGAAAGAGTGACGCCCGCAGAGCGACGTACTGACATAACTGACATATTGGCATGGCAGGGTCCGACTCATCAGGTGGCAGCCGCCGGCAGGCCAAAGTAGGCGCGCGCCTGCGTCGCCAATCATGGTGTTCCGGGGACACCAGCGCCACTCCCCTTTACCAGTCGTACTCCAACGTGATTGACGAACCTGGGACTCCCTCATGATGTGCAGCATACGATCTAATTTTGTTTTGTGTCGGTCGCCAGGATCGAGGAGATGAATCCAATCATCGAGGTATGCTGTTAGCGGGTGGCTCACTGGACGACGGCCAGCAGAAGCCTGACTGGGAAGTAGAAGAACCAGGTCGAACGTTAGGGCACGGTGATGACAACAGGCACGAGGACAAACTGAAAATTCACGGACTCCAGAATCCTTTGTGGCACAGTGGAAGAATCACACTAGTTTTAATAGACGTTTTCGGTGTGACTGTTCACGGAGAAAAATCGCCGGTTCATCTGACCAATGTTCGCAGTAGGTTTTCAGACAAGCGACGGATCGAATGTTTGAACTCACTAATCAGTTGTACCGGCGTAAGGTAAAGTTGGATCGCCGACCATTACCGACGAATTTTTATTATTATTTTTTTTTTGAAGAAAAAGTTGTCGCACTGGCGTGTCTCGAACCTCCGTCGGCTACCAGGACTACTTACAAGGGGATGCCCCGAGGTGTCAGACTCAGAATTGGATGAAACTTTTTCGGCAGTATATACTGCCCACAAGACCCCCACATACAAAATTTTAGATGCCCTTATCGGCTAGTTCCGGAGATATTAATTTTTAAAGCATTAAAACAGGCTTAAATTAAATAAAACTAGTGTAAACGAGGAATTTTCATAAAATTCAGCCAGCAGCAAGCATCTCGCAAACGGCATGCTGGCGGCTTGGCGCTGTACCGCTCGTCTCCCCTCGCAACGCGGTTCCGTGGCCACGTGGGTAGCGTGCAGCGTCGGGTTAGAATCTTAATCATTCCGCCGCGACTATTTCGTGTTTCTTTCACAAGTCGACGTCAAGAGCAAAAGTAAGTAATCCTCTGGCATTGCAACAAGAACGGCCTTTTCTGGGTGCTCCAAACCTAATTTCGTTAACTAAATTTTGTTGGTCTGAAAACCTACTGAACCTGATGTAACTAACTTCTCGTTGCTCCCAACGAATCATGGGTTGGATCTACTCCGTGATTGACGTCACTGAATCCAGCAAGAGGATGAAAGGAAGAACATGAGCTGGCCCACTGTTCATACGCTGCAGGTTCGTTTTGTCGTCTGTGCATGCGCAGTGGGGCAGCGTTTGTTCTTCCTTTCATCTTCCTGCCGTTGCCGGTTACGTCGACAGTCAGAACGGAATCGTCTATTGGAGAAAAGACAACATACCTTTTTGACCATGTCTTCTGATTTCGCGATCTGAGCGCGCCCTTGTTCCTGAACGGAGCACGAGTGGACATCACCTCAGTCCCAACGTCGAGATTTTGTGACGAACCGTTTTCCCGTGGAGTCACCATCTGCACCGACTTTGAAACGATGGGCGAATCACTCGTCCAAAACGTGTACACACATTCAGGAATGTTAGGGGAGTTTCTAGGACTGCTACCCCTATCTGCTTAGGTTAAAAACCATTTCCGATTGCGGTGTATTGTCAGCCCACGCATGCTGTATCTGATCTACAAGTCCGATCAGAACGTAGAATTGGTTGCATTTCTGTGACTTTCAGGAAAGGAGTACCTACTTGGTTTGAAATACGTAACTCAGCCTGTAACGACACGCTCGATGGCTTAACATCGAGACTTCAGTTCCCAAGGTCCCCAGAAAGTGTTGAGCGACGCCGATTTCATGTAGTGTGTGTGCACCTAAATTCTGTATATCAATGTGTTATGTTCTGAGAATAGCGAAAATAACGCGCTGCGATACACTGTTATAAAAAAAATGTCAATAGGTGGTGAGGCAACATGTTTTTGATAAAATTATTTGTGTCCTGCAATAATAAATAAGGAGCCCGTCCGCTCCTTCTCCCGTTGGTTCCGAAAGCAGCCGTGGCAGATCGACTCTTTAGGGGTCAGTGCAGCCAATAAATTCACTTTATTTGCGACTTTTGTTCTTCATAGTTTGACGCCTGTTAACATTCCACATCCCGTTTCTGGGAGATTTTTGAATGTAAATGAAAATATGGTGCTTCATAACGCGCTTGAACACATTGCCACCGCAAATTACTAAAAAACAATGGAGGGAATTCCTATGTCACGGGGGCTCTCAAAGGTAAAATGATAACACTTGTGCAGCTAAGGAACCACAGTGTACTTCTAACGCTGATGAGTGTAGTCTCTCACTAAAATACGGCTTCCAAATGCTATTCGTGATGCAAAAGATAATTTAGCACTACAAAGTTTTGTCTGTGTCTTTCGGCAGCTAAGATAGACATGCAAAACAGTGATTTTATAGGCCACACTGACCCTATCTTCTTTCGGCAGCCGCTGTGTCAAGGCCGCGGACTTCCTAATCACTTTCAACATGACAGTTTGGTGGAGGTCGCGGTAGCTGCCTCGCTGCGCAAGCGCAGTGCACTGAACATACTTGTCATCGAAATGTCTTAAAAGGTGCACGTGAAATGTGCGTAGGTGTTATGTGTTTTATAGAACCGTAAATAGTGCGAGTTGTGCATGTAAAGTGTCGTTTTTTTAAAATGACTTTGTAAGTGGTGTCAGTATCTGGTGTTATTAATATGGAACTGCCATGCCTGCAATGGCCTCATCATTGACATAGTGGAATCTAATCAATGTGAGAGATATGTAATTGGTGTTTATGTACGTGTTGTGATCGTACATTGAATATTCTGTGTAGTAGACGCTTTAAACGTGTTAGTAAAAATTGTGTGATGAATGTCATAAGGTGTGGTGCAGGTAATTTTATCGAAATACTAATACGGCGCTGTCGAGCTTCTTTCTTCTGAATCAGCGGCGCCGTTTCGGCACGCTGAGTAGGCTATCCAAGTCCAGCCAGCCGAGTGGCAGTCCGGTGAGCGAATGTGCAACGAGACGAGATGCCGAGCCAGCCGAGTCGGTGCGTCAAGTCGACGCGTTCAGTTCTAGCGGAGCACACATGACTGATTACCCGTCGAGAGAAAACCTCCAATACATTCGCTGTTTCACTCTACCTTACTGCAAGTCGCGAGTGTTCTGTATCGATCAATCGAACTCTGTTAGCTAAGCCCTAAAGGTTTGTCCACCCTTTCCAAAAGGACCTCCACATACCCACTAAGTGTCATGGGATAATTTTGTCTTTTCCTTGATCAGTGGTGCTTATGCTTACATCGGCTGTACCTGACTTCATTTGGTTGTGAAGGAGTCAATGCAATATGTGAAGGTAATGCTTATTTATGTTTTATCTCTCTTCTGCTAAGTTTAAAACAAGTAAAGATTCCAATAAATGACCTTTAATGCCCGTACCCAACAAAAACTATCTTTCTTTTTATTTATAAATTACCATTTTCCCTCGTGATTAAACCTACTTTAATTCTTAGTAAAAACACTTTGAGACTGGTATTGCCATCAAGCTATGCATGCCCTTCCGGTTTTTATGAAACAGATGTTTGACAGTTTTCAATATCAATTATTTGGGCAGGAAGGAGAATGATTCAGACAACAGTGAAGGTCAAGGAGATTGGGTCCCCCCCCCTGAAAGTAAAACACGTTCAGATTTTATGTAACACGCAGACCAAATCGTTTCTCCGTAGCTCCCTTCATCCCCCGCGCACGAAACAAAAGTGTGTGAAAGGGAGGGGACGGGGGCGTTCCTAAACTACGTAACGCAACAGTCGTATGCAGGAAATTTTCATTCGATTTACGGAGGTGGCCAGCCAGTATTGTCCGTGAAATGTTATATATCGATTCGGATAGGGAGCAAAATAAATACAAAGTGAGAAAGTGGATCGTGTTTTATAATCTTCAGTGCGCTCCCCTGCCTCCGATTCTAACCCGACAAGTGCCTGGTGCATAGGCAAGTGCGCGCGTGGGTGTATTGCGGGCTGGCCTATCCCCACCTTAGGAAGCGCCACAGACAAGCATCGCCCATCGCGATCAGCTTTCATTTCCTGTTACGTTTTAAATATTATCTACGACTCGCTCGCTATATTACGCGCAGCACATCGGAGCATACCCCTAGTATTAAATTGGGAGATTCGGTGTTGCCGGGTATTTCGGTGACGGATCAAATGAAAATTACTGACATACGCCTAGATGTCTTCATTGCAATGCACAGCTCGATTCGATCCATTCACCATATCGGTGGATATTGCAGGATCTTGGAAAGAGTAATTTGCTGTAAAAGATTCGTCTGCTCCAAATAAAATGCTCCAAGCTTCACTCGACCGCGGTCGCTCCACTGTTCCTGAAAGAAATCATGGATGACTCTCCTTACACGCAAATTGTGAATACGAATTCATCAACGTCAGTACGACGAAGTTTATGGGGGCTTGTGTGTAATAAAGCAGTAAAGTAAAACTAAAAAAAAAAAACAATGGTGACAATCTGTGGGTTTCGCAGCGGGCGTTGGCCAACGCTCTGAAAATATTTTTTGGAACTATTGGCCTACTATTAAAGAACTTGTATTCTGTTGGCACGTAGGCGGCCTCTAGCGTGTGCTCGTTTGGATAGTCCATAAACGCCCGCCTGAAAAAGGACCTGCTGGGCCTGCCTACATGTAGGCTGAAAGGATTGTAGAGGGAGAAGAGATAAAAAGAGTCCCTGTGGCTACCCGAGAAAACAAAGTGTCAATGTTAGCGCAGCACAGATGACGCAGGAGAGCTTCGTATGCCCTGTTATGCAGTTTAGGAGAATTCCTGTCAATAGAGAAAAGTTCACGTTAGAGCAAGAGGACTCCTGCTTTGTGAACAGTGATGTTGTGGCTTCTGGAAAATGTTGTAGTATTTAATATTATAATATATCTCACAAAGGTGAAGATCAAAAAGCCTTACGGGCGTACGGCAGTTTTTGATTATAACAATACAGCCACGTGCATTCATCCTCCTCCTGCCAGTTCGGGCGGGCTCGGGCGCGGCGTACTGAGTGTTTGGGAACTAAGTTAGGGCATAGTGATCGGAAGAGGTGTTTTGGAAACGTCACCGAATCTGCGTTCCCTGTCACCCTTCTCTCGACCCTAATGCGAGGGGTTTCACTCGAGGATTTTCTTGTCCAGAGTATTGCCCAAATAACGTGTGTTACGCTGGTATTACACAGAGATCATAATTTATTTTCCCATAAGTTTCGCAGTTTTTGAGCATGTTAAACAACTTTTGGTGTTATTACGATACCTGGTTTAGGCGTACAGGGTGTAGCGCAAGTGAAAACCCTCTGGCCCCAATCACTGGTAATCCAGGAGTATGACATCACGCTCTAACGAATGTGACACGTGTCACATTCTTCGAAACGTTGTGTTACATTCGTTTCAATGTGACTGGTGAGAAAGACGCCCGAGTCACGCTGAAACGAATGTGACATGAAATTTAAACGAATGTGACACTTGTCACATTCCTGGATTACCAGTGATGCTTTACTAATAATACCCAACATGTTCCAAATGCCTACAACGATTATGCTGATTTGTAGACTGCTCGGGCTCAACTGCAGCAGCAAGCTCGTTGTTCGTTTACCTGAAACGGTGGGTAGTGCACACCTTAAGAGGGAAGAGGACCACTGCTCTGTGTGGCCTCTGCGGGCTGATTTTGAATCGTCTTCTGACGATCGCCACAGCCAAACAAAGAGAGGGCAGGATTGCAGCGACCAAACTATGGCACGCCCCCGCACTTGCCCTACGCATGCCTAATAGGGGAGGAGACCGAACCGAGCGCTGCGTTGTCGCCCCCGCCCCCTCCCCCCGCTGGGGCTTCACTCGGTCGCGCCATTGTACTGGCAGGTGTTGGTGCCAGTTCAGCCGTACGCCGTGTTAGAATATTTGTTGAAGATGTTCATTTTGCAGTGAGAAGTTTAAAAGGCAAGCTGCCAGCGGGGGGCGCGCGCGCCGGGCTCCGGTCGAGCCATGCGGGACCAGGCGACACAAATTGAGAAAGCGGTGTGTGTGTGGGAGGGGGGGGGGGGGCCTCAACGTGCTCGGTCTGCGTGCCCAGCGCGCACGGCTGAGAGTGTTCAAAAAGCGCTGTGCAGAGG
The DNA here is from genome assembly GCA_026979955.1 of Megalurothrips usitatus. Taxonomy (NCBI): domain Eukaryota; kingdom Metazoa; phylum Arthropoda; class Insecta; order Thysanoptera; family Thripidae; genus Megalurothrips; species Megalurothrips usitatus. The sequence continues at coordinate 9,876,550 of CM049606.1, forward strand.
TTTGGCGTTCCGGTCGTGGCGTCCGCACCGTTCAACGCACTGAACGCAGGCAAACATGTCTGAACAGAAGAACACGAAAAATAAAGATAATTTGGCATAACGAATTTTTTTGATGATTTTAGGACAATAACAAAATTTAGTTACAAAAACTAAAATTTTGCCAAATTTCGTTAGAGCAGGTTAGAGGAACTAATGCAATGATTAGTTGCATTAACAAAATTGGAAAAAACAGAAATCTCGCCGTGGGAACCAAGAATTGGCTGCCTTAACGAATTCTCAGTTCCCGGAACTGAATTTCGTGGTCGTCTCCAAATCAACAAATAAATTAGTTGTGCCAACTAATCATTTTTCTGCGTGAAGGTTGTTCCTACGTCACGGAGCCCGAATATTTTTCCGTGCCCGGGGAACAAAGACATTAGAGCGCAAAGTCTCAACCGTTTTTAGGTACGTCAGAGTGGTTCAAAAAATAACTTGAACCAACCGATATTGAGATTGGACCTTCAACTTCTTCCTCACGATGTTCGAAGTCGATGCATCGAACGGTTTGGGCGATCGTGAAAAGACGACTGAAAATCGGCCCGCAGAGGACGCCAACAGCTCTTTCCTCTTAATGTGTAGGTAGACGCACAGAGAGAGATCCAGTTGCAGTCAGGCGCAAACCAAGTACGGTTAGAGTACACCTCAGCCAATCAAGTGATCTCTCGAACAGGCAGTGCTGTGTGTGTCTGGGAATTTTTTTAAATATTACGTTTACTGTTTCTTGTTATATGAAGAAAGTGCTCCTTCAGTGATCGGACGAACCCTGTAACCACAATTTTCTTTACGGTCCTGCGCGCACACGGGGATCGTTCTTCGACACCCCTACATGACAGAGTGGAGTAGAAATTCAATTGTGGGCCACTTGAGGAAAAATCCAGGATTACACACTATTTTTCCTTTTACCCACCTCGAAGTCAGCCTTCAAGAGAAGTTTTCCGGCTGTGATTTATGTTTGAGAACATATTTTTGTTGTTTACAAATTCGAAAATGTTACGTTTTTCCCCAGATCCCTGCAAACGACCCATAACTGACTTTTTATCAATTGTGGGTGACAACCCTTGTAGTTTTGATATTGGAAACAAACTACTACTGAAAAATACTGTCCCACTCTGTGAGACACTGGTAGGCTGGAGTTTCGCACGGGTTTGGGTTGGTTACGTTACCGTCTATTTATGACTTGAGTTAATTTTTTTTTTTGGCGAGCAATGTCAAGTGATGTCATGCCATGACAAAACAAAATAAGAAATGAGAGCCCCTAAATCTGGGTGAACGGTAAGTCAACGATAGCGGAGCATACCGTTCAGGATTGCCACCATTTGGAAAAATGTATATGATGCTGAACATAAATATAAGAAATGGTTTGAAAATTTACTAAAAACAGTACTTGAGCGGTAAAAAGGCACAAGTTCCAACCGAAAAACATTAAAACATGTGAAAAGACTAGATTTATAGGAAAACATGAAGTTGAAGATTAGTTGTATTCTCTCAAGGGTTGGCAGTTTTGGATATATTTCATGGATTTTGATTGGTTACAATGGGCAGGCGGTAGATTGCTATTACGTTTGAATTCAATCCTCACAAGATAACCTGGTAATAATGGAAATTTACATGTGCACATCGCACACATGCACCCAGCTGACCAGCCGAGCTATCCCTTTCTTTTGCTATTGGGTGGCGTGAGACAGCTGAATTTCAAATGCGTTTTTACGCGAACTGTTACATTTTATGAGTTTAAAAGTAGGTTCGCTGTACTTGCCCGGTCACCCTGGAGATTTTTGTTCTAAGCAGGTGACACATATAACACCACCTACAACACCTCCAACGTCAGAATAAGAAATAATATTAAGATAATTCATCAGCGGCTTCTACTCTCATGCGGCAGCAAGAGCCAAGCTAAATATATATAGACCGCCCGACCCTACCGGGGGATGTGCGCGCCTCACCTCGCCAGTGCCGCCCGCAGTTTACGGTCGGCCGTGCTTCCCAGCCCGTAGCTCATGAACGGTCGGGTTTAGATGGGTAGTGTAAGCGAGCCGATTTTAGCACGGAGTCTAGGCTTTCTGTTGGTACACATATCTTTTAGATCCGACCATTCTAGAGCGATCAGTCAGCCGTAGCTCAAGCCGTAGCTCGTGAACGGTTAGTTATAGATGGTTGGTGTAAGCGAGGCGATTCTAGTACAACGTCTAGGCTTTTCGGCAATATTTCTGATCCGATCAACCGAGAGCGACCTAGAGCGCGCATTGTCGCATCGGCCTGCAGCGGCGGGACCCTCCAGGGCGGCAACAGCGCCTTCGCCTCCCCCCTCCTCCCTCCAGCTCCCCTCACCCTCCCGCTCTGCTCCCAACGGTCCCACGATTCCAGACCAATAGCTAGGCTTTCCGACGACAAGCGAGATCGGAAGTGTGTATCACCTGCCTCCATGGCAACTGCTGCTGGCATTTTTTTTGCCACATTATCGATCTACAGCAATTAGGTCTGTAGACCGTAGAGGCGCGTATAGTTGTGTCCCTTTCTTTCGTCATAAGAAGTGAGATACCTGACTTTTGAACCGATTTTTCGGTCACTTAGAAGCTTTTTCAAAGTGTAAAAAGACGTCAGCGTGCCCTGAAAAAGTATCCTGCGTGCATGTGCACAGTTTCAGAAAATTCTGTTAGAGGGCCATAAGGGCAATGCTTAAAAGAAAAATAAAGTCCAATCCGGTCAGACGATTGTTCACAGTGCGTTCTGAACTGTGTCACGGGCGTTGCGCTGCTGATCCAGGACTTGTTTTCCAAACATGCGCCACCCCCGCTCGCGCCGACCACGGGCCGAGCGCTCGCCGCCGCGACTGAGACGAGTTAGTCTTTAGTCGGCAGGCGTGCGGAACAGACCATACTACCAACCTGCTAGGTGGAGTTAAGGCGAAACTCTCCGAGTATTCATTTAACTCACCCTCTTACCGCCCTTCTTGTGCACAAGTCCGGTAAGAGCCCTAGCAGCTTTGGTGCCATTGACAGTCCTCAATCTGCGACCTGTCATTATAAACCCAGAGGTAAACAAGATAATGCAACTCCGTTTCACTCCGTGCCTAAAAATGGTTGAAGACTGAGTGCTAATGCTAATGGACTCCCACGAAAAAATTTGCTTTAAAATGTCAATTTCTGTTGTCGGGGATACAAGGTTATTAAAGTCGTGATTCAATTATAGGTTATATTTTGACTTATTTAGAGAAACTTGTGGATAATGTCAGTGCATATACCGAAAACCACCCATCCCAGTCAACGTCAGCTTTGCAAAAGCAACGCAACCTGAGCAACTTTGACTGTGACTTTAAACAAGAAACAGTGGTTGATATAAAACGACCGAACAGCAAAACGAAGCGTTTTCTGACTGTAAGAAAGATACACTGCCAGGAAGGAGCAATGTTAAAACTCTGCTGTAAAATAACGATAGGAAAACTATTCAACATTTTCCTGTTATTTTACGACACTCCTTGAAATTTTACATAAAGTTTACAGGACATTTCTCGTTTTTTTACGGCTCTTCCTATTAAATTACACGCAAAGTCCTGTAAAAGAGAATGACTTGACCTCGCGTTTTCCAAGCTAACGGGAACATTCTTGTGAAAGTACAAAAGACGCCTCTGTGATTTAATAGGGACCCCGGTAAAAAAGATAATCAATGATTTCTTGCTCTTTTCAAGAATATTTTTAACAGTGGGGATCTCTCACTGACTTGAAAAGTGTACGCGGGATAGTGATTAAAGTCGGCACTGAAAAACGAAGGGCTAGGTTCACCGCGTAATTTGGGCGATGGAGGTATGTGTCACCTGTTTAGGGCGATGGACTGAATCCCCAGTTCAAATATAAGGCTGGTTATACGCCCAATTCAGTCTCAGAACCTCACATTTGACCCACTCCGGTGTTTTTAATGTTTTTTTTTGTTTTGAACTACACACGGCAGTTAGGGTTTGGATTCTGAGCAAAACCGCAATCAATATTACTTAGTACGCTTAGTATGAGTACGGTTATTCGCCCGGCAACAGCAATCAGCCCCTGCCCGCCAACTCAGGCCGCCAATTTGGGCGCTCACCCCTGTCCCTCCTTCGCCCAAATCATAGGCAAGCTATAACACAATAACATGGCTTTATTTTGCGATTCTATGTCGAGATGTCTACGATTTTCCGCTATCTCGTAAAACGCTTAATATACATAAGTAAAAAATATTTACAAAATTTCTGAGAGGCGTCTGAACTGCTCACCCGTTTAACGAAACGCGGTTGGTGTAGTGTTGGCATCACTCCGCGAGAAAAACGGTAATGAGTCCCCTAATCAACTGCAGCCAAGGTGCTTCTCTGACATCGGGTACTGTGTCAAATGCAACTATAATGTTTCGTGTCGGAGACGAGTTTGATTCGTGGGCAGAGTTTCAGCGGGTAAAGAAGGCGTACGAGGAATCGGCCTATTCACTGTATGTGATAGACACGTCAAGCAGTATTGTGAATCACAACAAGAAGCTGCAGCTTCAGGGTGAGATTAAGCTCTTTAAGAGCTCCCTGAAGTACAAGAATGTGGTCCTCGTTCACGGAAAAAAAAAGTTGGCACAGCTAATTTGTTCGTTGATTTTGAGACAAGCACAAAATTTAGTTGCAGGAACTAAGATTTCGTTAGGGGAACCAAGATTTTGTTAGGGCAACTAATTTTTAGTTGAATCAACGAAATCCTTAAAAATGAGACTTTTCGCTGCGGTAACCGATAATTCGTTGTTCCAACGAATTCTCAGTTCCCGTAACTGAATTTCGTGGTTGTCTCAAAATCAACAAATAAATTAGTTGTGCCAACTAATCATTTTTCTGCGTGTTTGTAAGCATGGTGGGCGGAAAAGAGTTGGGAAGGGCAAAGGTATCCGTCCTATTCAAAGGTAAGTGATTGTCAGGTATGGAGAATACTGTGAGTACCGTATGCATGCACCGCTGATATCCTGCGTGTTGTAGCACTTTTCAACATGACTGTCCAGGCTTCATTCACTTGATTGCTAAATCAGAGGAAAAGCTTAGGATTGTGGAGATGTGCCTCGGTCATGAGAATCATGATCTGACAGGAGAATTACGTGCCTACCTCCGCTTGCCTACTAGGCAAACCCTTGACATACATGGCCAAGATTTTAGGAGCCATAATAAAAATTTTCGATCAACAAATGTTTTAGGCAGTGCAGCTAAAAACATATCATAGTTTAGTGACAGTGCCTAAACTTTAATCTTTGTGCCGCAAAATTTCCCCCCGTACAGACCGGTACCAGTATCTGGTCGGGCGGGCTCGGACCTTGGGCGCCACCCGGCCGGTCGGCTCATCGTGCCCGATCCGAGGCCCAAACCGAGCCCCCATGACCGGATACTGGCTCCGTTCCGCGGGCTTACTTTCGTTACCCTCCCGTCTGGGCCTGGATCCGCTGAAATACCCTATAAGGGGAATGAACCTCGCCTTGAACGTCCCTCCAACACCGCCTTTAGGGGCCACAATACCAGTAACATTGGGGTGATCATTCTATCCCTCGCGATCGGAAGGCATAGAAATTTGAGTCGAAGCGCTCGCCCTGATAAGGATGAAGAACCTTAGGTTTGCAGTGGATTGTCTAAAATGTTTTGGAATGTGTTCATCGATTGTGTCAGACTGCGATTGCTTGGAACATGTGAAATTGTTTGTAAATGGTGTCGCCATGCACCCAGAAAAATGATTTCGTGGATCAAGGTTAGACTGACCTGAAAAACACTAGTCTTGAACTTTCCAAGGTCACATACCTTAATCCAAGCTAAACTTAAACTTCGTTCAAGATCAGAGTCTTGATTCAAGTATATAAACCTTGGAAAGTTCAAGGCTAAAACTACGTTTTTCTGGGTGCGTTCATATTGTGTCGGGCTTTGTTTTATTGCCCAGGATTGTGTTTCAAGTTTGGTTCTAGTCTAACAGATACCTCCCTTTCGGCCTGGTTACCTGACCACCAGGCGCCGCGCACATTTCGCTCTGGCGGCTGTTGTATTTTCATTTCGGACCCCGAAAATCCCCTATCATAATACTCGCCTAGTTGGCCTCTACATGGTCCTAAAGTAGGCCAGTTTCAATATGAACGGAATTACACAACTTCTTTCTGTCTCGAGCACGGTAGGTGAAGCGACAAACGGACTGCAGATTTGGATAAGGCGCGGTTTCAACTTCCTGCCGTTGAAATTTCCATTAAAAATGCGCATCAATATATGATCACTGTTGTAAAAAAGTAATTCTAAAATGGGTGCTCTGGAAATGGTAAAGGCTTTGGGAACAACATGAACTACTGTTTTATAATGGCAAGATAATCGATGATTCGCAATTCTGAAATGACAAAACAAAACCCTCAAAATTGTAGGCTTGAATCAAGAATTTGCCCCCGAGAATGTGTAAATGCTTGGGTCAAGCATACGCATTTAACGTGATACAAGGCGTATGCTTGAATCGTGCATCCATATTGAGGGTGATGATTGATTCAAGCATATAATGTATTCTCGGGGACATTCGTGATTTAGGCATACAATTTTGAGGGTGCATCTTGAAATGACTTTTTGGCCGACTAAAGCCATTCCCAAATGGTGTTTCGTCATTTTTAAATGACCAGCCACACATGACCAGCCATTCTCATAAGCCAGCGGCACTTGCTACTGTTTAATTATTTTTTTCTTACATTGTAGATCTGTTTAGCTAAAGAGGTGAAATAAAAATAGGCAGATTTCGTTTTTCGTTTTATCTCGTAAAAATACTACACCTCCCAGCGATACAACACCTGAAATCAAACCGATCAAACCGAGATCTCAACATATTACCGAAATCTGTCCATTTTGTCTCATTCGCTAATAAAGGGCTCTGATAAAATATAAGTGTCTGGAACTCGGTCGGCAATTCATTGTGCTAATTGTGGAAGTGGTGCAAGTTACACCAGATCACCTGCAACCACTCACATGCCGGAGGCCATCACGTGCCTCTCTCGCCTAGTATGTAGCAGCTGCCAACTGGTTCCAGTCCGAGGTGAAGAGAGCACGGCGCAGTGGGGGTTACCTCTTCGCACCAGCCGCGAACCCGATCGCGCGGTGAAGCCAGCAAGTCCACCTTGTTTACGTTCGCCCACGGTTGTGCCTCATGATTCGCTCACAGGCTCCTGAAGTGCACTCGTGTCGGGTGCGCTTCGATTGCGTGCGTACGTGCGACGCTCCTCGCAGCGTTAATACCTGAGCGCCTCAGTCATGACTCAGTGATGGCAGCCTTGCCGGATGGTTCGCGGAGCGCACGCAACACGCCCCTCCCGGAGGGGCGGGGCCCTGTCACCTTGGCTGCCGCTCCCATTCGCCATCATCGAAGAGAATGAATGAAGGCAACCAAGCGAAGGGAAACGGTGCGAGGAAACGGTAAAACGGCGTTCAGTGTGAAACAATATATGGTAATAGCGTTACGTGATACTGCCGTATTGACGAGTATCACATCGGGCGTTCGTGAACAGAATAAAGGCAGCGCAGCGGAATGCGTCTGGGGTGTAACCAGGTAACACATACAAGAAATTAGAATACAGAGATAATTTCTGATACGGGTCGGTAGAAAGGCAGCGTGATTTTGGCCTCGCCGGATTTACGACGATTAGATCAAAGGATTTCGGAGTTCCAAACACGCCGAATATTGATTTTAGTACAGTCCCTACCTCAGTGTTTTTCGTGTATCCGGCGCAGGCGTGTTTGCCGGCCTTCAGTTGCTCTAACAAGCCGTTAAAATTCAAGAGTCAAGAAGGAACCTCGAAAGCACACATGAATTTCACTGAGTGTCCGTTCCCCTAGCTTTTCTGTGTCGAAAACAATAGGCCTTAATCTGAGTCCGTACCTTAAATTCATCAGTGTACTATAGGTGCCCGTGTACTCTTTTTTCAAGGAAAGTTAATATGAGTTAGTTAAATAATGTGTTGATTCAATTTTTTTCCCTGTTTTAACCATATTTGACATTTTGCCTAAGAATTAATACGTTAAAATTGTCCCTTACCACAACACGAAAATATCGAAAATCGAACCTAAAATCGATTATTTTGTGCAAAAATCGATTTTCTACTAAATCGATTTTTTACTAAATCGATTTTTTAATTTTGATTTCTGAATCGACGAATCGAAAATCGATTTAGTCTAGAAATCTACCATCCCTACGCTCGTCCTGGCGAATGCTTCCTGTTCGTATGTCAGCCAAGCTTAATTCGTGACCTATTCGTTGCAACGTGTTTCGGGAAATCTTCATGCATAGATGATTTTGGTTTCACTAAGGCGGGCAGTGAGGTGTTTTTGACAGATTTCGCACAGATGCTTTATTGCGCGGGATGGGCCAGATTGTTTATCTGCAATTCTAATCGGGTGAGATGCTTGAAGAGCACAGCGGAACTTGCCAAGCTTACTCTGATTAGGATATTACCGTTCCTTTAATCAGAACCTCTTAGTTTTTACTGTGCCGATACCGAAAAAAAAAGTCTATATTTCGTAATATTCGTGATATGGTGAATTTTATATTCACAAAATTTTAGGTTTTATTTTTTATGATTACGTGATAGGATAGGGCGAAAATACAAAGCAAAATTTTGTGAAAATAACATTCGCCATAATTTTTAGCAAAATTTCTAGACTAAATTTTAAGAAAAATCTAGTATCGAAAACATGTATTTTCATGTCGCTTTTGACAGTGCTGCCTTAGTTTTTTCTGTACTGTGCAAAGAATTTTAAATACCCATTTAAAGACATACATCGAACTGAGCAGGTCGGCAGTGGTCGTGATGGTGCTGGACGGGTGTCTGGGGGCCTAGGAGCCCTAAAGGGTGCCGGGGAATAGATGTGCTGCAACAACGGTGATGCAGGGAGCCCGTGGTGTGGCAAAACCGGGCAAAACCGCTTAAAATGGCTTGAAAACGCTTCGAGCCGCGTGCGCGACCTCAGAATCTGGTCCAAAAATTCTGAAAAAAAAAATTCAGGGGTCCTTTCTTGACATGGAGAGCACACCGCTAGTGTGTGCGGGACACTTTTCAAACTTTGTTGTTTTTCTGGCACAGTCTCACACCGGTTCTGTAGATACTATGTGACACGGAACGGAACAGACCTTGCGAAGTGTTTGTGATGCGAATTCGTCCGTCGTTTGCCCGTATTGATGGCTCACAAACGCGAGAGAGACTCGATAGGCCACTTACCTTTGCTTTCGCTCGGGTACTTGAAGAGCGAGCAGTGCCGCATTATGACGTACCAGGGAAAGGTCCGTTTCAGCTCGTGAATGGCAGATAGGGGCGTCGCGTCCGCTGCAGTACCAACGCTGGTCTGCGGCTGCACAGCCGCGCACAAACGCTCGGCGATGATTTTACTGCCCGTGCTGGCGCTGTTCGCTGTTTTGGCTGAGGCCGAGAAAAGTTGTCCGTGCCCCGCCGAAACCGCTGCCGTTCTGCTTTGCGGTTCTGACGGCGAAACGTATTCCAGCGAGTGTGACCTGGACTGTGCGAGGGCCACCCGACACGGTATGGCAGTGTTTTGCATTCGCAATCCGAGTTCATGGGGAAATTATAGAAAAGTGGTCAAAGGTAGCACTTGGTATTTGGTCAAACACAAAATACAAACTAGCCTTCAATTACATCTCGAAGCGCGGCACACTGTTTCCTTCTGGTATGTCCGGGACTGGCGCTCGGCAGCGGTCCGGTCGGCCGGTGGCTGAAAACCGTAAGGGCGGTCGGAAGTGGTCTGGCGCGCGTTCAAGTTGTTTCTTACAGCCAGCCAGATAATCTTCCGGGTTTTAAAGCGCGCGATATTTGAATTCAGCGAAGTGTGCACCTGTGTACAGGAGACGGATCCGCCATACGTATTTTGAGAGGACGTCCAAACTGCAAATTTAGAGGCACACTGACTCGTAAAGACGAACAATAAGGTAGTTCCAAGATGTACGAAAAATTAAGATGAGGCGAGGTGTTATTGGCTGAGCGATAGCGAAGCCCTGGACCGACTGGGTCAAAAATGTTTTGTCTGTCTGTCTGTTTGTCCGCGCGATTTCTCGAGAACGGTTAGACGTAGAGAGCTCAAATTTGGACCACACCTTTCTTGCATCATACCAGAGTCAACCTCCCCTCAGGGGCACCGCAGCCTAAGCGGTTTCTTAGATAATTTTCACATGTGGACCAAAATTATAAATCCGCCGGTTGGGTAAAGTCAGTATGCGCCATGCGCCTGTCGTGGAGGGGCGGATCAGTGACGCGAGTGGGTTACTCTCGGTTAGGTTAGTAGGGGCCTGGGTAGGCTAGGCTCGGGCAGGTAAGGGTAGGTTAGGACTGGTTAAGCGGCATTGATAAGAAAAGGCTGATGTAAGATACGTTCGGAAGGCAGAACATGAGCGTGTTTGCGACCGTGCGGAGAGAGTGACGCCCTCAGGGCGTCCTCCTGACTCGCCCTGCAGGATCCTACTCGTCAGGTGGCAGCCGCCGGCAGGCCAAGGTAGGCGTGCGCCAGGCGTGGAGTGGCGGAACAGTGATTCGCGATGAGCGAAGCCTGTTACGCCACGACGCGGTCTGGCGTACGCCTACCTTGTCACACTCAATACTCTAGTGCAACTCAGTGCAAAAGTGCGTACGAATTTATGCATGCACAGCTTGTACTGTAAATTACGCACAATAATAGATATTGGTACACAATAGCGTTCAATATTGAACATAACGTACGGATTTGTAAGCAAGCTACGCATGCGTTAACTCGTACGCACTTCTGCTCAAAATTGTAGAAAAGCATTGAGCGTGATCAGTTTCTAAACTTTCACCCTGCACCCGTAATAGCAACTCACAAGGGAACGGCACCAAGTGTAAATCTCAGATGTTGATGAAACATTTTTGGGTCCGAGCGGAGCGAGGAGCCCTTTGCAGCGGCTTTTACGCTTTTTCTCTCCTCCTCCCAACCATTGTTGCCGCTCATAGCCTATGAGTTCGCTTCCCATTATAACTATCCCTAGGTTTCTATTTTTTTCCATTCGCCGTTAATAACTATTGCATACTTTTTAAAATAATATATTTTCATCGAATAAATTACAAACTCTCATTGAAAAAATCCTATAAGCTCAGATCCAAAAATTCAAATTTTAAATTACAAGGAGTTCCCACTCTCAAGCCTCTCTAGCTCTCTAGCTTCTACATCCCTCCCCTCTGCATATTTTTACTTCTCCGTATTACATTACTACTGTAGCTGTATGAATTAAAAACTATTAAAAATATATTTGTTTCATATTCCACCTTCTTATTACATCAGATAAAAGTGTTAAAATCATAATTTATAAAAAACATCAGTTTCTCCCCTCTGCGTTCCCTTCTGAAACCATTGTTAGGAAGTTAGCAGGCCCCGCGGGCCCCACGAGCCGCGGCTGGCCGCGGCCATGCGGCCGTCATTGTCTTGTGAAAACCAAATGTGCTGTCGTCGGTTAAAATATCAGAAGGTTCATAACTTCTAAAAAAATTGCAAATTTGTGATCTGCATCAATGCATTACCAAGGTTAGTTGTCTCGCGTTTAAATATCGTTTCAATAAATTTTAATCTTCTGTTATTGTTGCCTCGGCTTCCCAGTTCGGCGTCCCGTGGCCTGCAGGCCGGCGCCGCAACTTGTGACAGTCATACGGACGGCCTTTTCCTACAATGTCGGTGTAGCCGCGCTGTGTAAAGCGTCGAATCGCCGGACAGATAGACACCGGTTCGAACCGAATACTTTCTTATTTTTACGATCATAAAATCGTTAACCTGCTTTTAACGTTAGAAATCCCGTCCCCCGAGGACCACTCAGCGGTTTTGGCGCTGGAATTTTTTTTTGTTTAACCTACTATCTATAAAATATCCGGAAACCAATTTTTAGCTGCCTTAATTGGTAAGTGCCCGAGGTATTAATTTATTTACATTTCCAAGAGTCAATTAGACCAATTGACTCTGCGTTTGACATTGCGTTTGCGCCTGAAGTCACTCGAGATGTGTCCGGTGGTCTATATTTTTGTAACGATTAAAATCGCCCGTCCTTACTCGCGACGGAGTGCGGCTTGCAGGCGCACCACACGCAGCGGCAAACCCTAACCTTACAAATCGAACAATTCTCATAAAACAGATACGCGACAAAATTTGAAAACAGTGACTACCGTACGTTTTTTCACTCCACAAAAGAAGTCTACCCTCCCAATTTGAATTTCCTCCGTCAACGATAAGTCTGCGCACACACGTCCTCCCGAACGAACAGTCGGCATCAGACTATAAACCCGGCTCCTGTCCGTTTCTACGGAAACATGTCGGAACGGGCTAAAAAGATATCACAGAGATCTTTTTTTTTTTCAAGTTTTGCCTGTTCTAGAGACTAAAACATTAACATCTCAGGAACTTACCGATTTGGGCAGGTAAAATATAGTTGACGGACATTTCATTGGCAGTAGGTTGATCAAAAAAAGTTTTATCGAAATCCGAAATTTACACTTGGTGCCGTCCCCCTGTCAGATGCTTGAGCTCTCTATTTCCTTTCGAGCACCTCCGGGGGCACCTCCACACTGTCTTATTGTGTGAGATCTCCGTCTCTGCGCATGTTGGCTACAAATTGTCCGTTTTCACGTGTCCGTAGATGTAACCGTTCTCCATCCGGGACCGTGCTTGGACACCGCCCGACTGAGAAAACAGCTTCTGTTCGCGAGTCCGGGTTTCTCCAGTATTGAGGAGTGCCACCACAGCTGTGCCGAAAATTTTCGGATATGCCAGCGCAGGTGCATGGATTATAGATGTATTCGAATGTGCTCAGTGCGTTATTTAGCGGACTGTAATTGCGCGTGCAAGCGGTATTTGTCTTCAGTGGAGCGCTCTCCGACCCAACATAAGTGGGCAGCGGTCGAAGCTGCCTCAGTGGCTCTCCAATTCAAGGTACTTACTGTGAGTAAATAGCTGAATATGGCAGCTTTGAGAACAACGCTAAATATTGTTTTGAAATGGCAGGTTCGTCGATAATTCCCAATTCTGAAATAACACTACAGTTTGGATGACTTGAGGCATTTGCAAATGGTTTTTACAACTTCAGAAAGACAGAACCGCTCTTGTAGGGTAAGGGGTCGCACCCATATTACGTGACCAATTTTTGCCTATTTTAGAACACCCCCTACCCCTCCGTGACCATGCGTAGTATTTTCATCCCCACTCCCCCCGGGCACGTAGTATTTTCAAAAATGCAAAAAAAAATGCACGAAAATGAGTCTGTGCAGCCAGAGTTGAAACACCTTTGAATCTTTTGGACCATTGTGGTTTGCGTATGTTAAAGAAAGGGCAGCCCTATCTGGGGAGTCAACACTTCGACGACCGTCGCAGTCAAGTCAATGAATCCGACTCTGTCTCCAAAACCTTTGATGCCAGTGTCTAACTGTGGCTGCAACTGCACAGACTATACCACTTTTCTGTAAAGACAAAAGTATAGCGATTTTGTTTGGGTTCTAATTTTAAGATAGCGTCAATGTAGAAGGTAAGTGAGCTACTTCATTACTTTATTATCGAGTGTAATTGGCTTAGCTTGTATCAATCTCAATTTCAATATCAGATCAGTCTTGTTGGCTGAGCTTGTATCAATCTCAATTTCAATATCAGATCAGCCTTACGAAGCCAACATTTGAGCGTCAGAGGCCCAGTCTTAGAAAATCTCAGCGCTCTTCAAGTGCTGCCAACATTTACAAACTAGTTCAAAACTGACATAAAAGAATTTTAAAAAATAGAAACAACCGGACTGGAGCAAAAAAATGTTATTGTAGTATGAAAAGACTTAGTTTTGCGTACGTACTAAAAAATGATTTTTTTCTCGTTTCACAAAAAATGTTTGTGATATTGGTGTTGGTCAACCGGGGCTTTTGAAATTAGAGTAGCAATATTTGAAATTATACAACATCCTGCAGTTAATTAATATTAATTTCACGAATCAAATAACCCACATGGAATAATGAATATGAATTCGCATCGGTTCGTACGTGAATCCTTGTTAATTCAGTTTTGTTTATTAAACTATTACTTTATTTCAAAATGTTGTTTCAGTATGGTGGTAGTAGTGTAAGGATGACCTGACATCGTACTTCATCATGGTTGACATGCGGGTGACAGGGTTACGTGCCAATTCGTTTTGGTACTGCCGGTTTAGCCGTTTTTAATGCAAAAAAAAATTATTAGTAATAAAATAATTAATAAAAAATAGAAATTAAAATAGTGTTTCATTTTATTTTCCATTTACTACGCTTGATTTTCCGGGGGGGGGGGGGGCTAGGGAGGGAAGAGAATAACATCCAGAAGAAAAGAGAAGTGTTGGGAATAGGGGCAGACTGGACCCGCGACGATAAGGTCAGTTTAGCTAAGTTTGCTTTTTTGCTTTTGTTAGGGATCATTTATTTAGGTGTAAGACAAAAATTGGTTTGTATATGAGCGAAATCTAAAGAATCTATTAGAGCAGGTGAAATTTTGAATAGTGTTTTTCCTAGGGCTCAACATGAACATCGTAATTCGATGTGATTGTTATTTGGCTAAAATAATGATTTCTGCTTAGAGAAATTGTGAGCATGCTGGTAGTCGGCCCAGCTAACTTGCGCAAGAGGTTGTATACGCTGCACCCAGAAAACGTAGTCTTGAAAAGATGAAGTCTACTTTAGCTTCGATAGCGGTCAAATGAGACTTGATTCAAGACAAAAACTTCGCTTTGGGTCTACTTTTAGTTCTGACCGAGAAAAATGTTCCCTCGAATCAAGTCTAAAATAGATTTGAAGCCAGCCAAGGTCAAATTAGACTTCATTCAAAGCAAAAAAACCTTGAATCAAAGTCAAATGTGCCTTGAATCAAGCATTTTGTATCTAAAATCAAGAAGTCATTTTTCTGGGTGTGGGTGCGTTAGCCTCGATAGAATCTTCTTTGCCGACAGGCATGCAGCTCAGCCCAAAAATGTTTGCATTTCACTAGTAAAGTGCCACTGATAGCTGCAATAAAGGCACAATGAACTGCAGGCTACTGCGTACTTGCTGGCTATGGCAGCGCGTTCCCCACGTGCGGAATGAGAGCTCACGATGCAATATTGACCACGGTTGTACAAAAGGTACGACGTGACTTTCGCTGGACGCCCCCCCTCCGAAATCGGTCACGTAACATGGGTACCACCCCTAAGGGGCCAACAATTAACATTGGTCAGGAGCACTTGCTACTTCTCAATGGTTGATTGGACGAGCGAAAGTGAAGCCCTTACCCAACTAGGCCAAAAATTTTTGTGTCTGTTTGTCCGCGCGATTTCTTCAGATCGGTTAGACGTAGAAAGCTCAAATTTGGACCACATCTTTCTTGCCATCATGCCACAGTCAACCTCGCCTCAGGGGCACAGCAGCCTAAGCGGTTTCTAAGACAATTTTCACATGTGGTCTAAAATGTTAAGTCCACTGGTTGGATGAGGTGAGTTCTCGACATGCGCGTCAGGAAGGGCGAATCAGTGACTCAGTAGGTTACGCTCGGTTAGGTTTGGTTGGTGGAGGTCTGGGTAAGTTAGGCTCAGGCACGTAAGAGTGGGTTAGGACTGGTTGAGCGGCACTGAGAACGAATGGCGGATACTGACCTCACCCAACCGGCGGATTTTCAACACCCAATAAAACGTAGCCTTAGCCTTGATCTTTCCAAGGTTTATACACTTGAATCAAGACTCTGTTCCTGAACGAAGTTAAAGAACAGCTTGAGTCAAGGTTTACAACCTTGGAAAGTTCAAGACTAGTGTTTTTAAGGTCAGTCTAACCTTGATCCAAGATATCATTTTTCTGGGTGAATTTTAGACCACTTGCAAGACATATCTTATGTTTGAGCTGCGGTGCCCTTAATGTAAGAAAGATGTGGTCCAAATTTGAGCTTTCTACGTCAAACTGTTATCGAGAAATCGCGCGGACAAACAGACGAAACACCTTTAGCCTAGTCGGGTAGGGGCTTCGCTCAGCCAACGACGTGCAGCAATTGACAAGGCCAGGGGGGGGGGGGAACACCCCCCTCTTCCCGAAACCGGGCTATGCAACCCGCTCAAGAAACGCCTGAAAGTATGCAATAGGCGCGGCATATCACCCCCCCCCCCTCCTCCCTAAAACCAATGTCTCGCTGCGCCCCTGGACAGGGTAAGCGCTTAATGCCGCAGGCACCTTGAATTTCACGATAGCACTACGGTATCTGTCAGCTCCATAACCACATCAAAATGTCTCCTTAACGAGGCGTGACATGGTTTTGGAACATGCCACACACCAAAAAAAGATTTTTGAGCGTCTCAGATCTTGATGTGGCGTAGTCTGCGGGTTCCTTTCACGCATAGGGATAGGCTAAAAGCCCCTGGAGCGACATTTGGTCGCTACCATGTTATTTGTAGGACGTGAAAAATCCCCCCCCCCCCCCCAAAAAAAAAAATCGACTGATTGGGCAATCAGACACTGTTGGTCCGAAATGCGGTCCCCGAGGCCTTTGAAATATGGTCTATCCAATGGTGGCGCAAGATCTGTCGCTCCAGGGGGCCTTACGGCTGTCCCTGATCACAAAAAGAACCGTCATAATACGCGGCATCAAATTCTAAGACGGACGAAAATCTAGTGGCTTTTTCAGACTTAGATCCCTATTTACTTCTCTCGATGTGCACAGAATTCAGACCACGGCGAAGAGGATGAGGCGCAGAAAGTGATCGCTTGCTACAAACGCAATGCCGAGTCTGGGAACGCGTGCTGGTCAGCATGCGACGGGAAGGCCGACTGCCTCGAGGCCTGCGTCCGGAGGGTGCTGGACGCCTTCTGCACGTGCGGGGCTGCGGCGCGCCAGAGCGTCGTGTTCGCTGTGCTGACCTTCAGCCTCCTCCTCATCCGGGCATCCCTGCAGCATTGACTGACGTGATGCACTTCCAAGGATCGACGTTTGTCTCTATTCCACACAGAACAAATTTAAGTCAACCGTCACACACATGATCCTGAATATCCTACCCCTACTGGTTGATGACGAAAATAAAGCGTTAGTACCCACATACTGCTGCAAGTTTGGTGTCGATTACAAGGAATAACACATCTTGGTTGCAGTTTCTTTAACTCTAGAATGAGAGAACGTACAAAAGGGTAGGGGTACAATTATACCTTTGGGGGCTGAGGTGGACAAGGTACTAGACAAAATAAGACACTAACAAACATTAAATGAGAATAAGTAGGCAAGTACCCGGAAACTAGGAATTGGAAAGTCAAAGGAATGAAAAGGTAGACTTACCAGTGACAGGAAATGCATTAAATAGACATCCAAATGTTTCTAAAATTTATGACCCTGTTTTAGCTAACGACTGAGAAATTGTGTAGTGGTCAACTCTTCAATCGAAATTGTGATAATTGTTTCCGTTTAAATTTGTACCTGCTTATGATGTTTATTTGATAATAAGAAGATTGGAGTCGAATGCAGTGGGAGTAGATGGCATATCTTCAAAGTTAATATTATTCTTGAAGAATGCTTGTATTTACACATTTTAAAAAATTCTGGTTGTTATCTGACGTTTTGCCAGCGATTTTGAAATGTGCTAATGCTTCAACTATGCCCAAGATATTTATTCCAATACAATTTTCTAATTTAAGATCCGTTAATATTAAATGTCTTTTTCCTAAGGCTCTAGAATAAATTGTGCATGAACAGATTCAGGATTATGCATAATCCTTAACAATATGGTTGTAGAAGAGGACATAGCACCACCACTGCACTTCTAAAGGCAGCTGATGATGCATTAAAAGCCACTAATGTGATGAAAGGAAACTAACCCTTCTAGTGCTGCTAGATTTCAGCAAGGCTTTTGACAGACTGTGGCAAAGGTTAGTGTTGCCTCTGTTAACAAGTGTAGGTTTTTCAAGTGTAGGTTTTTCTGCATCCGTTAAGTGGCTTAATGAACATTTCTAACCGGTGGTGGAGAGTGGTGTCAGAAGAATTTATTTCTGACTAGGCCTTGGTGGAGACTGATGTTCCTGAAGGCAGCATTCTGGGCCCTCTTCTCGTCGTGTTTTTCTCTGATGTCCGGTGCAATACTAAATAAATATCACATCTAAGCTGATGATACCCAGTTCCACTACCGAGCTCAGCGGCTGCTCGTCGGCAACGAGTGGGCCACGGCGGCGGACGACGGTCGACACATCCATTCTTGCCGCCCCCCCCCCCCCTCCCCCGCGCAGGACATGGCATGGTTAACTCACATGGACCAGCTTACTGTGTGGAATTCCCCACAATATTCTCGTAAAGTTGACGTGAGTTAAAATGGCCACCCACCGAAGTGGACACCTACCAGCCACTGACAACCGCGTCAGCTCTGATCAACCCAGCATTGATTCAAATAAGAATTTCAACTCTCCGAATTTTTTCCACCTAGTCACCGGAGCAGCAGCGATGCAAAGTGGCGAAAGCACATACAATTCAACGATTTTAAGCGGATTTCCGATGTTGCAACCATTTTAACTTCTCTTCCAGGATGAAAAAAAATCCAGCAACAGGTTCTCTCTGTAGTCCGGAACTAGGACTGCAGCGAAGCCCTGGCCCGACTGGATCAAAAATGTTTAGCTTGTTAGTCTGCCCGCGATTTCTCGAGAACGGTTAGTCGCAGAAGGCCCAAATTTGAACTACAGCTTTCTTGCCTCACACCAGAGTGAACCTCACCTCAGGGGCACTGCAGCTGGAGCGGTTTCTAAGAAAATTTTCACAAGTGGTCTATAATTTAAAATCTGCCGGTTGGGTGAGGTCAGTATGCGCCATGCGCCTATCAGGGGGGCGTATCAGTGACTCGATTGGGTTACACTAGGGGAAGGTCAGGACTGGTTAAGCGGCATTGATGACGAAAGGATGATGTAAGATACGTTCGGAAGCCTGAACATGAGCGTGATTGCGACCATGCGGAGAGTGACGCCCGCAGGGCGTCCTACTGACTGATTGGCCCTGCAGGGTCCTTGTCGCCGCGCGGCCTGAAGCGCGGAGAAGCTTCGCGGAGACCTGAAACCTTCCAAATGGCCGTGATACATCAGCCATGAGACTAGGACTTATGGATCCGCTACGGGTCCTCCCGGATCGCCCGATTCTGCCGCTTTTTGAATTGTGCACCGACATATCTCACGAATTACTGCGATTTTCGACCTGAGAGTGGTCTCATTCGAAAGAGGAGAGTTGAAACTGTGGCCAAAATTCAAAAAAGTTGCCACTTGCCGCCACTCATTCGAGCGGCAGCGAGTTATCGCTCATTCGGCAGGGAGCCGGACCGGCTGGCCACCGCCACCGCTAACATCGCGTGTACGACTCGCTGTGATTTCGCGATTTAGCCCATTCCGAGTGTTCGCAAGTGTATGTTTAGGCCTTACAACAATTTTAAGAATTTTTACGAACATTTTGCGTCGATATAAGAGGCTACTTTAGTATTTGGGGATACGTAGCCGACTTAGGTTAGAGGCCCCGTAAGACGACGTGAAGACTGCCGGTCCGGCACGACCACTTTTGCTCAGGTAAGTGTTTTCACGGGGTGATTCGACATGATTTCACTTTCATACCCTTTTAGGATAAATAAATACGCATGCCGACCCGAATTTGCGACCGCCGCGTCGTTTTTTTTATACGAAATCCGGAATTTCGAGGAGGGAACCTAACCGGATTTCGTATAAAAAAACGACGCGGCGGTCGCAAATTCGGGTCGGCATGCGTATTTATTTATCCTAAAAGGGTATGAAAGTGAAATCATGTCGAATCACCCCGTGAAAACACTTACCTGAGCAAAAGTGGTCGTGCCGGACCGGCAGTCTTCACGTCGTCTTACGGGGCCTCTAACCTAAGTTGGCTACGTATCCCCAAATACTAAAGTAGCCTCTTATATCGACGCAAAATGTTCGTAAAAATTCTTAAAATTGTTGTAAGGCCTAAACATACACTTGCGAACACTCGGAATGGGCTAAATCGCGAAATCACAGCGAGTCGTACACGCGATGTTAGCGGTGGCGGTGGCCAGCCGGTCCGGCTCCCTGCCGAATGAGCGATAACTCGCTGCCGCTCGAATGAGTGGCGGCAAGTGGCAACTTTTTTGAATTTTGGCCACAGTTTCAACTCTCCTCTTTCGAATGAGACCACTCTCAGGTCGAAAATCGCAGTAATTCGTGAGATATGTCGGTGCACAATTCAAAAAGCGGCAGAATCGGGCGATCTGGGAGGACCCGTAGCGGATCCATAAGTCCTAGTCTCATGCATCAGCAGCGAGAGCTAAAGCCCGCAAATTTCTAAGTTGGCTCGTAGCCACCCACCCGGCTCCACTGCGGTTCCCCCCACACTGGATCCGCTTTTGCGATTCTTGAATTCTTCTCGGCAGCTGGTCTGAGTTTCGGCGGAATACCCTATTGGCCTAGCAACACACTATTAGAACGGCCCACATTCGGGAAGGCCCTGTGCCAACGTCCCCATGGACTGTGCGCCCTGCTAAGCGCGGGTGTCGCGGGACGTGTTAGCAATGACCGGCCCACATCAACATGCGCTCGATATAACCCCCCCCCCCCCCCCCCCTCCAAACAAGGCGTGGCCATCCGCACCATTACCGACGATTGTGTCAGTGTTCGGGAAGCCTCGCGGGGAGTGGCCTCGGACTCCCGTGCGCACAGCCCGCGAACCCCGTGCGCCAACTCCTGCAGAAGGGTAAAGCGTTAGTCCACCTAAACTCTCATCTACATGCTCTCACCTGCACCTGCAATACCGAAACATTCAGACAGAATTCATTTCGCCGTATCAACATAGTCACTTAATAAAAGCTTTGCCTGACATGATAAATCCTAATATTTTAAAGTGTCAGGTGTATCGTGGCTCCTGGGCCAAAACTGTGGTTTTATGCTTTCCACATTGTCCCTGCTGCCAATGCGCGTTTCCGTTTGGGTTGCTTCACTGTAATCCCATGTACATCACACTTCGGCTGTGATAAATCACCATGTCAGCTGCAGTATTTTTCGATTATCACAGTGAACTATCGTTAGTTCATCACTTACCTGCGATGAAGCTCCAACTGTAATGTGCATTGCAGCTAAGTGTGATGAGGCCAATACGTTTGGCTGTGATGAAGGTCCAACTGCAATGGTCTTTGCAGTTCCAGGTGCAGTATTTTTACTAATCACACATGGTCTTCAGCACAGCTAAACGTACTGCATTTATCACACTTCCGATGATAAGTGTCCTGCTTCTAGGTAAAGGTGGTAAAGGTGCAGTGGGGTTTCCCCAAGAGGACCCACTAACCACTCGCACCCGGCGGGGTTAACATAAGTCGTTTATTGATCGTCGTGATCGACCATCTTTTCATATGCCCGCTTATGAGACGCCTCATTGCACACCTGACAAATGACAACCACTGCATACCTTATGGCGTTGCGGTAAACAGGAAAAGTGGATTGATTTGTGCGGTTGTGCAGGAATGTGTAGGGGCTTACAACGACCAGTTGGCTGCAGTTGGTGATGGAATTCAAGTGAGAACAGGTAGACTTCGAAACGTACTCTGCTCAGCATAAGTATTTTCTTCCTACACGAGTGTCATATGAGGGTCAGAAATATAAAGGTGGAGCGGTCCTTTGACACTTCCGGCATGGATCGTGAGGATCTAGCCACTATTTTTGCAGTCCCCCGTCTTCATAAATTTCTCAAAGGAAGGAGTTTACACTACATTGACTGTCGTGCTGGACAGAGAATTTTTGCTGCAAGGGCTACGTCGGAGTGCCCTTTTAAGAGAGTTCTCGCAGACTACGTTAAGATCTCTTTGTTTTTTCATGATCTGCTATTCCTATTCCAGATGGCCACTATCATTTTTTCAACCGATCCTCTGTGATCAATGTCTTTTAGACTAACTACTGTGCAGGTGTAGGATTCGCGAATCACTGATACACCAGCTCGGCCGCGAATGCTCGCGGTTAGGCTACTGCTTGCTGCTTCGTCTTTCTAGTTTGCCTTGCTTCTGCATGTACTCTCTAGCCTCTCGCTTGCATGAACCGAGCGGCGGGGACGCAATGTCGCAGGGAAGGGACGGCACATTGGCGGACACACAACGGACAGGAAGGACCTGCCCGACGGAGGGAGGGACGACCGGCGTAGACGGTAGGGAGGACATGGTGTGGAAGGGTAAATCGGCATCACGAGTAAGTGCACCACCCGCTATTTAGCAAGCGGAGCGAGCTAACGTTTTCAAAACGGGCCCCGCGACAACATAGAACCGCAAATCCAAGTGCGGACCATCTCCACACTAGGTGGCGTAGACCACTTTGGCCCACACGCGTGGACTACTTTTTCTAAGTTTTGGTTTCAAACAATTTTTCTTTTCTCTTCAAATAACTGTATAGACTGATGGATCTTAATAAAAGTTATTGTTAATGCCCATCCACTCCACAGGGCCAGATCACTGGTATCTTGTGGTGGATACGTTGGACAAAACTGTCTGCCACTCCAACAGTACACCATGAAGTGAGAAAATGCAATGTTGCACTTTTGAGGTGAGTGCGTGTGCCCATGTGAGTTTTCTGCACAGACTGGAGTGTTCTCGCCTTCATGCCTGAGACACAGTACTCCCCTGAATTTTTCTCGGGGTAATATACCAATTTTCAGAAAGAGGGTTTTCTGGGAGATTTACTATAAGAAGATTTTGGAAGAGCCCTTGGCAACCCTGAAAACATGTTGTGCGTATTATTATTGCACTATATTGTTATATATTTCCATTATTAAATTACTACATTTTATAAATGTCTCGTGATGTATTTATTCACTGAGTGAATTAACAATTGCTTCAAGACCACGGTCTAAACTAAATTTCAGTCTTTGTTTCACAATAGCTTATTTGCTGAATAAAGTAAAATTTCACAGCTAAATTGATAATCAATATTTTTAAATAGAAATTTCTAACATCTGACTGGTACATAAAGCAGGTAAAAGAGAGTCTGAAGTAAACTAGTATATCACTGCGTAACATAACCCGTTCCATATCACCTGACTGACAATATTTGACACGCAACACTACATGACTAAGTGACTTACCTACTTTATCACTACTCAGACCTAAATAAAAATATCACCTAAGGATAACAACACGAGTAGAACAAAAACAGAAACACATTCACTTACATTATGAATCAAATTAATATTTATCACTTGACTGACAATAATTGACACGTCGTTCCATAAGTGAATAACCTATCTGTCATTACTCAGACTTAAATTAAAATATCAAGGAGAAGTCTTAAAATAACAACACAAGAGGAACAAGAACAAAAACATACTGACCTACATCATAAAGTGACATTTTTCACTCGACTTACACACACACACAACATATGTATCACTGGGCATAAATATGAATAGCAACAAAATATCATTAGCAAAGTACATTGGCAATATAAGCGAGCAGCAACAGAAGAACAGCCCAGCTTTTCTGCTTAACTCCCCCCCCCCCCCCCCCCCCGGTCCCTCGAGCTTCATCAATTTGTTGCTCATAGTTTCAGCCTCCCACGCTCCTCTTCTAGTTTTCACTTATCTTGCAATTTTCGACTGCAGTCATTTTTGGAGCCCCCTCATGGAGGGACCTCCACTCACAGGCGGATCATCCTCATTGGCTGAGAGATTGAAGATGGGCTGTTGCACTTCATTTCGTGCCTTACATTTCACGCTGAGGTTATCTTCATCCTGGATTCTCATAGTCCTGTTGATTTCATTTGCTTCATCCCCAGAATTCAACAACCAGATATTTACCTTGAAAATATTATTTTGTGGGTCATCATGGTCATCTTCTTTGTCATCATCTTCTCTGTCTTCATCATTAACATCACGGGAGCCTTACAATGCAGTTCTAAAAGCCACATCAGTTCCACCCTGCTCCTCTGAAGAATATGATTTGAGGTTGCCCTCTGTAGGGTTATCCTCTCTCACCGTTTAAGTGGCTTACTGTTACATGCTGGCGCCCCACTTCTTTTCCAGGGTGAAAGGACCAGTGATGGCCACCCTAAGAGACCCTCCGGAACAGTGAGCCACCCCTTTATCTCCCGGCCGAGCAGGCCTACGGGCATCAAAATCGATTCTTGCGATGCGAGTATAAGGTGTAAGACTCAAACGAGAAATTAAAAATAATCGAAACATTTTGGAAGCAGGAGAGTGGAATAATGGCCATCACTGTAGAGTGACCATCACTGGTCCTGGTACCCTATTCTTCTACGATGCTCATTCCTTCCCTGAACCAAATTACGCAATACGCCAGGAATTACGCCACAACTGAACCAGTTATTTCTTTTCCGTAGAATCTTGAGGCAATCTCTCTTAAGGCACCCTCCTGCAGCCCTCTATCCATATGGTCCATGCGATTCGGATCCCATATAACTGGGTGAAGTGCCACATTTGAAATCAATATTGGGGTTTCGAAGGTCGAAACCGGGCACTTCCTGATCTGACATTGCTAGAAATGAGAATTAAAAGGGAAGTACATTGCGACATGCAGGAGCCACAAGGAATGCTGTAAAATCATCTTGAAGCCATGCACCATTCTTTAAAATAAGGCATGTCTACTTAGTTCTGTCCTACTGCCAGAGCCGACTGGCGTGATTTAATTATGATGTGACTATGATGCAAATGAATATGTCTACGAATCTGCCATTTCTTTTCTCGCCCTGAGCTTCAGAATAATGTCGTTTCCTTGCCTTGCCCTGTGAATTCCTGGTATGTATTAAAAAGGATTTGCCCTAGGGTTGGCAGTGCCTAAAACCGGTGCCTTTCGGCGGGCCTGTGTTGGTGGTACCGCGCGCTGGTTGCCCTTGACAACCACGACTACGCCTGTATCAGTCCTGGAATAGAGCCTGGTTCCTTCCCTGAGATTCGCTCCTTTACGTGTCTATTTCCTTGCCGGCCAAATCCTTACAGTATGCTTTTAAATCAGTGCAATCCAAGCGGATGCCGCGAAGAATTCCGGACTTCTCGTCTGCGCTGACGTTTGCCGTGTTCTCACTGGCGGCCACCGTGGTGGACGGCGCCGAGGCCGTCGGCAGCCGTCCGAGTATCGCGCCCATCCTAGCACGGAGTCTGACGGCGGACCTGGACTCGGAGCCGTTTTCGGGCGGCAGGGAGCTGGCCATTTTCATCCTTTAATTTTTGCATCGATACCTAGCTCTGCAGAGAACGCATGCAGGGCTCGCACTGTGTTTGCAGCAGAACTTTGTCGAAGCACCCGGCAACGGTGCACCGCCAAGGATAGGTGGGTGATCCGGCACCTGTATTGCGCGGGAAGTTGGAGCAAAACCCGCTCAACCAGTCCTAAACCTACACTTGGCCCGGCTATCTTTTCGTTGCGTCTCGAGCTGGAGACCCTGATATCATTTGGGATGTCGGCGCTGGTTCACGAGACACCGCGAAGTGAAGGCCGGGCGTTGCACGGGCCGATTCGACCTGTGCGTTGTGATTTGTTGGATATGTTCAGAACGGTCCCTGCCTCACTTGGAGTTGATAACCGAGCTCCTACACCGCCACGGCCCGCTCCCCGTCCAGCTGTCGTGTCCGGGCCACAGCTCGATTGCCAAAATCTCTGGCAACGCTATCCTGATGGGCTCGACGAACTTCGTCCGCCAGAAAGTGGAACTGATAAAACCCGGAGAGCAGCGGCTGACGTCAGAGCCGCGCATGCTGGCTCTGGTCGTGGCGCAGGCAGGGGAGGACGAGCCCTTCCTGAAGGCGACGGTGCTGGGACATCTGTCGGTGTTTTGGGCGAGGACTTGGCCCAGGGTGGTTGTGGGCGTGGCCTTCGACGGGGCCCTGTCCTTGTACACGATGGACCCCTTCGCCAACAACACGGGGCGGTGCGGATTCGGCGGCGTGCGCCCTGTGCATCTGGGTCGGATCCACGGAAGAGACCTGGGCATCGGCAAGATGCCGGCGCTGACCGGCGCCGCCTACAGGAGCGTGGTCCCCAGGGACCTTCGAGGGTGCCATGTCCTCGCGGATGTCTACGTCAACCCGCGAGCAATGAAGTGCAAGGGTAGGGACAGGCTCGGATTCAATGGTCGGAAACGTTCCCGACAAGTTTTGTTAATATATCTGTGGGAGTTGTGGAAACTTTTGAGTACGAGGTGTTGCAGTCCCCGAGTTTAAGCGTACACACGATTCCAAGTGGAAGTGATTACTGGCGATTACCGACGATTACTGTGACTATTCTTGACAATCATTACCAGCGATATCAACGGTTACTGCTGATCACTTCTGATTACACTCATTACCCACCGATTGCGAGCCATTACCACCTTAAATCTTGGATAAAATCGCCAATGAATATGGCTGAATAGCGGCGATTACCATTGATTACGGCATGATTACCAAGGCGGTCACGGTAAAAGTCGGTCCTGGAAAATCCAGGACCAAATCTGGATGCAACAGCCCCTTAGGAAAGGTGAGGGGCCAGTAACCGGTTGGACATTAGGGACACTGATATTAGTCCCGACTCGACTTCCGCCTTTAAAACTTCAGCAGGTTGTGGGTGTTATGGTACGTGGTCTGAAGTCTGTGCAAATGCTCGTGGGGAAACTGGTGACCAACAGGGCGTCCGGGCCCGATTTGGCCATACAGCATGGTCTTTCTTGGAGGATGTATGCTTGGAAACCTAGTTACTCCATGTAAATTTATAACTTGAATGATTCACATTGCCTTGTGTATTTGCTTCGAACGACATTAGTTTGAGCGCGCAAGAGGACTTGTTTCATGCGGTATGCCGACGCCACATTATGTCCATCGTAGTAGGTGTGGGTAGGTAAGAGGATCAGTGATAGCCACTGTACCGGTGATGGCCACACTGCGGATTACAGCGAATTTCGCGGACGAGACTCCACGAGCATTTGCACAGACTTCAGACCACGTACCATAACACCCACAACCTGTTGAAGTTTTAAAGGCGGAAGTCGAGTCGGGACTAATATCAGTGTCCCTAATGTCCAACCGGTTACTGGCCCCTCACCTAAGGGGATGTTGCATCCATTGTATTCCCAGGTTTCCTTGTTATCCGTGCGGTATTGGACACCCGAAAATGGGGGAAAACGACCGACACAATCAAAACAGTCACCGTGAACTTCAGGCTCAGGGCGGGACTTTCGAACGACGGCGGCGGCCACTTGTGGAGCGTAGGCAACAGACTGTGGCGGACCAGGCTGGTGGAGCTGCTCGTCGTCGCAGCCGCGGTCACGGTGGCCACACAGGCCGCTCTGGTAGGTTTCACTCCGCAGCTTGCAGGCGGGCGCGCTTTGACGTGCACATTTCAAGTTATCATGCGAACCATTTTGTGCGAGGGAGAAACTGGAAACCTCTTGGTCCGGAGGTGTACACATGATTACGGATGAGGGCCTCTAAAATTAAGGCTATTTGCCATCTGTGCTATGGAAGGGACGTGCAAAATTCCTCATGTTTTTCGTATAAAAACGAAGAAAGCTTCGTAAAAATATTCGTTATAAAAGCGAAGGTCCTCAGTTAACATTAAATCAAACAATCTTCGTTTTTAAAAGACGGAATTTTTTACAGTGTTGTGTTACAATCTGAGGAGCACTGTTAATGGAAATCGTAATTTTACGGAAATGTTTGTCTCGATAAGTGCCGTACTTTTGCGACCGTGACACGAAAAATCAAAGAGAGGGTAAATTGACAACCCTGTGACGTACAAACACGGAAACGGTTGTATGTTTACGACAGCGGTCGTAAAATTACGAAAACTGTCTTGTGATTACAGAATGTTATTTGAGGTTGTAAGTTATTGTATTCCGTGCGACGATCCTCTAGCGTACGTCCAGTGCGGCGCCATTGTCACCCGCGCTTCGTTCATAACGCCTAACCAGCAAAAGTCATATCGGTCTAAAATTCATATGACTTCATGTTTAATTTTAGAATATAGTTCGACATTGTGTTTTACAAATACATGGTTACGTACATTTTTGCGCATTAATCAAGATTGCGAACCCATGTATGTCAATGTCGATGCATAGATATGTAGAACATTGCAGATCATTGTACTATCACATTACACGAGGCGTGGTCGCTATGCAACTTAAATCGATCTCATGAAGCACCTTTAATTTTGGAATTTCAGACGCGATCCACGGCACTGGTTTCAGCGGGATGGACAGAGAAGCTGTCAGAGTCAGCGTTTCAGGCATGGGCCGTGATCTGTGAGGTCAGCGTTCCGAGGTTCTGGGGAACACCGGCACCTAACGCGGTGGCGAGCCGCTGCGTGGCCGCGGCGTGGCTCATACTCGCCCTCAACCTTAACGTAGCCCTGAAGGGGCTGCTTACGGCGGAAACCTCCAATGCCGGGCCCCCGCCGGTACGGTCGCTGAAGGAGTTGTTGAGCAGAGCGCCCGACACCGTGTTCGGCTATAGCAGCCCACTCATCATCCCCGCCATTCAGGTTAGGTTAAAATGAGTGTTCAGTAAAAATACAAGGGGGCCGACCAGGCGCAAGTCTCCTATTTTCCCAGTTGGAAAGGGTGGCTGTTATTATTCAAACAATTGTATGGGTCCACATATACCAGGTGATTCAGAAACGCCGCATTTTTCTTGAATAGGCAAGCCCGCAACGCACGACGTTGGTTAGCGCGCAGCGACTGCCGGCGGGGGAAGGTGAGTGGGGGAGCGTAGTGCCGCTCGTCCCAGCCAGCCGGGCCGTCGTCCGGAGCCGTCGGCCGCTAGCGGCTCGGCCCGGCTGGCTGGGACGAGCGGCACTACGCTCCCCCACTCACCTTCCCCCGCCGGCAGTCGCTGCGCGCTAACCAACGTCGTGCGTTGCGGGCTTGCCTACTCAAGAAAAAATGCGGCGTTTCTGAATCACCTGGTATTGGTGTACACATTCTATATAAATCATATACGGTACGAATCGTATATAAGGCCATATGGGACTGTATGAACTCGTACATATGAGCCCATGTATGGGCCGTATGCTCCTACCCCCATCTCGGTGCCCCCGCAATGCGAATTCAAGTGTGGACCAGATCCGCGATAGAGTGGTTGGACTGAGTTTTGTTACACGCCACCGTCCCCACCGTTGCTGGCCGTGGTTCGTCTACCCACCCGGTTTCTTTCCTCGTGGCACAAGTGGGGTCCCTTGATGGTATTACACGTTGCAATAATTCGTCTGCGTAGGCGTTTGGAGTGCGGGACGAATCGACAGTCCTGTGCAAAGGCTCTGAGTGCCAAGAGAGGTTCAACAGCGACGACCCGGGCGACTTCGCTATGCTGCAACACGACGAGATGCCCGTCCACCTCAGCTGCCCCAAAGGCTGCTACTACGCGCTGGACGACCAGATCATACGGCAGTTCACGGTCATGTACTCGAGGAAGGCGTTGGGCGATCTTTTGGACACGACAATTCGGCGTCTGCACAGTTCGGGTTTGATTGACGTGTGGTTGAGGCGCGACGGGACAAAGCAGAAGCCACCCATGCGCACGAGGAGAATGGACAGTCTGGCGGATGCGTTCTACCTTCTGGGGTCAGGGCTGGCCGTTGGAAGTGTCGCCCTCGTTGTAGAAGTCACAACGTATCGGCTCAGCCCGAGGCGCGCCATCCGAGAACCAGAAAAAGGCACATTTAGCAAGCTGGCCTGTCCCACCATCAAACCGAGGTGCCGGTGCAGGGCAGCGGGACTTGTTCGGCGGCCAATGTCTGCTTGGCGTGTCGCTGGCGTTACGAATATTTCCGGTGGGACGTATCTTTTTAACGATAACAGTCGCTTAACTCAGCACGTCCCGATTCGCGGAGAGGGCCTCGCAGGCGAACCACGTACACGCTAACAGTCTCAACCTGAAATTAGAAGAGGCCTTTAACCGTTGAACCAGAACTGTTAAATCATGATGCACGCCTGTTAGTATCTGGAGTTCTTCCGTCAGCTCACTGGGAAACGTGCAGCGATATTTCGAACTCAATGCGGGCATTATAGTTTCGCCACAGCCCCCTGCAGACGCTAGGGGCCCTCTCTATACAGCGTATCCACAGCCCGGGCCCCGTACACTAGCGCCCCTTGCGGAGGGGAAGAGTGGGGTAGGTAGATGGCGAGGGGGTATTCACTGGCGTAATACTCTGTACAGGCATTCTTGTAATACCATGTAATACCGCGTAACACACGTAATACCCCGAAATGCCACGTAATACCACGTAATACCGCGTAATGACTCGTGTACATTCCTCCCATGATGGGTTAATTCATCTTTTGGCTTTTCCCTCCGATCCAGGAGGTTCTGAGGAAATGAAGTATACTATGCATTCCCCTTCTTCCAACTCCTTGGTTAGCGTTTCCTCCCCCCTCCCCCTCCCCGATATTTGGTGAGCGCGGATAGGACAGCGACGGCCGCACAGTGAAGCCGGCGGGAGGAGTTCAGGTTTGAATAAGTGGTCCCAATATCACTTTGAGAAAGGAACTCTAATATTGTGTACACAGTAGTCTAACCTCTAAACATGTCAACAAATCTGTACATGTTCTAAAATTTTGTGTTTCACACCTAATTTGACAACTATCGGTTTTGTAATCGTTTAACAAAATATTATTATTTTCGATCCACGCTCACGATGTTACGATTGTAAACTCACCTCCATGCATCATCTTCATAAATGACGAAAGTGTTCACATTTCCACCGAACGTTGCCCACCGCTGACCCGGGCGCTTCTACTCTCCGCACCCTACTTCCATCACAACGCCCACCCGAATTCGGCAATACCCCGCGCGCTCGTGGCTTAGGGAGGGGTACTGCCCGGGTTGCCTACTCATCAGGCGCCGCGTGATGAGCATCTAATGCTTACGTAATGCCGCGTAATACCAAGCGTAATACCGCGTAATACCCCGTAATACACGTAATACCACGTAATACGCTTAATACTCCGTAATACCGTATTACGTTATACTCTGTACACCAAAATCCAGAGTGAATACCCCCTCGGTAGATGGCGCTAGTGTACGGGCCCCGGGCCTGGGCCGTGGATAGGCTGTACAGAGAGGGACCCGAGCGTCTGCAGGGGGTTGTGGTTTTGCATCGCTGTGGTTTGTGCAGCGCGCGCATAAGAAAATCGCATTATTTGCGTGGTTAACATGCGACTGAAATAGAGTGAGCATTATGAAACCTCGCTCAATCAGAGAAAGGAAAATCACTGCAACCATGCAATCATGTCTTGGATAAGTTTCCCTAGTTGAGTGAGGTCCTGAAACCTCGCTCTCCCAAGAGCGAGAAAATTTGATTCATAAAGATCGCTCTCCCAAGAGCGAGTAACCTCTAGTGGCTTTCTAGTGGCTTATTATACGATTATTGGTCATTTATGATTATTTCCGGACACCCAAAGGGGGTGATCCACTTAAACGAGAATCTTGTCACCCGATTAGTCACATAGAGCTTCCTCTTCCAGAATTCACCAAAATAGTCAGTAGCTATCACAGCGTACCGGCATCCCTTTGCCTCCAGTAGTTCAATTGTGTCAAGACCTAACCTGACCTCACACCCTCAGGACAGCATGCATAAAACTAGGTGGAATAGAACAGAGGAAAAGGAACTAAGAAGCATCTGCACTATGCTATGCAACGATCTTCACTTTAGGATTAGTACACTTTGTAATCGATTCTGATTATTTACCCGTTTTCCAGGGAACAATGCTGCTCTCGTTTCCGGCCTGTCCCAGCTCCACACAGTTTGGGCCAAAAATCGCCCACTTATTTGAATAAATAGAGGTGACATTGGCTATAACATGTCACATACACCCAAGGGTGGCGTACCGGTGTACAGGTTACTACGATTGTACAAAGTATTGCAGAGGTTTCGGCTACTTCGGGTACTACACAAGTATTGTTAGGGCAGGTATTACACGGTCAAAAATTGTGTATTAGTGGGTGGTATTGCACTGCTACTTCGAGTTATTACAGGAGTACTACAGAAGTCGCATGCATCTCTTAGAATGCATTTTTCTAGTTAAAGGCCGCTCACCCGACGGACAGGTTGGATCATTACCGATTACCAGTGTCAGAACGAACGAAAAACCGCAAAGAGAGCGTATTTTTAAACACAAACATCAATAACGTTATTCAAGGTCTTTATTTCCTCCAAAAAACAAAAAAGGACCCCGAAACAACTTAAGCAGAGGCTCTTCACTACACAGATAGTCTTTCGAGTCTTTCTTGCAATCAGCAAGAGGTGGCTCGTTTATTGTAAGCGTGAATGGCCAGAGCTCGTCTCTTCTATAGTTGGAAATGGAAACCATCGGTCGAGCCATCGGCAAACCATATCAATTAAATAAAATCAGTGTCAGCCGAGAGGTCCGCAACTCTACCCCAAATGGTTCAATGATTGTGTCGGATATCGCAGTGTATTTTGATTAAATTGTAAGCTTAAATATGGCGCTTTAAGACACCACAATGATGCGTCTAAAGCACATTTCTCTTCCAAATTTCAATGTTAACAAACAATGATTGTGTTTCATTTATTCTAAATCTCGGTATCTTCATACAGTTTCACCTTTTTTGCAAAATTTGCCATACCTTCAAAGTTGTGTTGAGATACACTACCACCAGGATTTCCCCATCGGTTTTGGTGAGGGCCTCGTGTGCAACTAAACGCTGAGGTTTTTTGCGGGATGGGCTCTCCAACTTCAGCAGGCGCGTCCAACCTAATTCGCCCTTACTTATAAAAAGTGTCTTCGCTACCGAATAATTAACCCTGGACAAACAATTAGGAATCTTTACATCTGTGTGCTACTGTTTGCCAGCCTCTGGCACTGCACCGGCAGGCAGGCACTGCGGTTTCCATTAAACGTTTTGACTAGATGGCTCCAGATAGGCCATCTGCATACACAACTCAGCCCGCTTTGCATGATTGCCATGGTACGGCACTGCCGGCATGTCTGGCCTTCAAGGTATAATGCGCGTGATTAGCACCGTTGCCACAATGTCGCAGACCGTGCGCACAATCGTCCATGATCATCACCAGTTCAGTGTGACGTCGGCAATATCTCTTCTGCCGTGTAGTGAGATCCCAACAGTTGAGCGGATTTCCATAGGTTTTACTTCTTAAGTAAGCACAACAACGTGAGAAATATAGGCATCTCCTACGTACTTCATCGGTCTGAAAAGTTTTACCCTCTCTGGGGGCTCCTAGCAGTGGCCTCTGCGCGGCACCTGGGTGATACAAGCCCGGACAGCCCTCCAGCTTGGTAAGAGGTCTGGGTCCAATATTTCAGGCGGCTGTGATTTGGCATGACATTGTCTTTAAATGCCCGCGGGACTACGAAATAGAATACTGATTTACAAAATAATATTTACTTAGATATCGTGACGCTCTGTACCCCACACAGCTCCGCCAAACGCCTGGACGACATGCAAATGCAAGGTTCTGAAGCCAGTCTGTACCGTAAAACTCTGTTACAATTTTTTTCGTTTTATAGTCTGCCTCGTTATGGGCGCACTGGCTCCATTCATTATCGCCGAAAAGCTTTTCATCTGCGGCCTGCTTACTAGCTTTGTTGTTCATCATAATGAGGGACATGTTAGGGTAAAAAAATACACAGGAAATTCAACCTCGACACATTTCGTGCTCATATTTTCGTCCCTTTTAGCACCCAAACACTGTTTGTTAAGTTCGGCTAGGTCTAAAGAGATACATACGCGCGGAGTCAACCATGAACCTCATCAATGACCTGGAAACCGAGAGCATGCCATTAAAAAAAAAGAAAAAGAATAACAGACAACAGTTTAGCATTAATGCTAGACCAAACGTGAGTCTCGGGCTAGTATGAATTCGGCAATCTGGCCCAGGCGGCCCTCCTACTTATTAGCAGCCACCTGCGAGACCATACGGCCCAACGCATCCTGCAGTTCACCGCTCCGCACGCGGCGCGTCGCACAACATTGACCGCCATGCTCCGCCGGTGTGCAGGACTCGTCTCCCGGCGGCCGTGGCTGAGCAGCGGCACGCGTGGCCGCCGAGTATCGTAAGTACACCGGGCAGAGGCGAGAAGTATTGTAAAGCTGCAGCCAATAAAATCACACCGTGCAAGTGGGTAAGAAAATCACAGTTTTGCATATTATCTTGGCTGCGAAAGGACCTAGACAAAAGTTTGTGGCCTCAAAAGCGCAAGGCGCCAGGTACCGGAAGAAGAGATTTTTTCCGGCGCTTAATAGCATTTTGAAAGAAAGTATGAAACGTTGTACGCTTTGGTCAAGAAAATATTAGTGGTCTCAACCGGCAATCGGGTTCACATCGTGAAAAAAGATTTTGAGATTTTTTCAGATTTTTCAGTTTACTCTAGAAGTTCCACAAGCCATGAGATTCGCCAGTTCAGAAAAGGGGGAGGGGGGTTATCTGAAAAAACTCTGAGGGTTGCTTTGGTACGGCAAGCACGTTAGGGCGCCGTTATCAAAAGCTGCTTTTTCGGTCAGATTCGGGAGTTTGATTGTACGGTCAGCACTTTTAAAATACATTGTCCATCACGCAGAAAAATGATTAGTTGGCACAACTAGTTTATTTGTTGATTTTCAGACAACCACGAAATTTAGATGCGGGAACTGAGAATTCGTTAAGGTAACCAACTATCGGTTCCCACAGCGAAATTTATGTTTTTCTCCATTTTGCTAATGCAACTAAGAATTAGTTTCTCTGGCGAAATTTGGCAGAATTTTAGTTCCCGTAACTAAATTTTGTGGTTGCCCAAAATCAACAAACGAATTCGTTACGCCTTCTAATCTTTTTTTTTTCGTGATGAACGTAAACCTAACTCGACCAAATTTGCAGATTAGAGCGTATAAGTCTAGGAATCAACTTTTTGGACCTTTTCAATCGGAAAAATGTTCTTAGATCACTAAAAGTAATTTAGTTGCACTTTTGGGCCTCTCGTCTTACTGTGTGCCGGCCGTGCCACAAGCCGAGCACGACCAGCCGCGCCAGGCGGGGAGCCGAGCCGAGGCGCACAGTGCGAGCGGAGCGCGCGGGACTGCCTGCCGATCAGGCGCGATCAGAGAAAAACATCGAATTCATCCATTGTTTGACTTTTCCGACCTCGTGTGTCGTATATCGATCAGATCAGCTCAGCGTCATCAATTTGACCTAAACGTCCACTTTTGACTGGGACACAATGGTCTACATGGTCTACAATTGCTTCGTGGCCCATAATTGATTTTTCTACCTATAACAGCCCTTTGCGTTGACAGTTCACAGATCCTGGATCAACAGCAGCGAGACATTGACGAGCTCAACGATTTCTTTCCAGCGATTGTTGGGGCCGTTGAAGAGGCAGTCCAGCCTTTGCGAGTGCCAACGTCTGAGTTGAAATGGCTCATTAAGGTATTTTGTATACACTGTTCCTTTCGTGTGCAGTCGTCACTGGGTTGCCGACACGAACCGAACTCCGAATTGAAAGGCTGTTCTGTTGGCATAGTAATAGAGCAATGGCGCGTTGTAGGGAGTGGCCGGGTTTCACTTTCAAAAATGGACGCCCCTTGAAACGGATAGGAGCGAGGCGAATAGTCGTATGGCTGCTATGTGTTCGGGCGGGCGTGCGCCCACACACGGAAAAAAATGAGCTGTGGTCGCTCAGAATAAGCTATTTTAGCTAACGTTTTAGCTAATTTTGGCATAGCCGACATCTTCATCCCATGGAGCTGAAAGGTTCCCTGTTACAGCTGCATCGGAGCTACGACAGCCGAGTGTCAGCTGGTACAACTGACCCCAGGTTAATCTGTTTTAGATCACGCGTCGGCTGATACAGCTCGGCCTCAGCTGACATAGCTGAAATTTAGCTACTTCAGCGAAAATCTCAGCGTATTTAGCAAATATTACGGCTATGCAAAAATTAGCCGAAGTATTAGCTACCACAGCAAAATCATTTTTTTCAGTGCATATCGTTTACAGAAAATCTTGAAATTTGGAGGATGCACTTCTTTTATAACGTCGATAGCTAAAATTTTTCAAATTGTGTTTTAGATGTATTGCGTAAGGGTGGGCTGCGTGCTGTGCGAATAGGAGACGCACTGTCACTTAGGACGCTTCAGGGTTTACAGTGAGTGGGTCAAGGACGGGCCAAAGTAAGCCCTTAGAATCGCTAAAAAAAAAAACACGTCCTACCGCGCACCGGGCGCTCCGGCTTGTGAAGACCAGTGTCCCCGCAAACACTGCCGGCAAGTCAAGCTAGCAGTGTTCCTCGTGGCCATGACCAGGTAGGGCTAGACTATCCGATTAAGAGCACTAGAGCAACTTAATTCTTTTGTAAAATTTTGTGCACGATCTATGGATAACTTTGCACATGTTTAAGGTTTGCATTGTTCCATGCGTAAATGTGCACAAATTATGCATAGATTATGCACAAAATTCTAAATCAGAATTCAACGCGAGCGAATTAGAGGACACGTGCAGTCAGAACTCCTTCCGGACCAAGAAGGTTCACAAAAAGTGCAGGGTCTGCCCAAATCCTCCGCGAGAACGGTGACTACGCAGTGGTTGCGGCATGACCGCCCGGGAGGTTGGCAGCCCCGCTGTCCGGGCGGCTGCCATCGGTCGCCTTGATGCAGTGCAAAGGCGTGCACAGGGTCGGATCTCGAAGGGGCGCACTGAGAGAAATGTTTTGTACACGAAATCAAAACTTTGGTCTCGGGCGTCAAAGTTTGTTCTATCAGTTCTGTCTGGCGCTTCAATCACAGTTTTTGGATGCTGGCATTAAGGCCTTTGGTTCCGTCTTTTAAAGCTGTTTTAGGCTAACTACGATTCATATTTTACACACCAGTTCGAACCTATTTGATGCGGGACACGAAAACCAGTTCGGTGCTAGTCACCAAACGTACTTGATTACCAGCGCACTAGTGCCGACTGCCATCTAACTGCTAGCTGACTGCCATCACGGCGCGATGCCGGGCAACGCAGTCGGCTCGGTGGCTCAGTGGGTTCCGCGCCCGCCGTGCTAGGTGTGAGGCGGGTTTGGTCGGGGGATCGATTCCCGTTCGGGGCGTGATCAGTTTCTACATCATGAAATGTCCAAAACTGTCGGTATAAAGCACCGCTGTCTGGTTTTAAAAAAAACAGTGCTAAGTGTACTTTTGCTGATATTTTAAAAGTAAAATGAAAATATTTTGGGACTAAAACGAATCAGCATCAGTGTCCGCAATAAGCGGCTTTGGTTGTGACAAAAAAAGCTGTTTGAAGCCAGAATTAAAATAAGAATGGCATAGCCATTGAACCTGTTTGATGCGGTGCATCAAACAAGGTAATCAAACAGATTTGGGCGCCACGCCGAAATCTTTGGTTAGTTCAAATATCATCAAAGTGTTTAGATCTGGCAACCAAAGTTTCGATACTCTCTATGAAACATTTCTCTCAGTGCGGTGTAGGTCTTTTTGCCTACTTACAGCCGGAAAAGCACGCGGGTTGCCTACATTATAGGCGCTGGGGGGGGGGGGGGGGATGCAGCGGTGTTTCGTTGACTGGGAGATGCACACCCCTCAAAGTTGCTGACTGCAGCACAGTTCAATGAGGCTATGTGTGACAAAGAGATCGCCTTCCGCTGTTCTAGGCGCTGGACTACAACAACCGGACCGTGCGGTGGCCGGGCACCCTGTCAACGCTGAACACCATGCGGGTGTTGTCCGGCCAGCCAGCAAATGAAACGGACCCCGAGCTCATGCACAAGGCCATGTTCCTGGCATGGTGCCATGAGCTGGTAAGCGGAACTAGAAGGGTCAATAAGGTCTAACAATCGCTGTGTACACCCTAAAGGACCATCAAACATATCAAACGAAATCGCACTTTAACACAGACGCAGTTTTGCACAAGTTATGAACATTAAAATGTACATATGCAATTACTGTGATAACTGAAGCAAAACACGTTATTATCCGTGTGGCACGTAGTATCTGAACGGTTCCTTATGTTATGCAGCTACTCACTCAGTGTGTATCAATCTCTGCATTCACTGCCGTTCAATATAGCCATTTGCTCTTTTTTCTGATTGAATGAAGAAGTTCGGTGACCGTATGTTCACAACGGGATCTGGTGGGAGGCGAGAGACGCACGGTGCTCATTCTTATATACAGTAAATCCTCAGTACAGTTTTGTGCATAGCTACCTTAAACGTGCTCGAGCCTACGCACACTTTTCGTGCACAAAAACGTGCGTTTTTGAGCACTAAAAGTGTGCACAGCGTCCGTATTCTTATCTCCGTGCGTAAAGAATTTGTGTATACCAGATTACATACCGAAGGCTTGCTCCAGCCTAGGTCCTCCCGCATTCACATAGAACATTACGTTAACCGCCTCTCTCCAACTTACACACGTTTGATCAGGCGTGACAAAGAACAAGAAGTAGACGGATCTGTACGTGTTGAAAAGACCTGATAAGTCACGCGCGGTTTCCGTCTTCTAGACAATCGGCGCCTACAACATTGCCGACGACCTGGTGGACGGTGGTGAGATGCGGTGGGACAAGCCCTGTTGGTATAAGCTGCCAGACGTTGGCCTCGCCTGCGTCAACGACGCCTTCCTGCTGGAGAAAACCGTCTACTACATTCTCCAGCAGCAGTTCAAAGGCGAGCCGTGCTACATCGAGCTGGTGGAACTTTTTTGGCACGTAAGTAGCATAAGGACCGTACACAAACCAAGTGAACAAATTTAGGGGACTTGCGATAATTCAAGGGAGCAAGGTAGTGGGGGGGGGGGG
Organism: Megalurothrips usitatus; assembly: GCA_026979955.1. Lineage (NCBI taxonomy): Eukaryota > Metazoa > Arthropoda > Insecta > Thysanoptera > Thripidae > Megalurothrips > Megalurothrips usitatus. The sequence continues at coordinate 9,915,303 of CM049606.1, forward strand.
GGGGGGTAATCATTGATTCAACGCGGAAGTTGATTTGTGTTTCTGTCTTTCTCGCTGCTCGATCCTTGAATACCACCCCGTCGGAAATCCGGTCGGTAGCCCGACATTCTGTATAGCCATATTAGGAACCGCAATATTCGTTATAGAAATCTCTTGTCGATATTGTCTTGATATGACAGAAAGTTTCGTAATCGTACGGTTGCACGTGAAATGCGAATACGGGGAAATATTTTATGTACGACGACTTTTTCACAAGCCCAGCCCACTTCCCCGTAACCCCTGGGGAGAAAAAGTTGCTGGTTGTCGGAGACCGCGAGGGTGCCGCAAAATTGTGTGCGACTGATATTAGACAATTCACTTACTTATTTAATGATATTTTCATACGAAGTACTTTAAGGTGATTATAACTTGAGTAGGTTAGGTTGGTGATAAGTTAAATTAAAATAATTGAATATCTTACCGTAAAATAATTTATATTCGAATGACAAAATATTGATGAACAAACTGAGCCACCTCGATCGATCGCAATAGTTAAATTATTATTTTCTTTTAGGAGTAAACACTTGATTCTCCTCTTAAGTTGTATGCATTTATCTTGTTGCTGCTCGTTATTGTTGTCCTGACTCAGTCTATATCCCACTGGTCGCTCGTTCGTTCAGACATCTGTTCGGTCACTTACCTGCATGCCTGTGAAACTCGATCCACGTTGGCTGGTGTACGGCCCTGTAGCAAGAAAACACACAGGAACACTTCCAAAATACATGCATATTTCCAGACGACGTTCCTCGTCATGATGGGTCAGAACTACGACTCTCGCTGCTTGTCAAACGGCCGGGCGGTGATGGACGACTTTGTTCTGGAGCGGTACGAAGACGTGGTGAGGCTTAAGACTACGGAGGCGACGTTCTACAGCCCCGTCGCCGCGGCTATGCTTGCGGTAAGCGCTTTGCGGCGTGTCTAATAAACGTTCTCAGGAATTTGACGAAAGCCGAGGGGGTCTGCTCTCGCGGAACAGTCTGGCCACTCTGTTCGTGTAATAGCATACGTAATTGTGGCGTAAAAGCCAAAATTCTCCAAATTGAACCTGTTTTTTTGTGTCGTTTGGGGACGTTTTGGGTAGTTTTTAGCATAATCTCGATGATTTTGTGGGGACACAGTTTAATGGACGTAATAGTCGGGTCACTTGTTTCGAGAGTGCATACCCCCTCGATGACAGAGCGCCGCATTTCAGTTTTCGATGGCGCACACCTCTTTGCAAGAAAAACATAACCGCCTTGAGGAACGCCCTTCCGGGATGTTCCTGTTCTTCAGTTCGATTTCCACTTTTTAAGTTGCTGTTTTCTTCGACAATGTTGGTGCCGGGTGACGTTAAATAAAGTTGCGCAAAGTAGTCTTTTTCGATCTGGTGCTCGCAGCTGCTGCGTGCCAATTACTCCTAGCACCCCGACCAGTTTTAGTCGCAGACTGAAAAAAAATGATTTTGCTGTGGTAGCTAATACTGAAGCTGATATTTTATGGCCGTAATATTTGTTAAATAAGCCGAGATTTCCGCTAGAGTAGCTAAATTTCAGCTATGTCAGCTGAGGCCGAGCTGTATCAGCCAACGCGTGATCTAAAACAGATTAACCTGGGATTAGTTGTACCAGCTGGACAGGAAACAGGAAACCTTTTAGCTCCATGAGATGAAAATGTAGGCTATGACAATACTATGACGATGTTTTTAACTGATACGTTAGCTAAAATATCTAATTCTGAGCTACCACAGCTGATCCATTCTTCCCGTGCATTTATGAATTATGAGAATCTGTTCATTACCTTGAATGTATTACCGCGCCTAAGTTTCCCATTTTGCGACGTGCACTGGAAGGCGATTAATTGTTATCATAGCAAAATAAACTCGTCTGATGTCGTCCGCTACTACACCGACTTGAGGCGCCTGTCAAATCAAAGTGAGAGGGACGCACAGGGCAGCTTGTTCTTTTCGCCTCAAATCGATACTGTCGCCACTGCCACACCATTCCCCACCTCATCTTCGGCGCACTATCCCGCCAACATTTAAAGGACAAGTCCGCCCAATAACGCAAGAAATGGCAGTGTTTGTTAATTCCTGGCTTTCTTGCCATTTCAGAGCGGCGTGAAGGACTCCAAGGCGTACAACATAGCCCGCGACATATCAGGCGACTTGGGTATCCTCATTCAGTCCCAGGTAAGACGAACCTGTTTACAATCAACCACGAACGCGAAGGCACGCAAGTGGCGCGCGTCCTGCTCGTTCTGCAAGCCAAAAAAAATATTCTTGACCCAAGCATAGCAAGCTTGATCAAAAGCTATTTTAAGGCTTAAACCGCAAATTTTCCGCCAAGCATAATATGCTTCTTCCAAGCTTCACTATGCATGATTCAAGAATATTATGCTTGACTGAAGTGCAGTCATACGGGCACCAAGTATCTATATGCTTGCAGCAAGCATCACATTCTTAATTCAAGAAAACCCGCCAAGACTCACGAGTTATCCTAAAACTTTGCTTCAAATCAAGCACTCTTACTTAAGGTTCTGATCGGTGCAGGTGAAAAAATCACGTTCTGCAGCGTTGCTTATCAACATTTTTGACAATGCTATTGTGCGTAAACACGAGTTCTGATCATATGGAGCTGGAGCTTGACGTGCAATGGCACTAAAGCACTTGTGTTCAAAACGCATAACTTGAAAACGACCGCGGGAGCGACAAATTCGCGAGACTTGACAACGCAGGTGAGAAAAAACCGCACCCCCGCCAGCTGCATTGTCGAAAGCGATAAAATCACACTCGTGCAGCGAAGAAAATTACACCGCGCTTTTTACGTCGCTGAATATTGCTTGTCGCCGAAAACCATCCTGACTTGGTTTATCTAAGAGAAAGAAACATTTTAACACTAGATTGATTTGCCCACTTTGCTCGGTTACCAAAGAAATGACGTTACAAAAGTCGACAATAGTTTGATCTTTTAACCTGCACTGACCCGAGAGTTTTTAGGGTGGCTTGGGTTGCAAACTGCAGATTTTTCTACCAACGTATAAGCCAACAATAACCTTCAAATCGACTTTCCAGACACGAACACGAGCCCTGAGTGGCGTAAATTTCACAATGGAAATTACCATTTTCTATTCGCCGAACCGAGAGCAGCCGTGGATCCGTTTTGTGCTTTTCTTACTTCAGATTCAGCTGTGTTAGCTTCGCAGAAATGGTGAACTTTCAAATGTACTTAAGCAATAACAAGAGCAATGTTTCGCTTTCCAGGACGATTACAACGACTGCTTCGGACGGGATGAAATGGACCAGCGCTGCAACGACATCAGGAACGGCACAGGCTCGTGGATGATAGTCGAGGCGAAAAAGAGGGCCAACGAGCAACAGATGAAAATCCTGAGGGTGTGTGTCTGTACCATGTTAATGTTGAACACGTCACACACATTTCGTTGGCTGAGCAATAGAGTATTCCGCTCAAACTCAGACCGGATCTGGAGAAGAATTTAAGAATCACAAAAGCGGTTCCAGTAAGGGGGGGAATCTCATAGCAGAGAGTACCTCCGTCGCGGGCGCCAGCCACGGGCCATCTGTAAAATTTGCAGGCCTTAGCTCTTTCTTTTGATACGTCACGACCATTTAGTTGGGTTATGTCACCGCACAGGACACCTCTCCAGGCCGCGCCGCGCGATGACGACTTGTGCCGTGTGACCCTACCAACTGGTCGTAACACATCGTCAGCTACGGCCCGGCAATTTTTCAGTAGGCTCGTAGCCGGCGCCCGCGGCGGAGATACTCTCTGCTGCGGTTCCAGCCCCCCCCCCCCCCCCCCCTACGCCCCATGCTGGATCCGGTCTTGTGATTCTTGAATTCTTGTCCGCATCCGGTTCGAGTTTGAGCGGAACGCCCTATTGCAAAGCCATTCCCCACCTGTCATGTGTCTGAGAGCACGCGCGATTTCTCGAGAACGGTTAGCCGTAAAAGGCTGAAATTTGGACCACATTTTCCTACTAGCATATCGGAGTCAACCTCACATTTGGGGCACCGTATCTTAAGCAGTTTCTTAGGGAATTTTAAAATTATTATACAATACCAAAAAAGTAATGGATTGCGGGGGCGCTGCTCTCTACTGTCCCCTCTCACGGCCGAACGGTGGCCCCTATCCAAATTTTCTATGGAACCGACCCCCCCCCCTCAAATAGTACAAAGAATGCAGGCACGTGCATAGTACCCCCCCCCCCCCCCCCGGTGCTCGAGATCCAAATTGGCAACTATTTGAAGCAAACTTGCGGGAATATCTGGAGAGCCGAGCCACCTAGGGAGGTGCGGATTGCGGCACTGGGCATCGTAGCGGTTCGGCGATCATTGCGATCGTTTGGCAATGACACCGGGCTCGACACCACGCACCCCGTTCTTAAGAGCCACTTTCCATCTGTTAACGGTACGGCCTTAGCAACCTGCGGTTTTCGACATTGGCATTTACGGGCCGCGGCAAGGGAAAAAAAGGGCACCCCACTGGGACCACCTCTCTTCAGACCACGCACCCTGTGCTCGCGAGCCAACTGCTATATCTTTCGAATGGTATGAGCTACTTGCGGTTTTCGACGTTCGCCTTTGCGGGCCGTGGGGAAGAGAAACAAGGGCAGCACACCACGGCAACCGCTCTCGAGACCTTGCACCTCGTCCTCGAAAGCCACTTTTCATCTTTTTGGGATAGACTGCCGGTCTCGAATTTCGGCTCAAACCAAGATTATTTACTTGGATCAAGTCTAATTTAGCCTTATGTGGCTCCAATGCATATTTTGTCTTCACCTAAGGGCCAAATTTTCTTCGTTCAATATATAAGAAGACTTGAACCAAAACACTTGTGCTATCGGGTATTGGTCCAAGTAAAAATTAGCATGATCCAAGTACAAATTAGCATAGTGGTTGTCCAAGAATACGTTTTTCTGGGTGCGGCGGACTCCCCCCCCCCCCCCCCCCCAGCTCCCCGGTTCTTGTGGTTCTTCTACGACTAACCGTTCTCGAGTAGTCGCGCGAACAGGTGGACAGACAAACAATACATTTTGGGGCTGGTCGGTCCAGGGCTTTAAATTCAAATAACTTCATGACGCCGAGAACTGTATCCAATATGACAAATCGAGGCCGTAGATCTCCGATGCTCCGGCGTAGGCCCGCCACCTTGGATGGCCGTATACTCTTTTCAGAATGTTATTACCATTTATAAACACAAAAGGAGAGAGTCACGAGCCATTGCAACCCCCCTGTCCAGATATGAACGTGCGTGCTAGCACCTACCGTTGTCTTCGGTCGGACTACGGAATCTTAGACGTCATTTGATTACAACAGAGTTGTTGACATAGAAATCCAACATGGCGGGCAATATTTCGCCCTGCCCTAACAGTACTAGCGCATCTGCGTCAGTCGATGAAGAAAACCGCGCAAGTGTTGGAGGCCTCCGAGTAACCGCGCATCTTCTGTAGGCTGTGCTGTACCCGCGCAACTCTGGCGGGCGGTGCAGTGCCCGCGTACGCACCCTTTTTTGGCCTTTTTGTGATATACATTTTTAGAATCAGGGTTTTATGACGGTTCTGAAAATATAACTATCTCAAAACGTTGAAAAAAGGCCCTTGCGCGGTTTCTGGGCCGCCCACGAAAGTTGCGCGGGTACAGCACAGCCTACAGAAGATGCGCGGTTACTCCGAGGCCTCCAGCACTTGCGCGGTTTTCTTCATCAACTGACGCAGATGCGCTAGTACTGTTAGGGCAGGGCGATTTGTACCCGCCGCGAATTTTCATACCGGATACAGATATGGAAGCAGAATCTTCTTCGTTGGTTCCGGCATGCTTGTAGTGAACAACCCGATTCGTACTTCGTTTGTGGTGGCAGTTGTTACATTTGTTAATGGGAGTTCTCTTATCTTTGCCAGGATAACTATGGACATGGCGAGCAAAACAATATTGATGCAGTGAAGGAAGTTTACCGCGATCTGCGTCTCAGGGAAGCTCTCCTGGATTTTCATCATGCAACGTTCAATAGGATACAAGCCAAGATCGATCATAATGCTAACAAGTTGCCACCAGCCGTATTTGGCTATGTTCTTGAGACCATGAGACAGAACTCAATCGACTGGTGTCAACGCAATGTCATTCTTTAGTGTTTACTTCTATTCCTCGTATTTTTAGCCCGTCTCGACACGTTTCGGTAGACACGGTTGGCCTGGTTCAGAGCCCTGGGCGCAAGTGTGTGTGTGTGTGTGTGTGTGTGTTGACTTAACGTTTACAGAGAAATAAGTTCAGATTTGGAGGATATGCTTCTTTGGTGACAATTTTTAATTTTGTCGTGTTCCCGTTTTTTTTTTTAGAGTCGACAATAATGCCGCAAAACAATGCCGGGCTCCGTGCACTGTAAAAATATTTTTGTTTCCTTAATAACTAGGGGTACCCTCAGATGTGCTGTGCGTATGTAGCGAGCGAAGCGTAGATAATATTTAAAACCTAACAGGCCAGCCCGCAATACACCCACGCGTGCACTGGCCTATGTAAGTACCAGGCACTTGTCGGGTTAGAATCAGAGGCTGGGGAGCGCACTGAAGAGTTATAAAACACGATCCAGTTTCTCACTATGTTTTTATTTTGCTTCCTCCCCGAATCTTTATTTAACATTTCAGAGACAATACTGGCTGGCCACCTCCATAAATCGAATGAACATTTCCCGCAAACGACTGTCGTCAGCGGTGCGTTACGTATTCACTGAACGCCCCCTCCCCCCTTCCTTTCACGCACTTTTGTTTCGTGCGCGGGGGATGAAGGGAGCTTCTGCGAAACGATATGGTCTGCGTGTTACGTAAAATCTGAACGTGTGTTACTTTCGGAACGGGAGCGAGGGGGTGAGGACCCAATGCCCCACGTACATATAGGTAGGGTATGTTCCTCCTCCCCCCTCCCTTTCCAACACCACCACCATCATTTGCCTCCCCCTTCCCACCCCTCTCCTTGGCCATCACTGTCGCCTGGATTCCTCTCCATTCTGTGCAAAAAATTAATATTGAAAACCGTCAAACTTCTGGTTTATTAAAACCGGGAGGGCATGCAAAGCTTGATGGCCATACCAGTGTCAAATTGTTTGTATTAAGATTGAAAATAGGTTAAATCACGAAGGAAAAGGGTAATTTATAAATTAACAGAAAAATTGTTTTTGTTGGGTACAGGCATTCAAGTTTATTTATCGGAATCTTTACTTGTTTTAAACTTGCCATAGGAAAGATAAAACATAAATAAGCATCCCTTACACATATTGCATTGATTCCTTCACACCCAAACAAAGTCAGGTACAGCCGATGCTTAGGCATAAGCATCACTGATCAAGGAAAAGAGAATGCATAACTAGCAAGAATGCAAAATGTACTGCTCCATTGCATAAACAATAATTACACAAATTTGTTAAGGTAAGATAATAGGGAAAGGTCTCCCAATTATTTGAGGGGACAGTTGACGATACTATAGTCGAGAATGGATGAACTAGATATAAAGTTGTTACGCGAGGCCAAAGTTTTCAAAATAACATCAATTTATAAACTGGATAAATACGGGACGAAGAACAGAACTGTTGCAAGTGAGAGTGAGTCAGATCAATGGACACTACCAATTTAAACTTTTAAACAATGATAATCTGAGAGCTTTAACGGGGATGCGGCAATACTGGATAAGACCGGTCAACAATTTACACAAGTGTCTTCCCTACACAGCACTGTAAACACATTAAGATTGATCTATTATGTTGATTGCCTTCTGGTGATGGCACTGGTTGGAATATCTGGGAAAAGCAAAAAAATATATTAATGATACATATAACACGTTAAAATTATAAATCAGTCCCTATACACATTTGCATATTCACAATGTGTTAAGTAGCAACTCACATTTACAACTACAGATGCTCGACGATAAAGATTTCAGATTCAAACACGAAAGAGCACATGGCATGCCCACGCTAAAGAATCAACATTTGATGTGTCCTGAGACATTAAGGAATTGAAATGAGTTGGGGTACAAAAGCATGTTGACGTCAAACTTTAATCAATCCAATGAGAGATTGTTGTACATCTTTAAGAGACAAATGTTTCGCCCAACAAAAAAGACTTTTTTTTAGATAAATGAACAACAGACCTGGTACAGTATAAAATCAGCCCAGAATAAATTTTCTCTCAGGTAAATCCAATGTGCGTTCAAAGCTTGCCTTCGTCGCCTGAAATTACAACACAACTTCGAAATAAAATAATTAGTTCTGCTAATTAAATAGATAAACAATATATTGTTAGGATTTTGGGGTCCTACAGTTGGCAGCGCCGGTACCGGCCGGCGCCTTCTGTCACGCGCTCTGTCCAGCCCCGCTTCCGTATTGTTACTCTTCGCCCTGCTCACTCTTGGATTAGACGCGTACCTGTGCCAACGTATTGACGGGAGTGAGGCTGGTGAGAATGGAGCCCGAGAGGCACGTGCCCAACTTTGTACAAGTGTCGGGGTGTGAGGCATATGTTGAGTACGCAGGCCAGCCACGGACCTGCCAGATCTGCGGGGCAACGACGCATCTGAGAGCGAAGTGCGAGCAGCGAGCGTCGTACGCGTCCCGACTCAGGCGACCAAGAACGACCCGGACGCAGCCTGACGCCGAGCAGCGGAGGGAGCCCGGGCCAGCAGACGACAACCCGAGCGAAGAGCGAGCAGACGACGGCGCGGAGCCGGCCGCGGACAGAGAGACAGGGAGTAGCGACGGCTCGACCCCCCTCCCTCTCGCCCCCCACCACCGAGACCAACTCAGCGCGGACGGTAAGGCGGACCGGGAGGCAGGGAGTAGCGACGGGACAGTGACGAGCGCAGAGCCGGGCGCGGCAGCGGCCACGGTATGGGGTACCAAACCCACGAGATGTCTGTTCAACGCAGCGCAGCCGCCAGAGAAGGCCCCGAGCGCTAGTGAGATGGAGCGGCTGGACCTATTCATGCGGGGACTGGAAAGGTCCATGCGAGACGGGGAGGGCAGGGGCAACAGCGGGGCTACGCTGGAAGAAATGGAGGGCGAAGGGGTCGAGGCGGGAACCGGGGGGGACTCGGACGGCGACAGCATGGGAGCCCTATCCCCGAATATCGCGGCGTCCATGGAAATGGCAGAGGACAGCGAGGGACGGTTCACGCGGACAAGGAGCAAGAAGGCGCAGAGGATGGGACTGTGGCTGCACACAAAGCCGCTACAAGATGTGAAAAAGCACAAGCTAAAATCCCAGACGAATGAAAATGCTAGTGTAGCAAGAACGAGCAAGACAGGAAGCGCAGGCGGCGCACCGCTCCAAGGGAACCAGGAAAAGAAAATAAAACTTCAAAAATGAATCTGAAAATAATCTCTGTCAATCTCTGTGCAGCAACATCGGCAGCAAAAATCGAAGCCCTGACGGACACGATTCGCAGTCACAGCGCGGAAATAGTGTCCCTGCAGGAAGTGGCGGCACAGACCCTGGACATCGGCGGGTACGAGGAGCTCGTCAACGCCGGCCCGAACCTGCAGGGAACGGCCATCCTCGTCCGAGACACTCTCCACGCCACGCCGCTACACAGCCTGCCGAGCGGGAGGGCATGCGCCGTAAGGGTAGGCAACCACTCCTACGTCTGTGTGTACGCCCCGGCAGGCTCAAGGCGCAGGCGGGAGCGGGCAGATTTTTACGCAAGGGAGCTGGCCCCGATCCTGGCGGTGTCGGGGAGCAACCTGGTGCTGGCAGGGGATTTTAACTGCGTGCTGCGCGACGGCGACACGACAGGCTCGACAGAGAAGAGCGCCGAGCTGACGGACTTGGTGACCGGGCTGGGGCTGACGGACGCGTGGCCCAGGAACTCGCACGAGTCGGGCCACACCTTCGTAACGGGGACGATGTCGGCGAGGCTGGACAGGGTCTATGTGCCGCGGGGCGTGGCGGTGCTGGGCGCCGCGGTCGCGCCGGTGTGTTTCAGCGACCACTACGCGCTGCGCTGCGAGCTGGGGGTGCAGACGCAAGCCGCGCCGCAGCAGAGCCAGCCGAGGGCGCCGTGGCGCTTCGACGCCAGGGTGCTCAAGGACACCGCCTTCCTCCCGGCCTTCGAGAGAGAATGGCCACGCATCTTGCAGCAGCGGCGCCGCGAGGAGGGGCTGACGGAGTGGTGGCTGCGCGCGGCCAAGCCCGCCATCAGGCAATTTGCAGCGAAGTTCACGAGGGACTGGAGGAGGGAGAGGAAGGGGATGGTGTCCTGGTTGCAGGAGGCGCTGCAACAAGCATGCCACGCAAGGCCGAGGACGCGGGAGGCCGCCACCCACATCAAGGCCATCAAGAGGGAGCTGCTGGAGTGCCACGCAGAGCTGGCCGCCGGGGCCCTCGACAGGGCCAAGATGCGCGATGAGCTGCGGGACGAGGCGCTCAGCACGGCGCACGTCGTCAGAGCCGCCCGGAGAGCGCGCGGACAGCGTATCAAGAGCATCCAGGACGCCGACGGCAACACGCTCGCGGACGAGGGGGACGTCCGGGAGTACTTCCGAACGGTGTACGCGGCCAAATTCCAGGAACCGGAGGGCGGCGGGACGGCGGACTCGCCCATCCTGGACGCAGTCGAGGCCACGGTGACGGACGAGGACAACGCACGGCTCAGCAGACCCTTCACCGTCGACGAGGTACTCGCCGCGGTAAAGAAGAGCCCAAAGAAGAAGAGCCCGGGGCCGGACGGGATCACGGCGGAATTTTACGCCGCCGCGTGGTCGGTCATCGGGGACGTGCTCACGGAAGTCTTCAACGACATGTGGGAACGACGCATGGTGCCCGCGGAGATGACCAAGGGAGTCATCACCCTGATCCCGAAGAAGGCCAAGCCCCGCGTAGACAAGGACTTCAGACCCATCACTCTCCTGGACGTGGACGTCAAAATCCTGGCGAGGCTGATGGCGGCCAGACTGGGCGTGCTCCAGCGGAAGCTCCTCCACGACAACCAAGTGAGGCCGGGCGGGAAGAGGACCATGGCAGGGGCCCTGTGTGACCTCCGCGACGTCATCAGCGTCATGGGGGCGCTGAGGACTCCGGGCTGCATCCTCTCGATCGACTTCTCCGGGGCCTTCGACGCCGTGCACCACAAGTACCTCTTCCAGGTGCTTCGGAAGCAGGGAGTGGCGGAGCAGTTCGTGAACACGATCGAAGCCATGTACACCGGGGCGGCCTCGCAGCTCCGCGTCAACGGCGTCCTCACGAGTCCCTTCAGAGTGGACCGGTCGGTCCGCCAAGGCTGCCCCTTATCGATGCTCCTCTACGCCATCATTGCCGCACCCTTTCTGATTGTTTTAGACCGGAGGCTGAGGGGGCTCCAACTGGCAGGCTGCACGATCAGGGTCTCAGCATTCGCCGACGACTCCTTCATAGTCCTCCGGAGCCACAGCGAGGCAGCCGTTGTGAAGGAGGTGCTGCAGCAGTTCGCGGAGGTGTCGGGGCTCGCAGCCAACCCAGCCAAGTGCGGCGCCCCGGCGGCAGGGAGCTGGGACGCGAGCGAGAGGACAGGCTTCCCGTATGTAGAGACTCTGAAGGTGCTGGGCGTGACGTTCGCGAGGGACATCAAGACCACCATCAGGCTCAACTGGGACGCGGTGGCGACGGGGGTGCAGGGAGTGCTCCGGGAAAGTGTGTGTCGTGCTTTCGGACTCAGCCAGCGAGCGGAGTACGCACGCACCTACGCGCTGGCCAAGTTGTGGCACGCCGCGCAGGTGCTGCCTGCACCCAAGGCGGCGGCGGACAGGGTGCGCAAGGCGGTAGCAGTGTTTGTGTGGAGGGGCCAGATCTTCAGGACGTCGATGGCGGTGGCGTGCACCGAGAGGGCGAGAGGAGGACTGGGAGTCCCCGACATCCACATCAAGTGCCTCGCGCTGTATACCGGGAGATGGCAGGGCATCCTGGTGGACACGGAGGACACCTCCGCGGCGAAGTGGCTGCTCACCGTGCTGCTCGCCTTCCCGCTGGGCCAGCGCCTCACGAGGCTGTGGGCCACGGCGGCGCACTACGCGGCCTTCCACAGGGTGAGAAAGACGGCCGCGAACTCCCCGGTGGACGTCCCGGCGCGGCAGGCCATCCGCGCCATCTACGGCGAGATGAGAGCCGCGGCCCCCGCCCAGACCCCAAGGGTGGCGAGGAAGCCGCCCGAGGTCAGGTGGGAGCAAGTCTGGGCCTACATCAACCGCCCCGCCATCCCGCAGGCGGCCCGGGACTCGTGGTGGACAGCTGTCCACGACCTGGTGCCGACGAGACAGAGGCTGCGGCGCATCGGGCGCGCGGACACGGCCGCCTGCCTGAAGTGCCAGGCGGAAGACACGCTGGAGCACAGGCTCACCGCCTGTGACGAGGCCGCGGGGGCGTGGGAGTGGCTCCGGGCGGTCCTCGGAAGGGAGCTGGGCCGAGACGCCCACATCGGGGATATCCTGCGGCCGGAGTACCAGATCGGCGACGAGGGGGGGCGGCTCGCCGCCGTATGGGCCACGGCACACGCGGTGCATGCAGCCCTACTGGGCCAACCGGAGGACGCGAGAAGAAATGCGATCCAAAGGGCAAAGGAGCAGCATCCAGAGATAGTAGAGAGGTTGTCAGAGAGTATGTGGAGGCAGTAGAGAGTATGTCACCCCGCGCGCTGGGAGGTAGGCCACCCTGGTGGTGGCCGCGGCAAAGTGGCTGCCTACCTCCCAGGCGCACGGGCACCCCCCGTGCCTGCGAGCCGGCCGCCTGCGCGCGGCCGAGGGGAGGTTCGGCCCGCCGCCGAGAGATGGCGAGCTGGCGAGAAAGCAGCCCGGCTTTGTCCACGGCTGATATGACCCGCCAACAGGACGACCCGATTCGGCGTCTACTGAATAAAGTACACTGTTTCCTACTGGCTGAGTTGTGATTCGCGTTCCGCGCCCCCCTCCCAGTACGAACGTCAATTTTTCCCTCGAGGAGGCGAACTGCGCCCCCGAGGTCCCTTCGTGGAGGCGGTCCCCGCCCCCGAAGTTGTCGCGGCGGCCGACCGGGCCCCCGACTGCCCGTGGAGGCGCGTAGCGCCCCCGGGTCGCGCGTCGCGGCTACCGCGTCTACCCCATCGAGCGTCCTCGTCCGCCCGCGCCGCGCCGAGAGGACGAACCGTCGGGGTCGTCCCGGCTGGCTCCATGCCGCCGGCTCCGCGCCGTCGACCCAATCACCGGCATCGCCGCTGCGGACGTCGGTTCCGGGCCCGGCAGCCGTTCGAGGTGCCCCACGCCCAGCAGGACCCCCTGGGTCTCTTCGCGGAGGCCGCAGAGGGCGCGGCGCCGCCCCCGTTGGAGTCCGAGCCTGCTAGGCCCCAGTCGGCGTGGCCAGCAGGACTAGTCCCGGTGGACGCGGGCCCCTCTCCGTATTGTGAGGAGTACGATCCGGCCGCGCCGTCATACGCCCCCGCGGACCCCCGGGCGCTGCCGGCGCCTCGCGTCGTCGCCGAGGAGGCGCTGGTGAACGGCGTGCTGGTAGTACTCCGGGGCCGGGACCCACCGCGGGATTTCACGGCCGCCATCCCGCTGGAGGCGCGCCCCCGCCCGCCGACCCTCCGCGTGTCCATTGACCTGAGCCGGGTGGCCGGCGTGGAGCTCGGCCGCAAGGACTGTATCCGGGTCCTGGGCCCCGTTATGCCCCAGGTGGCGACCGTGGACGGTCCCAAGTAATCCGGTCCATAGGCCGCACGGTTACAATTGGCGACCGTGACAGGACTTTGTTCTGCCAAAAACAATTTAGTGAAGTGCTTCAAGATGCCCGTGTGTGGACCCGGGTGTGACTCATGTCGGCAAGCAAAAGGGAGCAACGCCCCGCTTGCCACCTCGACGCCGATCGTGACCAGCGGGCAGCAGGCCGCGGACATCTACGCTAATGTGCGGAATCCCATCCCGACTGTCAACTTGGCGACAGCCATGGGACCCTTTGAGAACGGCGGGTGGGTGACACTCGCACCTGCAGCAGTCGACACCGCCTCCCCGTTCCCCACGCTCCAGGATGAGGGAGTGCGTCAGCGGTCAACGCTGAGTCGACGATCGTCACTGTCAGACGGGGATCGACAACATCAGCGGATTCAAGGGGCCTTGGAGAGCATGCGCGTCCAGCTGGAACGCATGAATGACGTGCTCGAGGCCATCAAGGTCTCTACGTCGCAGTGCTCAGGGACAAGCCCGGCCCCCTCTGTCACCAACCGGACCAGGGAGTGGGTGAACTCCATCCCGGGGTCGGAGGCAGACGGCTGCACCAGCCCCCAACAACAACCGGGCCAAGAAGTACGCAAGCCCGGCAGGGAGACGCCGGGACAGGCGTGCTTCGCCACGACTTACACGCTGCCAGACCCTGTCGCCACGACCGCCATGACGCTGCCACCGGCGGAGCCGAGTTCCGCGAAGCCAGACAGTGGTGCGCCGCTGGTGTGGGCCCCGGCCTTTGTCGGGCCCGCCGGTTATCACAAGTCGGCGGCGGCCGCCTCCCCAGCCGGCGCGGCGACGCGCGGTGTCGACTTACCCCCGACCGCCGCCACCACCGCAGCCGCTACAGCTGCGCAGCACACGGCGGCGGCATCAGCTGATCGGGCGGCCGGGGCCGGGCCGGGCCAAGGTCAATGCCCTGGAGTGTGCCTAGCCGCGCCGGGACGCGAACCGGGAAGATGCCCGTGGGGAATGAAGGCCCGCACCACGGAAGCAGCCAGGTCCCGTGCGGCGCACGGTGACCGAGAAGAGCAGCAGCGCGAGGCGGCAAGGCGCCGTGCACAGGCCGGTGGCCGAGAAGAGCCCAGGAAGGAGGCGGCGGAACCCAGCACCGAGGAGCCGAAGACGGCCGCGTCGGCCGGGTCGCAGGGGGCCGCTGCTATCAGCGCCGCGGACCTCACGCTAGCGCTGGCCTCCTTGCTCCGCAACGTGAGCCAGGAGAGGTCCGGCCCGGGGGACAGGTCGCTGAACCAATACGACCTGAAGATGTTGGAGCTCAGCCTCCCGTATTACGGCGGGGGTGTGACTGAAGACCCGGGCGAATTTCTCAGGCGATGTGAAGAGAAATTTAGCCGCCAGCGGGTGCCCACTGACAGTTGGATCAACTTCGCGGCCGGGAGATTGAAGGAGAAGGCCCGGAAGTGGTGGGAGACACGGGTCAGTGCCACACACACATCCTGGGAGGCCTTTAAACAGAAGTTCATGACGGAGTTCAACGACGCGCAGACTCTCAGCGAGTTGCGCGCCAGTCTCTACGGCGACCGCCAAGGCCCGGAGGCCGAGACCACGGACTTTGTGGAGAAAAAGTTAGAGTTGCATCACCGCCTATGCCCCAGTGAGGACGAGGCGCAGTTCTATCCGCATTTAATTGAACTTTTGCGGGTGGAAATTCGACAGGGCATGCGCCGAGGCGCGTTCTACTCCCGCGAGGAGTTGCTGCGGGCCGCCCGGCAGTCCGACAAGGATGCCGCGGAGCTGGCGCGGCGACACAGGAACGCCCCCGTCTCCAGGGAAGAAGAAGCGGACAAGTCAGCCAGGCCGTACCGGCCTCCTTTCCGGCCAGGTAATCCTAACTGGCGCGCCCCGGAGTCCACACCGGGAGCCGCCCCGCGATCGGCGCCGGAGCCGGGCGGTGCCGCTGCCGGTGGCGGGGGTCAAGCCAAGCCGCCTGAAACAGGGACCGCCCGACCAGACAGCGGGAGGCCAGGGACTGCCCGGACCGGCGCTAACGTGTGCGTGCTCAGGGACGAGACCACGGCCCTGCAGCCGCCGGTGATCGAGTTGAAGATCGACGGAACCGAGATTCTCGCACACCTGGACTCGCAAGCGTCCATCAACGTCATCGACAGAAGCCTGGTCGAGCAGCTCGGCCTTGTTGAAGAGGAACAGGAAGAGGTGGCGGTCAACCTGGCGATCGCCGCGTTCCAGGGAAGCTACCGGACTACGGTCATGGTCCCGGCCGGGAACGGCCGCCTGGACCTTCCGTTCACCGCCGCCGTGGTGGAAGGCTTGGTGTGTCCGATCGTCTTGGGGCTGCCGTTCTTGTACCGGCACCACGTGATCCTGGACTTCCAAGCCACACTGGTCAGTCTGGGGGACGACCAGCGACGACAGAATCTCGCGTGGCGCCACCCTCAAGCTCCGCGCGACCCCGTCCTGGGCGACGACCAGCTTGAGGCAGCCGTCGGCCACCTCCCCGTCGTGAAGCAGGCCGAGTTGGCCGCCCTCCTGAGGGAGTACGGCCGGCTGTTTGACGGTCACCTCGGCCGCTGCCGCACCGTGGAGCACACCATTCGGCTCTGCAGCGACCGGCCGGTGAAGAAAAATGCGTATCCCCTCAACGCGGAGAAGACGGAGATCGTCTGCCGCCAGGTGCGGGAGATGGAGGCCCAGGGCCTGATCCGGCCCAGCACGTCCCCGTACTGCAGCCCGGTGGTGCTGCCCCCCAAGAAGTCCGGAGAGCCGCGGTTCTGCTGTGACTACCGGGCCATCAACGAGGTGACGGAGGACGACGCCTTCCCCATAGTGAACATGCACGACCTCCTGAAGGAGGACATGCAGGGCGTCAAGGTGATGACAAGCCTCGACTTGAACTCAGGCTATTGGCAGCTGGCCATGGATGAGGAGTCGAGTCACTACACGGCTTTCGCCACGCCGCTCGGTCTCTACGAGTGGACGGTGATGCCGTTCGGCTTGAAAAATAGCCCAAAAACATTTGCAAGAGCCCTGATGGAAATCTTGAGAGGATTAGATTTCGTACGGGTATTCTATGATGACGTGGCCATTTTCAGCGGCAGCTGGGAGGAGCACCTGGTCCACCTGGACCTTGTCCTGGCTCGGTTCCTGCGAGCCGGGCTCTCTTGCAACTTGAAGAAGTGCCAGTTCGCACGTGAAATGTTGGCCTATTTGGGGCGCGTCCTGGACCCGGACGGCCTTGACCGGAAACCGGAACACTTGCAATGCGTCGAGGAGTTCCCACCGCCTACCAGGAAGAAGGAGCTGGAGCGGTTCCGGGGCCTGGCGAACTGGTTCGCCTGCTTCGTGCCGGACATGGCCATGCTCATGGCGCCACTCAACGAGGTGCTGAAATCCACATCTAAGTGGCGGTGGACGAGTGTGGAGCAAGAGGCGTTCGAGCAGATCAAGAAGGCCATCCTGGAGGCGGAGAAGCTGAGTCACATCGACTACTCCTTGCCTCTGCTGCTCCAGGTGGACGCCAGTGAACTTGGTTTCGGCTGCGTCCTGTTCCAGCGGGCGCCGTCCGCACCGGAGGAACGGCGGGTCGTGGAGTACGCCAGCCGCAAGCTCACCCCGCAGCAATCCAGATGGACTGCCCTAGAACGGGAGGCCGGGGCCGTGGTGTGGGCGGTCAAGAAATTTCGCCGGTATTTGGAGGGACGCAAGTTCATCCTGCGGACCGACAACAAGGCCCTGTCATGGATGAAGCTGACCAAGGACACCAACAGCAAGGTGCACCGTTGGTTTATTCTTTTGTCGGAGTTTGAGTTCGACCTGGAGCACTGCCCAGGGGCGCTCAACGAGGGACCCGACGCCTTGTCGCGAGTCCCCACTCAACCCCCCGTCGACGGCGACCTGGGCGAAGAGGACGACTTCGGGCCGCCGGTGCAGGCTGCGGCGCCGCCGGCGCCACAGCTGTTCATGGCCCGGGACGAGCGGTTCACGCTCTCCATGAGGATTCGCGCCGCACAGGTCACTGACCCCGGGGTGCGGGAACTTGTCCAGTATATGCAGACAGGTATCGGCCCGGAGGACCCGCGGCGCGCCAGTGCCATCAAGAGCCAGGCCAAGGACCACCTGGTATCGCGGGACGGCTACTTGCACTTTCGGCGCGTGGACCGGCGAGGAGAGGAGACCGCCGTCCTGGTGGTGCCTCCCCCCCTGCGAGAGGACCTTCTGCGGCAGGCCCATGAGGACCGCGGGCACCCCGGCGCCGTGGAGACCCTGGACTACCTGCGCGGCCTGTGCTTCTGGCCTCGAATGGGTCCGGCGGTCCGGGAGCATGTGAGGGCCTGCATGGCCTGCGAGCGCGTCAAGACGGACACGCACGCCGCCGCCGCGGCGCAGCGCGCCCGCGTTCCGACCGCCGCCTGGTCCTGCGTCGCCGTGGACTTGATGGGGCCCTACCCCCGCACCAGCCGGGGAAACACGCAGCTGCTGGTGGTCACCGATCTCTTCTCCCGGTGGGTGGAGGCCTTCCCTGTCAAGGAGGCCACCGCCGGGACCATCATCACGATCCTGGAGGAGGACGTCTTCCACCGGTTCGGCTACCCCGAGTACATCCTGTCGGACAACGGCGGGCAGTTTGTGAGCCGGGAATGGGAGGAGGCCGTGCAGCGCTGGGGGGCCGTGGCCTGGACCACGCCGGTCTACCACGCCCAAGCAAACCCTACGGAGCGCCGGAACCAGGAGATAAAGAAGGGCTTGCGGCTCGCCCTCCTCGACGAGTCACATGCCCGGTGGGATGAGAAGATTCCCGCCATCACGCAGTACCTGCGGAGCCGAGTGAACCAGACGACCGGTTTCACCCCCAACGAGCTGGTGCTGAGTCACCCCGTTCGCCAGCCAGAGGAGGGGGGACTGCAGCTGACCAGAGAAGAGGAGACGACGACCGAGGAGTGGGCGCAGCGCAGCTGGCAGCGCCTGCAAGAGGCCAGAGAGGAGGCCGCCGCTCGGATGGCCGGCAAGGCTGCCGCCTACACCGAGGCCGCCAACCAGACCAGCAAGCGACCAAGCCGGCAGTACCAGGTCGGGGACCTAGTGCGAGTGCGCCAGGAAGTGAAGTCTAGCCGGAAGAAGCGATTCCACGCCGGGTTCGCTCCCAAGTGGCAAGCGGATCTATACCAAGTCGTTGCCCAGGTCGGGCAGGACATATATCTCGTGGAGAACATGGAGACGCGGGAGCAGTCCAAACTCTCCACCGCCAGGATGAGGCCCTCTTTCGCCGGGGCCGAGCAGGAGGACGGAGATGACAATGACGCGGATGCGGAGACCCCTGTCGCCGAAGCCGAGCCGACGCCGGGAGCGTCTGGGGAGCTGGCGGTCGTCGGTGAGTCGCCGATCCAGAGGGACTTGCCGTTCTGCGACGGCGACGTGCCGGCTACCTGGGAGTCGCTGGTCCGGGAGGACCCGGCGGTCAGTGACGCTCTGGTCCCGGAGTGCCCGCCGACGGCGCCTCTGACGGCGTCCCCTGAGCGGGTCTTGGAGGACTCCGCTGCCACCCGTTCGTCGGCCCCGGAGGGCCGCCTGACGCGCTCCATGGCGCGGCCGCCGACGGCGCCTGTGACGGCGTCCCCTGAGCGGGTCCTGGAGGACTCCGCTGCCACCCGTTCGTCGGCCCCGGAGGGCCGCCTGACGCGCTCCATGGCGCGGCCGCCGACGGCGCCTGTGACGGCGTCCCCTGGGCGGGTCCTGGAGGACCCCGCGCCCACCGGTCCGTCGGCTCTGGGAGGGCCCATCACCCGGTCCCAGTCCAGGAACGCCGCCCACGTCCGCATGATGTGGGCCCCGCCGCAGACGGCTCCGGAGGAGGCCCGTCCACGCACGCCCTCTCCCGCCCCGAGTGAGAACTTCAGGCTGGTGGTGAAGGGGCTGGCCGAGATCGGGCGGGCACTGAGGGCCGCGGACAGTGCGCCCGGCTCTGGGTGCTAAAGACCGTGCGTCTTAAGTGAACAGCTGGGACTCTTGAGCTCAGCGAGGCGTTATTGGTTCGAGTCTGCATGGACCAATAGTGAAATGTGCGTTCTTTTAGTAACCATGTGTTTTGAGGGTTTTTGTATTTTTTTCTATGTTACTTTGTCTTTTCTTGTTTTTCAATCATTGCGGTGTTCAAACCCCAAAGATTGTTTTTTCCAGGGGGGACATTGTCACCCCGCGCGCTGGGAGGTAGGCCACCCTGGTGGTGGCCGCGGCAAAGTGGCTGCCTACCTCCCAGGCGCACGGGCACCCCCCGTGCCTGCGAGCCGGCCGCCTGCGCGCGGCCGAGGGGAGGTTCGGCCCGCCGCCGAGAGATGGCGAGCTGGCGAGAAAGCAGCCCGGCTTTGTCCACGGCTGATATGACCCGCCAACAGGACGACCCGATTCGGCGTCTACTGAATAAAGTACACTGTTTCCTACTGGCTGAGTTGTGATTCGCGTTCCGCGCCCCCCTCCCAGTACGAACGTCAATTTTTCCCTCGAGGAGGCGAACTGCGCCCCCGAGGTCCCTTCGTGGAGGCGGTCCCCGCCCCCGAAGTTGTCGCGGCGGCCGACCGGGCCCCCGACTGCCCGTGGAGGCGCGTAGCGCCCCCGGGTCGCGCGTCGCGGCTACCGCGTCTACCCCATCGAGCGTCCTCGTCCGCCCGCGCCGCGCCGAGAGGACGAACCGTCGGGGTCGTCCCGGCTGGCTCCATGCCGCCGGCTCCGCGCCGTCGACCCAATCACCGGCATCGCCGCTGCGGACGTCGGTTCCGGGCCCGGCAGCCGTTCGAGGTGCCCCACGCCCAGCAGGACCCCCTGGGTCTCTTCGCGGAGGCCGCAGAGGGCGCGGCGCCGCCCCCGTTGGAGTCCGAGCCTGCTAGGCCCCAGTCGGCGTGGCCAGCAGGACTAGTCCCGGTGGACGCGGGCCCCTCTCCGTATTGTGAGGAGTACGATCCGGCCGCGCCGTCATACGCCCCCGCGGACCCCCGGGCGCTGCCGGCGCCTCGCGTCGTCGCCGAGGAGGCGCTGGTGAACGGCGTGCTGGTAGTACTCCGGGGCCGGGACCCACCGCGGGATTTCACGGCCGCCATCCCGCTGGAGGCGCGCCCCCGCCCGCCGACCCTCCGCGTGTCCATTGACCTGAGCCGGGTGGCCGGCGTGGAGCTCGGCCGCAAGGACTGTATCCGGGTCCTGGGCCCCGTTATGCCCCAGGTGGCGACCGTGGACGGTCCCAAGTAATCCGGTCCATAGGCCGCACGGTTACAAGTATGTGCAGCAGAAGTTCACCAAACATGTTAAATTGTTAAGTTTTCTTTTTTACTTGTAAATTGATTTTATAAATAAAGATGTTTTTCAAAAAAAAAAAACCACCAACTGCCTTGCTAAAGGCCGTGTTGTTACACGTCTCTCTCTCTCTCTCGCACATTCCCGCTCCGGCTACCAACCTATCGCAACCAAAATCAGAACCAGGGGGAAAAATCCCTCCGGTCATAAGGGAAAATTTCCCATTAAGCAGGGCAGCCTCCGTGTGCCTCCGTGGCTCCGTTGAAGGCGCCTTTCAAGAGCTGCTTCCAATTTTCGTTTGGGCATCGGCATCGTGGGGTATCAATAGGAATTCAAAATCATACATTAAAATGTTTCTAATTCAGTCATATAAGTTCAAAATGATGCAATTAATGACAGTACATGACAGAAGTACATAACCTGGCAGCAACAACTGGAACCCTAGGAAAATTAAATTAAAATTAAATTAAAGTGTTATCTCCTAATTTTTCCTAGGAATAAATCTATTTCAGAAGGGGCTGAAAAAACTGAAAGTATTAAAGGAAATTGATATCAATAAAGATATAATACAAACTAAGCACATTGTCCACCAGTGAGCGCCGTCAGCGTCACTCAGAAGAATCTATTTACAGAGCTACCACACATCTGACACTTTAGTGGTTTACTTGAAGTACCAATAACATATTAAAACTGCTTTATTTCCGTATAACAAGGCGTGACCATAAAAAAGTTACGTATTTTCTGTTTTTTGGACGGGAGCATTTCCCGATTAATTGTAAAATTAGTTTCGTTCGTGTGATGCGCTCGTAACTACGCCCGTATTCTGGCGGCCGAACGTATTCCATTAGCCTTTTGTCCGCAATGCCGCTCAGCTAGACCTACCTACCCTTACGTGCCCAAGCCTAAACTACAGAAGCCTCTAATAACGTAACGTAACGTGACCCACGCGAGTCACTAATCCACGGAGAAAAATCGCCGGCTCGTCTAACTAATGTTCTCAGTAGGTTTTCAGACAAGCGATGGATCGAATGTTTGAACTCACTTATCAGTTGTACCGACTAATGGTTAAGTTGGATGCACCGACCAAACTTTTTTCAAAGAAAAAGTTGTAGCACCGGTGGGTCTCGAACCTCTGGCTTCCGTCCCCGAGTGTGCCCTAGACCACCCAGCTACCATGACAACTTTGTACGGGACGGTGTGAGTCGCCCTCATGAATGAGAGGTTTCCTAACATAACCCATGAGTTGATCCAACGAACAGTGTTGTTCCTTACAATCGAACATCTTTTTTTCCGGCAGCGACTATGACATGTTAGCTGTAACTAAGTAATTCAAGTTCTACCAAACGAATATTTACGTTCCTATAAACTAAATTTCGTTGTATTAACTAAATATTTTGCTTGTCTGAAAACCTACTGAAGCTTAAGTTGATGTAACTAATTTCCGGTTGCTCCAACGAATCATCGGTTGGATCTACTACAGATTTTTCTCCGTGTCCATCCCTCCGCGCCTGGCGCATCCCCACCTCGCCCAGCTGCCGGATGTTCAGATTTTAAGACCACTTGTATGACAGTTATGAAAGAAACTGCTTGAGCTGCGATGCTCCTGTGGTGAGGTTGACTCCGGTATAATTCACGAATGCTGCGAAGCGGGGACACTTGGGTGCGGCTGCCTGCAGTACATATGGATTGAGATACAGGTGAGAGGCTAGGCAACACAATAATTGCTTATGCAGATATTATTGTAACGTGTGTATAACTGCGTCTGTACTTGAGCCTTATGAATGAAAATTGGCTTGTAACCAAAACGATTTATTTACTCAATTATGCTCATTTTTGGCTGATGAAACATTGTGTACTTAAATACTTAAGAATTCGCAGGTAAACTACATGCTTTTTTGTGCACTCATAACTATGTAAAAGTGAATTGTACATATGTTACTGTAGAAATTTAACACAACAGGGTTGAAATACTTACATAATATATGTAAGAAATCGTACATAAGCTATGAGTGCACAGAATTTAATTTAGTTGTGAACAAAATAATCCACAACCAATCAGTGTGAATGGACTGGTAGAGGGCAAGGGGTTAGGCGGGAAAAATTTAATGTCAAGAATCAGGAATACTTCAAGAACCTTACCTACGATAGACGGATTAGATACCGCAACTCGCGGATTCCAAAGCGGACACTCTCACCATCGGGCCGCCACACCCGCGTGAACTGCAGAATGCTTTCCTGAGAGGAGGTGAGGGAGAGGAGGTGGGCCCGTGAATTGCATGGGATGTGCAACTGCAACAAACTGTAGTTTCCTTTAGCTCTTATGGAAGTGCAGTTATACGAAAACTACAGTTTTCTCCCAGTGGATAGTCAGACGGCACGGCAGAGCTGGTGTTTTGAGACAGCTTGCTCCACATTT
This sequence comes from Megalurothrips usitatus, assembly GCA_026979955.1. Taxonomy (NCBI): domain Eukaryota; kingdom Metazoa; phylum Arthropoda; class Insecta; order Thysanoptera; family Thripidae; genus Megalurothrips; species Megalurothrips usitatus. The sequence continues at coordinate 9,938,718 of CM049606.1, forward strand.
TGTAGTGCGAAGACTAGTCGGGTCGCACCTCGAGAGAGGACGGCGGGCTAGTTGAGTGAACGGCGACCGCTTGCTTGACAAGTTCACGCCCTGCTCCTTCACTCTCTGTCTCCCTTTAAGCGAGGCCTCGGGACGGCACGTCAACAGTAGGTTCCCGGCAAAGGCTGCGCAACAAAATAGCACGCCCAATTTTGTTGTACTAGAGAGGAAAGATGACACCTAGTCAGGCTATCGCTGTCGTAGGCAGACTTGGCGAGTAGGGCAAGGGTTCATTTCGAACACACAGAGCTGAACACTGCGAATGAAAGAGTCATAATGACTGCCCAATTGTGGGCAATAAGAGGCGTCGAGAAGCTATTTAACGAACTCGACTTCAGACTCCAGATTTGAGACCAGAGTTACGATTCAAAATATGGCGTCACATGACCACTTCTGATAAGAACTGCGGAAAAGGTGAGCTGAGGTGACCACAACTAAACCTGCCTGTAAAATTCTTACCTATATGAAAACGTCAGGTTACCCCATTTTTAGACTCCAGGGATGAAGCTGAGAATTGCTTTGGCCTCCAATCTGGAGTCGAAAGTCGGGTTTACAAAATAGCCCCTCCAACCCCCTTATCGCCCAATTGTGGGCGATGATTATGACTCTTTGATTCTCAGTGAATATTTAGACAAAGATAAATTAAATTGAAATATTCGGTTGTATCTAATAGTAAGCTCATCCTAACTCCAACGAAAGTAGAAGAATTTGATTCTCAGTGGTTCACTTTACCATGTTGTCACAAGAAAAAGCGTCGGAGACGCCACAAAGTGCCGTCTTCCGGGACTAAAAAGTCACATGCGACGCACTGTAACAGTCAGGCACTAATGCTTTCCAAGAATAAAATGTGGCTTTCCGGCGAATATAAATGTAGCACCGTCTGACCGACGAGGCGTCCCTGCGCACTGATTAGCAGCCGTCTGCGAGACTGTACGGCTCCGACGCCCCCTGCAGTTCGCTGACTGCTCCGTACGCGGCGCGCCAGACCACAACACTGACCGCCATGCTCCGCCGGTGTGCAGGACTTGTCTCCCGGCGGCCGTGGCTGAGCAGCCGCCGAGTATCGTAAGTACGCAGCAGAGGCGGAAGCAAGCCAAGCCACGGCCGGCTGGTACGAATAGACACGTGCTATACGCCCAACGGATTTACTGCTCAACAAAGCGTCCCGAGGATTTTCGGATAAACTACACTTAAAACTATACGCACTAAATGTTTATGTAATGTGCAGATGTTAGCATACATTATAATGTGCAATAGTGTACATTTCAATGCACAAAATTGTACACTGCAACGCACAATAATTATGAATATTACCATACGTTTATTGTGCATTACAAAGTACAAATTTATGCATTTTAACGTACAATATTGTACATCATGATGTATTCTCAGATCTGCGCATTGCAATGTACAAAATTGTACGCTGACATTCAGTGTGTAGTGAATAAACTGTAGTCCCTTAAAATGCAGTTTTATTTCCGTTTGCACCGTAGTTTAACTTGTCCACAATTGGTGTACTTTTTCTCCACTTAAGCTACAGTTGACCGCACAAAAACTACAGTCTAATTGTTGATCCTTGTTGTACTGCAAACTACAGATTCTTCCACCCGTACGACATTACAGTAAGGAGCTGATCGTACATTTATGAGCGCATTTCAAGGAATGTTCAGATACGCCAAATGCATAGTTCCACTGGAATGGGCATCCCTAAAACTTTAAGTGAGCACGGTTTTAGATTGCTTTTTATGTATATATCAACGAAACGACCGATAAAAGGGAGCTGCGGTTCCTCAAAGGTGACATGTTTAGCACACTATATGCTTCTGAACAATTTTGTGGGGGACTTATGTACAAATTTAAACACACGTATCTCCCGTGCGAGTTGTTACGTAAATTATGTACGGCAGTGAAGATTTGTTCACTGCGTACAATATTGTACATGGCGTACTGAATCGTAAGCGTAAGCTAGATTTGCATGGAATTGTACAGAATCATTGAGCCTCCGAAGATAGAGAAAACGTGCGTAGATTTTGGCAGGTGCATGAAATTTGTTTCACGAAAATGCTGAACTTGTTTTTTTCAATTTATTTTTATTCCGATGAGATTAGTTCGGAGTTTTAAACTCGGTTTCAATGGGAGACGAATTATTTTCATGATCGATGTTATCGTTATTAGTTTTTAGTGGTTTGCTTCTCCGAGAGGATTAAGGGACCAAATAACGAAAGAGGTGGCGGGTAATTTTTGTTCGATTTTATTTCCATACGATGGCCAAGCCTCGAGGCACTCGCTCCAAACTGTTGTCCCCAACACTAATCCAAGACGCGCCAGAGGCCCCTCCAACCGCGCTTCTTGGGGGACCTCGGCTCGGCGGGCCACATCAACAATGGGTGGCCGGGAACGGGTGCGGAAATCTACATAAACTTACCTCACTCCTGTCCTTTCCTCATCCAATGTCCATACGTAATCTCAAAAGCTCAAGTCGGAGAATTTTGTATTGGAAAATTTAAAAATTCGAGTCGAGCTGCAGGCTCTTATGGGCGGAAAGATCGAGTCAAGCACAGGCCGAGCCGAGGCACAGTTCGGGTGAAACGACCAATCAGAACGCTCCCTTGCTACCTAGTACATTCACCACCAAAAACGAAAACTATGACGTGCGAAAACTTTGAAAGGGAGACCGGCCAATAATGCAACCACGGCAGCGGACTTTCGAACGCGGCCGACTGTGGTTCGTGAGTCGACTTCCGTTCTGGATTTTTCATCCAACACCTTGCGCGTTTCCTTCATTCTCCCAGCAAACTCTGGTAGAGATAGTACAGTTCGAAGAAGTCCATAGGGCCATAGCAAAAAAAAAATCCTAAAGAATGCAATAGGCAACTTTGTGCCTAAAAAAGTGCAAATAGTTGCTAATCGTAAACCAAAATGTGTCACGGCGGGTATGGGAACGCTGGATGGTCTCAAAAGTTCGCCCGAAAGTGCATACTGATCCTTGTTGTTTAGGAGGGGTGGGCATTGTCCGCGTAATAAACAAAACGTCCTCGTCATTTATGTTGATTCATTGACGTGCCGTTGCGTCTTAAGATTATTGTACTTTCAACAACACTTTGTGGTTACAGCTCACAGATACTGAATCAGCATCAGCGAGACATTGATGAGCTCAACGACTTCTTCCCAGTGATTGTCGAGGCCGGCAAAGAGGCAATCCAGCCTTCCCGGCTCCCACTGTCTGAGTCGCAATGGCTCTTTAAGGTATTCTGCAAATTAAGTCGGAATGGCGTGTATACGTGTGTATAGGCGGTATAGTGTGGATATGATCAGGAACACTTAAATGCGATTGACAAAAGTTCTCAATACATCTTAAGGGGGGGGGGGCACGGGGGTCATTACCCTCCCCCCCCCCCCTTTCGGACACGCGCCTGCTAGGAAGAGGGAGTCATGCGACGAGAAATTGAGTGGCGATTCAAAAATCACGTGCATTTGCCGTTACCTTACAATGTTTTTCCGTCACGACGACATTCGCATGACGAAGGAATCCCACAATCTTGTCAAACTGGAAGTGTATACACTTTTAGCTGTCGAAGGAAAAATATTTTATTTGACACTTTATTCGTTTCATTATTCGATAAGTATTTGTAGCGTGTTGATGGTGGCACGTCCGCCGGGGTAGGCAGAGCCCCGTCTTCGGTCGCCTTCCATGGTGCACTCCTTGGGTGGGCATTTCAGCCCAAGGGCTGCAATATTCTTTCTGAAACATCTGCCGTTGCACCGTTGACACAGGATTTCTGCGGAACAGAACTGCTCTGCCTACCCTGCGACACAGCTTATAACCTGGCTACAGTGCAATTTACATGTGCGTTTGGGTATGCCAGGTGATGGATTACAACACCCGGAGCGTGCGGTGGCCGGGCACCCTGTCAACGCTCAACACCATGCGGGCGTTGTCTGACCAGTCAGCCAAAGAAACGAACTCCGAGCTCATGCGCAAAGCCAAGTTTCTGGCATGGTGTCAAGAGCTGGTAAGTGGAACCGCATAAATCGTGGCAAGCGCAGTACATACTTGGGGACAATTATGGGACAACAATAGAACAATTTTGAATAAAGGACTGGGACCATAGGCCCCCATCCACACTTGCAGTTTGTCTCAAATTACGAGACGTGACCCAAATACGACTCTACTGCCCCCACCCCTTCCTGTTTACAGTGCTACCAGAAAAGTAGCCCACACACACGGGTGGCAAGATTGCCTAATAGGCAGGCGGAGGGAAGCATATGCATCGGGACCGAAGCCGGTTCGCAATTGGAGTGCACAATATTTTGGAGTCCCGAATTGCAAAAATACATTTTCATGGTTTGATCTTAAATTCGGTTGAGTAGCCGCCAGGATTCGAAAATTGATACAACCGCGTTCGCGTGGAACACTCCGGCTTAAGTACCTAGAATACTCCCAGTGGGAATCACTTCAGAGTCACTTGGGTCGACGAACGTCTCTCTCAGGGCTACGCGGTTTCCCACGTTTTCAAAATGTAATGAAAATTTTGTCACCTGAATTTTTGAACCGTTACGTCGAAGATTACATGGAAGGCGTTATAAGTAGAGGCCCGTTGTGCAATACAAATGGGCTGTCGCGGCAGTCTGATTTAGGCCCTATTTGAAAAAATGTCCAAATTCCTGTATATATGTCCAGTATATATTTTTTACACGTTTACTGGGAAATTAGAGAGATCGGCATCTAAAAAAGGTCACCTACACGACGTAAGCACTTCAGAACTCAATGTGTACTTTTATCTGGAGTCCGTGGCGTAGCGAACCAAAACCTGTCCCCTACCTACTAACATGGAATTCCGATGCACGAAGGTGATAATATGTGAATATTGTTTTTAACGCGATGTCCATGTTGTAGACTCTTGGCGCCTACAATATTGCGGACGACCTGGTGGATGGCGGTGAAGCGCGTTGGGACAAGCCCTGTTGGTATAAGCTGCCAGACGTTGGCCTCGCCTCCGTCAACGACGCCTTCCTGCTGGAGAAAACCGTCTACTACATTCTCCAGCAGCAGTTCAAAGGCACGCCGTGTTACATCGAGCTGGTGGAACTGTTTTCGCACGTTAGTAACACAGCCAAGGATGCGCATTACAACATCACCATATTTCATAATCCATTTTTGCTTCCAGACGACGTTCCTCGTAATGATGGGACAGAACTACGACTCTCGCCGCTTGTCAAACGGTGGGGCTGCGGTTGACTATTGTAGTCAGGAGAGGTTGAAGGACCTGGTGAGGCTGAAGACCACGGTGCCAGCATTCTACAGCCCCGTGGCCACGGCGATGCTTGCGGTAAGTGTTAGTGCACAGTAATCTGAACAACTTTGTTGTGCATATTGAAGGTTTTATGTGCAGATTTATGAATAATTACCCACAATTTCGAACACAACTGTACAAAGCCGGCTTGTCTACAATATTGTACATGCGTGTATTCGTACCTTTGCTACGCACGTTTTTACACATTCATAATTATGTACAAAAAATATTAGTAAACAGCAAACGACCTGTTTTGTAATTCCACAAGAAGAAAGTTCATAAAATGCAATGAAAAGTCATTCTCTCTAAAAGGACTTTGCCAGTAATTTTACAGTATTGCCAGTATATTTACGGGGAACGTCGTAAAACACAACTTTTTTTTGAAAAAGCGTGTTTTAGTCAGTGGATTTAGCATGTCACATGTATCTTACCTTCTCTCTTTAATGCCGTTTCAGAGCGGTGTGCAGGACCGCGTGCCGTACGAAATAGCGCAAGACATATCAGGCGACTTAGCTATTCTCTTGCACTCTCAGGTGAGATGTACTTCCTCTTTAAAATATTTTAATCCACGCGAATCAAGTTTCTCTCCCATTCTGGCGGACGCTGGCCAACATAATCGGCACATCGGAACCGTCTATTATAGACGAGATTAGTTGCCATGGTTTATACAGTAAATAATCTTTAATTTATAACGTTAGAATACGTATGCGTAAACCGGAGTTGCGAATCGGTGGCATAGCATTTCTCACTGGGGTCAGGGTCGGTACAGTTATCGCACCTTAGCATCTACTGCTAACGTACACCAACATAAACTATACCGTATGGTCGGGTCTGCTTTACTTTCCAGGACGATTACAACGACTGCTTCGGGGAGGACGAAGGGGACCAGCGTTGCAGCGACATTAGAAACGGAACATGCTCATGGATGATAGTCGAGGCAAAGAACAGAGCCAACGAGAGACAGCTAGAAATCCTGAAGGTGAGTGTCTCCTTAACTTAAGGGAGGGTGGGGCACAATGGGACACTTTTTTTCTCAGCCCTCTCTGTAAAACTGGTTGATATGAAAAAATCAAAATGTGCCTGACATATGCTTTAGTATGTCCTCTTTCTTGTTTAATAGTTTTTGAGACACGTAGATTGTTCCGTTGGCTTTAAAAAATAAAAAAACCACGTTGCTGCATTTGTCCCATTGTTCCCGGGTACCGGGTACAATGGGACACTTCCTGTTTCACTGATAATACAGTATTTTGGGGCTACAGAAAATCTGAAACAGCTGAAAGATGTTGTATTAAACATTTTCAAGTAGAAACAAAACGGCTTTCATGGTCACATTTGCCTTAAATTAAAATAAAAAATATAATGGCTTTCAGATCACATTTTCCTAAAATCAAATAAAAATATACTTAGCCGCGGCATTTTCCCTAAAATGGCTGTGAAAACACATTTAATTATACGAAATCTATTATTCATAAGTGAGAAAAACACTCTGGGGTATAACGGGACACTAAACCGAGTGTCCCACTGTACCCCACGCAGTCCTGTCCCATTGCGTACTGAATGGCACCTCGCACTCGTCGCGTTCTGGCACCCTGACCTCTCAAGCCGCGGCGATGCGGCGACGCTCATGCATGTCCGAAGGGCCAAGCTCGTATAATATTCAATTAAAGGACGACTCGGACCGCTACATTTCGTGCAATACAAAAAATAAAAAAGCGAAATAATTCACTTTGCCTGTCTTTTTTGACGAAAAATGTTTAAAACGCTCCCCTCCGGAAGAAGTTTGTCCGCCGGACTTGCCGCCTCGGGTCAACAACAGCGACAACCACCACCGTCATCCATCGTTATTGGCAGTCGCTGCCAGTAGCGCAAGGCGTCAAATTTGAATGTGTCCCATAGTGCCCCATGTCCCATTGTGCCCCACTCTCCCTTACTCATGACCGTTGAAACGGGGTGAACCGAGAGATCAAAGAGAATGGCAACGAGACGTTCATGGACAGGGCGCGTCAACTCTCGAAATATGTGACACGTCTGCTCCCTACACCTTACTAAATCATAGTACTGTCGGGGCTCCTCTTTCACCGCAAACCATCAGTTTGCGCCGCATTCATCCAGAAGAGCTGCAGTTACACGGAACAGCACGTCCGTGCGGGCCGACTACTGCCGCGCCGCTTCGATAAACCTAACCCATCAGATTTCTTGGGCTACTTCCACTACAGTAGGCCCTCATTCGAAGACCTCTCGGTTCAGCAAAAAATGGCCGCCGTCTTCGAATGAGGTACCCCCACTCCTCCACTCTCCGGGCGCTGTGGAGGTTAGGGCGGGAAAGGTGTGAGAGAGAGCGACACCTAATTAACCTACCGCATAGGGGTATCGCTGTGCTGTGCACGCTGTCACGAGCAGGGGGTACCTACGCTAGAAACCTTACAATCAGGAATACTGAAATTTCGCGTAGTCTCCACCTGAATTCGTTTTAGATTTCTTAAATAATAATATGGGCTCCATTTCACGCACGTTCACGAGTTTTACTACAACAGTCTAGTGTGCCTGACGGGAGGGGATAGCGCCAGCCGACCGGCCGCAATACGCCGCACCCGAGCATAGCGTGAGGGGAGGGAGGTTCACGCCACTGACCGAGACAGGTCGGTGGACGGGGAACCTCGCTCGAGTTCGCCCGGCGGAGAGGGGACCCCGGGCGTCTTCGACTGAGGCGTCTTCGAATGAGGGCCTCCTGTACGTATTCGTATGGGTAATTACGAAAATAATGAGCAATTTTTGTTCTCCGGTCTGCTTCTCCGTTAATATTGTTCGGAACCGGATGAAATTTGAGTTGGGCGCGTGATGTCTTATGGAGTCGTTTACTAGGATTCGTTTAAAAATTATACTTCGCGTATGATGCGAGTAGCATAGCGTTCTGAAACACTAAACAACGAACTCCGCAGCGTTCCCATTTGCTGAGTTATTCGAAAAGCGGGGCTACAGCACTGACATCAGTCGTACCAAAATGTGGGTGTGGGCGACTCCAAAGCCACATACTTCAGCACCAACCTCTCATATTTTTAGATTTTTCCGGGCCACAGTGCCTGTGTGCTGGTTTTACAGAATCGTTTCTCGGGGGCCCCGGTTTCTTCCTGAGGGTTGGCCGGGGTGGCACTGTAACTAACCTAATTAAGGGTGGTTAACTTTGACCATTGACTTCGCGGAGTCCGCAGTCGCAGACCATATCTCCCTTACGCCATGTGGCAGCGTGGTCGTAAGTTGGGCGCATCATGGTGCCTCTAAAGGGCATCATGTCAGAAAGAGGTTATTGCAATGATATGGAAATTAATCGACAAAAAACATATCTAAAGGGGACTTTTTCGTCCCTTCTAGAGAAGCCTGAATATACTGTTCGAGACTTGAAATTCCATTTTGGAAAAGTCATTTCGCGTGCACTCACACAACTTTTCACAGAAAACAGTCGGTACCGATCACTACCTTCTGTCGTTTTTATTCGTGTGCCGAGGCAAACTCCGTGGCTTTTTAGCCATACTCTGGCTTTTCCATGGGCGGAAAACTGATGTCATGAATTTCTGGTCCAAAAGTTTCAAAACTGGTTTTAGAGTAATAGGTGTCTGTTATTTTTGGAATCCGTATTACTGCCGCTTGTTCAAATCAATCTCGAAAATATACGCTCGATCCAAAGCAAATTTCGGGCCTTAAGTGAAAGGTCGATCCGTTCGGAAAGAGAGATTGCATTTGAGATCAGACGCCCGTTAGGCATACCCTTGCACTTGCTGCTAATTTAATACTTTTAGCCGATAACGTATGTCAGGTCGGTCAAAGGTTGCCACTTGGTTGTTATCTTCTGCGTTGCGATGGCGTCGGCGTACACACCGAAGTTCTCGGCTGGCAATGTTATAATTACACTTTTTCTTTCACCAGGAAAATTATGGGCACCAGGAGCAACACAATATTGATGCAGTGAAGGACGTTTACCGCCAACTACGTTTGAGAGAAGTGCTTCTGGATTTTCATCAAACAACATTTAACAGGATACAAGACAAGATCGACCATAACGCTGAAAAGTTGCCATCACCCGTATTTAGCTATGTTCTTGAGACTATGAGACATAACTCAAGCGAGATTTGCCAACGCAATGTCATTCTGTAGTCTCGAGAGCCATTCTCTTGCATCCGCTTTTCTGCCGTGTGGAACTTTTTTTTAAAGATATATCTGCACTTGTACTTAATTTTACCGACAATTTAAGCCCGTCTGACACCCAAGTGAAGTAGATCGTCATGAAGCACGGAACACTGAGTGTACTGCAGAAAGTCCTAATATTTACAACATATTTATTTAATTTATTCACAATACATGGTCGAAAGTGAAGTGAGACCCAATTGAGCAGTGATTCCGGAGTGGCGACAGGCGGGCGTGCGACATCAGTAGGGTGGTGATGTGTCTGAAATGGATTTCCACCGTCGTCAATTTTACAGATGCTTTTGTTGGTTGGTCGTAGCATCTCAGCGGCCTCAGTTAGCAAAACAATGACGCTGACGTTAGGAAAACCAAAAGTTGAAAATAAACCATTTACACAAAGCAACCATAAACGATTTGAAAAACACCCTAGTTGCAGACGATACGAGAATTACGATCAACGGAATGCGCCGCGCATTTAATCACGAAACATGGAGTCTGCGAGTTCGCAGTAATGACTGCGATGTTTGGCCTCTTTTCATTCAATCGACCTCCTTGCCGCCTTCGGTGGCGTCACTGCACTAAACAGGGTATATATCTAATCTTTGTCAATAATGTAGAGATATGTAGGAGGGCACCCCTAGGAGATAATTTCCACCAACTACCTTAGTGGGTGTAGACGTTACGGTACGGAGATAAGTGGCGTTTTTAAATTTGGCTTTCGCGCCTGTGAGTCGGGCAGCCCACAAGGCGTGCGCGTGCAGTGGGCTGCCTGCCTAACCGCTGCGGTCGCCGCGGGAGCGCCCGTCCTCGCAGCACATGGAACCGTTAGGCCGTGTTGCAAAAAAAGTTTGATATTTGAGTGGGAGTACTCGGGATCCGGTTCCAATGCCCATGAAAGATGACTGGCTTTATTGGCTGAGCGGTAGCGCAGCCCATACCCGACTAGGCCAAAAATGTCTTTCCTGTCTGTCCGCGCTACTTCTTGAGAACGGTTAGATGTAGACAGCTCAAATATGGACCACATCTTTCGTGAATCACACCAGAGTCAACCCTCAAAGGCACCGCAGCCCAAATGGTTTCTTAGATAATTTTCACAAATGGTCTGAAATTGAAGATCCTCCGGTTAGGTGAGGTCGGTATGCGCCATGCGCAGAGCGTTTCAAAGTTGACCATGTTTTCAAAAAAAGGTTGCTCGGGGGACCATATTTGTAGATGCCCCAGTTCATGAAATGAATTTTGGTCCAAAGTCCACGTAATAGTTTTTTTTTGAGGCAGTAGAACCCTTAACGATTCAAGTAAAACGTTGTTACTGCAGCCGATTCCGAGATATCAGCGTATTATGTACGGGAATCAAACAATTACTTCATAGTCACGTCTGCAGTGTGATTATCGAACAGAGTACGCCGATATCTCGGAAACCTCTGAGGTAACAGCGTTCTCCTTGATATTTCAGTCGTTTAGGGTTCAACTGTCGTCAAATTGACATTGGAGACGTATTTTAAAGTCTACAAAAAATTCCTCGTTAACACCAGTTTCTATCAAATGAAGCCCATTTCAATGCTTCAAAAATTAATATCTCCGTTACTAGCCGATGAGGGCAGTTAAAATCTGATTTCTACGGGTCCTGTTGGCACATCGTTGCTAACCAGCATGGTAATGACTGCGGCATGCGGTAAAACGAGGGCGCGTACGGTGTACGGTAATGAGATGTACCACTGTGCCAAAAGTAAGGTAATTTTCAGTTTTGGCCGAAAACCAGCAAAAATGACCTCTCGCGGTGGTTCTTCCGCGCGGTTGTTGACTGGGTGGGCGATTGGCAGTCGTGCGACCCCCTCCACTGCGGTGCGTTGCACGTTTGTTGTTGCTGCCCATTGTCACCGCCACCACTGCTGCTGCGGCCTGCCTGAACGTGTTCTACCAGCGGAGCGGGATGAGAGGTAAGTCCAAATTATTTCGTATCCTGCCGACATTTTTCGACTTGAGTTGCAAGTTACGCATATAATATAACGTATGATCCAGAACGATATCGTAGAGAACAAACGCGACGTTGGAGGGGTTATGTAGGTTTTACTAGAATACTTTTGTTCTGGTTTTCAGAATGAATAACCGGGACCCTGACGATCTCCGGGCTGATGATGTCGGGAACGGTAAAAGAAAACAGTGCGGAACGCCGGAGAAGAAGAAACGAGTGAGAGGCGATTCAAGCGGAAAGTCGGAGCACCGCGAACAGCGCTACCGTAAGGAATGGGAAACTGACTCGCGGTTCAAGGCGTGGATTGCACCTGTCGCAGGCAAAGCAACACGGCCTAAGTGCAAATGCTGCGACAAGGAAATAAATGCCGAAATATCAGCGTTGAAGCGTCGCGCAGAAGGTGTTGGCCACTTGAAGAACAACAAAGCAATTGGGGCAGAGTCGGGGCAAAAAAACACTTTTCCAGTGAGCCGTCAAGGGCCCTGCGGCGGTGCAGCTGGAGAAACAGATAAAGAAAGCTGAAATCAGGAAGTGCGCTTTTTTAGCTCAGAATAATATAGCCATCCGGGCGGTTGATTCAATGGTGGCGACAGATAAAAAATACTACTCTGATTCAAAAATAGATCAAGGCATGCGTCTGGGTCGCACCAAGGCAACCAAAGTTATTACTAATGTTATTAGCCAATGTCACCAAGCAGAGCTAGCTGAAAAACTTGGGCAACTTCGCCACACTAAATTCAGGGTGATCATTGATGAGTCTACAGACATTGGCACAATAAAATCGATGGCAGTTTGTGTGCAGTTTCACGAGGGCAACAAAGTTGTCAGCAAATTCTGGAAGTTGGTGGAAGTCTTCTCTGAGAAACACGCCGATGCTGCCTACGAAGGCGCGACCGCACTCCGATTGTTCGAACTTCTCATAAAGTCTTTTACAGACGAAAATGTACCCCCTTGAAAAGTTCATCGGCTTTGCAAGTGATGGATGCAATACTATGTTTGGTGCTACCAATTCTGTGGCGTCCCGGCTCCAGGAAAATTTCAAGGGTATCACTGTTACCAAGTGTCTCTGTCATTCCCTCCACATCTGCGCGAGTGAGGCCTGTAAAGAACTTCCCCGCTGCATTGACGATTTGGCACGGAACATCTATGGCATTTTCAAGAATAGCTCCAGGCGCCAGGCTGAATACGGAGAATTTCAGGAGTTCTACAACACGGATCCCCACAGGATTCTTCGGCCGCCTCAAACACGCTGGCGCTCCCTACAGTCAGTAGTGAACAGGATCCTCGAACAGTGGGACGCACTGAAAGCTTACTTCCAGCTGAAATCCTTGAACGCACGCCCATTTTTCAGCCACTAACGTAGTTACGTTCATGAACGATCCTACTACCATGCAGTATTATAACTTTCTTCAGGGGGCTCTCCCAAAGTTTGTGGACTTAAATGAACTGTTTCAAAGTGACCCAGCTCTTGTCACTGTGGTTTACAAGAAAATGGCCACAGCCTACAAAGATTTGCTACTGGCATTCATGGACCGGAGCTATGTTGAAAGGACGCCGCTGGAGGAAATAGATCCTGCTGATAATTCAAAGTACATTCCCCTGCAAAATATGTACCTTGGGGTGAAAGTCATGAAAGGCTTCTCGGAGCCGCCAATACTGAACCATTCTGACAAGGTCAACATGGAAAGGGGTTTTAGGTAAGAGATTAAACAAACGACTGTGAATGCGATCAAATTTATTTTAAAGCGGTGACTTTTTTCATTTTTTTGTGTACAGGGACAGGTGGGGCATTCCTTGTGAGGGGCTGTTCTGAACCGCGCCGGCGCTTTGACTTCCGGAGCGATTCTCCTTTTGTCAAAATGGCGTGCTTGTCTCCCGCTGAGGTCCTGGGTCAGCAGAAAGTGCCGCCCCTCCTGCCGCTCATGGAGACAGTCCCGCGTATCTGTGACAGCAATGACCTGGACCGAGTTCAGAAGCTCGACGACCAGTGGCGGCTTCTGGATCAAAGGGAGTTCGCCGAAGGGATGCAGGACTTGGAGGTGGACGCCGTTTGGACAGCCATACGGGACTACACGGATCTGGATGGAAATAAAATATTTGAGGTACAGTAAAAAAAATCAACATTACTACATACGTTAAAATAATTAAAATAACATCAAAACACTGAAGCATGTACTTACCTTTTACAGGGACTAGGCTGCTTTGTCCTGGAAGTTCTTTCATTGCCGCACTCCAACGCAGTATGTGAGCGGTGTTTCTCATAAATTAATGTAATTAAGACCAAAATCCGCAACCGCACGATGACTGAAACTTTGCATGGACTGTTGCTGGCTTCTCAATGTGCCAAAGATGGCGGAGGTAGTGATAAGTTTCCAGTCACGCCAGTAATGTTAGCAGCCACATAGACAATTTGAAACAAAAAAAAATCCCGCAATCAGGCAGCCGCCCGGGGTGGCAGACTTGGATGTAGGTGTGGATGAAGGAGAGCCAGAAATGGTGGAAGAAGTGATCGATGATGGTGATTTTTGAAGTGATTTATGGTGAATAATTATGATAAAAAAGTCATTTTTTGAATTGTTCAACAAATGTTCCCAAGAAAGATAGTGGCTATTTTTATTTCAGTTGTGTTAAATTGTTTAAACAAATTGTTTTCTTTTATAATTTCCTTGTATTTAAAAAGTGCCATTTTGTTACTAGTCACCACACATTAAATGCTATGTATTTCTACGCTCATAACTTTTTCTAGCCTAGTGTCCCTCGAATACGATTTGAATTTGGCGCCTTAAAAGCACCGCAAAAACACGGCATGCAACCCCCACAGATGTGCCAATAAGCCAAAAATGCAAAATTAATTTTTTCCCTCAATATTTAATAAAATATACACTTTTCAGGCTGAAATACGGTAATGATTTATCCGATGTACGACTATTTGACTTCAGCCGTACGACTCTACCCCCACGCCAGGTCGGCAACACTGTGGCAGTATGTACTGCAAAAACGTTTTATCGGATAGATGATTGCGTTCTGACTGCTGGCGTCACTAAATACGGTGAGAAGATGAGAGGAAGAGTGGGAAAGAAGTGGGTCTCACTGCGCATGCGCAAACGACAAAACAATCCTGCTGCGCATGCGCCAGCAATGGTACTTCCTTTCATCTTCTCGCCGGATTCAGTGACGTTAGTGGCCACAACGAAATCGTCTTTATTGAGTCTGACACTTTGGAGCACCCCCTTCCAAACCTACCCAAGCCTAAAATAACCTGACCCAGCGTAACCTCCTCGAGTAACTGATCCGCCCCTCCAAGCTCGGCACATACCTTCATCGCCCAACCACCCGATTTTAAATTCGAGACAGCTTGTTAAAATTATCTATGCAACTGACTCAGGTGAGGTTGACTCCGGTATGATGCAAGAAAGATGTCCAAATATGAGCTTTAAACGGTTAACCGTTTTCAAAAAATCGCGCGGACACACAGACACACACATCCAGACAGAACTTCTTTGGCCTAGTCAGGTACGAGGGGACAACAACTTCGGTAATCGCGTGTACACCTTGCCCTTGCGCGTTAATCACAAGTGATCATGTCATGACATACACGTTTTCCGATGTTTCCGGTGATTCCTTCCTGGTCTCCCCCTCAGCCCAAACTTGCATTCAATTGCTAAAAAATGGCCACTTAATACTTAAAATAGTCTTAACTACGAATCATTTTCATTGTACCGCCTGGTAGTCACCGGTAATCAGGAAGAAGTTGTTCTAGCCTCGGGCTGGTAGGTCTTCGGTATCGCTCAGCCAATCACGTCTTCGTAACTGTGGTTCTACTGTTCTACTAGAATTCTCCTGCTCTGGACCAACAAGGTGTTTCACTACAAGCCTACCGGAACCAACGAAGATTTGATTACTTCCATATCTGTACTCGGTATGAAAATTCGCGGCGGGTGCAAATATTGGCTGCCATGTTGGATTTCTACGTCAACAACTCTGTGGTAAACAAAGAGCGCTGAGATTCTGTAGACCGAACGAAGACAACGGCAGGTGCTAAAGCGCACGTTCATGTCTGGACAGTGGACTTCATATGTCTCGCGACTCTTTCCCCTAGTATTCAGATGGTAAAAACAATTTGAAACACTAAATACGGGTATTATCTACTGTGTGGTGCTGCTGCCACACTTCCTAATGCATGGTGCTGCAACAGCGCATTAGGTAAAGCACTGGAATTTCATGGTCACAGACATAACAGTAAGCAATGCGTAAGATTTGGAATGCGTACGCACACGCGTTGCAAGCAGACCGAAGCAGAAGCAGCGCGTCAAAGCTGGGCTCGCCCGCACAGTGCAAAATACAGTCGAAACGGAATAACTTAGCTCCCGGTTCCCGAGAAAGGCGGGGCCGCGAAGCCTTAGTTACAGGGTCTTGGATTTAATGTGTCCAAAGAAAAAGCGCCAGAGTCGCCTAAATACACCCCGAAAAACGTAGTCTTCAATGCTTTAAGATTAGGGTACACTTGATCTAAGACAAGTACACTTGATATAAGGCTGAAAATTCCATGAATGGAGGACAAAATTTGAAGGTCAAGTTTATACTTATACTTTATACTTATACTTTATAACGAGTAATTATTTTTCTTGAGTATGATTGATTGATTGATTTTTCTGTAGCCTTCCAGCAGTCAAGGTGACATCTTCCTTCATTCAAACCAGAATTTTACTTTATTTATGTAATTCTAGTTTGAAATTAATGAGTGCAGTGCTGCCAATATATTCTCACTTTTGTGACTTTGGTTTTTCACAGTTATAGGACTGTAACATCTCGTTTCATGGGGATTTTGAATGAAAATATGATGCTTCGTAGCGCTCTTGAACACATCGCCAACGCGCTACCAAAAGGAAGGGAATCCCTATATCACGAAAAAAACGCACCCACGCCGCCTCTTTTGTTGAAGGTGGAAAGATAACATTTGAGCAGCTAAGCGACAGCACACAAAGCCTATCACTAAAATCCACCCTTCAAATGTTATTCGTGATGAAAGAGATATTTTGGCTCCACAAATATTTGTCTTGGGCCCTTGGCAGCCAAGATAAAAGATACACAAAACTGATTTTCTTACCCACTCGCACGGTGTTATTTTCTTGCCTGCACTGACCCTGGGCGGCCTTCTGCTGGCATAACAAATCACACGCGCCGCCGTCTGGTGCTAATGTTTTTAAAATATGGCTCTTGGGCGAGCACAAGTGTGGCGCCGGGGCGCTCCCACCCGCTGATTATCAACCCTCTGCGAGGCTATACGGGCCCGACCCATCCTGCAGCTCACCACACCGAGCGCCCCAGACAACATGACCGCCACGCTCCGCCGGTGTGCAGGACTGATCGCCCGGGGACCGTGGCTGGGCGGCGGCACGCGGAGCCGCCGAGTGTCGTAAGTACTCTGGGCAGGGGTGTAAAGCCAAGCACAGTTCGGCTGGTACGACGAATAGCCACATGCTATACGCCCAAAAGATTTACTGCAACAAACGTTCCGCCCCCTGTCAGACGTGCCATCAAGGAGCTGGATGGCACATGAATGAGTCCATTCCGAGATATCGCCGGAGAGATGCACGTAAACAAAAAACCACGCACTTGTGGTCGGTCAACATAGGATCGGGTACGAAGAAAATTTTCTTTCAAGAAATATTAGGCGATGTACATCTAGATCGGGAGCTTAGCACAGAGATGGTTCCGCCCTACAAAGAAGTGCTGATTAATCTGTTCTCCAAGGAAGGCACACGAATACCAAGTCGAAATCATTGCCTGAGCGACAGGAAAGCCCGTACCCGACTAGTCCATAACTGTTTTATCTGTATGCGTATCGGTTTGTCTTCAGTTTTATTGATAATTTGCACTCGTGGTCCAAAATTTTTAAGTGGTCTGAAAGCTTCAGCAGGTGTACACTAGCCATGTATGGGCGGATTAGTGACTCGAGGGGGTTGTGGGTCGGGTAAAAATAGGTTGGTAGGTAAAAGTGGGGTTTTACGAAGTGCAATTTACATGTGCCTGTGGTTGCCCAAGGTGATAGACTACAACACCCGGGTCGTCCGATGGCCGGGCACCCTGTCAACGTTTAACACCATGCGGGCGTTCTCCGGCCAGCCAGCCAATGAAATGGACTCTGAGCTCATGCGTAAGGCCAAGTTCCTGGCATGGTGTAATGAACTGGTAAGTGTAACTGTATAAGTCGTGACAATCGGAGTACACATTTGGGGACAATTGTAGGACAATCTCGAATTGAGAACTAACAGTATTTTGCTTAAGTACACGCTGGCGACTACTTGTACGAATCCACAACCAGATCTTCAGTATGTCTTATCATTTTGAATATCTCGATTATTGAATGCACAAAACAGGCAAAACAGTCCACAAGCACCAACGTAAGCTTCCAAATAAGTGTTCATATGTTAGGGCGTGAATAGGCGATTTCGTTTTGACTGGTGACGTCACAGAATCCGGAAGGAAGATGAGCCGCCTAAAGAACAGCAGCCAGCGGCGCGTGCGCAGCGGGCCTGCGCTTGTTCTTCCTTTCATCTTCTCACCGGTTTCAGTGACGTCAACAGCCACACCGAAATAGTAAATAAAAGCACATACCGATACTGATTGCTGCGTTTGTTCCATATTGTCACAGGCCGGGCATCATTTTGTTCTGAGTCAATGAGTACTTACTGTGCCAAACTTCATTAGCCTGTGCCTGGTGGGGGTACCAGTTAACATTTTCAATAGCACTTACGGTTCGCCATTGCGTTATTAAAAATTTACAAAAACCGAAAATCCATAAAAATCAGTAGTGAACCCGCCTTTCTGTTGAAAATCTAGAAAACGCTCAGAAGAGAACACACCAGTGCAATCAAAATAGGCTAAAGTGGAGCTTTGTATCTTGATTAGTCTGACTTCTCTTCGTGTTTTAGTGTTATATAGTTTACCATTCCATTATTAGAGTAAGTGGACCAGTGATGACCACTGTACCCGTGACGGCCGTTTTTCCGCTCCTGTGTCGAAAATGTTTTGAAAATATTTATAAAATTTACGGCTGATCTCATCGAAACATCAATATATACCTAAGGGTTCGGACAGTACATTTTCATATTCATTTTTTTGAGAAGGTACCGTACCGACGGACCATCCTCTAAGAAGGTCACTTTGCCAACACGTACAAGGATGGGGAAACACGTACAAATCAGCACTAAAATCCAATTTATTTGAAAATCAAGCCTTTTGGGTCGGATTCCGATACACGAAGGGCATTGATCACCCGTAGTAATATGTGGACGATCCCCAAATATTTGACGCGATGTTCGTATTGTAGACTTCTGGCGCCTACGTCATTGTGGACGACCTGGTGGATGGCGGTGAAGTGCGGTGGGACAAGCCGTCTTGGCATAAGCTGCCTGACGTTGGGCTCGGCTCCGTCAACGACGCTTTCGTGGTGGAGCACATTGTCTACCATATTCTCCGGCAACAGTTTAAAGGCACGCCGTGCTACATCGACCTGGTGGAGGAGTTTTCGCACGTAAGTTACGCCGAGGGGGTATTTATTTACTTCCGAACGTGGTCGACCGACTGTTGCCTTTTGTAAATATTACAGATATCACTACACAAACTACACGCAATCACACATGTTACCTCGATATTACGCCTTATCGCAGGGCTTAATATACCTATTACCTAAGTATTACACACTATCGCCTAAATATTACACAGCTACGTCAGTAACTCCTTCTGCGGGCCTGAAAAAGATTTCCCCGCGTATATGTGCGAGCGTGAGGAGCGCTTCTGGAGGTCAAAATCGAAACTAACATAGCAGTTTGCCACTGAATCCGGTAAGAGGATGAAAGGGACATAGGGCGCTGGCCCACTTCGCATGCTTAGCAGGTTTCTTTGTCGCCTGCGCAGCGGGTCTGTGCCTATGTTTTCCTATCCTATTATTCCCTGGATTTATACCATGTTCATTTTAGGAAGAGCCTCAAAGCAGAAGTTGGTGCTGGCGCTGCTCACTCAGCAACTGCAGCAACACCGACCGATGCACAATAGGCAGTGCTTGGGGACGCGGGCGACGGTCCGCACACATGTTTTCGTTCCGGCAGGGGGCGTCGATCTTGGGGTAGTGGAGGGCGAGGGCACCAGAGGTGAAATTTTGAACTACTTCAAATATCGACGGTTTAAACGGCACCATGTTTGGATATACTTTACCAATAACCTGTCCAAATTTCAAACGATTATCTGCAAAATTACGGCCTACACGGCCAAAAATAATATTAGCATAGACCACAAAATTCTCCGGGCAAAAATTAAATTTTACGGGGTGAATTTTATATGTGGTAACTTGAAATTGTGCTCTGAACACGTTAATGTAAGGAACTCAATTGAAAATTCGGCGGAAATTTGATCGTATGTGCTGATTTAAAGGTCTCCAGTAGACACTCATTAAAGCGTGAAGGCAGCCGCCCATTGACACATGCGAAGCCCGACCGGAGCTGGCTCGGGTCTCCTCCCCCTCCTCTTCTTGGCGTCCATAGCTACCGCAGCAACACCGTGGCTCTTCCTAAAATGAACATGGTATAGTGGCGTCAGCAGTC
The DNA here is from genome assembly GCA_026979955.1 of Megalurothrips usitatus. NCBI lineage: Eukaryota > Metazoa > Arthropoda > Insecta > Thysanoptera > Thripidae > Megalurothrips > Megalurothrips usitatus. The sequence continues at coordinate 9,958,805 of CM049606.1, forward strand.
ATTACGGAATCGTCTATCTCGGGAATAGGCACAAGTCTAGTACACACACGAGAACCAACCATTACCCTAAGTAAATAGCCCCTCAAGTAATATAGCCAAGGGGGCGCGTTGGAACACAGAAACGTTTTCATTTCTAGACGACGCTGCTCGTAATGATGGGGCAGAACTACGACTGGCACAGCTTGGTAAATGGCCGGGCTTCGATGGATGATTGCACTGAGCAAAGGTTTAAGGACCTTGTGAGGCTGAAGAACACAAGCCCAGCGTTCTACAGCACCCCGTGGCCCTTGCAATGCGCTGCGGTAAGTGTTCTTGAGCGACTGTGAGGGACAATACGCAGAAAAATAATTAGTTAGCACAACTTATTTATTCGTTGATTCTGAGACAACCAGGAAATTTAGTTACGGGAGCTAAGAATTCGTTAAGGTAACCTATTCTAGGTTTCTACGGCAAAATTCCCGCTTTTTTTTGTATTTTTTCTTCAATTTTTCTAATGCAACTAAGGATTAGTTTCTCTAACGCAATTGCCCAAATTTTAGTTCTAAATTTGCCGATTGTCCCCAAAATCAACAAACTAATTCGTTATGCCAACTCATACACACTAAATTCTTATATAGCAAAATTTTTATGCGTAAGCTACAGACCATTTTAAACGTACGCAAGCTTATTCATAAAAATTAAGCGTTATTATGGACAATTTGTGCGTAATTACGCATAAATATTTATGCATAATCTGGACGTATAAGCAAAATCGTCTGTAGCTTACGCATAAATTGGTAAATAGAGAATTTATTGTATATTTTTTTCCGTGAAATAAATCAGCGCACTGGTCATCACGCAGCCCCCCAAAAGGTTCGGCGGTGCGCCACGTCTTCCGTCCGCTCGATAGCCTTACCTCTCTGAAAAACAAGTATGTCCTACCGGTGCTTGTGACAGTTGGCAGCGTGGAGGCTTCAGTAGATGATTACTGTGTCTGCTGGCGTAACTGAATCCGGTAAGGAGGAACAAGCTCAGACCCACAGCGCATGTGCAAACAACAAATCAAACCTGCGCATGCCAGTGGGTGCGCGGTTTCTCTTTCATTTTTACCCCAC